>VDFB02000017.1:137463709-137480522 GCA_007258455.2 Sequoia sempervirens
GTAGGAAAAGTAATCCTAGATCTAATTAGGTTAACTAGGATTATCTCCTTTTTACTTGACTCAACATTAAACATAAACCAACTAAGGTTTGCTGATAAATTTGATGTATGATTTGAAAATCCTATTTTCATGTAGCCATATATTTAAAAATGTAATCTATAGAAAGGTGAAAATGGAAAGTTAAAGAATAGACCTAGATTTGAGAAATGATGACAATGAGGAACTTGTGACTAAAATTTGGGCTTCATTTGCAAGTACAAGGGCATATTGCACTCCAAACTAGATTTCTTCATTTTTGGATCTACAAATTTTGGATTGTAGGTTGCAGTCTACACTATGCTTTCCTGAACTATCATTTACTAAAACCTTTAGATCTAACCTACACACATGAAAATAGGGGGAAAGGTTAAGTTGTATTGGGGATTTCCTAAGTCAATCCTTGTGTTGGTATTTATACCTCCACATACAATGATTGATGATGATCAAGAGGAAATTCCCTAGGCTATAAAAAGGCCAAAAAACTAATAATTGACTAAAATTGATGAATAACAAATGATAATCTTACCTTGATGTGAAAACCATGAAAGAAGAGATGTCACACACAAGCTGATTGGTGGATGCCCTGATTTATTGATAGACCTAGAAAAGGTTAATTCATAAAACATAATGGATTGTTACAACTAGCGTGTAAAGGATAACTCAATTCATCTTCACAAAATGGCATGATTAATCATAATAGCTCCTTGCACATAATTTGCTTCATTATTCTTGATGTATTGCAACTTGAACTCGATTGATGAAAGTGTTGTAATAATGCTTCTAAATCTACCCTTGACTACTCTTGACTAGTTTTAGGATCTTTAAATTGCTCAATAACAAGTGTTAGGATTAAAATGGCGAAAATACCTTGTATTTATATGTAATTTTTCTAATTTTTTAGAAATAAAATACAGATGGCCAAAATAAAATTTGAAATTCAAATGATGGTATGTACGTATATGATTTAGACCAAAGAGGTGGTCTATGGTGTAGAGTGCCCTAGAATAGATCAACCTTTCTTGGGTCTAAATATTTGCAACATGATAATGTTTGTATATGGTGTTTTCATTGATGAAAACCCATTCATGAAATGAAGAAGTGTTGGTCCAAAGAAGACAAGGTGTTTTGGAGAATTGGCTAAGTCCTTGTAAGCACATTTAATAATCAAAGGAATAGTTTTGTGGTTCGCATTTATCCATAGAGCATCATCATGTCATGTGGTTTTGAAGTGTTGATGGCATGTGTTGAAGGATTCTACATCCAAAGCTTCAAGGTGTTATGTCCTCTGCAATTGAAGATATCAATGATAGTGTATCAAGCTTAGTAATGGCAAAGTTATAGTTGCAGTGTGCATGTTGGAATGCTATGTATTCTACCATAGATGAATATTATGTTGTGTAGTTTTGAGGAAGTATTGGAAGGTGTTAGAAGTGTTTTCACTCCAAGTAGCAAGTGATTTGGTGGCCCGTGTGTTGATTTGTGAATGAATAGTTGGTTCATTCAATTGTTGCTTCACCATTTTTGTTGTGTGGTGCTTACCTAAGGTTTTTGGGGTCGTACAAAGTTGAATTGTGTATATAGAAAGGTTCATTAGAGTGATTGGTGTTCCGCCTATTTTATGTGAGTACATGTTTTGAGTTCCTTTTGTAAAGGCATGTATTTGATGGTTTTAGGTTGGCAGTCATGGGTATATGGTTCATCAATTAAGTAACCCCTAATTGGTATTTGAAGTTTAGTTTTGAGTATATATAGAAGTTAATTCATTGTGATGTGTGGTAGTAGATGTAGAGACAGAGGTGTGTGTGAGATATGATGTAGTGTGAAGTGTGAAAGGGGTAGTGTTGAAGTATAGAGTGTGTAAAAGTTAGTTTTAAGGCTTAATTGGTGTGTGCCTTTGCATGTTACTTTATGCATTATTAGTAGTTTCATCCTTGGCAATGAGCCACCCTTTCTTCCATCTCTTTCTATTCTGGGTAGTGAGCCCTTGGTAGTGAGCCATTCTTTCTAGATAGTGAGTCCTTGGACAATGAGTCCACCATTATGTAAATCCATTGTATCCGGTTATAATATATTGTGAGCTAATCTTCACCATGGTTTTCTCTTTCTTAAGGTTTTTCCATGCTTAAATTTGGGTGTTCTTGTGTTATGAGTTGGCATGCATTCTTTAATTTTGCTTTCATTTCTACAAGTTTGATGAGATGCTTTGAATGCATGTTTTAGTTGATGAAGTTAATGAAATTCAATGAATACTGATTCACCCCGCTTTTTAGTATTCTAGGTGTTCAAAAATTGGTATCAGAGCTTGGTTCCTTCAATTGGCTTAAATGTTGAGGCAGATAGGGTGGAACCTACGGCTAGTAGGAGCTTGGTATCTATTCATGCAGAGAATCATCTCTTACTTGATTTACTAAAGAAGATACTATAAGATTAGATATACAGGAGAACTCAAATCATCCTTTGATGATTTGGATAAAGTAGAATGTGAAAATAGAGACCTAAAAGAAAATATTAAGGATGCAGATGAATGTATTAAGAAGTTGAGGGAGCAACTCAAGAAAGCTAAAGAAAGATTCAAGGAAACAAATGAGAAACTCAAACAATCAAATGAGACAATCACTATTTTGAAAATGCAAGTTGAAGAAGGAAAAAGATTTGAAGACTAAGTTTGAATGCCAAGTTGAAAGACAAATATGCAAAATGTTCAAAACTTGAAGAAGAATTTGTTCCTCTGAGGAAAGATCTAGAGAAAGAAAATATTCAAGAATACAAATTCGAGAAGGGCTCCACCTTGCTTGATGATATCTAGGAACAGTGGAGACTATTAGAAAGCTTTGAGATCATTCAATATTGGGAGAGGTTGAATTTTTGAAAGGGGTTGAATGGGTGATAATTAAATTAAAAAAAATATCATTTTTTTTGTATTATGCTATGAATATTCTTAGATGGTTTTGTCTAATATTTATTTCTCTTAAGAATGATAGTGGGAACATCAAGTCTGAGAATTGCTAACTATATTTACATTATTTAGAAAGAATTTATTCTTTTTAAAATTTAGAGCATTAGAAGAAGAACCACTAAGAGTATCTAAGGAATTCAATAAGTTAGATCCCTTATATTTATTGATTGGCTATTGATAAACTTGCAAGGTAGTGGATAAATGTGTAAAATAATTATATTTCATTAATAAAATTTTATCTCGCATCAAAGGTTATAGATTACCAATGAAAAGAAAATACATGTTTTTGTGGGTCTCCTTTACAATTATACTTCTTGAGTCATGGAATCTCAAACCTCATGGGCAAGGGGGGTAGGTTGAATTTGTAATTATAGAGGAATTCAATAGTAATGGGGCTGTGCACAGGGGGTGAGGATTGGACGAGTAGAGGTAGAGGCAATAGATGTACTATGAAATTGAAAGGGTATGCAATTTTGACATTACACTTCATGTATAGTTTTGAACCTTTTCTTCAAATTCTTATATTCTATGTGTCATGCTCAAATTTGAACATAGAACATAACCTAACTTTTAAAATAATGATCTAAAAAAATTAACATTACAAACATTAGGTTTCACATTGATTTGATGTGAATAGACATTTGTTATGTTAAATTTTTACCTTTATTTATGCCATTTATTTTACCTTCCAAGTTAACCACTTTCTTAGGTAGCAAGTTGGCAGTTAGAGAGGTAGTTATCTCTCACAAGTTATTATAAATCTTGAACAAAAAAATTTCCTCGAATTTTGGAATTTAGTTTGCTCAAAGTTCCTTTATATACACCTCATTTGATCATTAATAAACATCCTTTCTACTTGCAATTCATGTGATATTGTAATTTCTATTTTGAATCTAGATTTCATGGCTCCATTTTCAACCTATGTAAGTCCCATTTAATTTTGATTTTTTTAATGGAATGGTTTAATATAATTTTATAGTAATAAATGATCCAACTTTATATAAAATTGGGTTTATTTCTTGATCTCTTAGTATATATTTTATCTTATCTTCATTACAATTATTTATATACCTATCAGGTTTTATATTTATAGATGTATTTATTCCCATATATTTATATATAGTATTGATATTAATACTTTCATGTGCTCATTTTATCCTAGTGCGTGAGAGAGTAATCATATACCATGTGGAAGTGACCCCTCAAATTTAAAATTTAAAATTTAAATTCTGATGACTTTCATCTATTTCATACTAATTATGATCCAACTTGATACATGTTATGTGTGTTTACATTTTATGTTGGTATTTGAAGGCACCCAATGTTCATGAAATCACTAGCAATTGATATTCAGCTACGCCCATGTGACTAGTTATCTTTTCATTTTCTGGATTTTACCCATGCGACTCTCAGGGTGTGCCTTCTTACCACCCACTTTTTTTTCTAAATATTTATTCTAATCTTTGATTTAATATAGATTAATGCCTATTCATTAAAAAAAATAAAATAAAATAAAAAAAAAAAACTCATAAGTATTGAGAAGAGAATAATTTGAGGAACATTCTTCTTTCAAAATTAAAGAAACTTATTTTTCCTCAAATCATTCTCGACATCATGAGTTGAAGGTATTATCTTTCATCATTTCCACAAACTGAGACTAGATCTAGTCAAAGGCCAACTTAGGAGAACATGATTCTTGTAATTGAATGATTTTCCCAATATATTTTTAAATATTTATAATCCTTGCACATCCTCAAACATCATTGAAGTCACAAAAATCTATAATTATCGATTTAAAGTCTATAATTTTGGGTATTCAAGTTTCACTATTGTATTTTTCACCCAAATCATGGTGCTTGTAAATTCTAAAATGATAATGTATCTCCATGTATGTAAGAAATAAAACATGCATGTAAAGTAATTATTTAAACAAAAATAGGATAATGGATCCATATAAATTAATGTACCCTAATGGATTTATTTGTATGTTCTTCATAATTAGTGTGTGTTATCCATAGGAATATTTAAAATAGAAGAAAATTATGCAATGAGTATCTTGTATCTCACAAATGAAAAGTAGGCATAAACTACTAGCTTAAATTGCCAAGAAATTAAAAATTAAGAAAATGAGAGAGAGTGGGATTAGAAAATTATGCTTATATGGAAAGTGATATGACACACTACTTAAGTGGTATATTGGAAAATGGCAAACCATGTGATGAAGCTCGATTTGAATATAATAATAATTTACAATACAAGTATTTATAATTGTTTGCAATAACAACAAAGGAGTATTATCTATTTCATATGCCCCTAGAATTGGTTGCATCTACAAGATGCAAGGAAACAAAATAAATGGAAGAATAGTAGAAGACATGTAAATGTAGGCTATGTATGTAAGCATGTAAACCCTACAAATTGGTAATTATAAAAAATTCATCACATAATAAGCAAGTAAAATATATAGAATGATAAATCATACAAATCATATGGGTTGTAAAAGAATCTCAATGAATATAGTTCCCTCCAACATGGGGAAACAAAAATGGTGTTGTAACACTCAATGAACAGAAACAACCTTGTAGGTACATAGGAAACTATGATGAAGTTTATAACCCCATCATGCTATCTAATACTATGAGCACAGAAAGGGAAAGGAAAAATAATAGGTCTCTAGTATAATGACAAAGGAATTTATGTGTTGGGATACATGTCAGTACACCTTCATAATAATTAAATATTATAAAATAATATAAATAATATTTAATTATGGCACACCATAGATATGTAGAGACCATAATGAGCTAGTCATTCTTGGGGATGCATCTTAGAGATGTGGATAACATAATAAGGAAGGTGACATCTTAGAGATGTGCATTCATATTTCATTTCATCTAGATCGCATGAAGTGCAGGAGAGAGCATACGTCTGATATGCAAAACTTGGGACTCTTTCTAGATTCAAGACTCCAACCCAGACAACCCATGCCGAGAATGAGGCATCCTCAACAATTTATAGGAGAGGTTGAGCTTGTAACCTCATGGAAAATCATAATGAATTTGGAATCCGTCCATACAAATGTGACACACATCCCACTACCTACCGCACTATAGAGTAGATAGTTGTTAAGCAATCTATTGTCAGCACTAACATAGTGGAGAATAAAGACAGTCATTTTTTGGACACCCATTAGTGAGAAGGGCCCACTTAACACTCATAAGTGGATATGAGGATCTTGCTTTTTATGACAGGGTTGCATCCTATTGTCACATCATAACGTGGGTGACATCACGACACAAACAAGCCCATGTGCTCGCCAGTCAAAATGGTACTAGATCTAATAATTCATTTGGTAACTCATGGTAGACCAATTTCCAATCTTCAGACCGAGGGTTAAAAGTATAATCTATCTGGAACACATAATCTTGAGAATAAGCTTGATCCATTTCGATTCTTCTAGCAAGATATGTTGGATTTAATCTGATCTCCATATCTTCAATCTTTACTTCAGCTCTCCATCTGGCTTCAAGAGGATATAACTCAATTCTTGGAAAATCATATCCCATTCTTGGATAATGAATCAAATACTATACCGTACCGTAGAATTGCATATTCTTCTCTTAAGTTGAGGATGTATCAAATTTAAAAATTCTTCCATATTTGGATTGAATCTGGCACCCACCAAATCACTATATTCTTCAAAGGTATCTTGATCAAAGCTTATTCTAGTAATGAAACCATATTTTAAATTTTTAAGAAAATTCATTTTACTTTGCTTGGACCAGTTCATACCAAACAAACCTTTGATGTGGACATGAAGAGAATTATTTTCACACCAGTATCTTAGGGGGGCTTTATCCAATCTAAGAGGTGCCTTAAACTCTTCCTCTTCATCTGAATCTACTAATCCTTTTCCATGGTAGTATCTGATCTAAATTTTCAACTCATTAAGCCATTTGTTCAGGAAATAAGATTCTAGCAATACTTGAACAATCTCTTTTGGAAGAGATGGAAGATTGGTTATTGTAATATTACCATAATTTACCATATACATTGGTGTTTTGTCTAGCCTGTACCAATCTAGGGCATTGAATTCTAAGTCATGATAAATAGAACCTGCAAGCTCCCTTGTCAGACTATCAGCTAGGGGATTGTTCTCACCTTTGATCCATTCTATTTCAAAATAATAACTAAGAAATTCAAAGTACCATCTTGTTATTCTGCCTTGAGCTATATCTTTATTTAGCTTCTTTCTCAACAAACTTCTCATAACTTCACTATCTATGCAGACTGTGAACTTTACTAGCTTAAGAAATATTTTAAATTTCTCAAAACTTTTTTTGACAGGCAGTATCTCCTTTTCATATATATGATATCTGCTTTATTTGTCAATGAATGTTCTAGATCAATAGCCGCAAATATTCTATTTTCCATTTCCATCTTCCTGTATTAACACAACAAACCGTGTATTGTTAGAAGCATCAGTATACAAGTATAGAGGCAAATTAGGAGCAGGAGTTTGCAGAAAGGGAAAATTTTGACACTTTGATTTTATTCTTTGCACTGCCTCTGTTGCCACTAGTACCATTCTTCTTTTCCTTCCTTTAAGTGTGATTGGATGGCTTTGCAGTCTTCAGCTAAACCCTTGTAAAAAGGAGACACATAGTTTAAGCATCCAATAAATCTCTGAATTTGACTTTTTATGTTGAAGAATATCAAGAAATTCTTGAATACGTTGGAGGATATGTGGTTGAAGCTGAACTCTACCATTGTTTAGGTGTAAACCAAGGAAATCAATTTGTTCTTTTCCAATCACCATTTTCTTTGCTATCAAGCATATTCCATGCTTTTTAATGGCTGCATACAATTCTTCTAAATGTTGCAAATGGTCAGTGATAGAATTATAAAATACAAGGATATCAACGATATAAACAACACAAAATTCTTTCAAATGTCTCAGGGCTTGATCCATTCTCCTCTGAAAATAAGCTAGAGTGGTGCATAACCCAAATGGAATTACATTCCATTCATAAAGTCCTTGAGGGACTAAATTTTTTGTTTTATATCTGTTTGATTCTTTAACTTTAATTTTCCAAAATTTAGATTTGTAGTCAAACTTTGAAAACACCTTTTTAGTAGCAGCCCTTCTAATTAAATCAACACTGGAAGGAATAGGATAATTTAAAGGAAGAATTATATCATTCAAAGGATTGTAATTTATGAAAAATATCTTTTTACCTCTTGCTTGTTCTGCTCTTTTATTAACCAGGAATGCAAGACATGAGAATGGAATTTTACTGGGGTGAATGAAATGCCCTTCTATTAGCTCATTTAAATGCTCATCCATCTCCTTTGTCTCTGTAGGAGTCATCAGGTAGGATGGCTCATGTGGTATCATAGATTGGCATTCTGGTCTTATCTAAATCTCACATTCTTCATGATCCTAGGACTAGAACTACAATGGTTTCATGCTACAACACTCTATTTTAAACCTTTGATTAATTTCTCTAAACATATTAGATGTATCTTTTGTTAGTTCTTTTACTAATTCTTTCTTACCTTTTTTCCTACTATTCTCAAATTTATTATTAACCATCTTGAGAGAAAGAATTTCAATTTTTCCATCTTCATGCCTTAATGAGATCTTGTGCTTCCAAAACTGAAGAGGCTCATATTTTGTAAGAAGCAAAAACCCTAACAAAACATCATCTTCTAAATCATTGTATTCGATAAAATTTGTTACAAACATCTTTCCCATTATCTCCATATGTACATCCTGAGCATACCTTCCCATATGGATCCTTTCTCCATTGATTGCATAACTAGATTTAGATTTTTGGCTACAAGCAAATTGAGGAAAAGGAACCCTGGGAATCACTAAAGAAGCTGTCAATGGATATAGAAATGAAAAAACCGATTATAGAAAACCTCAAACCGGAAGAAATGAGACCTTATGCTTCTAGTGGTTATATTTTGAATATTGATAAGTTAGTGAATCCCTATGAGGCTATTTGTACATGGACAAACACACTTGAAAATATGTTTGAAAGAAGTGGTTCATGGACAGAACAAGCAAAAGTTTTGTATGCTGTCAGACTAATGTATGGAAAATTGAGAAATTGGTGGAATAATCTGCCAGACCAAGGACCAGGACCCAAAGTACCTCAAGCACAATCCTCCGATCCCATATTAGTGGATCCTAAAAATTTGGGTAAAGTTGATATTTTCCAAGCTGGTTTTGATGAATTCAAATGGTTATTAACTAATTTATTTTGTGATGATATATCTAATCAAGCCCTTGAAGCAAATAAAATACTGCAATCAATGAAGCTAAAGAATTTAGAAAAGTTTGATGAGTATAACTGTATGTTTGAATCATACATGGTTGCAGTAGATAAGATGCATGACTTAACAACAAAGCAATACTATCTTAATTCACTTCCTTATTGATTAGGAGCTTGGGCACAAGATTACATCATCCAGAAAGAACATAAACAACTTGATGATGTTAGTTTTCCAACTATCAAAAGATTGATCAGGTATAAGTTGGAAAAGCAATGTTTGTTAAGAGCCTTGCAACTCAATAAGGAGGAGTATAATTATTCTTGTAATCTTAAATAATTTTGTGATCTTCCTCCTATTAATCAATTGAAATATTTTCAATAATTGAAGCAATTCAAGAAAGGTGGTTGCGAAAAGAAATGGAAGTGCAAAAGGTGTTCCAAAACCAAATATCATGAAGGAGAATACACTTTCCGACGCAACAAACATGGAAAGTATGGAAATAAGAAAAGGTATAGGGAAGTCCCTTACAAGAGAAGAAGATTCTCCAGAAAAACACTGCCATACTTGTTAAAGAAGAGAGATAGGAAGGCCCCTAAAGGCATAAAATGTTTTATCTGCAAGGGACCTCATTATGCTACTAATTGCCCCAAAAAGCTAAATCCTAGAACCAAGATATATGCTACGCTTTTCCATCTTATTGCTCACCCTTCACACACCTATCCTTCAAGTTTCAATATCGATTTATGGTAGCTAGCTCTTGGATCTGACAACCACCCCCAATCTTCAAACCTTTGTAGATTTGGCCTCCAATGTCCAACTGAGACGAAACAAAAGGAAATCTGACTTTCTCAGACAATCCGGATGCAATGGTGAGCTCAGATCTGATGTAACAAGCTCCCAAAATGCACCTGCAATACAAGGCCAAAAATGGAACCCTCCAAGAATCTCTCCAAAATGACAATCCAAAGGCACTCCAAGTGCTATGATACCATGTAAGAATTGGCTATGAAGGTAGCCACCCAAGATCTAGAGGCCTAATAGAAAGCACAAGCATAAGAGAGATAGAAACAATATGACAAGAATAGATTGTATTCTACCAATGATGCAAATGGAATGTAATGTGCAAAAGTAAATAGGAAAACCCTTGGTTATATAGCCAAGGTGAGTACATAGAAGGGAATAAGATTATGACAAGTGTCATAATATTATGACATGAAACAACTGTTAAAATCTATCACTCCACCTAAAGTGGAAAAGTGATAATGTGATAATCACCACAAATGGTGGATCACCCACAAAGGTGGAGAGGTAATCACATGATGTGTCCATGAAAGGTGGATGTGATAAAGTAATAACATGATAAGTCCACCAAAAGTGGAAATTCTCCAACTACCTCCTATGTGGTCCCTAAGTAAACTTAACTAAAGTGTAATTATGACCCAGGACAAGGTACAACACTTTTAATTACATCAACAATAAGCAACTTCTCCAATTCTTTGTATTATCTTGTATGGTCCATAAAACTTAGGCTTGAACTTATCTGCTTCTCCTTTCTTGATGAAAGTTTGTCTATACAGCTGCAATTTGATAAACACCATCTCTCCTACCTTAAATGCTCTTTCTATACACTTCCTATCTGCATACATCTTTTGTTGATTTTGGGTGACTTGTAGATGATCCTTGAGATTCTTCAAGATGTGTTGACTTTAATTAACCAAATCACTTGCTACCAAAACTCTATTGTCTGTGAGGACTAATTCTGCAAAGGTTAATGCATCATATCCATAGAGGGATTTGAATGGGGACATGCCAATAGACATGTGATGAGTTGTTTTATAGCAGTATTCCCCCAAATGCAACCATTTGATCCAGGTCACCTTTTGACTAGTGACATAATTCCTCATGTATCGTTCTAACTACTTGTTTATAATTTTAGTTTTCCCATCAGTTTATGGATGATAACTTGTGCTAGGGTGAGTTTGGTGCCTAGAAGATAAGATAAATCCTTCCAAAAAGTGTTGAGGAAATGACTATCTTTGTCACTGACAATGTTCTGAGGTAACCCATGCAACTGAAAAAATTCCTTGAAGAATAATTCCGCAACTTGCAAAGCTTTGTAGTCACTGGATATGGCAAAGAAATGAGCATAGTTGGTCAGTCTATCCACTACAACATAGATGCAGTCCTTGTCTTGCACTTTGGATAATTTGGTGATGAAATCCCTAGAGATACTTTCCCATTTGTGCTCCAAAATGGGAAGACGTTGTAGTAATATGGCCAAAAACTCTTGTTCCCCCTTGTTATGCTAGCATGTGATGCATTCTCAAATGTGTCAGATAACATCCTCTCTAAGGCCCTTCCAAACAAACATTTCCCTGATCTTTTGGTAAGTTTTGTAGAATTTGGGATGCCTTGTTTTTGGCACATTATGATAAGCTTCCAATATCTTTTCCTTAACCTTAGATCCCAGAACTAGGAACACCCTGTTTTTGAATAATATCAGACCTTCCTCCACTGTATACTAATCACCCTTCTCTTCACCTTCTTGGACACTGGTAGCAAATGAATCCATAGCATACTCCTCCATGATGGAGTCCTTACAATTAGTTGATGTGATGGACTCATGGCATAGTGTAGGTCTCCTAGAGAGTGCATCCTCCACTGTATTCTTCTTCCCCTTGATATATTCAATATCAAAATCATATGGTTATAGTATTTGGACCCATTTTTGTTGTTTCTCATTCAAATTTTGCTGGCTCAGGAAGAATTTTACGCTGACATGGTTTGTCTTGACCATAAATCTTTTGCATACTAGGTATTTCAAAAATTTCTCCAAGGTATGCATCCTAGCTAACATTTTCTTATCATATATGGGATATCCTTGTAGACATCTAAAATTGACCTAACACTTATCACACATCCTAAATGACATTTTCTCATCATCGACATCATTATCACCAAATATCACTGCATTTCACATCAATCACATCAAAAATCCTAATTTCATCTATTAATTGAATAATAATACATTATTTAATTAATTCACTTTTTCATTATTTTTGACTAATTAATTAAATATCATTTATTTAATTAAGTCCTAATATAACTTCATTCCTCTTGATTAATTAAATAACATCAATTATTTAATTATGTCACTAATTTAACCTATTCCCCTAAATCAATTAAATTATTAAAACATAATAGTTTAATTAAATCCTTTAACGGTTTTCAACTATTGATCGAGATATTCTACTACACGATCTTGAGCATTCATTTCGAAACACAAAATATATATAACAACCATCTTTCTTCTCAAAAACGATTGGAGAATCAACATCATTTACACAATGAAGTAATGCAGAGATCTTAATTGATATTTTTACAAAGCTTTACACACATCTTCGATCAACACACACACATTCTTCAAGATTTTGCACGCACAATGGAGGCATCACATTGATACGAACAACCCAACATCTTCACAAACACACTTCGACATGGGATGGGTAACAAATTTTGCTTGTTCAATTCTTTGTATGTTCTTTGATTGCTTTGCTTTTTAGTTAATTGAATTCAGTAATTTTAATATTTTTCATTTCATGAGTAATGGGCATGAACTTGATTTTTTTTTTGAGTTAGATTAGTTTCAATTCATTTCAATAATCTCATTTGATACCATTGATTTCCCCCTTACACATTCTGGAACGCCCGGTGGACCATGGGACCATGGTCCTTAGCAATAATCATTTTATGAGAAAATTTTGAAGTTGTAGGTTCCAGAAGTGCATTGGAAAAAAATTCACGCATAGGCTATAAGAATTTTTCATGGTTGATTTCACGTTATGGCTGTAGTTGACTCTTTTTTGGCCGCTTTTGATATTTTTTGTGCTTTTGCAAAAATAACAGAGGTGCACTTGAGTTTTTCAACTGCTTCTGCTTAAAACATAGAGGCCGCACTTTAGTTTTTCGCTTGCACTTGGTTTTGACAGGGCCACTTTTGCTTTTGCTCTATCATTTTTCATTTAAAAATCTGCAAGCCAAATTTTGATTTCTAACATTAACATTTGCTTGGTTTGGATTTTTTTAATGGCGGTAACATCATTTGTGCAAATTTTGTAGGGAATGGAACACATTACATAAAGCAAACAATTAACACGTTTATTGCAGAGAAGGCGAACGGTCGAAGCCTTTAATTTTTTTCAAAGCTTTCATAGTTAGGAAACTTCAATTTGGTGTTATAAAAACAACCCCACAAATGAAAATTTCAATTGGTGCATCTAAAATGAATTGTTCTCAAAGCTTTAATAGTTAGGAAACTTCAATTTGGTGCTATAAAAAAGAACCCCACAAATGAATGTATTTTAATTGGTGCATCTAAAATGAATTTTTCTCAAAGATTTCATAGTTAGGAAACTTCAATTTGGTGCTATAAAAAGAGCCCCACAAACAAACATTTCAATTGTGCATCTAAAATGATTTTTTCTCAAAGATTTCATAATTGGGAAACTTCAATTTGGTGCTATAAAAAGAACCCCACAAACGAACATTTCAATTGGTGCATCTAAAATGAATTTTTCTCAAAGCTTTCATAGTTACAAAACTTCAATTTGGTGCTATAAAAAGAACCCCACAAACGAACAATTCAATTGGTGCATCTAAAATGATTTTTTCTCAAAGCTTTCATAGTTAGGAAACTTCAATTTGGTGCTATAAAAAGAACCCCACAAATGAATATTTCAATTGGAGATCTAAGAATGAACTTTTCCAAAAGCTTTCATAGTTTAGGAGCACACTTCAATTTTTGGTGCTTAAAACAAATGACCAAACGCTTTAATTTTTGTTGATGATTGCACAATTTTATTTGTTGACCATTAAGACAAGGTTTTAGAAAACACTTTGGTTGGTGCTTAAAATGAAAAAATAAAATTCTTGTCTTGCACATTGCTATCTCGTTGTCTGCGATCCAAAATATTTCATTTTGGTGCACTTAAAAAGAAAAAAAAATTTGCTATCTTGTACACACTTTTATTTTTTATTTTTTTGAACTTAAAAAGAATGTTGCGATGAAGTGTATTCCATGTATTTTGTGTTTGGAAAACTAGGTATCTATCCTCTCCCCTCGCGCCTTTTGGCGATCTTGGGTGACAAAAAGCATCTTGAGTTTTGTACATGTGTTTATATTTCAAAGCATACCTTTAGAGGGCTTGCCTCCCAACTTGTGAGAGGGAATGACCCAAGTGGTACTTTTATTTTGGTCTACTATATAAATAACTATGGGTGTGAGGAAATTTCATCACCCACTTAGTGTGGATGTTCTATACTGACGAAATTCTCCCCTAGTATTCGTGTGATACGTAAAAACCCACAAGGGATGGGAGACCTCTTAATTGAGTGAATCGCCACATGTATAGACACCAATTTATCTTGAAACATGACAAAAAACCAATGTTTGTATAAGCTACCCCTTTTAAACCAAAGAATTATCTGAAGTGGTGCATCATAACTCTGATTCTGAGAAGTTACTTACCAAGTTCAACTTATGGTTGAGCTTAAAACACTCTCCATTCATTGCATGTAAAATCATCCCTTCGGGGTGTGAGGTAAGCCCATTTAGGAGGAAGTTTCTATCCATAGGGTGTACATTGTCTTCACGAAATTGCCAAAAATCTATTCGGTTACTTTGAAATATCAAACATTGTGCTTGAATTAAAAATGAACACATCAAAACAAGCATTTGACATGGTTCTCAAACTTCAAACCCTTTAAATTTAGTGCAAATACTTTGAAAAGAGCCCTATTTTTTCACTCCCTAAAAGATATCTTAAACAAATATATTTGAAGGTTTCTGAATTTTTAGTCTCACAATTCAAGTCGCATTAAGAATGAAGTAAACATCAAAAAATATAGCTTTAGCATATTGACTTCCATGAACATTGAGCTTTTGTGGGAAGAAGCGTGCTTTAAAGTTGTAGACATTGTTAGATACCCAAGAATCGCCAAGGACCAAAATACTTCCACCAGAGAGAGATAATGACAAGAATGCTTGCTATATCAATATGCAATCTGATTGATTCATGATTTAATTGATACAAATGTATAAGATGAGGCTTGCTTATAAAGGCAAGCATGCACAACCCTAAACCTAACTTGAGCTACAAGATAGCTCAATTAGATAAGGATAATAAAATGCAACCTAGGACTTAAATTAATTCCTAAGTAAACTTATGAAAGTGTAATTAAATAGTTAATTAAAATGTTAGAAACCAAGATCTGAAATGCAACTAGAAAAGCCTTCCACGAAGAGAAAACAAAAAGCAAAGATATTGCAAAAGATGTGCAACATAATATTATTCAGAATTCAAATAATTACAAGATAATGATTTGCTTTATAAAAGCAAAGATGCATAACCCTAATCTTATCTTGAGCAATAAGATAGCTCAAAAGATAAAGATGAGAATTGATTAACCTAGGAAATAAATAATACCTAAGTAAAGTTATGCAAGTGCAATTAAATATTAATTACACTAATGCATTATTTAGGGTCACATAAGTTTTGATTGTTGTGTTGTGTTATCACTTGCTAAATCTCAAACTCAAATCAAACAAAACCTTCAAAACTACAAAATTATCCAACACTACTGCCAAACTCAAAAATTGGAAAATAAATCTACACAAAATATCACTATTGTTGCTATTTCTGCCACACTTGACTAAAAACTTGTTGTACTTGCCAAAAATCTACCACTTTTTCTCTTTGTTTATGACACTTACTAGTAAAAATCTACCACTTTTGACAATATGAGCACACTTGACTAAAAATTGGCCATAGTTGACCTTTTTTGTGCTGCAATTAACAATTTTTGAAATGCAATTGACTACAAACCTGTTGTGTTTGACCAAAAATCTTACTTTCACTTATGTAATTCATGACCAATTTAAATAAATTGATACAGAGGTTACACTTGAAAAATATTATCGCATCTTCTTTTCTAAATCAGTTGCACTTGACCATAATATCGCCGCAATTGACTTTTTCAGCTACTTTTGCTTTAAATCTACCGCTTTTGCTCTATGTTTTGCTGGAAATAAAAAATAATAATCTAAAATTGGTTACAAGATCCTTTTTGAAACAAAACAATTGGAATTCCAAGATACGTCACATAGTCCTTCATCCATTTTTCAACACTCCATCCTACTTTTAGAAATCAAAATCAAAACATAACAACTTGGATCATTCCTTCACTCAAATGTCTAAGATATCAACATTTGCTTGAACCTCAAGGCTAGTTCAAGTAAATTTCCCACAACATATCCTCTAGACAAAGAAGTGAAATATCGATCCAATACTTTCAGCATTTTGAGTTTCAAGAATAGCGTCATCCCAAAACATCGCTCAAACCTTAGGGTCTTGAGAATCACAACAACCATATGAAAACATCAACATTTTTTCTCATTTCACCCTATGACCATTTGACATATGATTTCTCAAGTTCAACAACCAAACCTTACACCTGCTATCATACAACCAAACT
>VDFB02000017.1:137480622-137526688 GCA_007258455.2 Sequoia sempervirens
CAATATCAACAAAATTGAGCACATGGGTAATGTTAAGTTCTTTCTAAGCTTTCCAATGATGTATTTTTTTTTCACTTTCTGACAATGTTAGGCCTTTCATGCATAATTTCTTTTGTTTGTATGTCTATTTTTTGTCAAAAAGCAGTGTTTGGTGGTTTTTTCATTATAAATTATCCGTTCATTGAAATTTCAAATAAATTACATTTTTAGAAACTAGACTCTATTCTACAAATTTTAATAAATAAAAATTCAAAAAAATTATTACTTTCCAAAATTTGTAGTGGGAGTACGACCAAAATTCTGCTTTTTAGGAAGTTCCCAATTAGAAAATTAGTAAAAAATCAAATATTCATTAAAAAATTATCAAAAAAATTGCACATCAACTAGATATTGTTAGCTAAATTTTGACTATAGCGATTTTAAAAATAATACAAAAAAATTCACCATGCTAGGGTTGTACAAGAGTTGCTATGTTATGTTTTTCTAACAAAAACAACAACAATTTATGTACATCCCTCTTTTTAACCCCTTAATCTCAATCATTTTCAAAATAAATTAGTAGTTTAGAAAGTAGACTTGGAGGACTTCGATCCTTTTTTTTGTTCCATCTCAAAATTTTGAGTGTAGTTATCCTCAATTTTATGTCCAAGGTCAATATTTCCTCATTTCATGAAAAAAGTGGCCACTTAAGCCCCCTTTTTGGGAACCATCTTGGTGCACTTACCCATTTGTTTGATCATCTAACACTAGAATATCTTCTTCATAACTAGCAAAGATACTAGAAGAAGAACAAATGTGATTGTCAAGATTGTCCATAATTTCATTCCTTCGTCCCATAATGACTTCCAAAATAGGATAAATAGGGGAGGAAACATAAATATGGTTGTCATAGATCTTAAATATTTTATTGTTTAACACCAACCTATTGTCTTCACTTACAAAATGATTGTCATGATTCCTTACAATTGCATCCTCTTTCACTAAAATGTTCTCACAAGTAAGAGGTGAATGGAAATTAGGTAGTGTGATGTTTAGAAATTTTTGTATGATCTCATTCTCTTGTGGTATAATATCTTACCAAGGGGAAGGAGGAGGAGAAACAAGACTTTCATGATTCTCAATGATTGCATCTTCTTTCATCAAGATACCTTCCTCACTAATAGGAGAGGTATCGGGAGAAAATAAATTATGATTATCATGATTGTCTATATTTTCATCTTCTTATATCACATCGTTCCCACAAATACAAGATATAGGAGGGGGTGTAGATTTAAGGAAAGTGTCAAAATTTTCACTTTCTTTCACTAAGAGATTCTCATAACTGGGAAATGTATTGTATGAATGAATTACATGCTTATTGACTAAATTTTTCTTTACAAACATGGAAAAGATAGATACTAATTTTTTTGAAAAGTAACCTATACAAGCTTAGAATGGAAAGAGACTTGAAATGCAATAGAATGACCTAGAATGAAATGTATAAATGCAATTTTCTAGATTCTAAACAAGGTAATTTGCTGATTACACTATGAAAATATCCAAAAAATAAAATGTTGTAAATTCCATTTTGAAATTTGACAATGCACTAAATGAAGCAAATTAATCTATATTTAATGAAATTAAAGAAGCAAAAACTCAACAAACCGAAATAGATAGCTAACAATAGTAAACAAAAACACAGAAATGATGTTTTTAATGTTGTAAAAGGAAGTTTTAGGTCTCATCTGGGACTAATTCGCCCAAAGGGGCCTATGAGTCCTAGTATGTGTTTTTGATGGGTTCAAATGTTGAAAAATACAGAACACAGAATTCCAAAAAAGTAGGAAAAACAACCTATATTGGGAATAAATCACCTAGAGAGGCTTATGAGTCCTAGATTAAGGTTTTTGCACCAAATTCAACAAATCCTAAGATGTTTCTAAGGTTTCTAACTTCTATGCTAAGTTTATTGTTTTCATTTTCAAAATTTTAGTGAATCAAATGAATTAAGATGCAAAAACTCAACCTATATGCACTTCCCTAATGCAAGATTTAGAAACATTAGATGCAAATTACCTAATGAAAATTTAATGTACAATAAATCTAGGACTATGATTCACTCCAAATAAGAAATAAGGTTTTCTAAAAGGAAAGGTTCACAAAAAAAAACCTAAAAAATGGTAGGTATTTGTTTATGGTTGGGGAGATAGAACTGCGAATTTTCTACAAATTTCATTCAAGGAAAACTTAGAGATCTGAATCCAAGGATGGAATGTGGGGAAAGAGATTTTATAGAAGGGGATTCACCACCAAGAAAAGGCTTGAAAATTTAATAAATGTAAATGACATGCAACCTAGCTAAATGACCTAGGAAATGAAACTACAAAATCAGAATAATGAGCTAGGAATGAACAAAAATGTACCTAGAATAAAGATGTGGTCAAAGAAAGCTCTGAAACATTACAATTCTGAATTTTAATGCTCACTAGGACTCATACACTAGGATGCACAATTTATTGGTAGATTAGGGTTTTTGACAAAAACTGGAATCTAGAATTGGTAAATCAGGATCTGCTAAAAATGTTTAAAAATAGGTATACTCGGACTCGTACACCACAAGTGGTGATTTAGTCCTAGTATCAGGGTTGATTTGAAACTCTAATATACTATGGTGATTTCCTATCGCTTCTGTCCTGTTAGATATTTGAGTCTAACAGCTTGTTTTCTAGACCATAGATGACATTTCGTGAAGATGAAAAACCTTGTGACAACCTTGAAAACTTTCTTCAATCTTGCAGCTTAGTCTTCAAAGGATCTTCAAGCTCCAAAACACCTAGATCTACAATCACACATGTAGAGAGAGAGAATTTTTTTATTATTATTAGAGAATAGGGGTTTTCCTTCGTCAAACATCGTTTAGGTAATTAAATCTTATGAGGAATCAATGAAACATGAACATGAGACATGAAACATGAAACATGAACAATGATACTTTGAATGGTGTCTTGGAATGTAAATCTACAATTTGACTTGAAGTGGCCATGGTGAATGTAGATCTTGATCTTGAATTATATTTGGAAAAATGCTTAACTTTGATCTTGAATGCTACATCACAACACTGGCTCAACAACATGATTGATATTTTTTTCCTTCGACATAATGATAGATCATGAATTACTGCAATAATATTCTTCAAGTCTACCTTTGAATGCTCTTGTGAACTCTTGTTAAATGGATCTTGATTTCTTATGAAATTTTAGGATGATATTATGATTAATTAGGTGAAATTATCTGAACTAACCTTGTATTTATACTTGTTTATCCTAATTTTTCTAAAATTACAATAGTATAGGTTGACATTAGATCTAGGAGGATAAAATACCACCAAAAATTTAATTGAGAATAGGTCCTAAATAGAGTGAGACTCATATGTCAGTTGTGGTGAATGAGTCCTAGTGGCTTAAACATTGGAAACAAACTCTAAGAAGTGTCTTATTTAATGTGAAATTCAAAATCAGGTCCCAAGACCTAGGTGGGACTCATATGCCCAAAGTGGTGTATGAGTTCTAGATCACCAAATCTATAACACATGACCTAAAACATTGAATTATGATTGGTTATTTGCTAAGCGTGGGAATTATACTTGGAAAATTGCATGTAATAAGGCTCATGTATACAAAATAGGTGTAATTAAGGTATAAATAACCCCAATTAATTAATAAATCCCTAGATTAATGTAAAAGTATAAAAATACACTTTACATCACCCTAAATAATGCACAATTAGGTCCATTTAACTTGAAAAGGGCCCTAAACCTAATGTGAATGTGTAAAACACATTACAACACTAGATCAAGGCAACATTAGACTCTATTTAACATTAATTATTCCCAAATTAAGTGTGAAAATGTAAAGGGATACATTATTCTACACTAAAGTTAGGAAAAAGTTATAGTTTTTGGAGCCAAATAGGAGAATATTCCTTTGGAATATTCCCTATGATGCAAGTGGATTGGTGAGGAAAATTAACAACTAGTAATTAAACTAATATTTAATTATGCAAGATGATGAATAATAGGATATCCATTAAATAATTAACTTATTTAATGAAAAGGGGATGCAAATGACATTTTAATTAAATAATTTATGATTGTTTAATTAAATGAGGACTTAGGGGGTTTAGATTAAGTAGTTTGATTTTTTTAGTTAAATAGGATGAGAGGCAAATGTGAAAGGGGAGGAATTAACCTAATTAGATGAATTAGATTAATAGATGAGATTGATGCATTTAATTAAATAACTAGGCTTATTTAATTGAACATGTGAAAAGAGGATCAATTTTAGGATGAAATGATGTTAGTGATCAAATTCAAGTGTGTAATACCATTCAAGACAATTTTAAGTATCTACATTTTTCCCCTCTATGAGGTGAGGTACTTGTTATGTTGGTTCAAAGACTAAAATTTTTCATTTACCTCGATCAAAACATTAAAAAATAATTGATTTCTTGGATGCTCCACTGTTGTCGCAATAGAAGGAATTAAATTGGTACCTTGCCCCCTCAAGTTATTGGTAAAAAAATTGGAATTTTGGTTCAAGCTCATGGCAAAGATTCAATATTAGTTCAGCTCAAAGAGGATTCAAAATATCATATTTTTGATGTAGATAGTTTTGATGATGTATAGAAAATCATCGGCTATGGGTAGCCTCATGTATATTTTTATATATATTACACATATTTGACACTTGGATAGAATTTTTAGTAAAGATAGAAGAATAAGACAAATGGATTAACCATTGATTTTAAGATTTATTCAAAATTCCAACAAGTCCATGAGTCATTGAGACTTTATTAGATATGGTGATAAGATTTATGATTTTCTCATTTTTGGGATTGAGACTCTTAGTCATTCCTTATTTTTGATATAACATAGACACGATATATCATGGTATTGATAACCATCATGGCGTTGTATCTAGTGTGACGGACTTTGAATTTGCAAATAGATAGGATAGTCCTTGTTCACACCTTGAGATACAAAAACCTTATTGGAATGCAGTATAGAAGTTTAGAATATCTCAGACCAAATCATATGCAATAGTTAACAATTTATTCACAATGACCTCCCTACATAAAACTAACCAAGTATGCGCCAAGATTATTTTACAAGAATACCCCAAAAGCATATAAAACTAAAGATAATGATTGATGCCCCATTCCTTTCTCTCTAAATAATTTAGACATCATTGAGAGGTCCTCAAAATGGGTCAACAAGATTAATCATAAGACAATATCAAAATGAACAAACACTTAATGTTGTCCATATCTCTTTCCCAAAAGGTCTTTTTTGAGGATAAATATCCAAAGTTATTGAAAATGATAATGCCCATTATAGGAAGGATGCATCCTAGGACATGTTAGTGGATGGTGGCAGGTTGTTTTGAAAGACTGTTGATGTAATGTTTGATTGACATGTTTGATAATGATCAAGGTTTTGATTTTGTAATGTTTAAGGTTCTACCTTTGTTGATTGGTGTACTTGTTTTCTGTTTGTGTTACTGAAGGGTGAGGGTGAAGATTGATCTATTATGGATGGAATTTTATTGTGAGTGAAAGAAAAATGGGATGGCTGGTTTTGGAATATTTGGAATATTTCAATGTTTTTGGAATTTTGAAAAAAAATTGAGGCTATTTTTTATCTTTTTGAATGTTTAAGTGAATGTTTGGGTTTTTTATTATTTGATATTTTTTTGGAGTTTTGAATTTTTCTCGATGTTTTGGGTTTTTTCTAAGTTTTCAAATGTTTTTATTTTTTCTGAGTTGAGACCAATACCTAAAGGGCACTGACCTAGGCCCTTGGGGACCTAAAAAAGATGATACTTGCCTATATTATACATGTAGAGACCACGTAGCTCAACTTAGAACTTTGACCAGTTATTGATGAGATATGAACACTTGATGAATTGTTAGTTTATTATGATGGACTCCTAAAGGATAGACCTAGGGTGTTTGGAGGGCACATCAGTGATGGCATTTCCTATGTTCTATTAGGGTTTAAGTAGATTGGAGCAATAAACATTAACAATTATATGAAAACTAAATAACATAGAAATAACAATGAAGAACAACACAAAAGAGATCAACACATAAATTTAACATGGTTCACCCAATCTGGGCTACATCCACAAACACTTATCCACCTAATAATTTTATTATCCATCACAAAAAAAATTAAAATCTCACAAATTCTAGACTCCACAACTTACATCCCAGTCGCTTGTAACAAGCTTCTTGAAAGATTCTAGAATTAGAGTTTTCTAAAATCATTTTTTTTCATTTGACATGTTAATGGGAAAACCTTGATGAGTTAATAGAAAAAAAATTGGGGGTTACACCCCCAAACCCTTGCTATTGGGGATTGCCATCCTAGAACCCCTCCTCGGGGCTCGGCCTGGCTGTGAACCATCATGAGGATATGTTATGAGTGTATAGTACTTGCATGATCAGGTTCCACATACAAACAATCTCCCACTCGGAGACTAATCAGGCTCCACACCAAACATGTTCAAGCTCAGAGATAACGTAGTTCGACAAGGTATGTTTTTTATTTTTTGATGATTGATGCTTTGACATTTTTAGGGATTTTTGATGTGATTTGGATGGTTTGGATTTTGAATATACAATATTTTTATTTTTTGATATTTTTTGGATTTTTGCAAGTGTTTTTGGATTTTTTGATGAGGTTTCCAAATGTTCTAGGATTGTCGAGAGATTTTGAAATAAACAATACCTAGATCATGATGTCAATGTAATATTGAGAGATATAAGACATGGATCAAGAATTATTTGGAAATCAAGAGTGAAATAACATTCCCCCTGGTTTCTAGTAATGCTTCATAATGTAATGGAAAAACCAAGATAGGTAATGTATATGCAAAGAGTTTGATAGAGATTTATCATGCAAGATATGGGCTATGGGACTTCATGAGAAAAATGGTAAAGATCATGTTAAGATTTTTCCATCAGTAGAGTTAAATTATATGTCAAATCTTTGTCAAGATCAAGATAAATGAGAATATTTGGATAAATTTAGATTAGATGGATGGAGGAGACATTGGATTTATCATGAGAAGGATGAGATTCTTTTGTTCGAGAAGGATCATATAGATGCTCAATTATACTCATGACACCTATTTTCTAGGTTTTCATCATAGTACTTTCCCACAGTGCCACCATACTGGTTTTTACTAGAGGATGATTTTTTTTAACTATTTTTTTGATTTTTTGATTATTTTTTATTTTCTAAAAATTTTACCCTCATGTTCAACCACCTAGTGGTACTAATGTAGATTCCATTTTCATAACGCATCAACAATATCTTACTTGAAGAAGTTTCTCTGCTAAGATATGAGCACTAGAATGCAATTTTTGAGAACTTTGATTTGTCTTGTGGATAAAAAAATTAAAGTTGTCTATTTGTGTACATCACAATAGAGTCCCTTCATAATCTCTATGATGAAGAGTAGCTTCCAACACATGGTTGATTTGAGAATTTGATATCATGAATGGTGTGTATAGTACATTATGCATGAAGGAATATGAGATGGATTGGTCAATGGTTTGGAACCTTTAACTCTCCAAACTTGGGAAGATGAGAAATGATGGGTGGGAATGGAGGTTTTTTGGTATTAGGACCAACCACTAGATATACTTCATTCCTTGCTTGAGAAACCTAATTTTTTTTTTTTGAGCAAACTTTTGATAGATATGTTTCCCTTTCAAACTTTTCCCCATAGTTTCTTTGACTAATGGAGTTTTGGAGAAAAAAATTTCTTTATTTTTCGTTGGTATCCATTTATTTACTACTTCACTTTCTTTGATGTTCTTCTCCTTGTTTAGATAGGAATCTTTCTTTTTATGTTGGTCCCAATTTGTTTATGAGATGATGTGTGGATGATGATTCATTATACACCTAGTTGTAGTGTTGAAATTATTTTCCACATAAGGATCCTTTGTGCCCCATATGTATCCTCTAATCCATAGCCACTAAATATGACTTGTCATGAACACATGGTATTGCTATCTAGGTTCCTATTGTTCAGGAATATGAACTATTTTCTATGATTCTATGACATCATTATCTATTGATACCACTTTGGAATATGTCAGTATTGAAGAACATCTGTATGTCCATCAAAAAGAAACATATCAAGGGTGATATATGTTGGAAATACAAGAGAAGAAAATATAGAAGGGGGTGTGAATCAATTTTCACTAACATTCAAAACTTATTCAACTTATTAACCTTATTATTTGATCTGATTATTAACCATGAAAACATAAATCATCAACACATCAAAAACAAACATAACACCAAGATTTTTTTACATGGAAACTCTATTAGGGGAAAAATCACAGTGGAGGTTAGTCCACAAGATTTACCCTATTAAAAGTATAATAAAAATGAAATATGGGCAATGCACATGCATTCAGACACACTGCCTAGAGCTCACTGCTCAATTACAAAGGAATACATAGTATCTTACAAAGAGATTTAGATTGAGTCCATTTGTATTTTGAACTAATAAAATAACATCTACTAATGCCTAATTACAGTTCCAATTAAGCACATGAACATTTCTCTCTTCTTCACTCTTCACACTTTGCTCTACCTTTGAATGATATAGAACATTATTCATGCACACACACAAAAGAACACCTTTTTCACACTTAAATTTGAAGAAAAAATTGCATTTATATATTCGCAACATGAAATTTCATTGCCACAAGTCAACCACAAAGAAATAATAAAATGAATATAAATTGCCAAACCAAAACATTAAAGATTATCAATGCAAATCAACAAAGGTTAGACACAAATTAGTGAGGACCCAAATCAACATCTCCAACATGAAGACAATTCAATTAATTTCTCCTTGAATATCCACAATATGCTACAAACACTATGTTGACCAAGAATAAGAAAAACATGAAAATGCAAGAGAAAATCGCCAAGCATGATCACAACGATCAATGTGGACAAGTAAAAAATTATAGAGAATGATATATAAACATCCAAAAGCATCATGAATCACAAGAGAAGCATCCACAAAAACTAAACTAACTGAAATAGCATCATCTTCAATCAGGAACACCAACTGAAGAAACAAAAAAAATGTTTGAATGAAAATATTCATAACTTGATCAAATCTTCATGCAGATCTCTAAAAATAAACGTGGATAAACTAGATACACTCAGAAAAAATCCCTTTAGTCTACAACCTTTGATAAAAAAATGTACAAAAATAACCACCATACTGAACTTCACTTTACCACTGACAACTTGGAACTCATTTATTACAATTTTTTCAATATCCTCGACATATACAACTTCAAATACATTTATGATAATAGTGATGACATCAATGAAAACCACATATCATCAACACAACCACAACATCCAACAATCTCTACCTTTGGCATTGATGGAAACACATGATGTGAAAAACACCATCAACACAACTAACTCCTTCTTAGGTTTTGACTCATCTTCTCAACACTTTCACATAATATTTCTCCCCATAAGGGTCTTCTCCTCAGATAATCACTAATTTTTCACATGACTCTTCTCCTCCTATGACATCAATGACAAATTTCTCTAAGTTCTGAACCACATATCTAAATTTCTAAACATCTGACTACTTCCTTTAAGTACCAGCCACCACAACATCAATCTGAGACAAGATATGACTATGAAATGTATGGACTGATGCAATGCAATGCATCCTTAGTTTTTATTAGGAGGGGTAATCACCCATAACTTCCCTCTAAGATACTAAAAATTATCCTTAGGCAATGGCTTGGTAAAGATGTCTTCAATTTTCTCCTTAGTAGGCACACACTCCAATCTAACTTCCTTTTCACAAAATTCTCTTCACAACAATCACATGAGATTCTTTCGGATTAGCTTTAAATCTTACAACAATACATAGATCATTCATGATATCAAGCCTAGTTTGAGTTAAGTACAACAATCCACCAATCATCGATTTGTATCTTGTTTGATTTGATTTTCAGAGAATCATCTTATGTTGTCAACTTGCATTCAGTCACCATGGGTGTACCAACTAACTTTTAATCTTCCATACCAAACTTATTCAATAATTCCTTCACTTACTTGGACTGAGATATAAAAACCCTTTTATCAAACTGATTAATTTGCAATCCCAAAAATAATTTCATCTCACCAGTCATAGACATCTCAAATTCATTCTACATATCATTAGAAAACTTAATGCACAAAGCATCATCTCAAAAATAATATCATCAATAGAGACTTCAATAATTAAATCTTTATCATCATTCTTGAAATATAGATTACTATCATCAGTACCTTTGTTAAATCAAAGCTTCAACAAATAATTGTCCAATCTTGCATACCATGCTCTAGAGGCTTGCTTGAGTCCATACAATTCTTTCTTCAACCGACACACCATATCTTGTTTATTAGTCAATTGGAATCCATCAGGTTGCTCAACATAATCTTCTTCTTGCAATTCACCATTTAGAAAAGCTGATTTTGCATCCATTTGATAAACTTTGTAGTTCTTGTGAGTAGCATATGCAAGAAATAATCTTACAGCTTCAATTCTAGCAAAAAGGGCAAAGGTCTCTTCAAAATCAATTCCTTCCATTTGTGAATATCCTTTACATATTAGTCTTGCTTTGTTTCTAGCCATTCCACCTTACTCATTTAGTTTGTTTCTAAAGACCGATTTGGTTCCAATGGCATTCTTATCCTTAGGTCTAGGAACAAGAATCCATGTATCATTCTTTTCAATCTATTTTAACTCTTCTTTCATTACTTCAATCTGATGCTCATCTTTACATGCTTCATTCACACTAGTGGGCTTAGTCTTTGAAATCAAGCAATACTCTTTTGCAATATTTCTCATAGTCTAGACACCTTTGTTCTTATCACCTATAATATAATCTTCTAAATGATTCAATCTTACATATCTCAGACTCTTAATAGGATTTTCTTCAACTTTAGATTCATTTAATCTTTCTTCTGCTCTTTCACCAGTTTCTCCTTCTTCTTTGAACATTTCCTTGATTTAATAGATTGATATGCACTTGATTTGTAGTATGAACTTGCTTTCCTTTGTTTGTACTATCATCCTGATCATTAGAGTCATATCCACATGTTTGGATCCTATACCAAAGTCTTCATCAACCTTAATTTTTTCACCTTCAACTATTTTCTTCAATCTTTTATTGTAATGTACTGGTAGGCCTTACTTTTAGTAACATAACCTAGAAAGATACCTTCATCACTCCTAGAATCAAACTTTCCTATGTCTTCATCTCTCTTAATATAACATCTGCTTCCAATTATCTTGAAGTATTTAAAAATAGGCTTTTGAACATTCCATAGCTCAAAAGGGTTCTTACCAGTATGACCATTGATTTGTACCTGGTTGGGTGTGTACACAATAGTACTCATAGCTTCTCTCCAATATATATGAGGAACATTTCCTTCTAGCATCATAGTTCTAACATCTTCAATTGTTTTGATCTTCCTTTCCACAACTCCATTTTGCTGAGGGATCTGTAGTGTAGATAATTGTCTCTTTATTCCATTTTCTTCACAAAAAGTATTAAATTCACCAAAAGTGAATTCACCACCTCTATTTGATCTTAGAAATTTAATCTTCAAACATGTCTCTATCTCAACCATAGCTTTAAAAATCTTGAACTTTTCTAGTGCTTCATATTTCTCCCTTAAGAAAGTAACCTATACCATTCTATAACAATCATCAATTAGTGACATGAAATACTTGTAACCTTGTAAACTTCTGACCTTAGAGGGAACACACATATTAGTATGCACAAGCTCTAACAATTCATTTGAACAATGCTTTTTACTCCAAAATGAAATCCTAGTTTGCTTTCCCAATTCACATTTCTTGCATATTGCATTGGTAGGTTTCGGCAACTTAGGTATATCTCTCACAGCCTTCCTGGAACTTATCTTGAAAATATTATCAAAGTTAACATGACAAAACCTCATATGCCATAACCAACTTTCATCAACTTGAGCAATCAAACAACTTTTACTAGAAACACTCAAGTGAATTATATTACCTTTTTTTTGTACTTGATGCAATTTCATTACTAGAACTCAATATTCTACACTTTCCATTCTTGAACTGAAGATTGTATCCCTTATCAACCATTTGACCAACACTCAAAAGATTATGCTTCAAGCCTTCTACATACAAAACATCATCAATATTATGCTTACCATCAAGAGAAATGCAACCTCTTCCATGGATCACACCAATTGTATTATCACCAAATATCACAACACCACCATCATACTTTTCTAGGCTTACAAACTTACTTTTGTCTCTTGTCATGTGATGTGAACATCCACTTTCAATTACCCATTCATTTTTTTCTTCAACTCGAGTAGCAAGGGCTCTCTCCACATTTGTGCAACCATAAAATTTAGTAGATATAGGATTATTTTCGTTGATAGCAATAAATACCCATTCATCATTACTTCTATTTCCTTTATGAAGTTCACCATCTATCACGCCTTCATTAGCAACATAGTAATACTTCTAAAATCTAGGCTTGTTATGTTTTGGTTTAGTAGCTCTTTTTGGACACCTTGATGCAAAATGACCTATATTATTGCAAGAAAACAATTTAAGAGGTAATTTTCCTTCATACTTACCTTTTCCTCTCAATACTCTTTTGACAATAAGTGCTTCCAGCTCTTCTAGCTCTCTTTCTCCTTCAATTTGTTTGATTTCATCCTCATACTTGAATGCCTTTCTAGATGAACTATCACCCAAATCATATCTCTATCTATCTCTTTCAAAAGTAGTAGCCTTAAATGCAGATTCAACCTTAGGAAGGGCATCACCAAATTTTCTCAACTCAAAAGTAGTCAGCTTACCAACACATGTAACTTTGGTTATGTTTTCTAGAGTCTGGAGCTTTTCAATAGCACTAGCTTTGACTTTTAAGGATCAGGTAGGGATCTAAGCACCTTAGCACCAATCTCATATTCATCTATCTTTCCACCAACACATCTAATACCACACAGAAGTCCATTCACTCTTTGCATGAAAGTATTAATGTTCTCATCATCACCCATTCTCAACCTTTCATATTTCCCTTTCAAACTCTACAACTTAGAAATATTCACATTACCATCACCTTCATACAATGTTTCCAAATTTTTCTAGATCTCATAAGAAATCTTTAGATCCATAACATTTTTCATCTCATAATTAGTTAAAGCACTCAACAAAGCTTCCTTAGCCTAAATTTTATATTGAACATATTTGATCTTAGAAGAAGTTGTAGGACCATTTTATGGAATAATATACATATTACTTGTAATGCTCCATTAGGGTTCACCAATGCATCTTAGATGACACTCCATTAAAGTCTTCCACAAAGAATAATTTGTTCCATCAAATCTTGAACTATCCTTCTTGTAACTTTCCATCCCAGATCACCTTAAGCTATTAAAATTCTTCCAAGTAACCTCCTTTGATACCAATTGTTGGCAATACAAGGGTAGACAATTGAGAGGGGGGGTGAATCAGTTGTTAGAGAAATTCAAAACTTATTCAAATTATTAACCTTATTCTTTGATATGATTATTAACCATGAAAAAATAAATCATCAGAACATCAAAAACACACATAACACCAAGAATTTTTATGTGCAAACCCTATTAGGGGAAAAACCATGGTGGAGGTTAGTCCACAAGATTATACCCTATTAAAACTATAATGGAAATGAAATATGGGGAATGCACATGCATTCAAGCACACTGCCTTGAGCTCACTACTCAATTACAAAGGAAGACACACTATCTTACAAAGAGATTTAGATTAAAGTCATCTATATTTTGAACTGAAAAAATAGCATATGCTAATGCTTGATTACAATTCCAATTAAGCACATGAACAATTCTTCACTCTTCTTCACACTTCTTCACAATTCTTCACACTTTGCTTTGCCTTTGAATGATTTACAACATTATTCGTGCACACACATAGAAGCAAACATTTTTCACACTTAAATTCAAATAAAAAATCACTCTTATATATGGATAACATGAAATTTCATCGCTACAAGTTGGCCACAAAGAAATAATAAAATGAATATAAATTGTTGGTCTAAAACATTAAATATTATCAATGGGAATCAACCAAGGTCAAACACAACTTAGTGAGGACCCAAATCAACATCTCTAGCATGAAGGAAATTCAATTAATTTCTCCTCGAAGATCCACAACACGCTACAAACACTATGTTAGCCAAGAACAAGAAAAACATGAACACACAAGAGAAAATCGCCAACCACGATCACAATGATCAATGTGGATGTGCAAAAAAGATAGAGAACAATCTAGAAACATCCACAAGCATAAAAAATTACAAGAGAAGCATTTTCAACAACCAAACTAACTGAAATAACATCATCTTGAATTAGGAACACCAACTGAAGAAACAAAAAAATATCTAAATGGAAATCTTCATAACTCGATCAAATCTTCAAGAGGATCTTTAAAACTCGAAATGGATAAAGTAGATACACTCAGAAAAAAACCCTTTAGTCCAAAACATCTGATCAACAACATACATAAATAACCACCATAATAAAGTTCACTTCACCACTGACAACCTAGAACTCATTTATTACAATTTTCTCAATATCCTCAACATATACAGCTTCAAATATATTTATGCTAATAGTGTTGACATCAATGAAAACCACATATCATCAACCCAACCATAATATCCAAAAATATCATGGACATATTTGGAGTTTAAAATGGTTTTGAAGATGTCCCTCAACTCTTGGTGAAAATCTAGGGATAGGGGTTCTTAATCTTGACTTGATTCAAAGTAACTTGAACATTATCCTCAAGAGCCTCATCTTGACATGATCCTTGGGTGAATGATATATCATCAGTAAAAGACTCTTTGCAATAGTTTGTGGGTATGGGTGCAATAAGGGACATTTCTTGCTCATTTGGAACTTCTTCAACATGCCCAATCATTGGGTCATGTGTGGGATAGATATCACAAGACGATACATATTTGATGTCATTATGGTATGAAATATTGCTAGATGCCATTGATTGGTTTGGATTTTTTTTTTAAATAGTATCTTGATACATTTCTAATTCCTCACCGTGTGATGAATGGATAACATGAATTTGTCCCATTGTGGTATCATGGGTATGGTTTATGTTGTTTTAAGTTGATTCCTTTCCCGAATATTTTGTTTTTCCATGATTAGGCATAGGGTTTGTGTAAATTTTTAGTTTTTCATTCCCATATTTTTTATCAGTATCAATATCTCCTTTTTCAATATGATCTTTTATTAGATGTTTGATTCTAAAACAATTTTTTTTATTATGACCTTTTTATTGGTGAAATTCACAAAAATGATCTTCTTTAAAGCTAGGAGGTTTGACTTGTGGCACTTGATATTTTGATAAATCTAGGAGTGTGATAAGGTTAGATTGTATCAACTTCTTCAACACATCCTCCATAGGTTCCCCTAAGGGAGTGAATTGTTTCTTAGGAGTATTGTTTGTTCTTTGTGGCACATGTTGTGAGTTTGTAGCATTGATTATTAGTTGATTGTTTGACAGTTGCATGGATGGTTGTTGTGTGTTCGTGATTTTGGTTTTTTCTTTCCTAGGAGAAATTAAGACCACCTTTGTATCAAAAACACCATCACTAGTAACATTCTTTTTCTTTTCCCAAAAGCATGGCTTGCCATTAGAACTAGTGGATGAGTGGTTGTCTTTATACACTTGTGTGCTCCCTTGTGCAATTAGGGCTCTCTTAATGTTGAGGGCTTTAGGGATAAGCTCGTCATAAGTGGTAACACATTGCATCTTTGATTGAAAGGATAAATCTATGTCAACATTAGTGATGATTATTCCAACTTGTTGCTCTTCAGGGATATGCCATTTGCTCTTGCTAGCTCTTTGCCTCCATTGTTATAGGAAGTTAGTGAAGGATTCACCCTAGTTTTGTTTGAGGGTGTATAGATCCTCCAAGCTCACATCTATGTCAAGATAGAAGGAGAAATGATCTATGAACCTATCGATTATATGTTGGAAGTTTTAAATTCTTGGAGAAAATTGTGAGAATCAATCAATTGTTTCCCCCCACCAAACTGCGTGGTGAAAGGTGCATTGAGTAGGAGTCATTGTAAGAAACCTCCATACTCATTACATGGAATTATTGTATGTGATTCAAAAGATTTCCCTTTCCTTTTTATTTATCAAACTTTGGGGCCTCAAAATTGAGTGGGAAAGGTACCATCACAATGTTCCTATCGAAGGGGTATGGATAGAAGTTCTTTTGCATATGTGGTTTCTTGGTTTTCCCCATTTGTATGTCTTAGATTTGTTTTGTGATTGTCTTGATTTTTTGGACACATCATCTTGAAAATTTGGTGGTGGAGCATATGTGGTATACTTTGGAATGGTGGATGAAGTGTAAGTTGTATTTTCATATGATGGGGTGTTATATGGTGTGTAGGATCGATTCTAATAATCTGAATGTGATGATGGTAGGGGTAGAGGTATATATGCTCCTTGTTCTATTGGATTCATGATTTTTTGTTGGGGATTATAATACAAACCTTGTTGTTGTTGTGTAAGCATTTTTTGTCATTGGACCTTTTGTTGTGATTATTGTTGTTCTTACAGAATTAAGGCTTTTTTTTATGTTCTTGTTGTTGTGATGCTTTTTGATAGGCATGTTATGCTTGTTGCAGAGCTAGAGCATGATATTTTTGTGCTTGTAGGGCTTGAGATTGAGCTTGTTGTTCTTGCAATGCATGTTGATAGGATTTTTGTGCTTATTGGAAAGCTTGTGCTTGAGCTTGTTTTTGTTGCAATGTGGAAGTGTTTTGTTGTTGGGAAATGTGAGATGGGTTTTGGATGATCATGGTATGAGTGAGTTGTAGGTTGATTTGGGATGACTGTCATGTGGTGAGTGTTTGTGGGTTGTTTTGTGCTACCATTCCTTGTAAGGTTATCAATTGGGATGGAGGAATGTAGTTTTGGGGCCCCATTTGATTGTGTATGGTTTGGGGGACTAATGGTAATGATGATGATGGTGCAATTTGGTGTTGTGATGTCAATGGAACATTAGGAACTTGATTCAATTGATTAAAAGGGTTCCCTTGACCAATGTGTTGGGGGTTCCCTTGTTGGGTTTGATGTGGGACGAAGGTATTACATTCAATGGTAGGGTTTATGATCAATACATTGCTTTTATTTGGATTTATGATAGACGGGGTTGATGTGTTTTGTGAAGAAAATGGATTTGATGAGCCAACTTGATGGTTGGATGAAGATGTCCCTTGTGTTAAGGGTAGATTTTGTGTAAGGGTGTTAACTTTCCCTTGTTTGTCTATTTGAGACACTTTGTTCACATTACCTTGTGTAACCTTAGGAACACTTATGGTACTCATGGTGATGGATGAATATGGTTGCACTTGAAATATCAAGGTCAAGTGGTGTTATGGAATGTAAGTCATTTCTATGGATGTAGAGGATTCTTAGGAATGGTAGTGGAAGAGTGGGATGGGGCACTAAATTTTGGTGTCCAACTTGTGTTTACGGGGAGGTTGGTGTTTTGAGTATCCACAAGTGTGTTTCCTTCAAAAGGAAGAGTGTGACCAAAGTTAGTGGCAATCCTAGTTGCAAGACTAGGAGTTAACATTTGAGTTGGCACAACGGATGGAGCTAGTTGATTTGTTGATTGTTTCAATCCTTGTGTCAAGGTTTGTGCAATGAAAGTTGGAGGAATTGAAGCCACATTCTCTAAGGTTTGATGATTTTGTTTCTACTCAACCTGAGTTCTTCCTTAGTGAGCTCAAGTGGGTTGTTTGTGACATCTTCTACCTCATACCCTAACAGATTTTTGTGGTTGTTGTGAGGAGGTAGAATAGTATCACTTGTGGTAGATTTGTGTTTTTTTTGTTCCATGATTCTCTTATTTTGTGATCTTGTTGTAACCATAAATTGTGGGTCACTTATGGGAGGGGTATGTTGAGATTTATAATTTTGAAACTCTCTAGTTGACTCAAATTTTTGTAAAAGGGAACTATTCAAAATCAGGATTACACCCTTAGCCAAGTCATAATTTCCTATCCTATTACAAAATTGAAAAAACTCTCAAATTTGTGGGTAAATTTGTAGGTGAGAGAAAATTTCCAGACTGTGTCGGTTCCCCTAGTGAAACACCTAACCTACTAAACTTTTAGGGAAAGAGATAGAAGGAAAAAATGAAGATAAAGATCCTAATCTAAGGCGATTCACTAGAAATACAAAGATTTTGATAAAATTTTACTCACAACAATACCTCCAAAACTTTGATTTTCAAAATCCCACCCTAAACATATAATTCAAAAGTGTTTTGCATAAAGGTTAACCAAGAATAACACATAATGCAACTTGAACCACATCAAAACCCTACAAATAATTCTACAATGAAAATACATAAGAAGGATTCTATAAATTTTGAATCACAACTAACATCAGATTGTAATTGTAAATTTGAGCAAGTGGATGAGAAAAGGAAACCTTGTTGTTTAATTGAACTGAAGGAGTGACAATTTCAGAATTTGAGTATGTCAATTGATTTAGAAAAACTCCCTTAGTGGATAGGAGAGAAAGAATCCATTAATATGAACCCTTGAAAAATTATAATTTATCAAAATTATAGCCCTCAAGTGACTCCACTAGAGAAAAATAGAAAAAGCAGCCCCACTGCATCTCTAAAAAGGAAATCTTCTCCATTTTTGAGCTCCTTAGAAAATCCTAAAAATAGTGTCTCAAACTAATTTGAACTACATAAAAGAGATTAGAAAGTTCCTATCTCCAAAGGGTCCATCCAAAAAATCCTTAAAATTAGGCGCAAACAGCTAGAAACTAAAAATGGAAACTTCAGTTTGCCTCTCTTTCTCTAAATTTTCCCAAGTGAAACTCAATCAAAATAGAAACTTTCAATGAACACTCAAGTGCTACTATTAGTTAATAGTTAATTAAGAAATTCATAAGAATATTGATTAATTAATGTTTTACAATTTTTAATTTCAAAAATAGAAAGCACTATTACATTCTCTTTTGATGCCAACTTGTCTTTAGTTTGAACTCAAATATTATAATTTTTCAATTCTAAGTAAAATTTCATAAATTGCAAGATCAAAATATTCAAGTCAAAACTACTATTTCCTTGATTTTTTGATAAAAGATAATAAAAATCTAGGCACTCATCAATAGGATTATCATAGTTCTAAGGAAACCCTAAAGCATTCAAAACTTGGGCCATATTTTAAAACAACTAAGGTCATTGTCTTGATTTTCAAATATTAAATATTTCAAGGTTTTGAAAGGGCTCACCAAAATGGACAAGGTATATGTGATTTTCTATAAAAATAAAATAAAAGATAAATGCAAGGTTTTGACCTAAGGAATCATGGGCACAAGGCATTTGATATTTTAAAAGAATGTGATTAATATCACATTCAAATTGAGGCACATAGGAAAACCCTAACATCAAAACTAAGGTGAAGCCCTAAATTTTCTCATCATTTTGCTTGAATGAATTTGGAGAAGAGATCTCTACACTTGGCCTTCATGGGGAACTAGGGTTTCAAGGCTGGAACTCCACCATTCAAGCAACTTTCTTTGACATTTTTGTTGCATCTTCTACATTCGATGGTGAGTTGTTTGTTTGCATTTTGATTTATTTATTTTACTCCATTTAAGGAAGAAATCGAGTTGATAGGCTATGCACATGACTAGTTTATTGATGGATTTCATATGTCTTGTGTTTCTATTGTTGTATTTTCATGTTTTCCTACTATGAGAATAATCAATTTAATATTTTTGGCTTTAATTGTATTTGTATTTTTTCCATCAACATTTCAGATCATACTCTGTGATCCATCATTAGGATAAAAGAGAGCATAAGGAGAACACTTGGTTTGAACTTTTGTGAAGGATTTTCTCATAGGATTTGGCTAGCTCTCTTCACTCTCAGGCATGGTAAGCTCTCTTTCTTCATTTTTAATGCATTTCCCTCTTAAATAAAAGCTCGACTTGAGATTTTTCAAAAAATAATGGGAAATCTCTAGGTGAAAATAAATTCCTCTTGTATATGTCACGACCATGCTTTGTAAATTTCTCCATTTCTACAAAATATAAGTGGTTTTGGGCTCAACCCATGATGTAGAGATCAATGGTATAAGAAAAAATTAAAACTAGTGGAAAAATATGCATTTTCCTTCTTTTTCTGAGAGTTTGCAGTCCCTCCATGGCTACAGCCATGGCCATACCATCCTCTATTTTCTTAAAGCTCTAGTACTCAAATAAACTCAAAACCTCCATTTTCTTTACATTTGGACTTGTTTTTAAACTAAAACCCAAAGTGGGTTCACTTTGTGGAGAGAAAATCTTTTTCTCAGGCCATGAACATGAGAGTACCAACTAGGGTTTCATGTATTTTTAATGTATTTTAATCTCTCATATATTTCTTTGAATATGCGGAAGTAATATGTTGTTCCATTTTATGGGTTTGCAAACCAATCATGGCCATGACCATTAACTTCAATAACTTCATTTTATGCTAGCATACTCCTCTGGTAATATTAAGCTAAAAATATATTGATTTTCCTTTGTATTTGTGTTTAGAATTCAATACCCTAAATGGGTATCACAATTTGTGTAGAAAATAGTCTATCAAGCTGGAATGATGAGAGTTCAGTTGGGTCCATTTGACAGTCACGTATAAGCTCACATTACCATTATATTTGCATTTTCAAGCTTCACAATGTAAACCCATGTGAGTTTCCTTCTAAAAACTCAAACTAGACACCATTGCATTTGTTTCCATTTCAAAACCCTAGCTTGCTTGACATGGCTCGCTTTTTTGAAAGGAAACATTAATTTCATTCTCATGTTCATGTGCACACCATTATAGATTTACCAAATTGTAGGCTTTGAAAATATAGACTCTATTTTACTCATAAATTATTTTGTGGAACAAACTATCTTCTTTGCACTGTTTGTAATCTCTCCTTTCATTCCACATACTCTTAGCAATCACATACTATCTATTTTTCTTGAAGTGCATAAACACAGTGATGCTCAACTTAATTTGATAATTTTCAGCTACTTATCAACAAACATGCTTTCTCTTCCATGCAATTTTTATTCACTGTTTAGCATGATTTGTAATGACAATTGCACACACTTGCACATAGAGAACTCAATTTCCTCTCAAATGCACAGTAAATTGATGCCTCTATTTCAGTTACTTACTTTGCAAGGTTGCACTTAGCCAACATGATACACCTATATATTACTTGCTACTTGTTGTCACCCATTTTATGCACTTGAATGCTTAAAAAATGCACTTATAATTTCATGTTTTCATCATAGTTCCTTGTGCCAATGCAATGAGATAGTTTTACATATCTGTAGCATCAATTATTTTGAAACTAGCCTTGAGTTTCTTTGTATTCCATTGACATAAATGATGTTGTTTCACATTACATTTAGCTCAAGCACTTAGTGTATTGTATTTTTAGTTCAACAATGCTTCTTTTCCTTCACCCTTGACCTTTGAGCTTCATTTGCAGCCACTTACAATTTTGTTTCTGGATGGAGAAAATATTTCTTCTAGATTCTTCATGCATTTTTATCTCTCTCTGGTAGAAATTGTTAATGTGAACCTTTATTCGATGCATAGAAGATTTTGAAATACAAAACTTGATGATGGTGTTCTAAATCTTCTCAAATTACTTCAATTTCTATTGATGATTTGTAAACAAGAAATATAATGGAAGCCTACTCACTATCACACTCCATGAGGATGTACTTCTTATGATGATCTACTTGAGAAATTCATCATTTATGATCTTCAACTCATTACACTTTTAGACTTGATTTTCCTAAGTGGTCCATTGCTTGAGTTCTTATGTCACTTTTGATGCACTCCTTCGGATGTATTTCTCTTTTGAGTAATATAGAATTGTTTCCTTTCTTAATCCCTCTCTTGAATATTAAGGGGCATCATGCCAAGCTCAACCCTTGTGGGACCCCATTTTACACCACATGCTTTACAATCTTCAAAACAAATTAGGAACATGGTTTTCCCTATACTTACATAAGAAACAAATAGTATTAGATTAAAAACAATAAATCCAAATTTTCTTATGGTGTTTCCTTCTTGGTATTCTCTTGCACTCCTCTTATCTTTTCTCAATTAATTCAATGCATCATAAGCAATATTCTACATTACTGTTGATAGATTGTGTAGGAGGATTCATAACCTGAGCTCTAACAAAAATTTCAATCACTTGTAAAGCGGAATTAAAAACATTGGAGGAAACTCAAAGACACGTTCAACCAATGACAACTATGTTCCCTCTTATTTTCTCTTTTCCTTTTATAATCTTCAGTAGTGTAGTGTACTCCCTATGATTCATTGTTTCATATACTCCCACGACTTGTATGGGACACCTGATTATCTTTTTATCCTAATGAATACAAAAAAACATTTTATGCAATTCTAGTTCAATTTTGTACTTCTTGTGTAAGAAATGTATGAAACATTGTGTAATGAATAAATGAATACAAAATGAAGTACTTTTTGCTACATTTCATGCAATATTTAATGTTATAAATGATAAATGGAAATATGAAACACATTGCACTTTCTTTTAAAATAAAAAATAAAAAATGCAATGGTTTTAACAACTGGAGAAATAAACTGAAACTTTTCACCTAAAAATGAACTTGAATTGACTTGTTCTATCAATTTGAGTTGTGGTGAAAATTTGATTACATTCTTGGAAACCTTTGCTAGATGCTTGGCTTCTAATCATTATGCCAGTTTCCTTATGTAGATCCATTGGGAATGGAGTCAATTCCACCCTTCTCAAACTAAAAAATATAGAACTTTCCACACCAAACAACAACAAAAACCAAAACCAAAACAAATAGAAGAAAACCTAGGACCTAGTGGCCAAAAAAAAATGTGCAGAAGCACTTATGGAAAAGAAACAACTAAAAAGAAAAGTTCTGCAAGCACTTATTAATATAAAATACTATATTATAGTACAAGGGTAGAACTTAGAACCTTAGAAACAACTTTTTAAGTGGATCCCATTGACTAGGATCGAAAGCACTTCTTCACTTAACATTGAGAGCTGAAATGAATTGTGTTGTTTAGATTCTGTTATTACATACAAGCCATCCCAAATCGCATCAAATTTGGAGTGACTCCTAGGTTTATCCTTGTTTTTATCCCGTTTGAGCACAAAATCTCCAACAATAGGTCCTTTGAACTTTGCTTCATAGAATTATTTTATCATGTTATCGTTCAACTCTCCATTCAATTGAAAGCTACCTTTTTGGGATAAGATTTTGTCAAAGTGATTTTCATAGAATATTTGTTCACCAGTAGAAATTGATCCCAATGTGTTCATGATCCTTTCAATTTCAACTTCAAAATTGGGCAATCCTTCTAACCAATCCGTTGGAAGTTGTGGTTCAACAATGATTGCATCTTCACAATTTTCAACAAGCAACTCAAAATCCTCTAGAAATGGATTCTCTTTATCTACAAAATTTTACTTCTTGAAGAAGTTTTCAATGGACCTACTTCATTGAGAAATTCTTCTTCAAAATTTCCCCTTGATCAAAGGTTTTTTTTAGAAAATTGTATCTCCATCTATTCTTGATCAACTTCGCCATATTCCTTGAGCTCTTCTTCTCGATCCAAATTTTTTCTCTCAAAAAGTAATATCATCCGTTCTTGAATAGATGTTTCATCTTCTCTAAGGTATTTCTCTTGATCTAAAACTTGATCACTAAAGAGCAACTCTTTCCACTCATCGACAACCTCCTCGTCTCTTAAGAACTTTATGTCACCATCTTGAGGCTGACTTTGGCCTTTAAACAAATTAGGGATTGTTGTATCAGGTTCATGGATTACATAAATGCCTAACCTTTCATCCTCGATGTGGCTGAAAGGATCAAGGTCATGATGGTGGGTAGCCCATCCATCTAAATTTTGTATTTTGTTGGTTGCATTACAGTTTGAGGTCATGGGTTGATTCTCTAATCCATTTGTGGTGTACAAGTTAGCGTTTACTGGGCTAGGAATGTGTGGCTCAATGTGGTATTTATTTAATGGTTTGGACCTAATGGTCACTTTGGTGTTGTATCTAATCCTAAATAATAAGTGGGACCAATCAGCTAATAAGAACCCTCCTAGTTTAGTAATAAAGTCTCTTGAGAGGAAAAGTGCGAAATAAGGAAGCAACTCAATCACATGGACATCTTGGGAAACAAAAAAGTTAGGGAAAGTATGTAATGTGAGGGAAATTTTTTTAATGATTCCTATTGTTTGAATAAAGAATCCATCTAATTTCACAACTCCTTTTAACACGGTTTCATACACCAAACCTAACTTATTTGCTAAGATTTTAATCATGACTAAGCTACTAGCACCCGAGTCTATCATACAATTATGGACAAGTTTATCCCTAATAAGAAGGCTTAGATAGAATGGTGGGGGTTTTAACTCTTGAATTTGCTTCCCATGTTTGACCTCTAAGCTATTTGCAAGCATAATTCTATTCTTTTCTACATCAACAACATCTGAAGATGAAAGTTCAACCAATGAATCTTGTAACAATTTTTTTGGCCCGGGATATGCAGTGCATCCACAATGAACATGTTGATTGTATCCTTCTTTAAATGCTTAACCACATTAAAAGACATGGGACTTACCTTTCATTCTCTCAAAGAAAAAATAGTGTCCTTTACCTTTTGTTGTCCTCTCTACGAAATTTTCACCTTTAGTTGTGTTGCGGGGATAGTTTGAGGTGGAATGGCATGAATTTTATCTCTTGTAGCTTGTTGATGTGAATTTACAGCTTGTTTTTCTACTTCTACTGCTCTCCTTTTTTACCTTTTGTTCACTACAATGGGAAAACCTTGTCGGTTCTAACCTTGTAAATAGTTAACTCCATAGTATTCAATAGTTTTCCAATTCACTAAAGCAATCTTTGAGTTTCCTGGCTATTCTACATTCTTGCTTGGAAAATTTTCTAGGCCAACATAATGATTTTGCACCATGAGAGCTTGATTCTCCATCCTACTCATGCACACAACTTGATTGTGTGGCTGATTGCACTAGTAGCACCAATCATGTTCTTGAGCCAAGTTGTAATGCAATATGAGCTCCCTTGAGGGGCCAACAACATTGGGATCATAAGACTTAAAAGGCTTGGGATTAAAACCCCTTTATTGACCTTGGAAATCATTATGAAATGATGCCCTATTCTATTGGTTTCGTTGATTTAGCTTGGTAAGGCCTATATTCATGGCCAACTTGTTTCTTGAGGTTCACAAATTCATTGCTAAGGTTTTACCAGAATTTTGTAGTATATTCTTTATCTCTTGGATTTCTTTGGTCTAGTCTAGAATGGAATTTTCTTGACTAGCAACTTGATAACCTAATGCTGAGACTAGTGAAACAATAGCTATAGGAGGAAAATTCATAGGGATAGGTAGCTAAATCTCTGGAACAATAGGTGTGGGTGGTCTCGGGTCTATTTTCCTGGCTTGAATGAGACAATTCTTAGCCCTCATTGCAATGTCATAGGCATTTGGAAGTGTGAACCCCCCATGGACTATATAATAACTGAAATTTCATTGTTTAAGGCATTTAGGTAGAATAGAAAGGCATGTTTGGGTGAGGGATTAACTATCAGGGGTATCCTTTATGAGGTTCTCTAGAACCTATAATTAAAATTAGCCATATGTTCATGGGGAGCCTGCTTGATGGTGCTCAACTACTCTAGCAATGAAATGTGGTTTGACTTGTCCATGAAATTTCAATGTAGGCCATCACCAAGCTAGTCCCATGTCACAATGGAATTGGATAGGATCCCTCAAAACCATTGAAGGGATTTTCCCTTCAATGAAGCATCCAACAATATTATAGCCACCTTCTCTTCTATCACATTGTGTATCAAACATAGTGTTGCCACATCTCAGACATGTTCAATAGAAGTGGTCTGGTCTTCACCCATGAAGTATGGTAGTCCTTTAAGTGCAACAATTGGGATGTCATCATGTTGAGCCAACAATAATGGAATAACCCTATTAAATGGTGTGAAGAAAAATTGTCTCAATATAGGTGGTGCTTGACATATTGGAGCTAGGTTCCTCTTCATAGAAATTATGGGACTGAGCTATGGAGGTGTGGAATTTTCTCTTCTTGTTGAATCAACGATCCTTCTTTGTTTTCTACCTCTTTCTTGGTGGGGAGAGTTGCAAATACTCAAAAGGTGTTGGACTAGATTTGGTTTGGATCATTCTCATAAGTTGTTTGTACCAAATCTACAATGTAACTAGAAATTAGGAGTCATCGGGTATATTTTTGAAACCTTTATAGGAAAAAAATGTTGTTGCATATACCAAAAAAAATTACAACTTAGAAATTAACTCTAAAGACGAGACTCTAGAGTCCCACTGGCCATGCCAAAAACTATTGGAAATCACAATTGCACCCTTAGCCAAGTAATACTTTCCTATCCTATTGCAACATGGAAATGCTCTCAAATTTGTGGGTAAATATGTACATGAGAGCGAATCTCCAGAGTGGGTTGGTTCCCCCAGTGAAACACAGGAACCTACTAAACTTTTACGGAAAGGGGTGGAAGAAAAAAATGAAGACAAAGATCCTAAACTAAGGTGATTCGCCATAAATAAGAAGATTCTGATAACTTTTTACTAACAAAAATACCTCCAAAACTTTGATTTTCACAATCCCACCCTAAACATATAATTCAAAAAGTGTTTTGCATAAAGGTTAACCAAGGATAATAGAGAATGCAACCTAAACCACATGAAAACCCTACAAACAAACCTACAATGATAAGACATAAGAAGGATTTTGTAACTTTTGAATCACAACTAACATCAAATTGTAATTATAAATTTGAAGTGGATGAGGAAAGGAAACTCTACTATTTTATTGAACTAAAGGAGTAACAATTTTAGAATTTGAGTACATCAATCAACTTACAAAAACTATCTCAGTGGATAGGAAAGCAAGAAGCCATCAATTTGAACACTATACAATTTAAAATTTATCAAACTTATAGCCCTCAAGTGACCCTAGTAGTGAAAAATAGAAAAATCAGCCCCACTACATCTCCAAAAAGAAGCTCTTCTCCATGTTTGAGCTCCACAAAAATGTCTGAAAAATAGTGCCTAAAATTGCTCTGAACTACATAAAAAATATGGAAACTTCCCATCTCCAAAGGGTCCATCCTAAAAATTATCAATATCAGGTGCAAATAATTGGAAATTGAAAATGGAAAATTCAATTTGCCTCTCTTTCTCCAAATTCGCCCAACTCGAACTCAAATCAAAATAGAAGCTTTCAATGAGGACTCAAGTACTGATTTTAATTAACAAATAATTAAGCAATTCATACAAATATTGCTTAATTAATGTTTTACAATTTGCAATTTCAAAAATAGAAAGCACTATTACATTATCTTTTGATGCCAACTTGTCTTCAGTTTGAACTCAAATATTTTGATTTTGTAATTTTGAGTAAAATTTCATTCTTTGCAAGATCAAAATATTAAATTCAAGACTCCTATTTACTTGATTTTTCTATAAAATATCATAAATATCTAGGTACTCATCAATAGGATTATCAAAGTTCCAAGGAAACCATAAAGCATTCAAAACTTGGGCCATATTTTGAAAATACTAAGGTCATTCTCTTGATTTTCAAATATTAAATGTTTCAAGTTTTTGAAAGGGCTCACCAAAATGGAAAAGGTATATATGTGATTTTCTATGAAATTCAAAGAAAAGATAAATGCAAGGTTTCAACCTAAGGCATCATGGGCACAAGGCATTAATAAAGCATATATGACTTAAGGCATTTTATTTTTTAAAAGAATGTGATTAAAATCACATTTGAATTGGAGCACATGGGAAAACCCTAACATCAAAACTAAGGCGAAGCCCTAAATTTTCTCATCATTTTTCTTGGTTAACTTTGGAGAAGAGAGCTTTGCACTTGCCTACCATGGGGAACTAGGATTTCAAGGATGGAACTCCACCATTTGAGCTACTTTCTCTACCATTTTTGTTGCATCTTCTTCTACATTCAATAATGAGTTGTTTATTTGCATTTTCATATCTTTATGAATCCATTTGAGGAAGAATTTTGGCCTATTGGCTATGACCATGATTGGCTTTTTGATGCATTTCATATGTCTTATGTTTTTTTTGTTGTATTATCCATTTTAGCCACCATGAGAATGCTTGGTTTGATCTTTTGTGAAGGCTTGACTTGCGAGCTTTGGCTGTCTCTCTTCACTCATAGCTATGATAATCTCTATTCCTTCATTTTTAATGCATTTCCCTCTTAAATAAAAGCCCAACTTGAGATTTTTCACAAAAAAAGGGAAATCTATAAGTGAAAATGAATTCCTCTTGTATAGGTCATGGCCATGCTTTGTACATTTCTCCATTTCTACAAATAATAAGTGGTTTTGGGCCTGACCCATGATGTAGAAATCAATAGGGGTATGTGTAGGATCATCATGGAAAAAACAAGCCCTTAAGTGGTGAAAAAATCATAAAAATTAGAGTTAGACAACTTGATGTAAAAATTTGAATAAGTTATCTATATTATTTCAAAAATATGTAAGAATATAATATATAGCAAATTGAATGTAGTTCCTAAACTACTCTAGAGGTTTATTTTAGGGGGAAAAAAAAGTAGGTGTCTATCTGAGCACTCTAACCACAATAAAATGATAATTACTTTTATAATATTTTAGATATAAGTAGAGGACTCATGTCCGAATGTGATGCATATTTTTTTGTAATTTTTTTCCAAGTAAATAATTAATTATGATTTTTTTGTTACAACTTTTTTAAAAATATAAAAAAATGTATATCTAATCACCTTAACTTTTTCAAAACTTCATAAAATTATTATTATTATTTTTAATCCTATAGTATGCGAAGCATAGAATGTGACACATGTTTCAAATTCAAAAAATGTCATACCATTTGAAAGCTATAGATGTTTTTCAATTAGCTTGTCAATAAGGACTTATAATTATAATAATTAGCCTAAAAATAGAAAATGAATAATAATTATTTATTAGATTCAAAGTAAAGCATAGTTTATATTGGTGGAAAGCTAAGAATATCCTTTAAAAATCCTTTTCATTTCATCAATTAAATAGGTAGAAAAAAATCATCAGCTACATACCCCACACATACCCATCATATCACCACTATTTGGCCTATCATTATCAGGTACACATACCCAATGGTATATGAATAGATAAAAACTAGAAGAAAAATATACATTTTCCTTCTTTCTTTGAGAGTTTGTAGTCCCTCCATGGCCATGGCCATGGCCATACCATGTTCTATTTTTTGAAAGCTCTAGTATTCAAAAACACTCAAACCCTTCATTATCTCTACATTTGGACTTGTTTTTAAACCAAAACCCCAAGTGCATTCACTTTGTGGAGTGAAAACCCTTCTTTTAGGCCACGATCATGAGAGTACCAACTAGGGTTTCATGTATTTTCAATGTATTTTAATCTCTCATATATTTCTATGAATATGCATAAGTAATATGTTGTTCCATTCTCTGGGTTTGCAAACCAATCATGGCCACAAACATTAAATTCAATAACTTCATTCTATGTTGGCATGCTCCTCTAGTAATAAGCTTGAAACATATTGATTTACCTCTGTATTTGTGTTTAGAATGCAATACCCTAAATGGGTATCACCATTTGTGTAGAAAACAATCTCGCAGCCATGCGAGTTTAGCTAGGTCCATTTGGTAGTCATGTATAACCTCGCATTACCATTATCTCTATATTTTGAAGGTTCACAATGTAAAACCATGTGGGTTTCCTCCTAAAAACTCAAACTATACATCGTTGTATTTTTTTCCATTTTGAAACCGTATCTCGCTTGACATGGCTCATTGTTTTGAAAGGTAGCATTGATTTCATTCTCATATTCATGTGCACACCACTATAGCTTAAATGAACTATAGGCTCTCAAAATGTAGGCTCTATTTTACTCAAAAAAATTTCTTAGTGGAACAAACTATTTTCTTTGCAAATTTTGTAATCTCTCCTTTCATTGCACAGACTATTAGCAATCACTTGCTATCTATTTTACTTGAAGTGCATAAACACAATGGGGCTAGACTTAATTTGATACTTTTTAGCTACTTATCAACAAACATGCTTTCTCTTCCATACTATTTTTATTCATTGTTTAGCATGATTTGTAATGACAATTGCACACACTTGCACACATAGAACTCAATTTACTCTCAAATGCACTGTAAGTTGACACCTCTATTTTAGTTATTTACTTTGCAAGGTTGCACTCAACCAACATGATACACCTGTAGATTACTTGATGCTTTTCATCACCCATTTTATGCACATGAATTATTTTGAAATGCACTTCTAATTTCATAGTTTCATCATAGTTCCTTGTGGCAATGCAACGAGATAGTTTTACATATATATAACATCAATTATTTTGAAACCAGCCTTGAGTTTCTTTGTATTCCATTGACATGAATGTTGTTGTTTCACATTACATTCAGCTAAAGCACTTAGTGTAATATATTTTAAGTTCAACAATTCTTCTTTTCCTTCACCTTTGACCTTCGATCTTCATTTGCAACCACTTACAATTATTTTTTTGATGAAGACAATCTTTCTTCTGAACTTTTCATGCATTTGTATATCTCTTTGGAAGCACATGTTGATGTGAAAATTTGTTCAATGCATAGAATATTTTGAAATACAACACTTGATGATGGTGTTATGAAGCTTCTCAAATTGCTTCAATTGCTATTATTGATTTTTAAACAAGGCATTATATATGCCTATTCACTATCACACTCCATGATGACACACTTCTTGTCACGATCTACTTGAGAAATTCATCATTTATGATCTTCAAATCATTTCACTTTTAGATTTGATTGTCCTAAGTGGTCAATAGCTTTAGTTCTTATGACACATTTGTTACACTCCTTCAGATGCATCTCTTTTGAGCAATATTGAATTGTTTCCTTTCTCAACCCCTCTCTTAAATGTTAAGGGGCAACATGTTGAGCTCAACCCTTGTGGGAGCCAATTTTACACCACATGCTTTAAAATATTCAAAATAGATCAATAACATGGCTTTTCCTATAAATACACAAGAAAAAATATTGTTAGATTAAAACCAATAAGTCCAAAGTTTCTTATGATGTTTCCTCCTTGGTATTCTCTTGCACTCCTTTTGTATTTTCTCAATTGATTCAATGCATCATAAGTAGTATTCTACATTACTATTGATAGATCATGTAGGAGGATTCATTACTTGAGCTCTAACAAAAATTTTAATCACTTGCAAGTTCACTTGGAGAATGGGAGCAAAGAGAAATGCACAACACTAAAGACAACTCGAAGACATGTTCAAGCAATGATTGGTATGTTCCCTCTTATGTGCTCTTTTCCTTTTTTAATCTTTAGTAGGATAATCTACTAATTATTCATTGTTTCAACTACTCCCATGGCTTGTGTGGGACACTTGATTATCTTTTCATTTGGAACAACATTTTGTGGAATTCTTGTTCAATTATGTACTTCTTTTGCAACAAATGTATGAAACATTGTGCAATGAATAATTGAATACAGAATGAAGTACTTTCTTTTACATTTAATGCAATATTCAATGTTGTAAATGATGAATGAAAAATTGAAACACATTGCAATTTATTTTAAACTCAAAACTCAAAACATGAAATTCTTTAAACAACTACAGAAATAAACTAAAAATTTTCACCTTAAAATGAACTTGAATTAACCAGCTTTGTCAATTTGAGTTGTGGTGAAAAATTTATAACAAGAACCTCTAAGTTGTTTTGGACCAATAATGTGAATGGAAGATGAAAAAGTTGAATGATATGAGGGATGAACTTTATAAACTTTTGGATAACTCTTTTGACTATAGGCTTGATTGTTTTTGTCTCATAGATAAAGGTGTTAATGAACTTGTAAATCTCTAAGGTAGACTTGTGACATTTTAAGATAAACTAGTCCAAAAATGTGATAACTAACTCAACTAAGTGCATGGAAAGGGATTCATTTCATAGAAAAGTAGCTAATTTAGGTGATTGGATGGATATTTATGTCTTCTAAGTCTAAAGTATTGATTTGCGACCCAAAATTTTCTAAAGTTTTTGGTGAAGTGGAATGTCAAATATGATGAAGGTGGATGGAATGTTTTGACCCAAAGTATATTTAACCTAAAAGGGACCTTTTTTTTGCAAGACCAAGATGGTGAGAAAGATGCTATACCTCTAAAGTGATAAAACCTCAAAATATCAATGATTTGGTAAAATAGAACTTGGACTCAAGGTTTGCAATACTTTCCTTGTCTCAATTTGTTGGTGTTTGTGAGTCAATGTGTCTCAACCATAAGATCAATGTATATGGTATGTTCATTTTGATTTTAATCTTTGATTAAGTGTGATTGTTTCATTACCACATCAAGAAATTCTTAATTAATTTCAAACTGAAGCACCTACAAATCTGCACATGAAACTATCTTAAACATTCATTAGAAGGGTTAGTTTAAACATGCAAATCTCTAAATACCTCCATGAAATAACAATGCAATGCTTCAAAGATATAAACAACTAACTAGGAAGATTAAATAAACCTATAGAAGCAAAACAAATTACCTATTCCATGTTGGATTGGTGCTATTGTAGCAAATAGCCCTTTCCCAATCTTGATTTAAGCTCAAGATGACACAAATGCTAAATGTGATGAAGTGCAAGATTATTTCTCAAATCAAGAGAGTAACCTTGCATTAAAGTTGTAGATGAAATTGTGGAGGATTAAGCTTCTATTTATAGATTTTCTTGATGAGAGATTGGCCAATGAAATGAGGCCACTTGTCAACCTCTGATTGGTTGAGGAGTGAGCACATTTTGGTCAATGTACCAAGAATTTAAAATTGTTGAGTGGGGGGGACATGCAAGACTTTCAGAATTTTAAATTCTAAGTGGGGAACATGTCAGAATTTAAAATTCTGAAAATGCATGGGTGGAGGATATGTTAGAATTTTAAATTCTGAGTGGGGAACATGTCAAAATTTAAAATTATGAAAATGCATGGGTGGAGGATATGTCATAATTCTAAATTTTGAGTGGGGAACATGTCAGAATCTAAAATTCTAAAAATGCATGAGTGGGGAATATTCTTCCAAGATGCCATGTTGAAAGAAAATAGGGATTTTAATAAATCAAAAAATTGATTTATTTGTGCAAGTGGATGGTTTAGGTCAATTTAATCAGGATTAAATTAGCCTAATGATGATTAGGATGTTTTGACTTATTTGATTTGAATACTTGATTTCTTTAAATCAGAAAAGGATGGAAAATGCATTTGGATTTAATTAAATGGATGTTTGATTTATTTGATTAAAAGGTTGATGATAATGTTTATTTAATTTTGAATGAATGACCTTAGGAGATCATATTACCCGATGAATGGATGAAGGTGAACCTGATTAATTGGTGAATGGACCTAATGTGAAACCTAGTTTAGTTGATGAATTGACCTGATCAAATGAAAAATGTTAAGTTTGCATGTCTACACAAACTAAAAATGTTTATGTCTAAGTACCCTTCATTCCACAAAGTCAATTATGTGAAAATCAAGAAGTTAAGGCCATATTTCCCTATGTTGAATTTGGAAAGTGTGCATTTAGATATAAGTCCAAATATTTAGAAATCACTAAAGATAAAATACTTAGGGACAAGGAATAGTATTAGGACTTTTCAAAGGTATCCACACTTAATCCAAAGTGTTTGAAATTTGATGAATCATGTAGATGTGTGTTCTTGGATTTTTGGAGCCAAGCAAAGTGTCAAATTGACTCACAAGCAATATAACATTCCTAACTCAAGTGTGTATGTACCTTCTTTGTGGGCTTACCTCATGCCCCAAGGGGATGATTTTACATGCAACTTGGGGAGGATTCAAAAGAAAAAAAGTCCATTCTCTTTAAGTTTTTTATGACTTAACCCACAAATCGTACTTGGTAAGTAACTTCTTAGATATAAATTCCAATGCACCACTTTAAAGAAGATTTCAGAGATGGACTTGGTTAGTTACTATAATAAGTTTCCTAATGATAACAAACTAAGAACACCCATCAATACACTATCATCCACTAGCCACTTAAGGTGCTTTAACCATTCATTTTCAACTTAAGCCATGGGATTAGGTGCAATACATTGTCACCCATGATTTTGGAACCTCTACTATAGCCCATCAATAAATGTGCTTGGGTATGTATAGGATCATGATGGGCCAAAAAGTGGCAATATAATGGGTATGTGGCTGATGACTATATTTTTACTAAAAATAGATGAAATGAAAAGGGTTTTTAAAGGAGATTCTCAGCTTTCCACCGATATAAATTATTCTTTACTTTGAATTTAATAAGCAATTATTATTAATTTTCTATTCAAATTATGACTAAAGTCCTAATTGATAGGCTGATTAAAAAACATATATAGCTTTCAAACTGTATCAAATTTTTTGAATCCAAAATATGCATCACATTCTATGCTTTGCATACTACAGGATTAAAAAAATAAAAAAATGAATTTCATGAAGTTTTTACCATGTTAAGGTGGTCAGACATATGAGTTTTTATATTTTTTAAAAATTTGTAATAAAAAATTCATAATTAATTATTTACTTGGATAAAAATGACAAAGAAATATGCATCACATTGGGGCATGAGTCCTATACTTATAACTAAAATATTATAAAAAGTATTATCATTTTATTGTGATTAGGGTGGTCAGACAGACACGTACTTCTTTTTTCCCTGAAATTTAAGCACCATTGCATTGAAATTTCAAATTTTCACCAAATAATTTTTGGTTTTTAAATAAACTTAGTACTTTAGAAACTAAATTCAATTTTCTACAGATTCTATTCTTACATATTTTTGAAATAATATAAATAACTTATTCAAATTTTTACGTGAAGGTGCTTAACTTTGATTTTTCTAAATTTTTTGCCACTTAAGGGCCTATTTTTTCCATGATGATCCTGCACATACCTGCTTGTAAGAACTTGAATATGAGTTGGTCATTGTAGGATGTGTCTCATAGCAAGTTATCTCTTAAGGGAAACTTAAAGCAAGAAAGTACACTTGAGTATTTCTCTTCACCCAAGATCACATGAAGCGAAAAGGGAGTGCATATGTACTAAAAGTATACATAAGAAATTACACTTAAGTGTTTCTATTCACCCAAGATCACACAAAGTGCAAGGGGAGTGGATACACACAACAAGTGTATAGAAGAAAAGCAAGCACATCAAAGACTCATTCATTTTAACCCAATATAGAAAAATTACTTGATTTTAAGCACCAATGGAAGTGTTCATTTGTTTTGTACAATTTTAACCAATATTTCAAAATGAGGCTGTTTGGGTTCAAATTTAACCAACTTTGATAGTAAATTTTAAGCCCAATTGAAAGGTAGTCAGTCCTAAGATTATAAGTTTTAAGACCCAATGGAATTTTAGTAGTCCTAAAACATAAAGCAAAACAAAATATGAGGGGTTATACCATCCCATAAGTGTCAAAACACTTTTACAATAACTAGAACTAAGAAAAATCAAAAATCAAAATTTTAATTTTTTTTTGTTTTTTCTTTGTTCTAGTAAATTGTGTTTCTAAAGGCCTTTGAAGCCAAATTTGGGGCTGAAATTTGTGTTGGTGCTTAAAATCGGTTGTTAAAGGAACTATTTTTAGGGATTGAATTAGTACTCTTCGACACTTTTTGAATAGTGCAAACATATTTGAATTCTAAGCACCGAGTAGAAAGTTATGACCCCAACAAGTTAGGGTAAATAATTTCCTAGTTTTCTCCCAAATCCACAAAACTAGTTAGACTAAAAAAACCATATGTAAATAAAATATCAGAGTGTGAAATTGAAAATTTAAAACACCCGTGAAAATTGACTCTCTTTTTTACTAGTAAAAAGCATTGCTAAACCAATTGTGTCACTAAAGCTATCAAAGGCATCACTAAATCTAAAGTGTGTCACTCTGGTGAAGTTCAAATGTGTTTCTCTACACCAAAACAAGGACATCAATTGTGTCACTATATCATTCGCATGGCTATATTTAAAATCAAAACATCAACCAAAATGTTAAACGTGCTACTATATTTAATAGGCATCACCATATTTAATTGTTTCATTGTATTTTAGTTAAAAGTGTCACTCTATGGTGGCATTCTTCAATAGCGTTGTTGAATCCATCAAAAGCATCACTATTTCTCCAAAATCTACAACTTACGAAAAAATTAAGAGAAATTCATTAAACAAAGTTAGTAAAGCCCTCCTAATGCCAAAATGTGATTGTAATCATTGTATAGGTTAAATACACTAGATCCTAATAAATTTAAGCATTATTCAACCCTCTAAGCTACAATCCCAAAGAGATGTTTGAAAGCTTCATAAACTAAGAAACCATTAAACTAAGCATGACATAAACATGAAATCTAAGAAAACCCATTCTAATACTCCAAACCTTATCCCATTGGGGGAGTGGTGTTGCATTGATGTGGAATGGTGACCCTTTCCCAATCCCTTTGATGAGATGAGAATTTAACCAAACTCCATCATTTAGAAACTAATCTAAATGTAATAAAATGATGCTATGGGTGGACGAAAACGATGAAAAAGATTGATAATGGTGCAAGTATGAATAGAGATAATATTTGAATGGGAAACATAACTGATGGAAGTGGATCCATTTCTATCCAAATGGTGAAGTATTTATAGGAGAGAAAATGAAGAATCAAGGGCTGAGATTGATTTGATCCATCAATGGTCAAGATAGAATGAAGGGTGAAGACATTGATCAAGTATTCTCATCAATGGATGAGAATCAAAGAAAGCATGAAGGGCTCACAATGATTCAAAAAAATATACTTTGTAACAACTTTGAATGTTTGTTACAGAGTTTGTTAGAAAATAATAGTCCATTTTTTTGAGCCAAATAGGAGAATATTCCTTTGGAGTATTCCCTATGCAAGTGGATGGGTGAGGAAAATTAGAAATTAGTATTTAAACTAAATTTTAATTGTGCAAGATGAGGAATAATAGGAGATCCATTAAATAATTAACTTATTTAATGAAAAGGAGATACAAATGACATTTAATTAAATAATTTAGGATTATTTAATTAAAAGATAGGAATTAGGGGGTTTAAATTAAATAGTTCAATTTATTCATTTAAACAGGATGAGAGGAAAAAGTGAAAGGGGGTGAATTAACCTAATTCTAGATCAATTAGATTAATAAATGAGATTGATGAATTTAATTAAATAAATAGGATTATTTAATTAAATAGGCTAAAAGAGGATGAATTTTAGGATGAAACAATGTTAATGATCAAATTCAAGTGTGTAATACCATTCAATATAATTTTAAGTGCCTAGAAACCCTAGATAGAAAATTCTTTTGATTGGAACCTTTATATTGTGACTTTTTATTGTTATCGGGTTTTTCATTGTTGTTACTTGATTCTCCTTTTAGTGTGAAACTCGTTGTATCTTCTATAGATACCAAATCATGGTTGTAGACTTTTGTAATTGCTGCATGATATATGTCTATAGTTGAATTGCAAGTTTAATTTGATGTGTAGATTTGTTAAGTGGTTGAGATAATTGTGCTAACCCTAAGAAAGAAATAGTGATGCTGACATAAATAATTGAGTTACAATGTGTTATGTTGAGTATAATGTTAATCCTAATAGAAGGAAAAAATCTTAAGGTATAATTTTTTGTGTTGATATTGTTATCTTAGGATCCCAACCCAAGTACTTGTGGGAAGGGAACTTGGGAGAAGGTAAAAAAAAAGAGTATTATGAGTACATTAACATTGATTTATTAGGAAAGAAGAGATCTATGACTAAGTGTTTGAATTTTATTACCTTTTAAAATAATAATTAAATATTTATATGAATATTCAATAATGTATTGTAGTGTAGAAAAAAAGTATTTCTTGCTTGATATGGGAATAATTAATGTTAAATTTGACTTAATTTCACCTTAATCTAGTATTGTGAGGTGTTTTACACATCCACATTAGGTCTTGGACCCTTACAAACCAAATAAAATTCATTTATTAATGTCTTGTGAAGGTGTTGTAAAAGACACACTTTTCTAGACTTTTATTAAGCATCCAAGTCTAATGGACCTATATTTCCCCTAATTCAATGTTATAACATGTATTTTCACAATAATCTAGAAGGCTTGTAAATTAAACTTGGTCTTAATCTAGTGTTGTAATGTGCTTTACACATTCACATTGGATGTTGTGCCTTTCTAGGCTATGTGGACCTCATTTTAATGTTGTAAAGTGTATTTAATCACACTTTCACATTGAAATTTGTGTCCTAAGCCCTAATTACCTTTTACATAATCATTAATAGGCCACTATGACCTCATATTGTGCATCCCAAGACTTATTTTGATCAAAGACCCAACTAAATCATCATAAAAACTAAAATTATTCACTCTCTGACATCCTAACTAGCAAAAGAGCCCCTATGGGACTAAGTCACCCATCTGGGAAAATGAGTCCCATATAGGTGGAACTAAGTCTCCCAACTTGGCAACTTAGTCCCATTTGGGCCATTTTTGAGGTTTAAGTGGGAAAATTTTGGTTTTAAGTTTAATTCTCCTCCATGTCAGCCTTGGGGATAAAATTAATGAGACTTTTAAGTGGATTGCCTATATAAACAAGCTTTTAAACCTTAATTCGTTCACCTAATAATTAATTCATCATTTATTCTCCATCTCAAGTCAAGCAAGCTAGGGTTAGTTAACTTAGAGAGCATTCAAGGGAAAATTCTTCATCCATTGTTGCAGAAATTCAAGATCTATCTTCATGGAAATGTACTAATTCCATTATTTCATATGTCTGCTTCATCTTTTTTCTTCATTTGGTTTAATTACCTAAAAATGGTTTAACCAAGGAAAACCCCTATTCCCTAACATTCAACATTTCTCTTCCCTTCCTTATGTGGTTGCAATTTTAGGTACTTTGAAGGCTTGGAAATCATTGAAGAATAGGTTACAAAGTTGTTAAAGACATCTCATTATTGGATAGGTCAAAATATCCACAAAAAGTTTCTTATAGTGCATAAAATTAGGGTTTCAAATCCGAAAACCTATTAGGAATTAAATTGTAGACCATCAACTATAGATTGCACCTTTGAATTTCCCAAAATCTAGAAGTGGACTAAGTCACCATCAATGGTGACTAGTTCCACTGCTAGGACTAAAAAGTGGTTTTTGTAGTTGTGAGTACCCTTTTGTATGAAACCTCTTTTGGAAAAATTTCCCTGAAATTAGACTAAGTCGCCCAACTTGGCGTAAGTCTCTCAATTGGATTCAACAATGATTTCTATAGGATTCCAGAGCTTCTTTCCATCACTTTCTAGTTTCTAGGTGCATCTCTTCAATTTCATTAATTTTTGTTATAGTTTACTTACATTTTTAGTTCATTTTACATATCATCTAGTGTGTTTTCCAACAATTTTCATTTCATGAGTTTTGCATTAGGATTCAATCTTTTTTATTATTTCATTGCATCTAGGAAATGCCCTTGAGACAGATTTCAATCATCTTTGCATTGGAATCTCAAGGGTATATTCTTAAGTGAGCCATCAAAGTTTTTGGGAATTTATCTCTCCTTTTAGGTGCAAAACCCTAGAAGTGTAAGAGAGTCTTCCTATCACAAAAATATTTAGTTCATTTTGGGGAAGCTACTTTTTGAATACCCTTTTTTCTAATTTGAAGTCAATCATTATCCTAGAATTAGCCTGCATTAACATTGCATTGCATTATGTATTAGTTAATTTTCATTCTATGGTTTTAAATATATGCGTTAGTGAAAGTGCATATACATTACAGTTTTTGCATCTCAAATCATTAAAAATTTCTAAAATTTTGCATCTTCATCTTAGGCCTACATCATAAAACACATAAAACATCAAAATAAAATTAAAAAATGAAAATTTTGAAAAAAATCTCCACTAGGAGTCATTTTCAACCTTGGGAGAATTAGTCCCTTTGCACCCTTGAAACTATCATTTACAACATTGAAAAGCCTATTTTTAACCTTTTTTTTTTCAGTCATTAGCTATATGTATCAACTGGCTAAGTTTTGGTTACATGCATTTCATTAGATCTAGCTTAAATTAGCTCATTCAATACATTGCTTAATTTCCAATTTGCATTTACACCATTTCATCTTTGAAGTTGTTGCATAATGTAATCAGAAAATTGCATTTAAACATTGCAGTTTAAATGATAGCGTGTTTACTTTCAAGCCATGTGTCTTTGATTTGGTTAAAAGGGGATTGCATAAATACAACATTCCCTCTTATGAGTTCAATTTAGATTACAACAATGAGGTCATTGAGACACATGTTAATCACCATTGAACCATTGACATAATCCTTAATATTGCATTACCCATTGGTGAGGATTATAGTGTTTACAATCATCTCAATCATACTTGTTCTTCTCGCATTACCTCTCCTATTAGTGACAAAGGTATCTTTGTGAAAGAAGATACAAGCATCGAAGGTCTTGATTATCCCTGTCCTCATCCCCCTTTAGAAGAAATTATAACACAAGAAAATGAGATCATAACCACCACTTTTCCTATCCAAAATCCATCTCTTCATACCCCCCTTACTTGTAAGAAGCCTTTAAAAGAGGACACAATCATGAAATATCATGAAAATGACATTTTTCAAGAGGATATGTGGATTGAAAGTGATAACCTTATCTCTTTCCTTCCTAATGTCCCTAACATTTGGAAAGGCATATTTCAACAAAAGAATCTTAGTTTTCCTTCTCTTGATGCATCCTTTCCTTGTGATGGAGAATCTTTACAAAATCTAACCATGGATGAACATACTACAAGCTCTCCTAGTAGGGAAGATAACATGGCACAAGAGAATGAGATCTTAAAGAAAATGGACACTCAAATAGAACCTTCTTCTAATCATCCCAATATTGATAATCCCATCATTGATCATTCCCCTACTCGTGATGAATTAATTTTAGAAGAAACAACCCTCGAATGTCAAGAACATGTGGTTTTTAGTTCTCCTAAAAAATATCCTCCTAGGGAGGATATCATGATGCAAGACAAGGATAACATTCACAATAATGATATTATGCCCTTAGAAGAAGATGAAGAGCCCATGTTTGACTCTCATTTTCCAAGGGATATTAATAGTATTCAACCTCAACTCATCCTTTACCCCCCTTCACACAAACCTAAAACTCAAAGCAAGCCCGAACTTGTCCTTTACCTACCTAAGAACATTATTTCACAACACCTAAGTCATAATACCATTGCTCATACATAAAACAATATAAACAATCCAAAATCACCACAACCAACCCCAATGCCATTACCTTTTCCTTATCCTATCCTACCTAACCCTATCTTACTAGGTCCTTCTCAAGGAAAGGAGTACAGTCTTGCTGAACAACTAGAGAATACTTCTGCTAAGATATCAGTATGGGACCTTATTCAAGCCTCCCATCACTACCACAATATGATTCAAACAACCTTAAAACGAGTTTCTATCCTTTATAATGCACAAACAAATTATTTAAAAGCTATGATCCAAGAACTAAATGCTGATATTGTTTCCACCAAAGTGAACTCCCCTCTTTGGAAGTGCCAAAAAAAATTAAGCTTTCATCATACTATCTCAATACAAATGAATAGGGATAAATCAAACCCTTTTTCACAATGGCTTAGCCCTTAATGTGTGTAGTAAAAACCTTTTGTATAGGCTTCATGTGGATAAATCAAAAATTCAACCTGATTCATATCTCTTAAGGGATTTGACAATGTCGAAAACAAACCTTTTGGTGTGATTACTTTACCTATTACAAGTTAGAAGGCCACATTGGAAATACCAATCCATGTTATGCCACACAATCTTTCATATAATATTCTCTTAAGTAGATTGTGGATTCATGTAATGAATGGGGTGCCTTCTACTCTTCATCATAAAATTAAATACATCTACAACAACAAAGTGTACACACTTAACGTTGATCCTGAGCCTTATAGTGTCTTACAAGTTCAGAAAAAAAAAAAAGAGAATACCTTGACAAAATTAACACCAACCACACAAGTGGAACCCATGCAACAACAAGACAAAGACAAACACATTGAAAAAATCACAAAGTTATTAGAAGATGATTATGGCTCCTTACATTTTGAACATACATTCATGGGTGAATACAAGATCACCAACAAATATTCAAATAAGGGACACGAAAAATCCATCATGTCAATGAAAAACTTAGATGACCCTTTGAAAGCATCCACCTCAACCACTAAACAAAAAGAAGCAAATTATAAAACAAAATTTAACGACATTGACTATCAACAACCACCAAATCCAAAAGAGATGAAGAGGATTTATGAAAAAGGTTATGAGCTTATGAAACAAATTGGATATAGTGGAAAAGGATGTGGTGCTAGAGAAAAAGGTATCTATGTCCCCATCAAAACTAACATGCAAGAAACAACTCATTGTCTTGGTTATTGTCCTTTGATAGAAATCACGAAGCCTTCACTCAACATCAACACTATCACAAAAGATTCTTCTAAGCCGACCTTAATTGTAATGCATCTTGAACTGATAGAAACTAGTGGTCTTGATGGTTATCCTTTACAAGAAACAAAACAAACAAAGAAATATTCACTTAATGTCAATGTCATCTCACAAAGGACCAACGATTTGACACCATCTTGTAAATAAGAGAACAAAATCTCACAATCTAAAGAATCTTGCATTGGTATGAAATCTTGTACATCTAAGCAAGAGATATATTTGTTGCAAACTATAGGAACACCTTCTACTATTGATCAAGAGGATATCTTGTTGAGAGTCCTCCAAGATAACTTGATATCCCTTCCTCCAATAACTCAAAAGAAATTTTATTACAAAATTTCATTTTGCGCCTATCACAGAATTCATTGTCATTGTACTAATGAATGTTAGGCTTTCAATAGTAAAATCCAACATCTTAAGGAGTTTGGTGCTCTTCCTTATGTGGGGGGCACCCGATTCCTCTAATCAATACTAATTTTCAACATGTTTCTCATCAATCAGTTTGGCTCATCCTTGTCCGACACTAAGTGGGGGCAAGGGGTTAGTTAGCCTTGTCCTCATATGTCACTTGTCATTGCTTCTTTTGGCTAACTATTAACCTTTCATGAACATATAAGAGAAAGCTTGGGATGTGGATGACATGCCTTAAGTTGGCTCGCATGTGACATACTATCTTTTTCATGATGTAGCTTATTGGAAACATATGACTTGGCATAGGTCTTTCTGAATACACTCTCGTGTCTTCTACTTTAAATGAATTGTTCATAGTAAATGGTGTTAGCAACCACTTTAGAGTTGGGGCATACATCAAAACTCATATTTCATCATGCGGTTTTCTTTTTCTTGTGATTTCCTCTCTTGGAAGCATTAGGTACAATGTTCTTGAGAATGAGACCTTGCACTTGTCCTCTCTTGGAAACAAGATGAGACTTGTTCCACTTGTCCTCTCTTGGAGACACTAAACATGATGTTCCCTAAGATGAGACTTCACACGAATTAAGAAAAATCCCTTTAAATATTCCCTACACTATCTTGCATTTACAATGTCTATGAGTATCAAGCATATAGAGTTTTGCTTGCCTCATGAAGCTGAAAAATTCATTTTTGTGTGTCACCTCGTTAAAGTTATTAAGAGGTATAACTTTGGTATGGTTTGAGTGTGAAGCCCAATCCAAGGCGTGACTTTCCCCATAGCCACCTGCATGTGTGTGAGTTCATACCAACCATGAGTGTATGTTTCTCACCTTCTAGTACTTCTCACCCAGTGGACAACCAAAAGTTTTGGTGCCTCAAAGTGAGTATGCATTTTTTGGAGAAACAACCGAATCTGATCCATATCATGTTGGAAAAATGGTCAAAGCTTTATCCACCTCATTTTTATTTACTTTCCTTTCTTTTAGTACATTCCATAATATGATTGTGTATCTTGTTTTGTTGCAAATCATTCACCTTGTGCATGTCCTTTTGTGCTCATGTTGGTTTGACTTAGGATCTTCGATCCTATGGGATTACACAACCTCCTTTAATCTTTATTATCCTTTTTCATCCACATGGATATGATTGTACCCATCTTGAATGTCTACGTTAGTGTGAGTTTGAAGCAAAGTTCATCCTCTCACTAAAGTGGGGGCTAAATGTAGCATAGAAAAAATTATTTCTTGCTTAATAGGGGAATAATTAATGATAAATTGGACTTAATTTTTCCTTAATCTAGTTTTTTGAGGTGGTTTACACATCCAAATTAGGTCTTGGACCCTTGCAAACTAAATAAAATACACGTATTGATGTTTGTAAAGGTTTTGTAAAGTGTTGTAAAAGACTTTCACACTTTTCTAGACTTTTATTAACTATATAAGTCTAATGGACCTATTTTTCCCCTAATTCAATGTTATAAAATGTATTCTCACACTAATATAGAAGGCTTGTAAATTAAACTTGGTATTAATCTAGTACTATAATGTGTTTTACACATTCACATTAGATGTTGTGCCTTTCTAGGCTATGTCGACCTCAGTTTAATGTTGTAAAGTGTATTTTATCATACTTTCACATTGAAATTTGTGTTGTGAGCCCTAATTACTCTTAACATCATCATTAATAGACCCCTATGACACCATATTGTGCATCCTGAGGGTTATTTTGATCACAGACATGACCAAATCATCATAAAAACTAAAATTCTTTACTCCCCAACATCCTAGTTGGAAAAAGGGCCCCTATGGGACTAAGTCACCCATTTGGGTGAATGTATCCCATCCTGTTGGGACTAAGTCACCTAGATTGGCAACAAAGTACCATTTAGGCTACTTTCAAGGTTTGAGCAAGAAAAATTGGGTTTTAAGTTTAATTCTCCTCCATGTTGGCCTTGGGGATCAAATTAATAAGCATTTTAGCTAGATTTCCTATATAAACAAGATTTTAAACCCTAATTCATTCACCTAATCATCCATTCATCATTCATTCTCCATCTCAAATCAATTGAGCTAGGGTTAGATCATTTAGAGAGCATTCAAGAGCATTTCTAAGGAATTTAAGGGAAAAAATTTCATCCATTATTATAGAAATTCAAGATCTATCATCATTGAAAGGTACTAATTCTATTATTTCATGAGTACACTTCATATTATTTCTTGATTTGGTTTAATTACCTAAAAGGGCATTGACCAAGGCAAACCCCTATTCCCTAACATCCAACATTTTTCTTCCTTTCCTTGTCTGGTTGCATATTTAGGTACTTTGAAGGCTTGGAAATCATTAAAGAATAGGTTGCAAATTTGTTGAAGAAATCTCCTTATTGGATAGGTCAAAATATCCACAAAAGGTCACTTACGGTGTTGTAAATCAAGGTTTCTTGAATCTAGAAACTTATTAGGAACTGAAGTGAAATCTAGGAGCTACAAATTCAACCTTTGAATTTCCCAAAATTTGGAGGTGGACTAAGTCACCACTAGTGGAAAATTAGTCTCACTGCTAGGCCTGAAAAAGTGGTTTGTACAGTTTGAGTACCTGTTGTGCCCTCAGCACACACGCCTCGTTCAGAACGGGGACCCTCTTTTCTTTCGCCTTGTCGGGTCTTTCGGGGCTGCCTCGTTTTGCGTGCCCCTCTTTTTTTTTAACGTTCCGCATGGTCGATACTGCTCCAAGGTTTCATCTGAAAATTG
>VDFB02000017.1:137526788-137588690 GCA_007258455.2 Sequoia sempervirens
TAGTTCATCAACGATTTTTATGAAGGAGGAGATCGTAGGGAAGCTCGTTTAGCTGAACTTTTACATTTAGAGGAAGTTCGAGACCGCGCAATAGAAAATTTTGCCAAACATCAGGGCGTAGTGAAGAGATGGTTTGACCGCCGAGCCAAAATCAAGGCCTTTAGGATTGCAGATTTGGTCCTATATTGGGACAAGGCCCATGAAAAGAAAGGGGGACACAATAAATTCGACAAGCTCTGACTTGGCCCCTTTCAGATAGCTGAGATTTTGGGAGATAATGCCTTCTGACTAAAGAACTTAACCGGTGAAAACGTCCCATTGCCAGTCAACAGGCAGCACCTGAAGCATTACTTCCAGGCTTGAGCTCCTTCAAGCTCTTTGTTGTAAATACCTGTACATAGGTTAGAGTAGGTGCTTTTTTGCTTTTTTTTGTCTCCTGTTTGCATCGCTTTTTGCTTTCTCCCTCCCGACAGTTTTATTTCGAGAGAGGTTTCCCGCTCCTTTGTGGTGGCCGTGCTCGCCTAACAAGTGGTTCACTTTGTTTTCCGTTCTTTGTGTTCTCTGGCTAAACATTCACTCTAGACTATTGGTCTTTGCAGAGTTGTCCGTGAATGATTTCCTTGTCTGAATTCTGTTCAGAACTTGACCCTTTGCCGGATCTTCTTACCCACATCTCGGATCTCACACAAATTACATAATAAATAATTCTGAAGGACCGTGCTATGGTTGTCACGACACCCAAGTGAGTGAAAAATCCTGAGTCTACTTCAGTGACCACTGTAGTTTCAAACCCATTGTAGGCTTCAATGCTTACCCGGTCAAACTAAATGGTAAAAGAGAAATGAAATATCAAAGCAAAAAGAGAGAAAAGAAACTCTAAAAAAAGAAGATAAATGACCGTATGGGCGTTCGGATAACTCTACCGGGGCTATGGACGTCCGGCCGGCAGTAGAGCAATATCCATGAGATTGTAACGACAACTCCACCGGGGCTATGGACGCCTAACTGGCAGCGGGGCAATGTCTAGGTTACTTTTGGTGTTAGGCAACTTACGTAGCTCACTTGGTTAAAGTAATGACCCTGGTTACTATCCCTAGGAAAGGAATGAATTCACTCTACACACACTTTGAGATGTCATGTGAGCTAACCCAATTAAGGATCTCGTTCTCCCAGATTCATCCTTGGAAGCCACTCTTGGTCTGCGAAACTAGAGATTCTGGGTCCTGAATGAATATTTATCCCTAGAACGCTCCGGAGCGTTCTCCAGCAGAGTCGCCATTTGTTGTGCCCTCAGCACACACGCCCCGTTCAGAACAGGGACCCTCTTTTCTTTTGCCTTGTCGGGTCTTTCGGGGCTACCTCATTTTGCATGCCCCTCTTTTTTTTGACGTTCCACATTATCGATACTGCTCCAAGGTTTCATCCGAAAATCGACCGTGCCTCCCTTTTGGTTTTTTGCTACCCTCCGGGGCCTCGTGGGTTCCTTGGGCCTTTTCGAATACAGCAGAGGCGACCTGGCCTCGAGACCAGACCTCTACAGGAGATTCCTTAATGCGGGCTTCCTTTTGTTAAGCCACCGGTGAACAAACGTCTTTTAAGCCCTGGAGCTGCCATGCGTTGCCGTTGGTGTGCTGGGGATTTCCGTGACCTGCTCCTTCGGGCCTTGGGCTCCTGAAGTCTGCATCCGGACTTCCGCACCGGGATCGCCGTCCGCGACGGCGACCCTACGGCTGCACCCCGCCCTTCAGACCCCCGGGTGTTGCTCGCCGCCACCGTTCAAATGAAAGCGAAATCTTTTAGCAGCGAACTCTCCACCGCACCCCTCCCTCCAGGTCCCGAGCGTTCTGTTGCTACAGTCGTCAAGGTTACCTTAAATTCTCGCGGCGGCTGTCATTGCGCGGCTAAACGCCTGCCGGATCCCGAAGCCCTCGCCGCCGCCGCCGACCTTAATTCAAATTTTACCAACTTTTCGCACGGTCGTACATGTAATTAATGCAGGCATTAATGACAGATATGGTATATAAGGCCTGGCCTGCCGAAGTCATTTTCATTGTTCAAATTGTCCGAGTTTAAGTGAGTTGCAGAGTCGATTATCTGGAGCCCATCGCGATTGAAAGCATTGCAATCATCAAGATCAACATCACTCCGTCGACCCCACCAGTGGATCCTACCAACTTCCCGCTTGGCAAATTGGAGGTAGGCAGTCCTCGTCTGCCCTCTGATTGTTTTGATCTTTTTGGTGGATTTCGTTAAAATAAACGATCAATTAAATTGCACAAAATTGAACATCACCCCGTCGCGCCCATCACCCATATCTTCAAATTGTCTGGAACCCATCAGAATTACATTCACCAGCGATTCAGGGCTTTCCCCTCCCCCGGTTGTTCTTTGCGCAGGGCGGATGGGCACCCCGGACCCGACCTCAACCTTTGCCGTCCGCCTTCGCCGCTTTTTCCCTTAATGGAATTGAGTTTTTTGATACGCCCTCTGTGCCTCCGGACCCCGGGCGTCCCCCCACTGCTACCTTGTTCTTTTGGAGCCCCTGCTTTCACATCCCCGGAACTCCATGACGGTTCCGCCGTCACTCACGGCGGAACCCTGCCGGCTGCCCGACCTTTGGACCTTGGGGATGCTTTCGTCGCCGCCGTCGCCCGAACATTGCTGAAACATCGCGGCGGCCATCATCCTGCAGCGCCACGCCTCCCGGACTTCGGAAGCCTCTTCGACTGTCACTGCCTGTACCTTGCGGCGGCCGTCATCCCCCGTCTCCCCGGTGCTCGGGTCCGGGTCCGTCTTTCGCCGCCGCCGTTCGTATCATCGCCGAATGCTTGCGGTGGCCAGCACCTCGCGTCGTTCCGCCTTGCGGGTCCTGGTCCGCCTTTCGCCCCGTCAGCTACGAGTTGCCATAACTTCCCGGCGGCCGTCGTCCCACGTCGTCCCGTGGGCCGGAGCCTGGAGTTCTCCTCGCCGTCAGCACTGAAACGCCTTGCAAAATCCTTCGGCGGTGAACCTCCGTCGGCTCCCCGCCCTCTGGGCTTCGGTCTTCTTCTCGCAGCCGCCGTTCAAAATAATCTAAAAAAACGCGGCGGCTGTCAGCTAGCGTCCTTCCGGCCACCGGGGCCCCAGGTTTCCAAGTGTCGTCTGGTCTAAACTGTTAAACCGAACCTCATGTCGGCCATCTTTTTGCCTCCCGGGCTCCGGCCTTCGGACTTCTGCCGCCGCCGGCTTCCTTCCCCTGACTACCTTCTGGCCTGAAACCTCTGAAGCTCCCTAAATCGATCCAAATCAATTCAAACTGAGAATCTAACTTCGACTCACATCCTAAATCATGCCATTCTCCATCATGGGCCCCTTAAGATATCAAAATTTGGCCAGCAAGGGTCTCCAGGAACTTTTGGTCATGTTTTCCCTCCCTGGCAGCATTCCTGCCAGGGAAGTCCGGCCCTCCTGGCCCGGATTGTCCAAATGCCTTAAAATGAAATCGATATAATCTGAGGATTAAATTTGTGATGTATTTGAATGGTTATTTAGATGATATACTCACAATGCGGACTAACATTAACGTTATTGATGTTTGTTGTGCTGACTTCGCCCTTTGCTTGCAGGATATATGGAATCAGCTACAGGAACTTCAGGGGCCTCTACCGAAAAGGACAAGGGTAAGAAATCCGGGAGGGCCGCTCGTGGAAAGGAGGATAAAGACCAAATGAAGTTTCAATTCCAAGGTGAACCGCTCCAGTCAAAGGTCTTGACTGACTGGAGAGAGATCTCAGACACCAATATCGGCCAAGTGGACATAGATGAGTTCACCTAGAGGGTCAAGATCGACCCTAAAACAAAGAATGCTCGATTAATAGGCCAAAGTGGGATTGCCAAAGTTGCTGACTTCCCTCCCTCTCTGATAGCACCTGAAATGGTAATGGCTTGCCGAGAAGCCTACCAAACAGATACCAGAACAATCATGGACAAGGAGGGGAATATCCTTGCCGACATGTCTCCGACAGGAATCACAAAAATGTTCCACATTCCCGCTTTCCCGCACATGCAGATCCCCACTTTGGAGCAGTGTCAGGCGGCATGGGATGCCAATCCATTGGGCTGCAAGAAGTCAATTAACGTTTACTGGCTTAAGGAGAAATGGGGCAAGGCTGCAAAGGTTCCCCAAGAACTGTTCCGCAGCGACTTTCAAAAAGATTATCACAACTTGGTGACTATGCTAAGCAAGGTCATGAGCCTCCCAGCAGCCGCCTACTTCCAAGAGTGGATGGCTTACTATGTGGAACAGATCATACGAGGCAATGAGGATGTCAAAACTAAGATCTCATTTGACTGGGGGAGTATCATCAGCAACTGCTTCCACGAGTAGTTTGTAAATGTCAAGAAGAGCTCCAAGTTCTACATGACCTCATACCTGGTATACTCCTTGGCAGGTCAGAGGTAGTATAGTGGGCTATTTCTGGCGCCGGATCAGGATCACAAACGAGGGCTCAAGCCTTTTGACCGGTACCCTCAACTACAATACCATAACTTCAAGAAAGAGTATTGCCATGTCAATGATGCCTTCATAGGCCACATTATCAAATTAATAGCCGGGGACTTCGAGAGAAGGGTATCCCACAACGCTAGGGCACTCCTGAAGGAGTATGCCTTCTTATACATTCAATTCCCCAAGTTCACCTACATTCGTGCCCAGGGATTCACGGAACGGCCGAACATGTTGCCGAGATACCTGAACGATAGGATCATTCTCCTAGAGTTTTCTAGGTAGCTCCAACATATTCGAACAGTCTTCGGCCAGAAGCACGTAGCAGGGATCCCCTATCCCATGACCCTCGGCCAGGGCCAGTATCGATTGTAGACGTCTCAATGCGCTGGAAACTCAGAGAAAGAACTCAAAGAATACAACTTTGAATGGTATACGGCTCACCCACGAATGGACCCACACGGCCATGTTAGGAAGGCGCTGGGACTGGCATATGCCCACCAGTACCATGTTGAAGATTTCTGGGCAGATTGTAAAGATGATAAGGAGGTCCGCAAGAGACACTACATGCGAATGACAATGCAGTTTTTGAGGAGGGTGCGGTTGTTTCCGGTGCCTGACCAACTTGAGGAGGATGAGTCCACCCATATGCACCTAGGGTACCTCGGTTGCCGACCTAACAATCCCTCCATACTGGGACGAGCAAGAATTAGAGGACACGGATACTATCACCAGCCTATCGTAGCTCACACGAAGGAGTGGGTCGATGGGCGGGTACAACAGAAACAACCGGGTGGCTTTAACATCTGAAGTGCTAAAAGCGAGCCAAGCACCGGAGGACATTACACCTCCCCATCCGGTGGTGAGACTTCCAAGTCTCCCCATCACCAGTCCCAAAAAGGAAGGAGGCAGAACGGCATAGTCTGGGACCCAAAAGAACAAGCAACAAAGGATACGGGAGGCTCATCTCCCAAGAAGCTTAAAAGGACAGTGATCGCAATAGAGGTGCAGCCTCCATTGCTCCTTCCTCCCACAACTGGTGTGCTGCCCCCCTCTTAGGCCGCAAGCTGCCTCATCCCCACAGGCAGTGGACATTTCTATCCACCTTGCCTCTTCGCCCCCGCCGGTCCATAATCAATATCGACTCTTCCTCTAGCATGACCACTTCCCCTTCCTCTGCTGCTGCCATGTCACCCATCACGTCCCTCCCACTGGTAACAATACCATCGCCTGTCCCCCTTTCCACCATACCCGAGGCTATTACACGGCACCTGCAGAGTCTCCCTCCCGAGCTCTCACAACTCCTAATGGACCCCGCACTCCAGGCGGCCCTTGCCCAAGCCCTCGCAACAGCTCAGCCTTCTCAACCGCCAACAGGTCCGCCGACGATGGAGGCCACAATGCAGATTTCCAAAGAGTTGGAAGAGCTGGAGCAGGAGGCTTCGAAGCCTATCGAAGAGGAGGTCGATGATTATTATGAGCAACCTGAATATGAGCATAGAACCATCGACAAGGTTGCCTACGAGGAAGAAGAGACGGGCTCCTCCGAGAGCAAGGATGAAGAGGAAGGCTCGGGTGATAAAGAGATTGTCTAGACATTTGATGAGGATATCGAGGAAGAGTCGGCTTAGCAGCCAAAGGATGTTGGGGAAGAGGCAGAACAGTCACCACGTGGTGAAGAGGGATAGCCACCAGAGGGGCGGCCTGAAAAGAATTTACCTGAGGCTGAGACCCACATTGTGAAGAGCCCTGAACCCGAGGCTGCTGAGGAGAAGAAAGAAGAAGGGGCAGCAAAAGAATAAGATCCCACTCAGATATTATCCACCAAGCTGCCTGTCAAAAGCCTCGTGTTTTATCAGGACTCTGACGAGGAGGAGGATGCTACCAAGGAAAAGGAAGAGCTTCAAAAGGAAAAGGAGGCAGAAGTCTTGCCTCTGACTGAGACAGGTGAAGGCAGCCATGATGCACCCAAGGACAAATCCGCCATGCCCGACTAGTTGGAAAAGCAGCTTGAAAAGACTACTCCTGTTCTGAGCGACCCGAGGTCGAGATTGGAAGCCATCTTGGCTCGATCTCTAGCCACAACCAAGAAGGAGAAGAAGCCTAAGGTTCGTTCCAGGATAACCATGGACGCTTCTGGCTCCTAGGCAGCACAGGTAGCAGTGCCAACTATTGACCAGGCCAGAGTTAGCTACAACATCTCCACTATTGACCTGAGGATAGCAACCAGGGACGAGCTAAAGGCGCAGGTTGTTGCCCTAACTGACTATATTCAGCAGTGGTCTTTAATAGACGACCTCCCCACTACCTCTACAGCCGCACCACAGATGCTCTCCAAAGAACAGATAGATAAGCTGGAGAGGACCACGAAGGACTGGTTCCAGCAGGTTGCGAGCATCGGAAACGTAGGAATCGGCTTGGCTGTGCAGATAGCCAACAAGTTCCTGGACCTGGTCCAATCCCTAGAGGGCACAAAAAAACTCTGCACCAACTTCCCTACAATCTACGACTCTGCCTTCCTGAAGGTTGAAGCCATCCTTCAAATGCCAGAAAGCACGTGGGAAGAGAAGTTAGAATTGAAGAAGCAGGATCACTGGTTGGTGGACATGTGGCGCAGAGACTTCATCAACCAAAAGGAGAGGATGGAACAGATCCAGAGCAGGGTGGATCCAGATATCGCATGGATCAAAGAAATCCAGGCAGAATGCGCCGAGTACCTTAAGCTGATAACGGGCCATGATATGCCCACGGTGCAATTGGATGTAGAAAAGGTCAGGTCATACTTTGAGGAAAAGATGAAGGACGGGAAAGCCGGAGATATCACAACAGACTTCCTGAGTTTCGCTGCCCGTGCCTTCGACAGATCAGAGCTGTTCAGAGATCAGGGCTCAAAGTATGATGAGGACTGGAAGCGGTTGGAGGAGAATGCCAAGGAATGGAGCTACCAGGCATTGGGATGCAAAATCCTCGAGATCGACAAGCTCCAGGCCATCATCCTCAGGTACATTGAACATGCAGCCTCTGATGAGCAACAAGATAGCCCAGTCAAGGAAGAAGACCTCCCAGAAGAGTAGCTACAGCCAAAGAAACAGCAATTAGCTACAGGACGAAAAGGCAAATAGTGTCATCCACTAGATGACAAAATAGGGAAAAGACAAAAGATGTTTTAAAATTGTAAATCTATTTGGGGGTAGGTGAAACCCTATTTTGTAATGAATTGTGGCCACACAATTGTAATGAATCTTGGCCATTCATTTGATTTTTGAAAACTATAAATAGAGCACTCCCCTCATTTGCAAAAGTGAGAGTTGAGTTGTTGTAAAGACATGCTGCAGAAATTTATAAGAAATAGCATTGATTTGGTGCATTTCCTTGTTTTCTCTCATGTCATTTGATTCATTTCTCCAATCTTAGATGTTTAGCTTATATCTCTTTGCTGTTTAGTTAGCTGTTCATGTTATTTGGGTAAATCTTAGGAATGTTGTTTGCTGTTCATGAAAATTCCTTTTTTGTTGATGATCTCTTAGTCCATACTTTTTGCTGTTTGCTGAAGGTAGATAGCTGTGCAAAGTTAGTCTGGACTTGATTAAAGTTGCCCAAACACTTATCTTTAGTTCATGCATGTATGTGGTGGATGAAGGATAAAACTCTGCAGCCCTTAGAAGATAGCACAATTTCCATGATACTGTGAAATCCCTGGTTAAGTGAGATATTGTTTTAAGGAATTGTCCATTGCAGGAACTCCATTATCACTATTCACAGCAAGCTTTAGGCTTAGGAACCTTTCCTCCCCTTTGCTCTTTTTTCACTTTCTTTAGACACTAAACAATACCAAGGTTCATTACACATTATAAAGCCAAATCTAACAACCAGATGGAGTTTGAGACTGTTGTTTGAACCTGCAGCCAACACATAACTGCTTTCATGCTAAGAACTCCTTTTCAAAGATCCAACTCCATGCTTCGCATCCACACTTTGTATTTCTGTAAGACCGCCTTGTGATTCCAGCAAATCACATCAAACTACTGAGGTATCTAAGCACTGTCATGACCTGGCATCCGAGAGACCTTGGGATAGTGTTCTGCAACTCGATTGTGGGAAATTGTCTTTCAAGAGAGGTAGTGCGCCTATGCACTGCCTGTGTTGATATGTGCATAAAAACACTATCAACAGTACCCTTTTGTTTGAAACCTATTTTGGAAAAATTTCCCTAAAACATGACTAATTCACCCAAATTGGTGTAAGTGTCCCATTTTTCTTTAATAGTGATTTGTGTAGGATTCTAGAGCTTCTCTGCATCACTTTCCAGTTTCCAAGTGCACCTCTTTAATCCCATTAAATTCCGTTATAGTTTACTGGCATTTTTAGTTCATTTTTCATATCAAAGTGTGTCTTCAAACAATTTTCATTTCATTAGTTTTGTATTAGCATTCAATCTCTTTTATCAATTCTTTGCATCTAGGACATTCCCTTAGATATATTTCAATCATCTTTGCATTGGAATCTCAAAGGAATATTCTTGAGTGATCCATCAAGGTTTTTGGCGATTCCTCTATCCTTTTAGGTGCAAAACCCAAGAAGTGTAAGATAGCACCCTATCACAAAAATCTTCAATTCAGGTACAAATACATATATTTTATATTCTATTTCATAATCATATGTAGGTGGTTTTTTAATATAATGTGTTATAGGTTAAAAATGAAAGAATTTTAATGCCTTTTGTGTCTATTATTAAAGAGCAGTTGCATTTTAAACATTTTTATAATAATAATAATAAATTACTAATAATTTAGTGCATGTAATATATTTTATATGAGGCTTGGTAGGTCTTTCATGCCAACATGGGGTGTAGTTATGTGGATCTAAGTTGTAGTTTACATTATTCTCTAGATTATCTAGAGACCTTAGGGAAATACACTCCCTAGTTTGGTAAATCTTGAAGAAAAGAAGAGCTTTCCCACTCTTGTCACTTGGTATCTAACCATGTCCATTCTCTAAGGATAAATCTTGCACTTGTATTTGGATCAAAGTTGTTCTCCTTTCCTTAAAGTGTAAACTTTAAGAGAGCTAAACTATTTTGAAAGATAATATGGTGGAAGGCAAAGAGAAAAACTCACATTCATCAAGTTGCACATGTATATATTATGTATTATGAAAAATATTATGGTTTAATGCTTCATGAAGATGTGTTCTTATACCATAGAAGTGACAAAATTTAGATATTCATGATTTTTTTCCTTACAATTATGATCCCCAATTGATCTATATGTACCTAAACAATTAATTTGTAAATTCAAAAATATTTTGCATAAAATTAAGGGAAGGACTAATATGTTTTAATTTCCCCCTCTTACATAGGTGACTTGAAAAATTGAATTAACTCAAGATATTAAGATTTATTTAATTTACATTAGATTTTGTAAACAAATTGATTGGTTTCCAAATTCATATTATTTTATTTAATTTTTTTTATATATTTCTCTACACAACATTGCAAAATATAGCAGTTTGATTTGATTAACTAATAATAAAACCATGAAATGAATGCAATAGAGTTATATATGATGGAAAAAGTCATATTTAATAGTAGAGGATATGGATTTATTTAAAAAATTCATAGAAAAATCATGTGCTTGATTTTCTGTTAATTCCATTCATCTAATGTTATTCATCACTAGAGTGTAGCAACATAATTTCAATAAATTTGGGAAGCATTCATGAATTCAGTTGCTTTGATACATGTGATCAAGTATTAGTGTGTAACTTCTCATTATTTAAAGATAATATAAATGAGTATTTTAATATATTCTAAACAAAATATCGAACATGAGAGAAAAATTGACACTTGATAGCTCCAATGGAATTTTTTTTCTAATTTACTATTAATATAGTCTAAGAAAAAAGTAGATAAGTGAGAGAAAAAAGGACATTGTTTGTTGTAATTTTTAATGTCTAAAATATTGCTAGTGCAAGATAATTCATGTAGTAACACATAGAAGGAAAATATGACCAAAACAATCATTTTCAACACCTAGCACAATGGATATCATTTCCCCATGAAAGAGAATAAAAAATTATTAACCTAAATTAGTCTTGAAGCCCCATAGAAATTGAAATTAATAAGATATTCAAAGTCTAAGCTAAATGTGCCCTAAAAAAAGATTATTCAAGACAATGAGCTAAATTTCTTTCAAATCCAAATAATTACAAGACTCAAATGAATTATCCCAAAACTAATGTATCTATGTACCCTTGCTGAAATTATTCCCTTTTCAAATAGAATTATACCCATATCAATAATGTGTATGAATCTTTGCCATATTTACTCAAATTTTATTTTATTTTTAAATTGTAAATAAAAGATAAAATTATTTGTGTTGTAATGAAAACTTGAATACTATGAAGTGAAATGGCCATATATATTTATAAACTTGAACTAAATTTGCTTCATAAAGAGATAATATTTACAAATCTCCACTAAAATTACTGTAGGACAAAAATATCTACATGTCTAAGCTAAAATGATTCATTAGGTAAAATATGTTAGTGTTTGCACTAAATTTTTTTTCTTGATAAAAAAATATTAAGCTTGCAAGCTAAAATTATTCACAACCAAAAACTATCTTTAAGTGTCTAATTTGAATTTTAAAACTTCAAAACTATTAGGGTTTCCTAGTAAAACTAACCCAGAAAAGAACTTTCTTCCATTAAATTTTCCTCTATAGAAAAGATTTATAAGTATTGGCTAAAACTATCTAAATGAGTGAACTTAAACTACCCAAAGAAAGAATATCTAAATTATTAACCAAACAAAATCAAGAAATATTTGTCAAACTAGACTAATTCTGTGCCAAAATAAAATTATAGATAAGTATAAGGTACATTTTGCAATAAATTTGTGCCTATAACAAAATATTTACAAGCCCTGGCCAAAATTATCACCAACACAAGGTTAGATTAAGTTATCAATAATTATACACAACACATGAATATTTGGAAATAAAATTATCCTCAAGGTAGAATGACTTAGATTCTAAGACAAATTTTCCTGTGAAGTAAAGACATATATGAGTTTGACTAAAGTTTACACAAATATTTTATGCTTGCAAGTACATCATCCAATGACCTTACAATTGATGTCATGGATTTTTTATTTTCATCATTTTGGCATGGGAATGAGACTTGGAAACTGTTGCATCCAAATGAGAGACACATGTTCTTTTAACATTTCACTAATGTTTTTTAATAGATTTATTTGTGTAAATATGAGCTCCATCCTTGTTTCTTTTCTCCATGGTTCTTGAAGGTAAATTTCAGCTGAAATATATGATTCACCAACTTTTTAGTGTTCCCTATTGAATTCATACATCTAAAGCTCTAAATTAAATGATCCAAGCCCTTAAAAACATATTCCTACAATGCCACAAGCTAAGGATTGTGTTTCTCCCATATTGTCTAAGACTTCTTTCCCACCATTGACCTCTTCACATGGGTGTGCTATTTCTAGCTAGTCATATTCCCAAAAGTTTCCCCACTTTGATTTGACAATTTCTCTAGTTTGTGTTTATCATCCTATAAATGAAGGTCACAAAGACAAGGATACTCATTTTTTAGGAACCAATTACTAATGGTTCAATCTTGCTATGGAGTAAAGTAGATAACTATGATCCCTATTGATTGCATAGCTCTTGCTGCCTAGTTGCTTTGTTGGTTAGTGTTGTTTAAAATTGACCTTGATAAACTTTGTTTTCTTATTTCATCTTTTTGTATGAACTTGACCATTTTTAAAGTTCGAGATATCCCTTCTACCACTCACTCTTTTTTCTTTAATAATCTATTTTTTAAGTATACAAAGAAGCCCAATATTGATGACTGCCATACAATATTTTAAGACATATACAAGATCAATAATCATTATCGAAACATATTATCAAAACTATTTTAGCAAAACTCTTTTAGATAGATACCATAATAAATATAAAAGTATAGAAAGACTCCTCTTTTAAGGGAAGTAGAAGCATATTATCTATACGCACACACGGAAAGAGACGTAAGCAGGGGAAGACTGGTGCGCGTCACAAGATTTATAAGTAACCATCCCTCTTTCAGTTACATGATTGCCATTGTTACAGTTGAAAACAACTGAAGGACTTACTGTAACTTTCTCTGATTTATTTTACAGAAAGGACTAAGATTGGGTAGAGTAAAGGCTTCACATTTTCTTTTGTTCCACCCATTATAAAATTCATTAATCCAATCTTAGAAACGAATATTTTCTGGTGTCCGTATTTAGCTCTGCATGTAAGACCAGCAGTTCATTTCCCCAGGAAAATGAGATTGACAAAAAGGAATCGTGCCAGTTGTAAATTATAATGGAGTTAACTGACATCGAATGTAAGCAGAAATAATTCCACAGGAAAATGAGATTGAGAAAAAGGAATCATGCCAGTTGTAAATTATAATGGAGTTAACTGATATCGAAACGCAAGCAGCAATAACATTTTCTGCTCATGGATGATTTTAGTAGCGTGAGTTTTGTACCCGTCAAAATAACTCACCCTGAGTACTTGAATCCTACTTACAGACATGGTTGAAGTTTTGGATTCATGCAAAGATCAGTCAAAAAGAAGGATAATTTCGAATCGATACGGCGATTCTAGTACATTAACAAAGGGCAGCTATCCTATCAATAGCTTTGATATCATCGCCTACTCAAAATCTGTTTTGAATCGAAGATCAAATTTTATCTGATTTGAATGTATTTACTGCATTCTTCTTTCAACTTGTATTCTGACGACAGAATTGGGCAGCCTAACCTCTTCTTTATCTCTTTACTCTCTTCCTTTGAGCCCGTTATGGAACTGCCCAGAATAACAAACATAGGTTCACATATAAGAGAATAACAAATGGTGAAGGAAAATTATCGTTAAACTAATCTCATAATATGATCAAACCTCTTAATGAATCTTTTATACTCTTTCAATCACACTGCAAAAATTAGATCAAATGTAACAAATCTAAGATGCTCTTTGACGAACATTAATTTTCATAAACGTCTAATTCACTATGCATATAGATCAAAATTTGTATTTCTCCAGTTGTTCATCATATGGGTAAATGACCTTAGTTTTTAGATGTCAACTCAACCATATTGAAGTCATCAGTAAGAAACTATTAGACCAATGGAAGGAGATTTGTATGTCACTATTAAATACAGTCCTTTATGTTCAATATTCAAGACATATATTAATAAAATCAAAAGATTAGTTATCACTATCTGAAAAGGATCCATAATGTTGCATTAATCAAGTCACAACAATGAGTAACATAATGGGGAGCCTACCACTTAGTATAAATGAATCTTAACATCCCACCTCAATATTTTCCATGATTTTTTTTAAACAGATTATTTGATCATATGGCATGACATCAACATGATGACAATAATCCAATAATCTTAATCTCTTAAGGAAAAATAATATAAAGAGATAAAATTTATAAAAAATACCACACCATAAATCCATGGTGTGGGTTTGTAAGACCCCTTGCATTTCATGAGATGCAATTCATGAGGTAAGAAGTTCTAAGGAAATATCATCAAAGTCCATCCCTTGGATACAATGTAAAAAATTTCTTATGCTAAAAAATATTTTGTATTTAGGAGAGGATTCTCCAAATCACATTTACCTTTTCTCACAAATATATTCTCTTTCTTCAACTTGTATAGGAGGTTTATGAGATCACATTACTCCCTCTAGGTATAAAGTAATTGAAACTCCAAAAACTAATGAGGAAAGAACATTCACTAGATGAAAATTATTAAAATTGAGCCTTACTACACTATTTAAGGAACTCGACAAAGGAAATGTAAGAATTAAATGTGATTTAAGCCCTTTCTTTGATTTATCATTGGCCTATGACTAAGAGGACCCTATAATATTTGTGTTTTTTTATTGATTTGAGGCTTTGTGGGATTTTTTGTTATTTCCTCAATGATTGTGTTACTATTAGGTACAACAAAGTTGGATAGAATTCTTCTAGGCCCCATTATGACTATTTGGATAATATCTAACATTAGACTATGTTTTTTTTTTTTAACCTTAGGGACTTTCTTGAAGGCCATTTTGCTCATGTATGTAGCTAGAGGGAAATCTCTAATCTTAATATCAAAGGATTTTTATAAAAGTAAATTTTTGGTTAGGTTTATCTTATTATTAGTTCACTATACATGATTCATATCACCTTTATATATCAAAAATTCCTTTAAATTCCCATCTGAGCCCAATATCTACACAAACTCTATGTCTTGGTTTGGCTAAGTATAGCTTTTAAGGTTCAACATATATAACCCTCGAAGAGAGGAATTAGTGTGATGAAGGGGAAACATGGTAGTCATAACCTAATAAATCATACTAATTAAGGGCTTTCATGGACATATTTTTCACAGTAGGTGAACCAATCTCACACTTTCATAAATTGAGCCTTCATAGCCATAGATTTCCAATTTGGGGTATCATGCCTTCCCCTTTATACACAATGTTTGGAGATTGAAATGTTTTCTATATTATAGGATTCATGAGTTCCAACTTCACAGTTATAAATTTTACATTTAAAGAATCATTCCTTTTTTCATAATTATGTTTCATTACTTATTCCCACTAGGTACATATCACCTTACATATCCCTTCATGTGCACATAGCCTAAGATGCCACATTGGCTTCATAAGCCTATCTTATTGTTATACATAACTACATCAGTGTTTCTACCTATTGGGGGTGACATCATAAGCTTTTATTTTCCATGACATTAAGCTAACAAACCTACCTTCCTTGATGCTATCTACATCATATTTCTAATTACCATGTCCTATTATTTTATATTTTTAAATGTACTTATTACATAATGCATTCATTATTGTTATCTTGTGGTGTCAAAAATTGCCCCTATAATTTCAAAATACATGACACCTCCCCTTTAGCACGAAAAAGAAAAATATTTTAATTATCACATGATGATATTAAAATATACACTTACTAACAAAATTAGCCTATTCCTAGTTCTTTGGGTCCAATTTTCTTGGATGGAAGTGCTATGCACAAATGTCTATGCAATGCACTAGTGATCAATGAAAATCCTTATTCAAATGACAATTGGAGCATTAATTTCTCAATATTATAATGGTGTAATGCTCCCTATTGGTAGTGATAAATTAAAAATACTTTTGAGGCCTATTTTTTTTTTTAAATGAGCTTTCTTTGCAAAGAAAAAGAGAAAACACAATATTTCATTCACACATTCCCACTTATTTTGGCTTTGCAACTCTTGAATCTTTTGAAAGTTGTGATAAATTATTGCATCCTTTTAGCTCTAGCATGTGATCTACTTCATGGTGAGTCTATGAAAGGAAGTTCAGTTCTAGCATTAGAACCCTTTTAGATGTTTGTGGCATCTTCCAAGTGGACTTCTCATGGATTGATTACCTCTTTATCACTATGGGTAATATTTAATGCTATTATTTTAGAAATTATTGATATTATCATATTGTAGTTAATCTATTTTCTTGTATCTAGCATTACATTTTCTAGGATAAATATTTCATCTTTTAACATTTCATCTATTTTATTAAAATTTAATTTGGTTTCTGTGGAGGTCAAAAGACCAAAATAGGGTTTTTACTTTAAGGAAAAGTCATAAAACAACCCAGCCCCAAAAATTATCTTCCTTCTTATGTGCAAGTAATCTAGAGTATAGGCTAAGATTAAAGTTGTGACATTTCTCCTTTATTTTGTTGTTTTATTTAATCACAATATTTTAAATAGTTTTGATAAACATTTTTGCTATTTCTTGTACTTTTGCATATTTTGTTACATGATGATCTCATAATTTCTCTTGAACATGTGCAGATGTAAGTTATGTTTAATTCTATAATTCTTGGTATTTCAATTGTGTAGGAGGACAACATTCCACAAGGGCATTTGCACATAATGTTGGTGTCAAGGCTGAGACTTTGTGCAATTCATTAAATCATCTTTGACATATACACATTTTATTTTTTATATTATTAAGTTATAATTTCCTATACATAAGAAGATATTTTAATCAATAACTTACAATTTGGAGTTAAGTTGAAATTGTATTAGTTAATTTTATTTTAATCTGTTAAAATTTGAAAAAAGGATAGACCAAATTGTTGAAAGAAGATTTGATTCATTTTAATGTAATAAGAGTATTTTTATTTTGTAAGAATTAAATTTTGTCCCTTAGATTTTAGTGAACTCATCATTCTTCATTGTACACACTGAAAAATGCTCTAATCAATGTCATACACTCGAATCAGATTTATTAACATCATTTCCTTTTTAAACATCCTCTTTTCACTTAATTAATTCAATTATCCTAGCTAATTAATCAATTTCATCATTTTCATCTATTTGGCCTAATTAATTAAATTAGGTTAATTCATCTCTTTTTGCACTAACACTTCATCTCATTAAATTAAATAAATCAAAATATTTAATTTAATCTCATAAGTCATCTTGTCTAATTAAATAACCCTAAGTTATTTAATTAAATATCATTTCATCCCCTCCCCTATTTATTAGGTCAACTAATTTATTAAGTCACCTAATCTAATAAATATCACTAATTCTTCTAATCCTCTAATTGCATAAATTAAACCTTGCTTTTATTTAGCAATTAAACTAATTATTCCTCTAATCAAAGGAAATATTCCCATGGAATATTCTTTATCCTTTTTTGCACAATTAAAACTTTTTTTCAATTTATAAAATCCTCTTTTTTCTCACCCTAATAGAATATTCTAAAGAATATTCCCTCTTCTCTAATAAACTCACTTAACTTCAAAAGAAAGTTAACCCTCTTACCTTTCTAGAAAGTCACCTTTGACCTATGTGAGTAGATCAAAAGTGTGTTTGTTTGAGGTAATTATGAGCCTTTGATTAATCTTCATCTTGTATTCTCATCTGTTGATGATAATCAATGATCCATGTTTCTCATCTCTTTCATCCTAAACCATTGATTAATATTTTTGATCTCAATGATTCATTCCTTATTTTCTCTCCTATAAATAGATCACTATTTGGAGACAAATGGATTGATCTTTTATTGCAAAGTCTTGATGTTGAATTTGCTCACATCCATACTCTCAATTTGCACACATTTAGCTTATTTTCAGTTTTTTTTAGTTGCATAATAGCTCCAAGATTTCATTAATGGCTTCCATGCATCCATCTTAGTTTGTAAATAAATTAAGGTTTTCATCTTTTAGCATTCATTTTAGCTTAGATTAGCTTATCAATTGCACAATTAGATCATTTATAGCATAGAATCATGGTAAATTAGCTTGCATCATGCTCATTTTGTGCATAATTTAGGTTTTTCATACACAAATCATCATGGTTTCATCAATTATCTTCCATAGAATCGACTAAAACAAGCTCACTATCACGAGATTGGGAAAGGGTTGTCAGTCCACATCAACGTGACACCAATTCCTTAACAAGATACATTTCAATGGATTAGAGTAGATGTTTTCTTTAAATCTTTCATAAGATTAGCATGTTAGATTTTTTGATAAAATGTTTACTTTCAATTTTGATTGACTTATCTTGTTGAGATTAGAATATTGGTTGCTTCATTATGCTTCGATTATTCATGGATCAAGTGTAATTTGGCCTAGAACCAGTATCCTTACATTGACATTCTGATGCTGGATGGAGGGAAAACCGATCATTTAGTTGTTTTTTGGCTCAAAATCCATGTTTTTGTTGTTTTGTAGTTTGCAGTGATGCTCAAACCACAAATAGCGATGCTATCTCAATAGCGTCGCCATATAGCAACACCCTAGAAATTTGATACAATGACATATATTTAATTGGACGATGCTGATTTAAATATAGTGATGCTTATTTAAATTAGAACTATAATCGAATTAAAATGATGACACTCATCCTTAGCAAACTGACGCTTTCAAACTTCAAATCGTGATGCATTCATTTACATCGATGCCCATCAATACAACGACACAATTTTTCTCACTATCTTTTCTGTAGAGCAACATTCAAATTCACCAAAGCAATGCACAAATTTAAAATTTTGATGCCATCGTGTATAGTGACGCTCAACCAAGGTAAGAAACTTTATGCTTTTTTTGGACATGTGACTTAATTTGTTTTGATTATCTGATCATTGATTGATGTATGACTGTGTTTTCATTGTTCGACTAACTGCTAGTTTTTATGATCAGATTTAATGGACATAAATTAATTTCAAAATCAGACACAAAGACACAATAAATACCCTAGGAAATCCCTCCTCTTGAGGGAGAAAAACTTAGTGACAATTATATCTCTTATATATATGAGCAATGGCGACAAGTTACATTACAAAGAGGCCACACACAAGGCCAAAGATCAGCATCAGTAATGATTGTAACACAAACTAGCAGTCTGACCTTCAATTCACACTTGAATAAACACACAATTTGTTCCTCTATGAATTCACACTATTCTTCTTGAAGAGCTCGCACTTAATGGAGAAGAAGGTCAAACTTTCTTGATGTACAAATGAGAGGAAATGACCTCATATAAATACATTGCTAGATAGGTCACACCCTTTCAATAAAATAGGTTGGCCACCAAGAAATAAATACAATTAATAATAATGAATAACAATGAACGTTGGCCAAGGAAGAATAATGCAAGGAAGTCATCCAAAAAAAATGTTTCCATTTACACATATAAGTAATTTATATCTTCAATTGGGGCTAGAAGAATTGAACCCGAAGCTTCTAACATCAACACTCCCTCTTAGCTAGGGAGAAAATACTTCCAACTGCATAAGACATATCACCTCATCGTGATTTCTACCACAATGGCTACACCCAAATGTGGAAAGGAAGGATATCACCTCATCGTGATATCAGATATCACCTCAACATGATATCAACCATAATGGCTACAACCATGTATGGTATGTACAAGTGTTTATCACTTGCATAATGTTGTCACCTCAACATGACTTTCACCATGGCTCTCTTAGAGGGTGAGAACACAAGTACAAGAAAATCATCACAGATTCTCTCACGTGATGTTGTCATGGAGTCACACACATGATCTACACCATGGCGCTCTCAGAGGGTGGAATCAAGGGATTTCACCTTGAACTTCTCTTATATAGAAGAACTCATTATCAAGGGATTTCACCTCGAACTTCTCTCACAAAGAAGAACTCATTATTCAAGGGATTTCACCTTGAACTTCTCTCACAAAGAAGAACTCATTAATCAAGGGATTTCACCTTGAACTTCTCTCACAGAGAAGAACTCATTAATGAGGATCACTGATACTAAGACTTCTTCTTAATTAAGGCTATATTCTCCACCATACCAAGCTTATCTCAAAAGTACACAAACTTTATCCTAGAGAGAGGCTTGGTGAGAATGTCTATCATCTTCTCATCAGTGTTGATATACCTTAACTCTATAGATATCCTCAATACCGTATCTCTGATGTAATGGTATTTAATGTCAACATGCTTGGTTCTATCATGATACACAGGATTGATAGAAATCTTCATGCAATTCTAGTTATCACAATGAATGATAGTAGGCTCCATTGATTTTCAAAACAATCTTGCAAGGAGCTTATGAAGCCACACTACTTCTTGAGCTACCATACAAGCTGCAATATACTCTGCCTCTACTATACTTAATGCTACAAATGACTGTTTCTTGCTACACCAGGAAATAATAGCAGATCCCAAACTGAAGCAACATCCAGAGGTGCTCTTCTGATCAGTAACACTCCCTACCCAATCAGAGTCAATGTAGCCATGCAACTCCAAATCCACATCTTCAGAATATCTCAACCCATATCTAACTGTGCCACACAAGTATCTTAGGATATGCTTCATTGCAACTAGAGGTATTTTCCTTACTTTACACATGAACTTGACAAAATGCACTTATTGCAATCTAGTCTAGTGTAGATACATCAATGATCCAATCAACTGACTATACATAGTAGGATCCACCAAATCTGAACTAGTTGTAGCCTCCTTAAGCTTCTAAAAATTGGTTTCCATAAATCAACATAAAGAACCAAGATCAACTAGATTACCATCTTCTTCAAGTTCAGTAGGCTCTCTTTTGAATCTTCAAGTACTTGTATCAACCTTCTAACTTTTTCATCCAAGATTGCTTGCAACACTTACCTCAGTGCACACCTTTGGTATAGTAGAGAGTTTAGGGTAGACCTCCTTGACTTCATAGTAGATTACTCTATTTTGAATAGGTTTGTGGAGCTACCAATATCAAATCCAGATGATGGTCTTGTGCAATTTTGATCTCAATAGAAAAAGAGGTCTTTCAAGGATTTAACACTTGGCCTTGCAACATTGTAACCATCACTTCTTCTCAGTGAGTCATAGGACTCCCTCTTGATCCCTACTTCAAATATTTCAAAGAAGACTTCTAGAAGTGAACTCCCTCTAGCCACCAATTCAGTATCATGGGTGCAAGTTGTGACTTCATGCTTGATCATTTCTATGGTCAGCATGATTTCCTCTCAAGATGCCTCAAGCTTTTCATCACTAAGCAATCTCTCATCACCTTCTTGCTCCTAGATTTATCCTGGAAGCATTTTAGATAGAGATTACTAACAGTTTATAACTATCCAAAGAAATACCAAGACTAGAATCATACAAGGTTTACTATCTCAAGTTATAACATGAATACATAAGAGTTTATGAGCAATATTAAAACATGAATTAAATAAATCAACCTAAAAGAGAAATATATCAAAAGATCAGAATGAAGGGATAAAGAAACTTATCTTTATTGAATTCTAATATAACTCTTTCTTTCATCTTTTACTCCTCTCAAGAGTGCTAAACTCAACACAACAAAAGACAATCTACACAACTACAAATTTCTTGAATGCATTATGCAATTAGCATGTAGAACCAACTCTCTCAAAGAGTTCAAGGCTCTAACACAGTTCATGCATTAGAGAATGATATCGATGTGACCAAATAATCACCATAAAAATTGCACTTCTCTTTTTATTTCAAAGTCACACTCAGAAATCTTCACAACCAACATGAAATAACTTGCAATGAATAAATGAAATCTTCAAAGGATCTTATGCTAGTGAACACAGTTCAAGAGAAACCACTATCTCTCTTTACTAATTACAAGATCCAAAAAAGATATAACTTAACAAACAAAGAATTCTTATCTCTTTAAATATTTTGATGGATGCAAGATTCGCTGCTCTTGCACACAGATTAGCACACAACCTTTACATCTTGAACACAAGCCCATGACTTAGAATAGAAATTCCATAGAATACTTCTGAGAAGAGATCTAATCCACATCCACAAATGAAGCATGATGATTAGGCCTAGTTGGGCAATCCTTTGCATAGTGACCAAACATGTCATAATGAAAACATTGGACTTTAGAGAGGTCCCATTTCTTCTTGAATGTGGGAGCACCGTCAGCTCCTTTATCTCTATTCCTCTTGAAATATCCTTTCTTTCCATCTTCCCATTTCTTCTTCGAGGATTGGGCGGAAAGAACATGAATGTCTTCATTTGTAGAGCTTCAACCAATACCTCTCGCAGCCAACCTAGACTTCTCTTTAATATAGTCCACCCTCAAATGATCAAACTTGTGAAGTTTTGATCTCACACTAATTCCTTGGATGTAGGACTCCCAAGATGAAGGAATACCATTAAGAGCCAACATGGTCAAATCCTTGACATCAAAAAAATGACCAATAGAAGAGAGTTGATCTCTAAATTCAAAAATCTTCATGAAGTAAGTGATGATAGATTCTCCTTTCACCATCTTAACATGATGAAGTTGTTGCTTTAATGCAAGTACCAAAATTGTGTTGTTGATTTCGTACATCTCCTCCAAATTTTTAAATAGTTCTCTTGTCGTCTTCAACTTGGAGACAATAGGAATGATATAATCCTTCATAGAATCAACTAACATCTTCGCCTTGATATCTTTCTTCTTCCACTGTACCTTCTCTTCCTCATTAGTAGGTTCGGGGACTTTTCTCTCCACAAACTCGACCAATTCACTTTCTTCCAAGGTGAGCATAATTATGAATCTCCAAGATATGAATTTTGATGCTCCCTCAAGTCTATCCTCAAGCTTAAGACTAATCACCATATGGATGAAGAGATAGAAGTAAACAATGATGAGAATGAGAGTAAAGAGTATCACTGTAATAACAATCTGATCAAGATCTTCTTCAAACTTGCTCTGATACCATGCTAATTTCTATGATCATATTTAATGCACATAAATTAATTTCAAAATACAACACAAAGACACTGCAAATACCCTAGGAAATCCCTCCTCTTGAAGGAGAAAAACCCAAGAACAATTATATCTCTTATATATATGAGCAATGGCAACAAGTTACATTACAAAGAGGCCACACACAAGGCCAAAGATCAGCATCAATAATGGTTGTAACAGAAACTAGTAGTCCGACCTTCAATTCACACTCGGATAAACACAAATTGTTCCTCTATGAATTCACACTATTCTTCTTGAAGAGCTCACACTTAATGGAGAATGAGGTCAAACTTTCTTGGTGTACAAATGAGAGGATATGACCTCATATAAATACATTGCTAGATAGGCTTCACCCTTTCAATAAACTAGGTCAACCACCAAGAAATAAATACAATTAATAATAATGAATTACAATGAAGGTTGACCAAGGAAGAATGCTGCAAGGAAGTCATCCAAAAATAATGTTGCCATTAACACATATAAATAATTTATATCTCCAATTGGGGCTGGAATAATTGAACCCGAAGCTACTAACATCAACACTAAAAAGGTTTTGTAGGTTTTAAGGCATGGAGCGAAATTGAAAAAATTCTCTTCTATATAAATATTTTATAATTGTAACTAGCGTTTAACGCTTTGGGGCAATTATAACCCAATTTCATGCTTTATTACTTTTTATTTTTAGGCAATGCACTAGTTTTCCTCTGGGTTTAAAATAAAATTCAAAGTTGGCTAAAAATGAACCCTCCTACATCACATCTTTCAATTGGGCTTAACATTGAACATGGCAAACTCATCTTTCAATTCGTGCTTAAAATTAGCACATTATTGCTTTGAAGGATAAAATTGAAAACTATTTGTTTTGTTTTGTGTTTTTTAATTTTTCTAGTGAATGCATATGAAATTATCTCATGCCACTTTGTGATCTTGAGAAACATAAACATTCTCTATCATGTTGCAAAATCACCTCCGCACTTCAAATTTGGGTCTAAAATTGAACCATGCTAGTGTGATAAAAGACATAGCATGTGTTCTCTCTTTGTGCATGTGAACAAAGATGATCAAACTATAGATGTACTTACTCGCTATTGTTCACCTTGAGAGGTCCTTCCTTGGTGGGAAAAAGTACTCACCCCAAGAGAACAACTCAAGTGGTAATGAGCTTAAGCTAGGCTTTTCCAAACCAATATATAAATTTATGGTTGCAAGGTAAGTTTACAATCAATGGAGTGATGCATGATAGCTCTCCCCCAGTATCTTTATTATGCATAAAGCCTTTGTTCTAAGGGTTGTGAGACCTCTTTAGATAGTTTATCATAGTATCCTCTAAGCTAGATGCTCATATTACGAACCTTTGTGTAGTAGCCAAAAATCCCTAATATTTGTTGGTGTTAGGAGGTTGGATCTCCGAAGCCATCCCACATATTTGTTGTTCTTAGTAGAGATGAAAATTTTGTCATGGGAGATGCATGAGAACTTGAAGCTTTCCTGACCTATAGAAGTGAGTGATGTGGAGGGGAGCTAGTGTGGTCAAGCATCTAATCTTCCACTCTAAATAAGCACAGCTAGAGAAATCCTAGTGGGAATACAACAAATATAGCCATTTCCATCCTAGGGTAGTAATGCTTGTGAGTCAGTTTACACTTTTCTTGGTGTCAAAATGTTCCAAAAACAAACACTCACTATTCAAAATTTCAAACACTTTGGCTTACATATGGACTTCTTGAGTTAGCCTCGATATTACTACTTGTCCTAAGGATTTATCCTTAGTGATTTCTAAATATCTTGACATTAATATGAAACCCATATTTACCAAAGACAACATAGGAAATTGTGGCTTTAATTTCATAATTCATGAAATGGACATTGTGAAAGTTATGATGTTTTTGGAATAAAGATCTAGTTTGAAAACATAATCAAAAGACAAGTGTTTTTGGTAAAATAAATTCACTTAAGCAAATATAAATGGAAAAATGAACCCCACATGACTATTTGGAGACCGATTTCTCCCATTGAACAACTTGATCTTCTAGGTGCTATAATTCAACCAAACTTTGAATTCATAAACAATGAACAAACAAATCTCTTTAGCAGTTTGAGAACATTCACTTTTGAAAACAAGGATAAAAACACATAGTAGAGAAATGCAACAAAAATTTTAGACGAAGAAGAGGAACACACTAATATTGAGGTTGGAAGTCCCCTATTACCACCACTTGTGTGGCAATAAATATCTCCCTTTCTTCCATAAATTTAAATTGATTCCCCATGATCTCACAAAAGACCAAGATTCCTAAACCAAAGTCTACAGGTCCTCATTTTATACTTAGGCATCTCACTCCAAAATCCCTTAAGAAACACCTTTGAGTAGTTCACAAAAATAGAAACAAGTTGGTAGCAAACTTTTATAGCCACGCTTCAAGGTATAGTCCAAAATTTGTTTGCATTCTTTTGGAGTCAAAATCCTGGACTTTTTCATGATACCTAGCTCCTCTAAATGATTCATAAAACAGTTAAACTTCATAGAGGAAAGTCTCCAACACTCCATTTCAGACATAGGAATCGTCAAACAAAGTATAATCAAAATTGGTCATCCATATTTTATTGCAACCGTTACACTTTGTTGAGAAACTTTTACACCTGAGCTAGGAGAGCTCGAACAGGTTTAAACATTCCCCTCCGTCTAAGCTCATTTTCTATGACTTGAACATTTTAGAGGTCTACCATCATTTTTATTACCTTGATCTTATCAAAATAAAATATCACTTTACCAAATGATCTCATGCAAAGAACGGTCCCTAAACGAAGGTCAATTGGTCATCACCATAAACTTGGACATTGTCATACAAAATCAATCAACAACCGCATTGAAGAACTTTATGAAAATAGAAAAAAAATGTTGATAAAATTTTATGAACATACATTGAGAAAATATCCTAACATGTACACATTATTTATGAGCTAGAACCCTCATCTTTTCAAAGATCATAAAGTTTTCTAAATCATTGTCTTTAGGATTTGAACATTTTAGAGGTCCAACATCATTCTCAATACCATGGTTTTGTCAAAACAAAAGGTTCACTTTAGGTCAACAATGGGTCCAACATTTCATTCACCCCTTCATCACATTTCATCTTTCATCTCAACTATCTTTACAAAATTTTAAATACACGAAAATTTTTGGGACTTAAAACATCAAACCAACTTGCCACCTTAGCTACTTTGTATGTGAAATGTATCCTTTTCTATGCACTTGTTTGAGATAGTCATCATCTTTGAACTAGTTTATCTTGAAGTTCATGAGTCTACCCTAAATATTTCCAAGTTCATTAGCAGCTTTTATCCCAACATCACAACATCAAACTGAAGTCAAAAGTTTTTTCCCAAAATGGTTACAATGATCACTTTCCACATCATCCATATTTTCATCCCACATTATTAGCATTGCTTCCAAAAAACTTAGAGCATCCCTTTTACCTAAGTTTGAGTAAACTAGAGAGTTCAAACATTACAAAACTCAACACAACTCTACCATAGCTAACCCCAAATTTATGGTAAGGACGAGATCACAAAAAAAGAGAATCATGTTGAAAGAAAAAGTTACATTTACCTCAAGTGATCCAAATCCTTTAGAGTTTAATCCTAGAAGTCATGTTACACCATCACAACAACCATCATCTCCTTTAGGACCATACAAAATTAAAGACGTCACCAATAACCCATTTGAGCTCACTAGGGAAGAACTTTTAGAACATCAACTTTTTGGAAGTGTAGCTCCTATATCCCCAACATTTGTAGCACAAAGTTTTACATAGGATTTCACAACTCCATCACAAATGCTAAGTCAAACTTACATAACTAGTCTTGCAACTAGCCTTCTAAATATTTTGGTCACACTTTACCATTTGAAAGTAATACACTTGTGGGTTCTTTTGAAATGAATCCTCCACCTCCTACTTCCATTTGGACACCTACCTTTGGTGCTCCTCCTGTTCTTGAAGATCCAAAACAACTACTCGCTTCACTTGAACTTCACTATTCCACCACCACTTCAACATTTTGGGGACACCCTTCTTCATCCACACCTATGAGTGCCACAAGTGTACCTATCATCACACAATGCAGTACAAACCAAAAATTTCATATTAGAACACAAGGGCATGTCAATACCATATCATAGAATCAACACTCACTGCAATTAGGGACATCTTTATCCAACACTCCAGTGTGTTCATCCTTTCCATCTACTATTACCACATCATCTCCTCTTAATCCTCCACAAAGCAATCCCTTGGTTAAAATTTCTAGCAATCCTAGGAGTACCTTGATCATGAATCCTTTGTTTACATATTTTACACAAGGAAATCCTCCCAACATAGGACAAGGTAATATTTTCAATCGTTGGACTCAAGGTCCTAGTGTGTCATTTCCATTGCAAAATTTAATGACATCATCCTTTCCAATAGCTCCCTTTTCTATACCAAATCAATCAAGGCCTCAAACATACATTCATCCCCCTCAATATACTATCTTACAAGGAATGTTAAACCAAAGGGATCCTCCACCTTTCACTACCAATCCACTAACCACTCGAAACATCAATCCTTCACAACTGTCTCAACAACCACCAGATCCCACATTGCAAGCACATGCCCTAGGTCTACAACAAGTAAAACAAACTTACCAACAAGTTGTACAACAACAAGTAGCATTAGTAGCACAACAAGCAACCTTAGCACAATGACAACAATAAGCACAAGAAGCAGCCTTAGTAGCTCAACAAGTATCCTTAGCACAACAACATAAAACAACATTAGCACAACAACAACATCAAGCTCAACAAGTACCCTTACCACAACAACAAGTGGCCATTTCCCAACAAGCTCAGCAAGCAACTTTAGTAGCACAACAAATTGCATAATAGAAACAAGCACAATAAGCAACTTTACTAGCACAACAACAACAACAAGCCCAACAACAAGCCCTAGTGGCAAAACAATAACAACAAGCTAAACAACAAACCTTACTAGCTCAATAGTACCTCCAACAATAACAACAAATATCCTATTTTCCTAATACAAACATCATTAATCCAATTGCATCAGGAACATATTCATCACTTTAATAAAATATCACACCTTCATACACCCCATATAACTCATCTCTTAGCCCATCATATGTTCCTCCACCCAATCCGCATGATGATCTTGCATCACAAATGAAAGCACTCTGACAAGAAATGAAAGACCTTCACATGGGAAAGACAAAGACGCCTCATACAAAAAATTTGTGTCCATACCCATTTGATCGAAACATGACAATGGTACCATTCCCTCCTAGTTTTGAAATCCCTAAATTTGACAAATAAAAAGGGAGAGGAAGCCCTGTTGACCATATCAAAGAATTCAACATCATGTGCATGGAAGTTGCTTACAATGATTCATATCCAATGCACCTCTTTGCTCAATTTTTAATAGGAATTGCTATGGATTGGTTCTCTTGTTTGCCTCCTATTATCAATTTTTTTTAGGAAATCACTAACAAATTCATCGATCACTTCTCCTTCAATATTGACATGGATGTTAGTTTGGAAGAGTTGTATACTGTCAAATAAAATCTAGGAGAAACCTTCAGAATTTTCTTACAATGATGGAGAAAAAGAGCTAGTAAAAGCAAGTATCCTCTTCTTGACAAACAACAAGTGTGAATCATCATAGCCAACCTTGATCCAAATCTATCATTCCACTTGAAAATGCAATGCATCACATCATATGATGAACTTGTTCCGAGAGCCCTTAACATTGAAAGAGCCCTAATATAACAAGGAAATACTAAAGCATATAAAGACAAACATCCTTCAACTAGTTCAAATGAGAAACCTCAGATATGGGATAAAAACAAAAATGTAACAAACGACGATGTTGTAGACACTAAGGTCATACTAAGTGCTCTTAGACCCAACCACAATAGAGTTGCTAACATCCAACCAATTGTGCAACAAATGGTACCACCTAAAAACAATTAGATTAATGACACCAACATGCAACCAAGGCCAACCAGTAACAAGAAAAAATATCCTAAATGCAAGTATACCCAGTTATCACAACCCATCGAAACAATCGTGAAGAAATTGGTAGAGTCAAATTTGATCCCACTTATTAACTTTGAACACTACCAAGAACCCCAAGAAAATCCATTCTAGTACAATGAGCATGATCTATGTGACTTTCATAAAATCAAAGGACATAAAATAGAAAATTGCACAAAACTCAAGAATACCATCCAAGATCTCATAGAGATCGATACCATATTTGTTGAGGTACCAACTGGAAACTAGGATCTCAAGATATAAAAGACCCCTATTCCTGATCATAACAAAGCTAACAACCATGGAAAAGCTAAAGATTACACCAATGTTCAATATACTTATTCCAATATAATTGCTTCCTACTATAGCATTATCATTGTTGTCACCATCAAAGGAGCTAGTACAGAATGTGGAGTCACCACATGGTGTGGAAAAATAACTATTCAAGGAGCTATTCTAGCTCAATCTAGGACACAACCTACCTTGGCCACATCTAATCCTATCAAGTACAATCTTGTAGATCAGCTTAAATAGACCCTAGCTCAAATATCAATTTTGGAACTCCTAAATTTATCTCCTGCACATAGAGAAATACTAGAAAAAGCCATGTCAAAATCCTCTATTCCCAAGAACATTGATACCAATTAGTTTCAAGCTATGGTAGGGAATATCACTAGCCATCTTCTCACCTTCTTCGAATAGTATTTACCATCACAACCATCTCATAACCGTGCTTTACAGCTTGAGATTTTCATTCATAAAAAGAAGGTCAAAAGAGTCTTGGTAGATTGAGGTCTTGTTCTAAACATTTGTACCATGTAGTTGATCAAGTATATAGGCTATTCAGAAGATACTATTGAGAAGACAAAGAGTACCACCATCAAAGCATATGACAATCAAGAATGGCTATCACAAGGAATCATTACACTCCCTATCCAAGTGGGACCTCTCATTGTAGAAACTACATGCCAAGTACGTGATCTTGATCTTCCCTATAACATTCTACTTGGTTGACAATGGATCCATGCTTTGAAAGTTGCAGCCTCTACCTATCATCAATGTGTGAAGTTTCCTTTTGAGGGTAGAGAAATCACTATCCATGAAGATCCTAATCCTTTCTACTATTGCAAGAGCCTTTAGGGAAAATTTTACAAGATCCCACAAATTCCCAAAAATGATGAATGACCTACATCAACAAGCTCATATGTTGACCCATCATCTCTAGCCTCTGCCCCAGCATCACAAGCACCAATTGTAAAAAACATACTCGATGTCAAAGCCATAATCCAAGATGATGGTTGTGGAAGCTACAAAATATTGAAAGACACATTTGTCTTAGGAGAGTTACCAATTTCTCCTCAAAACCATGGGAAACCAAAATCAAGCACCAAAGAACCAAAAATAATCAAGATGGTAGCTACTACCTTCACCAAGTGGGGAGATTTGAATCAAGAAGACATCCATGAGCAATATATCTCCAAACTCCTCTATCAAGGGGTGATCCCACAATAGTGGTTTACAATTTTTGGCCAAACTAGACACTTAAATTATTATTTTTAACTAAATCTTCACATTCAGGCACCTATAGCGGCTAAATTGTCAGGAATTTGAAGATGATGCAAACTAGAGTCTCATCGCATTTTGTTTCTAGATTCTCAAAATATTTTTTTCAAAATTTTTGGAATCAGATTGCAGTTCTTTTTCCATCTCCCACGAAAACTGGTTTTTTTCAGAAAACAACATTTTTAAAAAGTGACGCACACCATATAATGCATGACAATTTTTCCATGAAGGATAAAATTATAATTCTTTCAAATTTAGATTTGTAACTCTAATATCTAGTGATTCCACATGGTTAGATAGTTTTTTATTGATTATTTTTTCTTTACTCAAGTTTTGAAGTCAAACCAATTCAAACATAGCGCGATTGTATAACGCGTAACTTTTTTTGTATATATCAAAGTTTATTTTTCTTTTTGTTTGATCAGTGACTTGAATATCTAGTGCACTCATATTTTTTTTTTAAAAATTTGATAATATATGATATTTTTCCACGTGTAAAACAAAGACCTTCATTTTCGATGAAAAACCTATGTTTAATAAAACTAAAAAAATAAATACATAATAAAACCAAAACATATTAAAATCATACTCGTTGGATAGCTTGTTCTGAGGACTACTTGATTCTAGTTGGGTTTGTGAAGAATCCTCCATTTTCATCCTCAACCTAAGCTTTGAAGCATAAAAATTTAGGATTTTTTGTCTTTTGTGGGGAGAATGAGGAAGAAGGGGGCTTCGCACAAAACCCTAGGGGTTCGACAGAACCCCTAGGGGTTTGTTCAAACCTTGGTTCATTTGAACCCCCTTCAATATGTATTTTTATTTTGTTTTTTGGGTGGGAAATGTGGGCCTAGTAATTAATGGGTTCGCTCGAACCCTAGTTCACTCGAACCCTAATTTGCTCAAACCCCTTTTTGGTTCGGTCGAACTTGTAGGTTCATTCAAACCCCTAAAACCAAATTTTTTTCCATGGGGTAATTTTTTATCAGTTTTCCTTCCTCCATCAAATTGTAAACCACTATTGTGTCTTCATCCCAAGATGAACAACCTGTTCCTATTCTTCCCATGAAAGATGACAACAAAGGTCTACAACTAATGCAAAATTGGGGATATAACAAGAATGAGAAGCTAGGATAGAATGACAATGGTTTACTAGAACCCATCATTTATGAGAAATGATTAAATAATCTTGGCTTAGGTTTACTACTAGATAGGTAACACTTATTGGAAAAGGTATTGTTGCTAAATGATTTGAGGCTTCCTCTTGGTCACCTACATCATGTGATACTACCTTACATGACTTTCCCCTTGATGTCATTGATATATTTGAGAAAAAAACTATCTTCATGATATCCATATCACCGTTTATCTCAATTAACCAACCAATTGAAATATGCTTGGTATACCTACAACTCATTGACATGGACCAACAAGGACCATTGATTTTAGATTTATTCAAAAATGATGAAGTGATCTTAGAAATCATGGGACTCTGAGATAACTTATCATGGGAAGATCACAAAGCAGACTTTGACATAGAGCTTGATACATGGAAATATTATGGGAAGACAATTGAATCCTTCAATCACAAAATAATTGAAATTAAATTAACCTGCAAATCCTTGAATGAAAACCACCTAGTGGGGCTCTTTGATCCAAAAATAGTAAAAACAAAGGATGCATATAATGGTGAAAACCTCCCTGAGGCACCCAAGGATGAAGGATTCAATCTCCCCCTTAGCGCAATGCATCTAGAGAAGTCAGCAGTACTAGAGGAAAAGGCTACACCAGTCAATGTTGGAATAAAGGAAGAACCTAAGATCACGTTCTATGTTGAATCCTTATTAGATGGAGAACAGATGAACCTTGTAGCATTCCTTAAAGAGAGAACTTTGCATGGTCATATATAGATATGTCAGGCCTTGATCTAGAAGTAGTTGTGCATCACTTACTAGTGTATCTTGAGGCCAAACCAGTCAAGTAGAAATTAAGGAAGGTGCACCCACAAAGAGCACTCTTGCTTAAACATAAGTACATGATGGCATATGTGGGTCCCATTCTAGTGGTATGACATTAGCTAAGAAAATTTTGAGGACATGGTATTATTGGCCAACTATGGAAAAAGAAGCTCATCAGTATGTGCAAAAATGTGTCTAGTATCAATAGCATGGGGATCTGATTCATGCTTCAACTCAAGAATTGCAACCAATGATCACACCATGGCCTTTTCATAGTGGAGACTTGACCGCATAGGAAAAATCACTCCAACTTCATCTAATGACCATAAGTTTATCATAACCACCACTGAGTACTTTACAAGTGGATTGAAGCCATTCCTATGACCTGCATAATAGGAAAGAAAATAGCCAATTTTATCCTGAATTACCTAATTTTTCATTATGGTGTTCCACAAAGTCTCATTTTAGAAAATGGAACCCCATTCAAAAATCAAGATGTGAAAGAGTTTTTCCAAGAATTCAATATCCAGCACCAATTATCTACACCATACTATCCCCAAGGCAACAACCAAGCAAAAGAAACAAACAAAACTATCTTAAGAATCCTAAAGAAAACAATTAATGAAGCTAGTTGTGACTCGCATCTACAACTAAATACCACTCTTTGGGCTTATTGAACCAGTATCTACACACCTATAGAAGAAACCCCTTTCTCCTTGTTCTATGGATTAGAAGCCATCTTGCCTATTTATGTTGAGCTCCCATCATTGTGAGTGTCACTAAGGAATCTGATAATTGAAGAGTATAGAGTGTCTCAACTAAATGAGTTGGAATTCCTAGATGTTCAAACATCATTTTGACACCTTAATCACTTGCAAATGTATCAAAACCAACCGAAATGAAGCTATAACAAGAGAATCAAATGTCAGTTATTCCAGGTAGGTGATCTCATCTTAAAGTAAAATCAAAAGAACCTTCCAAATCAAGAGAGAAAAGGAAAGTAGGAGCCTAATTGGTTGGGTCCCTTAGTCATCACAACAAGCTATGGATCAGGATCTTACCAATTGTCAACCCTTGAAGGTGAACCCTTATAGGAGCCAATCAATAGCTTGCATCTCAAAAAAAATTATGCCTAAACATGAAGGGTGTAAATCAAAAAATATAAAAAAAAATAAAAATGAGAAAAAGGATTGAAAAAAGTAAGGAAAAAATCATCCTCTAGTGGAAACCACTTTGGTGGTGCTTTGGGAAAGTACCTTGGTGAAAACCTAGCAAATAGGCACCTCGTGTAAATAAGGTATCTCCATCTATTCTTTGGCTCTTTTGACCTATCATTCTTTACATTGCAATTCAACCCCTATCCACGTCCTTATCATGGCTTGTCACTGTAAGGTATCATGAACTCTTTTTTACTACTTGGCATATTACCAAGGTCAGTCTATCCTACCTTTATCGAAGTAGGCTAACATATCACACTAGAGGCATTTTGTTATGTGTCACAATTAAGATCTTGTATATCTTGAGGTCATGGGACATCCTATTAGAAAATCCAAAAGCATTCATAAAATCTTATCCAAAAAATCTAGAAACATTCGTAAAATACTATACAGCAAAAATCCTAAAACATTTAGAAAATTGTAAAGGAAAAATCAAAACATTCATAAAACATCAAAATCCCTAAAAAGTTTGAACATCAAAAAAACCAAAAATAATGTATCCTTGTCAAACTACGTTGTCTTTGAGCTTTAACGTAGGCAAGGCCATCACTGATGTTCCCCCGAGACACCCTAGGTTAGTCCTTTAGCAATCCGTTGTAATTAGTTGTCGTCTCTTGTTTGTTCATATCTTTGTCATGCAAATCGGTTGATTCAGTCAAACTATGTCATCTCTAAGCTTTAACATAGGCAAGGCCATCACTAATGTTCCCTCAAGACACACTAGGTTAGCCCTTTAGTAGTCTATTCTAATTAGTTGTCGTCTCATATGTTCATATCTTTTTCCTATAAATCGGTCAAGTCGGTCAAACTATGCGTTCTTTGCATGTATAACATAGGCAAGGATAATCTTTGATCAACCACTGAGGCCTCTAGGATAGGTCCTTAGGTTAGGTTCTTGGATGAAACTCAAAAATTTAGAAAACCCCTAAACATCCAAATAACTTTCAAAAATCCAAAAACATTCAAATATTTTAGAAAACAAAAAAAAAATGAAAATTTGAAAATCCAAAAACAATAGAAAATGTTCAAAAGACCTAAAAAGCCTCAAATATTCATAAAACCCTAAACAACCTTAGAAAATTAGAAAAACAAAAACATCCATATAAACTTATAAAAAGACCAAAAACAGCCTCAAAACATTTTCAAAATACCAAATACATTCAAATATTCTAGAAAATTGAAATTCGATCCATCCCATCTCACTTACACCCACAATAAACTTTCGCCCATAATAAATGATCTTCACCTTCACCCTTTGGCAAAAAAGGTAGAAAAGAAACATAGCAAGTTGTAAAGTGTGAACCCTAAAAGTCAAAATCTAAAGTCAAAATCATAGGAAAACATGCCAGTGAAGTTTATAGCAATAACTCATCTTAGCATCATCATCCCAACATCAAACAACAATTTGATCAACATGTCCTAGGATGTATCATTCTTGCGATGGACATCATCATCTGATATAACTTTAGCTAGACTTAAACTAGAAAAGAGCTATAGATAACACAAATTGTTTGTCTTTGATCTTTTCTTAAGATTTATCTTAATAGCCCATTCCAAGGACCTCTCGATGATGTCTAAAAAAATGATTTAGAGAGAAAAGAATGGGGCATCGATCATTATCTTTCATTTGCTATGCTTTTGGATACTCTTGTAAAATAATCTTGGCACATACTTGCTTAGTTGTGTGTAGAAAGGTCATTTGGAGTATGTTGTTGACTATTGTTTATGCTTTGGTCCAATATGTTCTAAACCTCTAACTTGCATTCCAATAATGATTCCATATGTCAAGGTGTGAACAAGAACTATCTTATTTGCTTGTCAAGTCAAAATCCATTACACTAATACAATGCCATCCCGGTTATCAATACCTTGATACATCATGTTTATGTGTTATAATAAACAATAAGGGTATGTGTAGGATCATGATGGGCCAAAAAGTGGCAATATGATGGGTATGTGTAGGGTATGTGGCTGATGACTTTTTTTTAACCCAAAATTTATGAAATGAATAGGGTTTTTAAAGGAGATTCTCAGCTTTCCACCAATATAAATTATGATTTACTTTGAATTTAATAAATAATTATTATTCATTTTCTATTTGAATTATGACTAAAGTCCTGATTGATAGGATGATTAAAAAATATCTATAGCTTTCAAACAGTATAACATTCTTTGAATTTAAAATATGCACCACATTCTATGCTTCACATACTATAGGATTATAAAAAAAACAAAAGAATTTCATGAAGTTTTGACCAAGTTAAGGTGGTCAGACATACAAGTTTTTATATTTTAAAATTTTTAATAAAAATTATAATTAATTATTTACGGAAAAAATAACAAAAAATATGTATCACATCAGGACATGATTCCCCCACTTATATATAAAATATTATAAGAAAATATTATCATTTATTGTGGTTGTGTGGTTAGAACAAACACAGCTTCTTATTTTTCCTAAAATTTTAAGTACTCTGCATTAAAATTTCAAATTTTCACTAAATAGATTTTTAAAAATCTAGTATTTTAGAAACTACATTCAATTTTCTACAGATTCTATTCTTACATATTTTTGAAATAATATAGATAATTTATTCAAATTTTTACCTCAAGTTTCCTAACTTTGATTTTTCTAAATTTTTTGCCACTTAAGGGCCTTTTTTTTCCATGATGATTCTGCACATACCCATAAGGAATGATAGAAAATCCTAATCCCAAAGTGTGAGTACCCATCCTGCATTATTTTACATTGTCTCATCATCATCTCTAATAAAGTCTCGATGGATCAAGGGTTTGTTGGATCTTTTGAAGCAATCATCATCAACAATGATTATTCATTCTTTTATTCTTTATTCTTCTCTCTGTGCTAACTTGGTATCATGACACACAAAAAAATAATTAATGCATCCACCTTAAATCCACAAACCATCAGCATACAAGCATCTCATATGATCATATCATAATTATAGAACATCATACATTTTGCATTATCATTTAAGTTATGATGAATAATATAGATTGTTATTCTAAGCATCTTAAATCATTGCACATGAAAATAATTTGCATCCACATCATTTGCATCGATAAACATTTGCATATCATAAATCAACTATCCATATAATATCGTGAAAGAGAACATAACATTGCATCCATATCATATCATCACATATCACATAGGCATAAAGGTAAGTCCATCCATACATGATCATATATAACCATCCATACATACATCATCCATACATGAAATAAAATGAACACATCATAAGAATGAATCATTTGCATCTATATCATATATATATCAAAAAATGTGTCATGGTATAAAATCTGGATCAATGTATGTACATCGATCATAAGTACAATATCCATGAGGCTATCAAAAAATAGCCCATGAATGTATATCAGTATAAAGAATGGGCCCAAAAATCAAAAAGTTTCTATACATGAAAAAAGTGCTAGCCCTGGTGGCTGCTACCCTCTTTAGCCTACTGCTCAGGTTGATACTCTACTTGAGGGTGTGCATTGCTCTGCTGTGAAAAATCAAGTTGTCTCAATGGAGTAGGAACATCTCTATGATAATGATGTCTTTAATACACAACCTCTGTAACAACCTCTCTATATAGCCGAGCTGAAACTGTCCAACTGTGGGTGGATTTCATAAGGTTCTCAATCTGTTGACATCAAGCCACCTCCTACTCTCGCTCATCTTTAATAGTCTGAACTCTCTGTAACGCAATATCCCTCTCAACTATAACTGCAACCACCTACTATCGAGCCTAGTTTCGCTCAACAGTCAAAACCAAAATCTATTGGCACGCCTGATCCTGCTCACCTACCAAAACCTGCACCTAGGTGATCCCACAAAGCTAGTTGACAATTTCTAGGAGGAACTAATTTTTGCTAAAATCATATATTTTTAGAAAATATAATGATTTAAGCCTTAAAAGGTTCCATTTAAAGAATTAAAATTGAAGAGGGTTTGATAAAACTACCTTAAATCAAACCCCTTGGATAGAACCTCGCTAGTTTTAAACCATACCTATAACAGAGTCTCCTTTACACCTATGAAAATGCTAATAAAAAACCACTTTGATTTACCTTTTGGTGGATCAAATGAATTCATTTAAAATTTATTTTTTCGCAAGTATGTAGTCCTTATTATAAGCTTCCCAAAAAGTATAATTTTAAATAAATTTAATTTAATTATTATGTTTATTTTTTATTTCTCGTGAATGTAGGTTTTTCATTGAAAATCAAGCTCTCTATTTTGCACATGTGGAAAAATATCAGATTATTAAAAAAAAAAAAAAATATTAGTGCACTAGATATTGAAGTCCTTGATCCAAAAAAGAAAAAAAATTGAATTTCGATACACACAAAAAAAGTTATGCATTATCGACCTTTTATGTCTGAATTATAATTGGGAATTCGAAACTTGATTAAAGAAAAAATATTCAATAAAAAACTATCTAACCAAGTGAAAACACTAGATATCAGAGTTATGAATCAAAATTCAAAAGAATTATAATTTTATCCTTCATGGAAAAATTTATGCGTTATACGGTGAGCATCACTTTTAAAAATGTTGTTTTCTAAAAAAAACTAGTTTTTGGGGAGATGGAAAGAAGTACAATTTGATTCCAAAATTTTGAAAAAAAATTTAAAATCTATAGACAAAATGTCATGAAACTCTAGTTTGCATCATCTTTAAATTCCTCACGGTTTAGCTGCTACAGGTGCCCGAAAGTGAAGATTTAGTTTAAAAAAATTATTTCAATGTTCAGTTTGGCCAAAAATTGTAAACCACTATTGTGGGATCACACACCTATTGCTACAACTATTGTATCTTCACATCTTTGCTATCTAGCAATGGTGGTGGCACTGGCTATTGCTACAATACTAGAGGTGGTTGTCCAACTGGACGAGCCCCTAGAACTTGTCCATCCTAGCCATCCTGGCCTCCCTGTCCTCTACCCCTCACTGCTCTGCCTCCTAGTCTCCCTCTAGGAGGAGCCCCTACAAGATATGTAATTCACCTTAGAGGGATGAACCATGCATCATATGCAAGAGTAGTCAGCGCAATAGGCTAACCCTAATCATATGCCCAAAGCTAGGCAACTAACTACCAAAAACTCTCAACAACCTTTGGTGTTGGAATCGTCGGTCCCTAGGTGGGAACCTCTCTAGCTAATTGTGCCAAAATGGATCTGTAGCCATCATCAGGCATGTCTTGGATATCAGCAAAATATTTGGCCAATCTATCCAGAAGGTACCACTCAATCATCATGTGCTCACAATGCTACATGTATCAGATTTGCCTAGCGAAGCATAACTATTGTATGTCATCAAACCATGGTGGCATCTAAAGCCATGGTCACCACCGAAACATGGTCATATCATCAATCACACATCACCAGTATGGGAGCCCATTCTATCATGTGTTCCTGAGCATAATGGCACCTTGGTATCTCCATATGACAAGATCATCTGGCTCCACATCCCCCATCTCCACAATTGGCTGAAGCACTGCAATGTGCTCCCATGCCCAGATATGAAGGAGTGTCACACCTACACTAAGGGCTCTCCCATCACAGTAAATGAAATCATGCAAGTCATGGTACAAGGAGGAAAACATCATGGGCCTCCATGCAAAAAGAATCCTTGGATATAGCATCCTCTACCAAGCCAAGCCCCAAATTGGACTAAAGAATTGAACACATCTGTTCGAAGCCACCAAACTAAAAATGATGGCTGCAATAATAAATTTGAAGGTCATCACCTAACCTCTGTATGTCTCTAAATCTATTTGAGGGGTGAGAAATACAATATGGTCCATATCCATCACCTCTAATTAGGCATTGAATTTGACATCAGGATTGTAAATCACGTGATCACCATGGATAGGAAATCACAATATCTGCCACACATCCTACAAGGTCCTGATCACTAGTGTGTATGCAATGTACAACAATCTGATCTCTCCAACGTGCTCATGGTGCAACTTTGGAAGATCACCCAATCTCTCCAATATAATGGGCCTATGCTCTTTGGACATCAATGGTGGGAAACTCTCCTGCATCCATGAAGCCCATGACATCAGGAAATCATCAAAATCTGAAGTTAGTTGGAATTTCTAGCTTGGAAATCACAAATGCATTGTTGTTTACAAATGTCTCAATATATTCAAAACTCAAACATTGATGCCCAATGCGTTTCAAATCTCAAATTGACAAATGCATCGCCATACAATATGGCATCATGATTTAGAATTTGGTCTAGCCTAACCCTAGCTTTCTAATCGACAACTGCATCACCAGATACATACATGTCACTATTTAAAATTTGAAACCCTAAATTCAAATTAGGAAAAGTGTCACCCCCAACATATGCGTCGCTATATATCATTTGGGCATCACTGATTGAAGCTTGCGCATTGCTATATAGTGATGCCCCAAAATTCTAAATTTTAACACCTAATAAATGCATTAACATTTCAAATTTCAAATCAAGTTTCAAATCACATATTGGTGGTCCTACGCATGGAAGCCACTGGAACTCATGAAATTGATCAGAAATGTGTCAAGGAAGCTCACGATGTTCCATTTCGTCAAAGGTTTAGAGCTTAAATTTGCAAGAATTTCTAAAGTGTGCAAAAATGAATTTAAAATGACCCCTTTTGATCTATTTAAGTAGAAAATTAGGGTTTTTCCCCCTAATTTAACCTTTTCAATGGGGCTTATTATCATTTTCACCAAATTTGCCAATTTGGATCTAATTTTGTATCATTTTTTGTATTTTTGGCATTATTCTTGCATTCCAAAACCTTTATGGACCTTTGGAGTAGCTTTTGGAAATTTATCAAGAAATCAACCTTAAATTCAAATTTTCCACCTAATTTATTGAGTGGGCAAGGAGTCAGTCGGAGAGTCAGTTTTATCCTTTTGTTGGGGCCTCTAAAAAAATAGAATTTTTTTATCATTTTATTTAGGCAATGTTTTTAATTTGAAAGGCATGATTCTTTCAACTGAAATAGCAGGTACCTCACTTCAAAGAGGGGGAAAATGTAGACACTGAAAATTGTCCTAATTAATGTCATGCACTCGAATCAGATTTATTAACATCATTTCCTCTTTATCCAAACTCAAGTTTCACTTAATTAATTCAATTAGCCTAGCTAATTAATTAATTTCATCATTTTCATCTATTTGGCCTAAATAATTAAATTGGGTTAATTAATCTCTTTTCGCACTAACACTTTGTCTCAATAAATTAAATAAATCAAAATATTTAATTTAATCTCTTGATTCATCTTATTTAATTAAATATCATTTCATCCCCTCCCTTATTTATTAAGTCATCTAATTTAATAAATATCTGTAATTCTTCTAATCCCCTAATAGCGTAAATTAAACCTTGTTTAATTAGAAATTAAACTAATTATTCCTCTAATCAAAGGAAATATTCCCATGGAATATTCTTTATCCTTTTTTTCACAATTAAAACTTTGTTTTAATTTGTAAAAACTTCTTTTTCCTCACCCTAATGGAATATTCTAAGGAATATTCCCTCTCCTCCAATCAACTCACTTAGCTTCAAAAGAAAGTTAACCCTCTTACCTTTCTAGCAAGTTACCTTTGACCTATGTGAGTAGGTCAAAAGTGTCTATGTTTGAGGTAATTGTGATCCATTGATTAATCTCCATCTTGCATTCTCATCTGTTGATGAGAATCCATGATCCATGTCTCTCATCTCTTTCATCCTGAACCATTGATTAAGTTTTTTGATCTCAACCATTCATTCCTCATTTTCTCTCCTATAAATAGATCACTATTTGGAGAAATGGATCGATCTTTTGTTGCAAAGTCATGTTATTGAATTTTCTCACATCCATACTCTCAATTTCCACACATTTAGCTTATTTTAGTTTGTTTTAGTTGCATAAATAGCTTCAAGCTTTCATTAATGGCTTCCACGTATCCATCTTAGTTTGTATATAAATTAGGGTTTTCATCTATTAGCATCATTTTAGCTTAAATTAGCTTAGATTAGCTTATAAATTGCATAATTAGATCATTTATAGCATAGAATCATGGTAACTTAGCTTGCATCATGTTCATTTTGTGCATAATTTAGGTTTTTCATACACCAAACATCATGGTTCCATCGATTCTCTTCCATAGAAACGACTGAAACAAGCTCACTATCATGGGATTGTGAACGGATCTTCAGTCCACATCAATGTGGACTAGAGTAGATGTTTTCTTTAAAGCTTTCATAAGATCAACATGTTAGGATTTTTGATAAAAAATTTACTTTCAATTTTGATTGACTGATCTTGTTGAGATTTGAGTATTGGTTGCTTCATTATGTTTCAATTCTTCATGGATCAAGTGTAATTTAACCCATAACTGGTATCCTCACATTGGCATTCATAACTTCAAGAAAAAAACTTAAATGAAAAATAAAATATTTCAAAACAATTGAACAAATTTCATTCTTTTCTTGTCATCTATCGTATTGTAGTTAATCTATTTTTCTTGTTCTATTACCGCATTTTATTAGATAAATATTTCATCTTTTATCATTGTCATCTCTTTTTATCAAAATCCAATCCACTTGTTATTGGAGGTTGGAAGACCAAAATGGGGATTTGACTAAGGTAAGCCCCTTAAACATCCAACCCAAAAAAAGTTGGCTTCTTGTGTGTATGGTTTCTAAAGTCTAGGTTATGATGAAAGAGGTGATATTTCTCCTTTACTTTGCTATTTTATTTAATAATAGTATTTTAAATATTTTTCATTAAAATTTATATCATTTCTTTTAGTTTTGCATTTTTTTTACATAGTGAGATTATAATTTCTCTTGAACTTGTACAAAAGTAAGTTTATTTATTTATTTTGGAATTCTTGGTTTTTCAACTTTACAAGATGACAATGTACCATGAGGGCATCCATGTGTAGCATTGCTGTTCGAGGCTAAGATTCTAGGCAAGTCACTAAATTATATTTGAAATCTATACATTTTATTTCTAACAATATTAAGTTGTAATTTTCTATATAGAAGTAGATTTTTTCATGAGTAGCTTACAATTGGGAGATTTATTCAAATTGCATTAGCTATTTTCATTTCTATTTTTAAAAAGGTGTGAAAAATGATAGATCATATTGTTTAAAGAACACCATAGAATCATTTGAAGGTAATATGAAGTTTAATTTTCATAGAATTTTTTCTCTTTTGTTTTATTTCAATGTTCTCCCTTGAATTTTGGTGAACTCAATGTTTTACATAACTTTAAGAAAAAACCATTAGAAAATAACAAAACATTTCAAAAAAAAAATAAAAATTATTTGTTTTGTTATCATCTAGAATTCAAATAGGTTGAATGTTGTAATACTCTCAAGAGTCTTACAACTTAGTATCTCTCTTTTGGTGATATCATAAGAATAATTCTTAGAAATTTAAACATGTCTTGTTGAAAACTGCTTACCAATTCTCTATAAACTAGACCAAGAATTAAAATAGAATAATATTGAATGAGGTTGCCCCTAACTATTATCCATCATTTATTTGTTCTAATCCTTCTTTAAAAACTAGTTCTTCTCCTCTTCCTATTGATCACGATGCTACTCATAACATTCCATTTGAGAAAATTTAGAATTTAGAGGATAACTTAGATATTTTCAAAATGATTTATCAAATTATTCTTACACTCAATGTGTATGTATTGTTGATAGTGTCCACTATGCTATTTTTTATCATAAATGACTTTAATAGTTTCTTAGGATGTTGGTGCACAATATTCAAATCCATATCCTTTATTATGCATCCATCATGTGAAACATCATAGATTCATAATCTAATACCATTGGCACATAGTTATCTATGCATATTCAAATGGCTACTATTCATATGGTGAGTACATGACCTATTACAATAATTTTTCATTCTAGTGATTTTTCTAGTAGACGATCCTCTAGATTTTCCTTTGGTGTCTTTGGTAGTATTCTTGGTGCTTCTCACCCTTTTTCGGGCACCCAAACACTCTTTACATCTTATCCTAAATTTTCTACAACATCCACATCAACTTAGACATCTACCATCCATACTTCTAATGTGAAAACCTCCACTACTCCAATAACCACATGCTTAATATGCTTCTACAAAACATAGGCCAAATGAAAAATCAACATGCTAATTCAAATAATACTTCTTCACAAAATTTAGTGTAACCATACTATCAATGTATCCTATTAGCCCTAAATATTCTAAATACACCTTTTTCATAAGGCTTTGAAACACTGAGATTTTAAAAGTACAATGGAGAAAAGGATCCTCAATATCATGTCTCTATATTTACTTAACTATATAGTGGATTTCATTTTCAAGATGCATTGCTCATAAAAATATTCCCATGATCATTGAAATATACCGTGTTGGATTTATTATGATCACTTCTTGACAACTCCATTTATACATTTGATCAATTAATCAATTGGCTCCTTCAATACCTTCAAACTAACATTGGTCTACAAAACACTTATTAATCTCATCCATTGTAATAAAGGACCTACTAAAAATGTAAATGATTTTATCTTTCACTATCAATCATTATTTTCTCAGATTCCCTATGTACTCCTTGATTCTAATGTACAAATAAATATTCATTGAAAACTCATAACCAATGCTTAGTGATAAAATCTTATTCATGAAGTAAAACTCTTTTAGTCATCTTTGCATTTCCTTGCATGATTACTAAACCATAGATTTTTGGGTTCCTATGTACTTCTCTAGCTCTTCTAGGGTTTTTCACCTAAAAGGAGAGAGATAGGGCCAAAAATGTTAAGGGTTCATTCAAATTATATTATGTATGATGTTATCTAAGCTAAATAAAGTGAAATAAATGCAGTTAAGTGATTTATATGACCGAATTTGGATGCAAAATTAAAATCAATACTATTTTTGAAAACACAATGTTGTTTGCTAAAAAGCTTAAAAGAATGAATACGAATGCAAATTAAACAAAACAAAAAGTTGTTTCTCAGAGTGTGTGCAATTGGAAAACTGAAGAGGATTGGAAAACAATCTGGAAAATTGATGATGTTTGATTTTGGGCTTATTGGGACTCATTCACCACCTTGGGCAAATCAGTCCCAGGTCAGAGCTTTTCTGCACAAAAGTTGTTTTCAATCATTTCGGAACCTAGATTTGCATCTAACTCAAATCTGCACTTCAGGAGGGACTCATTTGTCATGCATGGTGAATCATTCCATTTTGGAATTCTTGCAACTTCAGATTTCTATTCTACACTTTAACACCTGAAAATAATTTCTGATGGAAATCCGACTTTGGATCTCAGAAAATTCTTGCAAAATAGCTTAAAAGTGTTTTTCTACTGGGGGATTTTCCTTGGTCAAACCCCTAGTTGGGTAATTAAACCTTGAATGGAGAAAAATATGCATAAAACCCCATCCTTAGATGTGTTAAAGGCTAGGAAGATTTGAAATATCACAAAAGCGCTATTCTATTGTTCTAGAATAAGAAATGCAAAGATGATTTGTATGATGCAAGATATCAACCCTAGAAACCTTACAACACATGAAAAATGGAAATGAAATAGCATGCAAATGATAAACAAGAAAAATGCAAACCTTAAACTGAAGATAGAGTGAAAATGGAAGATGGAATCAATATGAAACCAAGTCCTTAGGTGTGATTTAGTGGCTAGTTGCACTTCCTCACCCTAGATTTCTTCATGATTCAATGTAGGAAGATCCATAATCAACCCTTTGCAATGTCAAACTTTGACAAAAAGAGTGAGCTTCAAGATGTGCAAAATCCCTAATTTGCTACCCTAAAACATCAACTTTTGCTAATGAGGTTTGTGATAGTAGACTTGATTTTAGAAATTGCTTTTGAAAAATGACTAAAAGATGTGTGAAATGACTTAAAATGAGTATTTATAGGCAACAACACCTAATTTTCCCATTATTTAGACCGAAGAGGTTGACATTCACCAAAAATTCAAGTTAAATTGATCAAATTCCCGCTCAAAATTGAATTTTCCCTCAAAGGGGACTCAATCACCACCCTTGGTGAATGGGTCCCACCAGAGGGGACTCATTCACCCAAGGTGGCAAATGGGTCCCACTACTAATTTTTGAAGGTGGGTTTTTGGGGTATGAGATAATTAAATGTTGTTTGTCAGGTTTTATGTGATTTCTTAGGTAAAACGAGTCTCTAGATAAAAAATAATGGGTCATAGGGGCCTATAAATGATGTGAGGGAACTCAAAAGTGGGTCCAATAACACATAAAATTGTCTCTTTTCTCAAGAGGGTCCAATTTTCTATAGTACAATTATCAACAAATTGTGAATCACTATGGGAGATCTTGCTCATCAACCCACTCTAATCTAGAATTATGTAGAATCTCTCAAAAGAAAACTTGATCACTCTTTCTTAGGATAATGAATCTTCCTTTAGATAAGCCTTATCTAAACTCCACTACACATAGATCTATATCTTATAACACTATGAAGTTTTTTGTACTTTTTCTACATGAACTGCCACTTGAATTTGCATTCCTTGTTATTTGTTGATGCATACAAACTAGCAGTGTTTTTAAAATAATTTATAAAAGCTACTAGATTATGCAAGTCAAAATCTGCCAAGTGACCTTTAATGCGTCCAATATACAATGTGTTGTATAATTTTGATTCCATTTAATGCGTCCAATCAAAATATTTATATGATTTGTCCTTGGAATACACAAATGAATGTCTCTTTGACCTTTTCAAATCAGAATTCCTAATGATGGAGAAGCGAATCTCCCTTGCGCATGGAAAAGTGTGGCACCAAATAATTAAAACAACATTAACATGAAGATGGACTGTTCTCGCCCCACGTTGTAAACTTTTTTTATATACCCTTCGCTGAATTCATTTTATATCTACATTGAAAAACAACTCACATGCAGGAAGGAACGTTGGCAGACCACTGACATTTCCCCCTTCATTGCCGCAATACTCTGGATGCGTAGTTCCTGAGGCAACTATTTACATTATAATATAACAAAACAAAACATGATAATGATACTTTACGAATTGAAAAGTAAAACCTATTAATATAGTAAAAAGTCAGCGTAGTCAATATTATTTATGATATTAATAGGAAGAAGTTATTTTTTTATAATTGACTCATTCAAATTTGATGAAACACGGAAATCTATTATTGAAATGTACATATATTATTAATAGGAAGAAGTTATTTTCTTACAATGGTTATTTATTCAAACTTGATGAAACATGGAAATCCATTATTGCAATGTATATATAATATTAATAGGAAGAAGTTAATTTCTTACAACGGTGACTCATTCAAACTTGATGAAACATGAAAATCCATATATGAAATGTATATATAAAAAACTCCCTAGCTTGAGTGTCTATGGAGGGAGAGTGCCACAAAAAGTAAGTAAAGTAATTGGGAATGGAGTAATTAATGGTATCTATATGATTAAAAATCATGGATAAATTAGCATGAATCAAAAATAGCAACCACTAAGTATAAGATTCAAACAATCCAAATCTAATATACTAGTGAAGCAAAATGTAACATAGAAATCAAAAAATCAAAGCAATATACCTTCCTTTCCATGTCAACATTGAATTATCTCTATTTTTCTTCTCCATTTTGTTGAAACACAACAATCTACTAAAGGGAGAGGGGTTCGGGGGGCGGCTGGTGGGGGGTAGAGGCTATAGAATGAATCAATAGATACTAAAATTTGAATCCTTCTTAACCTTAGTACAGACAGAATCCTTAAACCTAAATGGGTAGATTAAAACATGAAACGATATGACAACCACTAGGACATGAAAGATCAACACATAACACAAAATGTATGTGGAAAGCCCAAGATGGGAAAAAGCATGGTGAAAATGGTGCTAGGAGCTACTGTCCTAATCCAACCTCACAATCCAATATTCAGTTACAATACTTTAAGGTAACCAACCCTAAGGAGACTCCAATCTTCTAGTTATAGGAGCACACAATCCCTAATATAAGCACCTATCTGGATGCCTAACGACACCACCAATTAGACTTACAATTCAAATTATTAATAGTTTATTACAATTCCATGTTGAAACTTTCTTTGCAACTGCTCAAACCTTTGTTGCTATCTTTGCAACGACCTTCTTTGCACACCCTTCTCTCTCTCTTCTCTTCAATACTTTTTCAAGAATTGATCTTCTATATTCTTTTAACTTCTTCACCGAACATTTTTTAGATTGTCTTGGAATTCTCTACAACATTTAAATTTTTTGTTAGGATTTGAAGATATCTTCTTGGTGCAAGATCACCTACACCTTGTCCTCCATTTTTGCTCATTTGATGAAAAAATGTGGTTAGGAGGTTAGAATGAGTCTTTTTGAGTCTTTTTTTCATTAATAAGGTCAATCAAGACCATTGAGTAAGATCTAGGGTGAGTTTTTGAGTTTCGGTGTCAAAACGTGTAAAATTGCAATCTTGCACAAAAGTTGTCATGTAGCCTTGGTAAGGAAAAAACTTGAATTTGTATGTAATTTTGCAAGGTTGGAGTTTTGAACATGTAATAAGGATATTTTGGATCCATTAGAATGGTTTTTGAGTCATAGGTCTTTAGGATAAAAAGTTGCTTCAAAATTGCAAAGTTGCCATAATGTAATTTAGTGTAATTTCAAGATCAGTTGAGGGCCATTGGAAATGATGTGGAAAAGTTTAAATAGCCTCCATTGGGTCGAGGTAGAGAGGAGATTGAAGTTTTGAAGCATTTAATAAGAAGAAAACTTTGTTTTATCAATTTTAACAACATTTTTTTACTATTCTTCTAATTGGTACAGCTTGTAGCAGCATTGTACAACCTTCTAATGCATATGGTTTGATAAAGGGGGGAGTATTATTTCTTTTTGCGGTGATTTGAGTTAATTTCATTAAGAATTGAGCAAGTTACATCCATTTTACTACTTGAGGGTCTGAAATCCTACCAAACAAGGGTTTGGTCACCAAAATGGATGTAATTCCCATTTCCACTATGGGAAAATTTTGAAATTTGGTGGAATGGTAGATTTAGGGCCCCTCTTCATGTTGAAATTTGTTTTAGAGGAAAATATGAAGGTTTTCAAAAGTTATGTGATGTCCTAGGTCTGGTTTTTGCCTTGTACAGTCTAAAATGTGATCATTTGAATACATTATTTGTTGCTTTCTGAGTACTTGAGGAAATAGAATTGATGGAAAGCATGAAAAAGGTTGGGGAACAGTTATTGGAGTCTTTTAAATTAATTAGGGGTGTTGGGGTGTGCCTTTCCAAGTTGAAATCTTCATTGTACAGGCCTAATTAAGCCTTGTTTATGACTTGTAAATCAATCTTTTGATACAATTTTTTTGGGTATTTGATCCTGTGCTTTTGGGAACTTGTGGAGGATGGTGTTATGAGTCTAAAACCATGTTTAATTGTATGGCTAATTCCTTTAATCAATTTTTATTTTGACTATTCTATTGGTGAATGTTGCAAAGTTGCATGGACTTGTGTAGGAGTGACGGAAGAATGGATTTTTTGGGTGCAAGGTTTGTTTTTTTTGTCATGCTGTGTTGTGTGAAGAGTGTCTAAACCATGCCCAAGTCCTATTGAGATTTATGGTTGTGTGAGTCAAGTTGAGTGGTCAAATTGCATTGTTGAGGGGAATAGTGAAGTTGATGTGTGCATATAGAGTATTTAAAAGAAGCATTTGGGAAAAGGTGTTGCTTCCCTACCAATTTGCATAAAAGTGGTATCAGAGCTTTGGGGAATAGGTTTGTTTGAATTTTTTAGGTTGAAGAAGAAGTGAAAGAGTCTCGTGTTCAAAGATACCTCCAAAGAAGAATGATATGGCCAAAGAGATGAAGGAGATGAAATACATACATGCTAAAGAACTCAAAGAGTTGGAGGAAAGAATCATAGCCTTGGAGACAAACAAAAGAAGGGATACTGAAGAGAGTGGGTTAGATGAAGAGGAAGACAATGAGTTTGAAGATGTGGAAGAAGAGCTTACCCTAGAGGATCAAAGAATCGCAAAGTTTCTATTTAGGCAGTTAAGAATGACAATCCTAAGGTAAAGATTAATGTTCCAAAGTATGGTGGTAGTCTAAATGATGAAGAGTTACTTGATTGGATTGTCGCATTAGATAACCATTTTGAATGTGATGAGGTTCATGAGGAGCAAAGAGTAAAAATTTCAAAGACAAAGTTGCTAGGCCATGCTTTGGTATGGTGGGACTACTTTCAATTAGATAGGAGGAAGAGGTGTTCCTAGTGCAAGAGGAAGATGAATTATTTCTACAACAAGGTATCCAAATGAAGATCAAGAAGATTCAAACAAAGGTAAAGAGAAAAATGTTGATTCTAGAGGTGGTTATGGTTTTGAGGTAGAGAGAGGTTTGGTGCTGGTAGAGGTTCTAATGATTTTGTAGGAAGGTGTTACACATGCAATGAATTTGGCCATCCTTCATGGAAATGTCATGAGAGGGTTGATAGTTCATCAAGTGGAGACAAGAAGATTGATAGGAGAGCACAATTGGTTCAAGAAGAGGAATGTGAAATTCATTGTTCTACAATGGGGAAGGCAGATCCTAAAGTAGGGTAAATGTTGATGGTGAGAAAGCCAATCTTGAAAGTAGCAAAAGAGGAAGCACCTTTGGAAAGAAAAATCCTCTTCAAGAAAAATTGTAAACTGTGCAAGGACAAGGTATGTAGAGTGGTGATTGATTCTGGCTCAACTGAAAAATATGGTGTCATGTGAAATGGTAAAAAAATTAGGTTCAATGAAAAGAATTCCTCATGAATGTCCCTATAAAATCTAATGGTTAAATAATGATCAATCTTTATTGGTGAATAAAAAGGCTATTGTAGACTTTTAGATTGGTGGTTATCATGATAGTGTTGTTTGTGATGTCCTTCCAATGGATTTTCAAATGTCATTTCCTATTAGGAAAACCTTGGAAATATGACAAAAGAGCCTTGTATGATGGTAGGGAAAATACTTCCACCATAGTAAAGGATGGCTATTCATTTGTTTTAACTCCTCTTGTTGAGAAATTTAAGGGAACATCAAAGGTTATTATGTGTGGTAGGAAAGAGCCCCTAAATGTTGTAAAGGAAGAAAAGAAATCTAATCATGTAATCAGTCCTAGGTCTACTAATACAGGAGCAATAGGTATGAGGTTTGATTCAAGGGTAAAAGAAGTCTTGACAGTGAGTTTGCATGAAAGTGTGTTAGTAGGAGCCATTGAATGCCATGTAGTCAAGAGCAAGATTGAGAAACAAACAAAGTTTGAAGGTGTAGAGGTGTATAAGCCTAATTTGATAGTGGTAAAGCAAGGTAAAGGGGTAGTGAGTGAAAGAAAAGAAAAACACAGTGAGTGAAAGACAAGAAAAATAGGGTAGAAAAGATAGTTGCAAGCATGAGGAAAACAAACACAAGAAGATACATCACACAGTTACTAATCCATATTTGTTTGCAGGTGTAGACCATCATAAATAATAAAATATTGGATAGGGAAAAGATAAACCAATGGAGCGGTTTTTTGTATCAGTGGAACTTGTTTGAAGCTTGGAGATAATGTTCTTAAACACAACTCATGAGGCATGAGTCTTTTCTAGGGGGGATGTATGGAATAGGAGCACATACACCTCATCCTCCATTTTTGCTCATTTGATGAAAAAATGTGGTTAGGAGGTTAGAATGAGTGTTTTTGAGTCTTATTGTCATTAATAAGTTCAATCAAGACCATTGAGTAAGATCTAGGGTGATTTTTTGAGTTTTAGTGTCAAAAGGTGTAAAATTGCAATCTTGCACAAAAGTTGTCATGTACCCTTGGGAAGGAAAAAAAATTAATTTGTATGTAATTTTACAAGGTTGGATTTTTTAACATGTAATAAATCTATTTTGGATCCATTAGAATGGTTTTTGAGTCATAGTTCTTTAGGATTAAAAAGTTGCTTCAAAATTGCAAAGTTGCCATAATGCAATTTAATGTAATTTCAACATTAATGATGTAATTATACCAGCCAATGGTTCCCTCCTTCAAAAATAACTTTAGGGCCATTGGAAATGATGTGGAAAATTTTAAATATCCTCCATGGGGTTGAGGTAGAGAGGAGATTGAAGTTTTGAGGCATTTCATAAGAAGAAAACTCTGTTTTTGCAGCTTTTACAACATTTTTTATTGTTCTTTCAATTGGTACAGCCTATAGCAACATTGTACAACCCTCTAATGAATATGGTTTGATAGAGGGGAGAGTATTATTTATTTTGGTGGTGATTTTAGTTAATTTTATTAATAATTGAGAAAGTTACATCCATTTTACTGCCAGAGGGTCTAAAATCCTACCAAACAAGGGTTTGGTCACCAAAATGGATGTAATTCCCATTTCCATCATGGAAAAAATCTGAAACTTAGTGGAATGGTAGATTTAGGGACCTTATTCATGTTGCAATTTTTTTTAGAGGAAAATATGGAGGTTTGTAAAATTTATGTGATGCCCTAGGTCTGGTTTTTGCCTTGTATAGTTTAAAATGTGATAATTTGAATACATTATTTGTTGTTTTATGAGTACTTGAGGAAATCGAATGGATGTAAAGAATGGAACAGGTCCTAGGGAACCTATTGGAGTCTTTTAAAGGAATTAGGGTTGTTGGGGTGTGGCTTGACAAGTTGAAAGCTTCCTTGTATAGGCCTAGTTAAGCCTTGTTTATGACTTGTAAATCAATCTTTTGATACATTTGTAATGGGTGTTTGATCCTATGATTTTGGAAACTTGTGGAGGATGGTGTTAGGATTCTAAAACCATGTTTCATTTTCTTGTTAATGTTTTTAATAATTTTTTTATTTTCACCGTCCTATTGGTGAATGTTGCAAAGTTGCATGGGCTTGTGTGGGAGAGATGGAAGAATGGAAGTTTATGGGTTAAAGGTCTATTTGTTTGGTTATGTTGTGTTGTGTGAAGAGTTTCCAAATCATCTCCAAGTCTTGCTGAGATTTCTGGTTGTGTGAGTCAAGTTGAGTGGTCAAATTGCATTGTTGAGGGGAATAGTGAAGTTAATGTGTGCATATAGAGTATTTGAAAGAAGTATTTCAGAAAAGGTGTTTCTTCCCTACCACTCTACATTATGTATACACTATGATTCCCCTACATTGAGCTACACAACATTAATTATTGGAACGCATAGAATTTTCCCTCTTAGTCTCTCTATCAAACCCAAGAATCGAATATTCATTTAATGCATCCTTATGATTATCTCATATTAACTCAATTCTATCCTCTATAGAAAATTGCATTATCAATTTTCACATCATGTCTTCAATTAAATGAATTTTTTTATTAGGTAGACCAATTAATTTCATTCTTCTAATGAGCTGCCTGCCAAAAACCATGTACATGGGCTTAGTCATTTGAAGCAATTACCTTCAAATTATAACTATTGATTCTTTCCCTACACACCATGATCCATGGTTGACTGTTCATCTTGACAACATTAAAACACCATCGTCCAATTGTTCTTCTTTAGATCTCTATTGTCAATCTTACAAATTTATGATCATCATGCATCGTTACATCAAAGGGACTAATAAATTACTCACTCTGAAATCTCCCTTTTCTTCAACAAGTTGTCTCTTGCCTTCATTTTCACATCATCACCACACAATTCACAACAAGGGTATGTGCAAGATCATGATGGGCCAAAAAGTGGCAATATGATGGGTATGTGGTTGATGACTTTTGTTTTACCCAAAATTGATGAAACAAAAAGGGTTTTTAAAGGAGATTCTCAGCTTTCCACCAATATAAATTATGATTTACTTTGAATTTAATAAGTAATTATTATTCATTTTCTATTCAAATTATGACTAAAGTCCTAATTGATAGACTGATTGAAAAAAATCTATAGCTTTTAAATAGTGTCATATTTTTTGAATCTAGAACATGTGTCGTATTCTATGTTTCACATAATATAGGATTAAAAAAAGAAAAAAATGAATTTCATGAAGTTTTGACCAAGTTAAGTTGGTCAAACATATGAGTTTTTAATATTTTTTAAAAGTTGTAATACAAAATTCATAATTAATCATTTACTTTGAAAAAAATTAAAAAAAATATGCATCGCATTGAGACATGTGTCCTCTACTTATATCTAAAATCTTATAAAAAAATATTATCATTTTATTGTGGTTAGGGTAGTCAGACAAACACATGCTTATTTTTTCCCTAAAATTTAAGTACTACTCCATTGAAATTTCAAATTTTTACCAAATAGATTCTTTTAAAAAAAAAAAACCTAGTATTTTAGAAACTACATTCAATTTTATACAAATTATACTCTTACATTTTTTCTCAAATAATATAGATAACTTATTCAAATTTTTATGTCAAGTTGCCTAACTCTGATTTTTCTTATTTTTTTACCATTTAAGGGTCTATTTTTTCCATGATGATCCTACACATATCCTCAAGGATTTCAATTTCCCAACTGAGTAATCAATAGTTTACAACTTTTGTCACATGTCACCATACTCCATCATCACCTTTAACGGGTCCCACATAGTCAACATGTCAGAGGGACTCAATAATAAGTCTCACCAAAAATAATTTGTCAACTTGATGAAGCAAATCTTCATCACAATTTTGAGGAAACACCAAAACTGCATACTTTGAAAATGTGTGTTCTCTTCAATGTAGTACACTTGATTCCTAACATTCAACCACGATTGTCCAATCCCCACTATTACTAGCCATACCATCAGCTAAAATCATGGGCCAACAAAAACATCATAGGTTGGTAGGCTAATGCCACCTGTTCTCCTTCGATGTCACCTTCCACCATCACCTCCTACCACGTGTCTACCACGCCATCACTATCTCAACCATCTTCTCATTGTGTCGAAGGGACTCATTATCAAGTCACTTAGATATGCATTCTTCTCCTTGATGATAAGCTATCAGAATATAGAGGGGGAACCAAAATAGCTCCTAAGTTGACATCTTCCTATCACCCCAAACTCTCTTGTCCTTCACAAAATCCATGGACACAAAATCCTTTTTGGGGGTTGAGGTTTGGGGTTCCTCTTTATTGCATTCCATTCTTTCACTGAAATGAAATCATTCACAAGTGTTATCAACCATAACCCTTTCAGGTGTCAGCCTTCATTCTTTCATGTTTCACAATACTTCATAAACTATCATGACAAAACCCCTAGCATCGACCCATGAAGCCCAAGAAATTTTTGGGTGGTGGAGTTTGCTTTTCCTACATCTTGCCTCCTTCGAACAACACAATAAGTTTTATTCTCAAGTTCTAAAGTTTGAAATGCTTTGGACTTATCAAATTTCTTTATTCCTTTCTAATAGGTATGAGGTATAACTAATACCCGATGTCTAGAACTAGCTAACTTAGCATAAATTTGAATAAGTCATCTCCTTTCATCAACAAGCTATATATGGTAGGTTCGAGGCCCAAACTTCTACAACCTCTTCAACACTTGCACAACACAACTTCAACCTTTGACATCAATGACACTTTTACATTAATGCCGACATCCTCCTTTACCAGATCAGGTCCATTTAACTTATGATCCCACTTTCATCATGCCAACAATCTCCCTTGCATGATTTCCCCTTTTGACATCAATGACAACAATATGCCACCAATCCTCCCCTTTGTCATTTTCACCATGCTAACAATATCCCTTACATGATTTCCCCTTTTGACATAAATGAAAGCAATATGCCCATAATCTCCCCCTTTGTCATTGATGGAAAAACTAAATGCTTAGTCTGTTGTCATTGGTTTGATACCAATGGTGGATAATCAATTAAGCTCATAATCCTTTGCTCATATTTATGAGCATTGCCTACTTTTCTCCCATGCTCAATTGCTTCAATATTTTCACAACTTTCTCCCCCTTTGAAATCAATGGAAAGGGCACACTCCCCCTAAAAACATACTTCCTCTCTGACAAGCAGTTCAAAGAGAAAGTGGGAATCCTTGATTATGAAACCATTAAGTTGTTAGAAATTTGTAAAACCAGTGTACCTAACTTGATCTCATTCTCCATTACCAAGGATAAATAAAGTACCAATGAATCTACCCCTGGATGCATTTCCTGTTGCTAATATTTAGTGATATGATGTGGGAGAAATTACTCCCAACTTCTGCCTCATATATTCAAATTGATCCTTGGGAAGAGGCTTGGTGAAAATGTCAGTTACCTTTTCTTTGGTTGGAACATACTCCATGTTCACCTTGTCTACAACCTTCTCTCTGATAAAGTGATACTTGATCGATATGTGCTTTTTTCAAGAGTGCATCACTAAATTCTTTGATATGTTTATGGCACTTGAATTGTCACAATGAATAGAGATAGGTTCATTGTACTCTAACTTTATGTCTTTAAGTTTCTACTTCATCCATAGGACTTGAGTACAATATGTTGTTGCTACTACATATTTTTCTTCTATAGTGGATAGAGTGATTGATTCTTGCTTCTTTCCTATTCAAGAAACCAACTTGTTTCCCAAGAAGAATGCTCCTCCACTTTTTCTTTTTTTGTCATCTATACATCCAGCCCAATCTATATCTTTGTATGTTGTTAGAGAGAAATCCTTGCTCTTAGTATACCATAGCCCATAATCAACATTGCTTTTGATATATCTAAAAATTATTTTCATTGCATTGACATGAGATTATTTTGGTGCAACCTGAAACCTTGCAACTAAACATGTTTCTTGCATAATATCTAGCCTTGATGTAGTTAAGTACAACAAGCTACCAATCATTGACCTATACATAGTCTGATTTGCATTTGTTGATTCATCTGATTTACTCAACTTGTAGCTAGTTATCATGGGGGTATTGACTAGTCTACTATCCTCCATTCCAAATTTCTTGAGCATTTCCTTAGCATACTTGGTTTGAGATATAAATATCCCTTTATCAGTTTGTATAATTTGTAAACCAAGGAAAAATGACAACTCCTTGAAATTGGAATCTCACATTCATCTTGCATATGTGTAGCAAATTTTTACACTTTCTATAATTTCTATTGGAAAATATGCCTCAATCTTACTGGCATGAAACTCTTGAAAGAGAAAAGTTGGTGTGACATTCTTTCTGTCTGGCCGACTAGCAGCTGTGTAACCTTGTGAAATGCTCAGGTCACCGAGACCTTGTTGTTGTCTTAATGAATGGAGCTATCATTGTGAGTTTTCTATCTCTCTTCACTTGGGGAGATCTTTGGCTGACAGTTTGGTTCCTAGTGGTTGTCAGGGAGACTCATGGTGACTAAAGTTATCGGGGAGACTCTTGGCTGAAAGGTTTGCTATAGTATGATGTCTCATCGATAGCGGTAGTCTTGCCGATAGAGCTACATGTGTTTATCATTGGTATGAAGCCTTAGCGATATGGCATGTCTCGCTGAAAACTTTTCACTCGGAGTCATCGAGGTGACATGAAGGCCTTGGTAAGAACTCTTGGTGACAGATGATTGTCTTGCTGATGGTATGGTCTATTTTCGGTATGACTCCTGGCAAAGGATAGACTTGGGGTGACTTGGAACCTGTGGAGTGACTCTTAGTGACAACCTAAGTCTTGCCAACAGATGTTCATATTGGTATGACCTTTCACCGATAGCGATGGTCTTGTCGATAGCGCGATATGTGATGATCATCGGTATGACGTTTCAGCAATATGGCTTATCTCGCCAACAATTTTTGAACTCGGTGTAACCTCTTGCCGAAGGTGATGACTCTGGGCAATATTGACAGTTGGGCTTTGTGGAATCGGGGAGACATGGCTAGTGTCTCACAGACATGCGACATAGTTTGAATTCCTTGACCGATTGACTATCCTACGTGGTTTGTCTTTGACCAATTAGAGAAGTAGAATGGGAACCATTGGAAGTTAGACTATTGTGGTCATTCCTGTGAGGAAGATCAACAGACAAGGGACAACATGGATATACTTGGTAATTGAAGATTATGATCGGTTCGGTGAATAGTGGTGTGAATGGGTCAGTGTGCGATTAGTGTGTGTGAATACAATTGAGAGTGCATTGTAAATGAAAGGTTTTGTACAAGGTTGATCATTGAATCTACTACTGTAAATTGACATCAGAAAGATAATTTTGATCTCTGTATGTAATTTTCATTATTGTAATACAAAGAGGCTTTTCTTGGTGTGGTGGGTTTTTCTCCCGTAAGGGTTTTCCCATGTAAATCTAGTGTTCATATGTGTATGTTAATTTCTCTATTTCAGATATTTCTTTCAAGTGTATCATTATTGGATTATAATTGAAAATTTAAAGTCACATCTGCATTCTTCCCTGAGGTTTTGACATTAGGAGAGTTTGTTCCACACCTTAGCTTTCCTTACAAATGGTATTAGAACCTGGCCATTTGTGTTATCCTTGTGGGTATGTTGGGTTTTTTTTGTCAATTCTATTCAGTGGGAGTCTTGTAGAAGTTTGGTAATTCGAATTACAGATTAAGATGGCAAGCACGTCAGGAAAGATTGAAATTGAAAAATTCAATGACAACAATTTTGAGTTGTGGAAACTCAAAATGGAAGATCTATTGGTTGATCGTGATCTATGGCTTGCTGTGTCTGGAACAAAGCCTACATGTGTGAAGCAAGAAGATTGGGAGCTTGCAGATCAAAAATCAAAGGGGCTGATAAGGCTCTGTTTAGCAGACTCTATTCTTCTAAATGTTCATGAAGAAAAGATTGCATCTTCCTTATGGAAAAGACTGGCAACTATTTATCAGGGAAAGTCCTTGGTGAATAAATTGTTCTTGAGGAAGAAGTTGTACACTTTGAGAATGTAGGAGGGAGGTTCTATTGTTGATCATTTGAACTCTTTTAACATGTTGATTGCATAGTTAGCATCTATGGGTGTTAAGATTGATGAAGAATATCATTGTATGTTGTTATTATGTTCTTTTCCTGATTCTTGGGATCACTTAGCTATGGCTATTGGGAGTACGACATCCTCTTTTAAGATGGAAGATGTTGTTGCTTCTTTGTTATCAGAAGAGATGAGAAGGAAATATTTTGAGATGGGGAAGGAGACTCTTGTTGTTAGAGGTAGATCAAAAGAAAAAGGCAAGAAGAAGGACAAGAAGTCCAAATCCAAACTAGAAGGGAGATCAAATTCTCCTGGCAAGAAGTCCAAGGTGAAGTGTTGGAATTGTGGGCAACCTGGTCATGTTCGAAAGGATTGTAAAGAGGAGGAAAAGAGGAAGAAGAATATTTTTTTTGACAATGATTCTTCTCAAAGTGATGTAGATGCCTTCATTGCATCCTTGGCTATGCAAGCAAAAGATGATGTCTAGCTGATTGATTCTGGAGAATCTTTCCACATGACATCTCATAGAGACTAGTTCATGAAGATTGAAAAATACGATGGTGGAAAGGTGTATTTGGCAAGTGATTTATCTTTAGAAATAGTTGGTCGTGGAAGAGTCAGAATTCAATTCCTTGATGGAAGAGTGAAGGGAATCAATGATGTAATGTATATACCAGGTCTGGCTCAAAATTTACTATATGTTAGTAAGTTGAATGATATTGGAGTGCAAGTCACGTTATCTGGAAATGGTTGCAAGATGACTAGAGGCTCAATGGTGCTACCAAGGGATGCTTGTATTGGTACCTTGTATAAGCTAGATGCACATGATATTCAATGCAATAGTGTCTCTATAAAGTCACAAAAAGCTACTCATGGGGGAAAAGAGGAAAAAGTTCCTGATTGTGTAAACTCTATGGAAGTTAAACTTCCAGTAGAAAAGACTATGCTCTGGCATCATAGGCTAGGCCACATTGGAGAGAAAGGTTTAAAAACCTTGAATAATAAAAACTTGGTTGAGGGGCTTGATGATTGTAACCTTGAATTCGAATTTTGTGAACATTGTATATATGGTAAATAGCACCGTGTTTCATTTTATTCCAGTGCTCACAAATCGTCTAGTTTACTTAATAATATACATTCTGATGTTTTTGGTCCACTGAATGTTCCTTCTTTTTCTAATTCAAGGTACTATGTATCTTTTATTGATGATTATTCAAGAAGGGAATTTGTTTATTTTTTGAAAAGTAAATCAAAAGTGTTAAGTCAGTTTAAGGAATTTAAGAACCTTGTAGAAAATCAGACTGGAAGAAAAATAAAATTTTAAGGACTGATAATGGCGATGAGTTTTTTTTGATGATTTCAAGAGGTACTGTAAAGATCATGGAATTAAAAGACATAAAACTACACCTTACACTCCACAGCAAAATGGAGTTGTAGAAAGGTTCAATAGGATAGTGATGGAAAGATCATGAAGTATTCTGAGTAGTGTTGGTTTGGAGGAGAAGTTTTGGGCTGAGGTAGTTGCTACAACATGTTACTTGATAAACCATTCTCATAATTATGCTCTTGTTGAGAAAAAACGTTTGGAAGCATGGTCTCGAAAGAAGCCCTCTCTGAGACACATTTGAGTCTTTGGTTGTGAGGCATATGCACATGTGCCGAATGAGAAAAGATCTAAATTGGAAAACAAGGTTCTCAAATGTATTTTTATTGGTTATAGTGTTGGCATAAAAGGATACAAACTTTGGAATCATGATACAAAGAAGGTTCTATACAACAGAAGTGCTATCTTTCGTAAGCTGAAGCCTTCTACCTTGGATCTACAGCCAAAGAAAAAATTAGAAAACAAAAAGGATGTAGTTGAAATTCCTCCAACACTAGATTTAAAGAGGAATTGAAAATTCAAAATGTACCTAAAACTGAAGAGAGCGCAAGTAGTTCTGAAAGTTATGAAGAAGAAGAACAACCTCAGCCTCAACAAGTGAGGAGGTCAACTTGTGAAAGAAAGCAGCTTGATAGGTATGGGTTTTCTTTGATAGATTCTACTTGTGCCTATGCTTCAATTTCTAGCACTAATGAGCCTAGGACTGTGAAAGAGGCTTTATAATGTTTAATTCAAACTCTTGGTTGGAAGCCATGAATGGAGAAATGACATCATTAGAAAAGAATGATACTTGGATTTTGGTGCCCTTGCCTGAAGGCAGAAAAAGTTGAGGGCTACAAATGGTTATTTAAAAAGAAAATAGGTCTGGATGGCAATGTGGAAAAGTATAAGGCGAGGTTGGTTGCGAGGGTTATTCCCAGGTAGAGGGAATTGATTATGGGGAAGTTTTTTCTCCTATAGCAAAGCTGACGTCCATTAGATTTCTTTTGTCACTTGTAGAGCATATGACTTAGAGATTGAATAGATGGATGTGAAGACAACATTTCTTCATGGTGATCTTGAAGAAGAAATTTATATGTCCCAGCCTAAGCACTTTATGGAGAAAGGTAAAGAAAAATTGCTTTGCAAGTTGAAAAAATATCTGTATGGATTAAAGTAGTCTCCAAGAATGTGGTACTAGAAGTTTGACACTTTTGTTTTGTCAATGGGATTTGTAAGATCAAAATCCGATCACTATGTCTAATACAAAGTTGAAAGTGATCGAGTTCTTATTATTGCTCTTTATGTTGATGATATGTTGTTCATAGGAAATAGTAAGTTAATGTATTCCAATCTTAAGTCTCAGTTGTCTACAAAGTTCAAAATGAAAGATCCTAGTGCAACAGGATATATTCTGGGAATGGAAATAACCAAGGACAGGAAGAGTAGAAAAAATTGTCTCAGTCAGAGTAAGTATATCAAGACTGTTCTAGAGAGATTTTGCATGATTGATTGCAAGTAGCTAGTTGTTCTAGTTTTGCAAGGAACAAAGCTATCTATTGAAGATTGTCCAAAATATCCTACTGAGATGGAGGACATGACTAGTGTGCCTTATGCTAGTGTGGTTGGTAGTCTAATGTATGCAATGGTTTGTACAAGGCTAGACATCGCCCAAGTAGTGGGAGTACTTAGTCAGTTTATGGCTAATCCTGGAAGATCACATCGGGATGCTGTGAAAAGAGTATTCAGATATTTGAAGGGCACTTCTAAATATGCATTGTGTTACCATGGAAACTTGGTTGAATCACAGAGGACTCTTAGCATTCGAGGCTATGTGGATTTTGATTGGGTAGGGGACATTAACAGCAGAAGATTCACCAGTGGATATATTTTCATGATGAATGGTGGTGCAGTGAGTTGGATGAATAAGTGGTAGGCTGTAGTCGCTTTGTCCACTATAGAGGTAGAATACATGGAAGCAA
>VDFB02000017.1:137588790-137621085 GCA_007258455.2 Sequoia sempervirens
GACCTAAGAGCTTCACCAGTAGGGGAGGGCCCATGAGGACCTACCATGCTAGCCTGCCATGGTAGGGTACCACACACCCTCGCTTGTCTTGTAGGCCTTTTTTTCAAAAAGAAATTCACCAATTATTTTTTTTACAAAAAATAGTACTTTAAATATGGTTTTTTTATTTTTTGAAAAAAAATCATGCAAGGGAAAAAAAATTGACAATTTTTTTTTAATACCTCAAAATGCATGTAGGTGAGGCCATACGTGCCTAGAGGCAAATTTTTTTTGCCTCAAATGTCAACTTCACCAATTTTTTTGATTTGATATGCCTTTTTAGAGTGTTTGGACACTTGAGATGCAATGGTGTGATCCGTTTGAGCTCAAAATGCTCCAAAAAATGAAGCACCCCCTGGATCTGGCAAAAAAATCCTTTCTTCAAACCCTCATAGATCTGACAAATAGAAACCAAATTTGACAAAATAGAGGACAATCTTGACTACTCTGACAGCTTTGGATTCAATGGAGAGGTCTTATTTGACCCTAGATGTACTGTAAAAATGCTTCAAGGAAAGATCTCACACCAAATGGAATAAGAATCTTGCAGATTTGGAGCTTTGATACCATGTAGAAGTTGATAACCCAACCTCACAAATCCCATGAACACCTACAAGCAAATAACTTGTCACCAAAGAAGATCAAGAGACACAAGAATGGTGTTCTAGAAACATGAAGCAAAAATGCATTACCTAAGAAGATGCGTAATTACAAAGAGATCAATCCTTAATAAAGGAGATCAAAACCCTAAAGGTCAGAACCCTAGGAAGAGGATTAAATTAGCATGTGACTTAAGTGTCAAGATCGTAATCAATGAGATGACATGAATAATTTAATAATGCAAAATAAAGATTTCTAAGTTTAGCTTAAGTGAAATAAAGTAAAGGTGACTTAATTAATTAATCAAGTAAACAACCTATTACTCTAACAAGAAAGCTTATAAAGATTGTTGTCAATTCTTAGTCCTTGTGCAAATATTTTTTCATACTTTCTAATTTTACAACCTAATTTTACAACCTTCAGAATCAAATGTGACTTTATAACCATAGTCACACATTTGGCTTACACTTAATAGGTTGTGTTTCAATCCTTCCATGAATTAAACATCTTTAGTGGGGTTTTTACCATCTAGGCTCAAAATTCCTTTACCACATATCTTGGTTGTAGTATTATCACCTAAAATCATAGGTACTTCATTACATTTCTTGAGTTGTATGAATTTTCTCTTGTCTCCAATCATGTGCTTGGAGCAACCACTATCTATGACCCATAAATTTTGCTTCTTGGCATGCAATGTTTCCTATGCAATCATTGATTGTTTGGAACTTTCTCCTTTTTCTTTTCACACCTTCTTAGGTTTCTCCTCTTTCTTATCCTCCATAATTCATATTCTTTTTTTACTCTAGGAGGCGGATCTTTCTTTTCCTCATTCTTAACATTTGGTCTTGTAAATTTTGTTCTCTAGTTTTTAGCTATATGACCAAAGTTATCACAATTATAGTAAACTACACTCATATCTACTAAAGGAGCAAACTGATTCTTTCTAATTTCAAATTTTTCACTCCTCTTAGGAATGAATCTAGATTCTTTAGCCCTATGACCAAATTGATTATGTATGTATAGCAATATCCATATAAATATGAAGAATGCCTGGTCATCACTTTTTGTTGAGATGGATGATATGATCTTCTTTTTCTTGGCCTCCTTGGATTACACACTCTTGTAAATCCATCAACATCAATCCTTTTGAAAAATTTCCTTCTTTTTTGATGATCAGGGGCTGATTGGTTATTCTTCTTGTCTACTACAGGGTTCTCTTCTTCTTTGGTTTTCTCTTCCTTTGTAAATTTTTCTTTGAGTTCACTTCCTTTGCAATCACTTTCATTTGCAAGTTTAGGCTTTTCTCCTACCTTGAATCTTTCATATAATTTGCAAAGGCATCAAAAAAGGAACTTTGTCCTTTTTCCAATCATAAGCTTGATTTTTCTTTGTTAGATATCTTTTGTGTGCTCAGTAATTCATCTAGAATTTTAGAACCACCTTTTAGCTTTAGTCCTTTTTCTACTTTCTCTTTTTCCTTTTCTAAATCTTTTCTTAGAGCAACAATATCTTCCTAGCAAGCTTCAAACATCTGTCAACCTCTTATTGTACTTAGATTTAATCACTTTTTCTACTCTCTTTGCTTCTTCTAGAACTGTAACTTCAAATCTACCACATACTTGGTAGATTCTTCTAGATCCTTGCTCAGTTTGTTAGACTCCTTTTGTGAAAATTTCTTCTATTGCTTGTTCTCTCTTTTTAACTTCTCAATCTCATCTTTGATATTATCAATCTCATCTATAGCACAAATGAGTTCTCCTTCTAAGTCAACCTCTCCTTCTAAGGAAATATATAAATTATAGGGATCTAATGAGTAATGATATTTACTATCTTAGAGAAGGATACATGAAAATTTTTAATCACAACATATGTCAATAATACACTCTACTGATTGAGGCATTCAAGCACATCTAACTCTTCTTTTCAAAACTTCACAATTCCATACTTGCACATCACCACACACATCTTCAACTTGCAACTAAATTGATTATTCATTTATATCCTCCTCAAGATCTTAAAACATCAATTAGGTTAGTCAAAACAAAAGAAAAACAATAAACTCAACAAATCTATCATAAAGACATAATGTAGTCCTATCCAAAAGATAGAGATGACAAAAAATAATCTTATTACAACTCAAATTTTCAAAACAATATAAGAAAGAATTAATATTGACTACTATCATACTAAACATGCATGCTATTATCATTTTAACCACTATTGTTTATTTTGTATTGCAAGTTTCTAACAAAGTTGACTTTTGCAGGGCTACTATTTTCTTAAATAGGTATGTCACGGCTATCCTTTTCTTGACTGTTATTGCCTACCTTGGACATAGTTGTTCTAGAGAAAAAGACTACTACTATCCTAAATAGATCTGCTATTGTTCTATTTTTTGACTTGATTCAATCTACAATTTTTTTCTAATTTTTCAATTGGCTTAACCCTAATAATTGATTGATGTTGTGTTCTAATGGAATTTTCTAACATTATTGGTGCAACCATTGTAGGATTATGGTATGTTTTTCATGAGAACTACTAACACTTTGATTGCAGAGTTGGTGAGTGGTCCAAGGCCATTTTGGTTTTAAATATTTCTTAGTTAAAACATATATCACTTTGGTTCTTATAAAATTGAACAAGGAAAATCTCATATTTCAATTGGTGCTTATAAAATTAAACAAGGAAACTCTCACATTTCAATTGGTGCTCATAAAATTGCACCTACAACTCTCACATTTCAATTGGTGCTCATAAAATTGAGCAATCAAATATCATGTTTTCAATTGGCACTTCTTTAATTGAATAAGAAAATCTCACATGTTATTTTAGTTCTCTTAAAAATTGAATGTTTTTATTTTGATGTTGTTAAAATGAACACAATTTCATTTTTTGATGCTATTAAGGCAAGCAATCCAACTAGAAATATTCAATTTAGTTTTATAAAATTGAACAAATCATTTCTAATTTGTAAATTGATATATCTTTCTTGAATTCTAAAATGATTTGAATTTTGTGTACCTAAAAATTTGAATTGCTATCTTCACATAGTTCAAATTTTGTGCTTAAAAGGAAACTACAATAAATTGTACGCCGTGTTCACCATGCTTGGAAAACTGAATGTGTATCCTCTCCCCTCACGTCTTTTGATGATCTTCGTTGACGAAAAGTACTTTGGGTGTCACAATCATTTATTTTCATTGTTACCTTCATATCAGGCCTGCCTAAGAGACACATCCCAAAAGGAGAACTCGAAGGCGGCCTAAAGAAAAAAATTCCCTCAAGCTACTATATAAATGATTTTGGTGAAATCCAAGATTTAACTAGTATTAGCTTTCACTGTGTGGTGCCATTCAGAATGAGGAGATACCTTTGCATATAAGTAGGAGTGGTTAAAGTCTTAAGTGGCTTACTATGCGCTCGTCAAGTAAATACTAATCCAAAAACCACTTAATTGTAGAATGCCATTAGAAGATTAAAAAAATTAAAATTATAATATAAGAAATTAGCAACATCATAAAAACATGTATCATAACATAATATGGAGAAACTATTTTAAAAAAATCCACTAGGGAAAAGAGATCAAGATTATATAATCTTCAAAACTTGATATAACAAAGCATTAATCTTAATTTCTTCTATATTTTCAATTCGATAGCACCTTCAAGTACCTATAAAAATTACATCTAAAAATGTATCCATCCCAAGATCTCAATATATTGACTCATGGAGGCCTAAAAAATATATTGACTCATGGAGGCCTAAAATTCCACCATAAGGTATTAACATGGGTCAAAACAAGATTCCAAGATACCTTGATAAAAATCAATACAACCCTTAAGTACATACTAAACATAGCCTCTTATAGATTCTTACAACCCATCATAAGTGTATAATAATAAAATCTCTATCTTGAGTGCCTAGATTGTCATTAAATCCTAACAATAGGAGATGCTCTTACAACATTCCATAATAGATTAAAAATAACTCATGCAAAGATCCCTTTTAGCTGACATAAAATCTCAATAATATCCACACCAACTTGGCCACCGTGATTAACTATTTTACCCATTGAAATTCTCATAGTAATATATGCCTTAAGTAAAATAGTAAAATATTACAGGTAAATAAATTAGAATTATTTGTATCACTAAAAAATTAGTTACTATAACAATAAAAATAATTACCCTATCAATGAAACCTTCATCACTTGTCAATACACTTACAACTTGGAATATTAAAATGTATAAAATACATGAAATTTACTAGGTTGATACCACACTAATCCTAATATTCTCACACTTGAAATGATATATTATAATATGTCCATAGGAAAACATAATTTAATTAAATACATGAAACAAGTCTTGGTACTTTCTTGCACCAAGTGAACATGTCTATGCTCACAAGTTTTGTAAGAGAATTTACAACATTATCTTGATGCCAATCTTCTTCAGTTTAATTTGTCTATTTGTAATCATTTTATAAATAAATTTATACTTAACATCCATGTGATTAGTTTGAGTAGAATACATAGTATTGTTAGCTAAGAAAATTACACTCTAGCTATCAAAACCAATGTAAATTATTTTATATAGCCAAAATTAATACTTGCACATAATCTCTATAATATAACTATCTCATTGAAGACATGGGAAATATCCAGGGAAATATCCATATACTCTATTTTGGTTGTAGATAAAAAATATGGGATTCCTCTTACTCATCAAACTTACTACATTATGAGATAAGTAAAAAATATGACCATAGGTTGACTTATAATAATCTAAATTACTATCCCAATTTGTATCAACAAGAACCATGTATGTCTAATGTATTATATACACTATCAATACCAAAATAAATAAATAAATGTTTAGAAGTACTACACTCGTTGCAAGTATGTTGCAATTAGTTTCATTGATATCGACAAAATGGAGTTTTTTGATGATGTTGTCATTGTTGTTAGCAAAGTGGTAGTGTGTAGATGGTTGTTGTGGATACCTTTTCTACACTTGCTAAAAAAAAAACAACCATTAGCATCATAAGTAAACTTAAGAAAACCAAAACAAGCATCCCTATGACATATTGGATCATGATACCTATGCAAACAAAGAAGTAAGATATCAAATAAACTAAGTGAAGGCATAAGGAAGCAAGAATAAAAATCTATCGCATAGTGGGAGTGGTCCTTCTTTGATGTGGAAAGGATGCCTTTTCCCACCCCCTTGATAAGCTTCAAAATGATAATGAACAAAAGATGTAAGACGATGAAGATGAAGTGCAAGATGAAAATGCTTGAGATTGTGTATCGAGTTGTTGTCCCATTTCAAGTAGAAGTGGCCTCCATTTATAGGTTGAAGGGTTGGAGAATGGAGAGATGGGAAGAATGTGGGACTAAGAGCCAATGATATTGTGACACTTGTCACATGGCTAGTGGAGGAAGGTGGAGCACATTTTGGAGAATGTGCATGGTTAATGCATGTGGTTGAGGATTTGAGAGGTGTAAGAGAGATTAATGCATTTGTAAGAGGCATTAAATGAATGTGGTTGAGATGTTTTGGAGGGAAATTGTTTGGGAAAGAAAGCCAAATAAATGGAGTTAATGAAGGAATATTTCCTTAGAATATACCTTTGTGAGGGAAAATGAGATACATAATTAAAGAAATTGATTTTTATGTGCAAATAGGGTAGTTGACCATCGGTTTTCTTTTCAACCAAGGTTGATTCAAAAGCTAGAGAAATGAGGAATTAGTATTAGGAGTTAATTAATTTAGGATTAATTCACTTGGATGAAATTAGTTGATTTATGACATTTAATTTAATTTTTTTGGTTTATTTAAATCAAATGAGAGGATGTTAGAACATTACGATTTTTATTATATATATTGATTTATTTAATTAAAAGAGATGACATTAGTTTTTCAGAAAGTGAATTAATCAAATAAACTTACTTGATTAATAGCATAAGTAATGTTGATTTGAGTGTCTACAATTGCATATGTTGCAATTAGAATATTGAACAAAAGCATTATGAATGATGATGGATGTCATGAGCTTGATATAAGAATTTTCCTATGTTTCTTGTTGCTCATGAATAGGTGAATGATGTTTTGAATGTTGTATTCACTGTCTATTGATGTACAATATATAAAGATTTTATTGCAGACAATGGCTTAGGACGTTATACTAAAAATCTCTTGAGGATCCTCTACATTCCTTCACATTTGAAGATATGGTATTTTAGTTTGGAAGATAGACATAATCAAGTGTGATGCATGTATTTTCCTGAGTTGAGAGAATAAAATTTACTATAGAAGTTTCTTGAGTTAGCAATGTGAAGATTGTGTTATTGCAATCATGAAAGGTTCAGAGAAATTATTTGTATTTCTATATAGTTGATGTTGTGGTCTTATGGTTTGGATGATGTGTTTAAAATTTATATCTATTTTCTCCCCTCAAGTTTTAGATGTTGGTATGTATAATATGTCAAGTTTTTAATGCAAGAGATACTGGGTGATCCCAAAAAGGTGGTTTACAATTTCTGGGAGATTCTGATTTTTGCTGAAATCACATTTTTTAGAAAATATAATGATATATGCCTTAAAAATTTCCATTTAAAGCATTCCAATTGAAAAGGATTTGATCAAACTACCTTATATCAAACCCCCTTGGATAGAACCCTGCTAGTTTTAAACCATACCTATAATAGAGTATCCTTTACACCTATCAAAATGTTGATAAAAAATCATTTTTGATTTACCTTTTGGGGGATCAAATGAAGTCATTTAAAATTTATTTTTTGTAAGTATGTATTCCTTATTATAAGCTTCCCAAAAATTATAATTTTAAATAAATTTAATTTTATTATTATATTTAGTTTTATTTCCTGTGAATGAAGGTTTTTCACCGAAAATCAAGCTCTTTGTTTTGCACATCTGGAAAAATAGAAGATTATAAAAAAATTTGAAAATATGAGTGCACCAGATATTGAAGTCCTTGATCCAACAAAAATAAAAAATTGAATTTTGATACATACAAAAAAAGTTATGTGTTATACGGTTTTCCTATGTCTGAATTGTATTTGGTTTGACTTTGAAACTTGATTAAGGAAAAAAAATTCAATAAAAAACTATGAAACCAATTGGAAGCACTAAATATCATAGTTAAAAATCTAAATTTTAAAAAAATATAATTTTATCCTTCATGGAAAATATGTTATGTGTTATACGGTGAGCATCACTCCTTAAAAACGATGTTTACTCGAAAAAAGAGTTATTGAAGGAGATGGAAAAAGTACAATATGATTCCAAAAATTTTGAAAAAAATATATTTAGAATCTACAAATGAAATTTCACAAATCACTAGTTTGTATCATTTTCAAATTCCTCACAGTTTAGCCGCTGTAGGTTCCTGAAAGTGAAGATTTAGTTAGAAAAAATTACTTTAGTGTCCAGTTTGGCCAAAAATTGTAAACCAGTATTGTGGGATCACCCTACTAGTTTGTGTATGTTTGCTTGTGCCAATATAATATTGTGTGAAGCTATAAAATGAAGGAATGGAATTTTTTATGAATATCATTTAACACTTGTAATGTAATATACATGATATTATCTAGTCTCTTTGATACCTCTTGTGGTCTAATGTCAATATTTTGTGGGTTAAGCATTTATTGGGTTGACTTAGTATATTAAGTTGTTTGAACCAAGTTTGTGTGGTGTGCGCTAGCATGGGATTGTATGCAGATGTAAGATAGATCCTCTGTATCTCTTGGATTGTACCATATTCAATTTACCTTTCTCTCAGATGTTTTGGAGCCAACTCAATATGGTCACATTGCACATTTCATGTTTACACATTTTAATTTGGTTGACTAGGTCGTGAAGCTCATGCTAGTTTGAAAACACTAAGTGTACCCACTATGAACACTAAATTGCTAACACAATCACAAAAAAACACTCAAGCTCGAAAAATCAAGTAGCATAAGCAAATAGGAAATACAAAAATAGAGGTCTAACATAAAGCTACACCAAAAATAGGTAGACTAGGTCACCTAGGGTGACTAGGTCTTGCATAGATTGTTATAGATTTAAAATTTTAGTTATTTGTTATACTATTTAAGGATCCTATGTATGTGTGCACACAAGTCTAAAAGTGAATATTCTTCCAAAATTTTCTCAATTTTATGATTATGTAACTCCAAATGTAAGTGTAACAATTTGCAAAATCTTCAAGCAATAAAAGATAATTGTAAATGTAATTTCTAGATCTAGGATGCAACAATTCATTGATTCTAAGATGCAAAAATCTAAAAATGATGATGTTGATACAATTTTGAAACAAAGCAATGTAATTTTTCACTTTTTGAGCTATATGCAAGATGCCTAAATGAATGCAATGGAAAATTTTAGATTTGATTTAAAATTTAAATGACCTAATACCAATTTGTGCATGCAATTTCAATGTAGGTCTTACCTAAGATGACTAAAAATAACCCTATTGCAACCTATGATGTAATGTTATATTCATTTTTCTAATTTTTGTAATTTTTTTATGCAAAATGAATGACTAAATCAACAATGCAAAATAGTGGAATAATAAAACTAGATCTAGGATGAATTGTTTTAGATTTCAAAAGGTTTATGATGTAAATACATCGATTTCACCAACATGAAATTGGAGAAAAAGTGAAACCATAGGATTTGACTCTAGGTGTTAGGCACTTTTTCTAATGTGTTTATTTAAAATTGAGGTAGTGAGGGTTTGATAGATTTTTGAAAAGGATATAAAACTATCTTATAACCTAGAAGGTGATTGAACTTGCCCTTAACCAAACATGGGATGGAATTTGGAATGAAATTATATGTAATGACTAGGCTAATGATGTAAATTTCTATTCTAATGCAAATATAATATTAGACATAAAAAATCACAAAAAAAATTAGACTACAAAAATAGACTGAGCAGAGTATTTTGCACATGTGATATGAATTTGAAGCCGATTTTGAAGGACTAGGTCACCCTGGATGACTGTGTCCCAATATAGGGATTCCAAATCTAATTTTTTAGTCCTCTAGTGCCAGATCAGAGTCTTTTGTTTCCACTTGTTGCAATATTATATCTTCATTAGGTGTAGAGATTTAACTGAGTTTTCATTTGTTGTCAAGGTGTAGGGTTTGAATGCAACAATGAAAAATTGATCTTTAAACTTCTACCAATCTTCTTCAAATTTGAAACCTGCACATTCAAAGAGAGAGAAAGTTTTTCCATATGGGGGCTTTCCTTAGTCAAATCTCATGTTAGTGTTTCCACATCCATAATGTCAATGTCAATGATATGGAGCCTATCCTTTTGAGGGATAAGTCTAAATGATAAAATGAATGATGAATCAACAATGGACTATAACTCACCACTCAAAATGGCTTCCTTGAAGGACTAAAATCACACAAATATCCTCGAGGTTCTGATTGTATATGACTTGATTTGCTTGACGACCTATAAGGGTTATATCTCACGAACAATATGATAACATAAACAAAAAAAAAATCATACATATTGACATGATACTTTGATATTGAATTATTATAATAAATACACTCTTGAATTCTCTTGACTTGCTTGATAATGCTATTGAAAAAAAATATTTCTTAATATTTCCAATTAGTTTTCAAATGATGCAATAACTAGGTATTTATATGCAATTATTCTAATTTACCAAAAAATAAATCTTGACACCCGACTTTCGATATTTTCAATTCAAATAATAAAATGGAAACATTGACATATTCAATTTTTGAGGCAAAATAGCCTGGGGACTAAGTCACCCTATGTGACTACATCCCAACCCTATTTTATGGGATTTAAGGTGTCAAGGAAAAGTATTAAATAAAATGCTTTGGTTTTCCACTAGAAATTTGTCAGTAACTATTCAAATGGGCCACAAATGCATAATTTAGGAAATTATGTGTTTAATTAGGTCCATGCACTTAGGGGGGAGAAAAAAATAGTGTAAAATTATCAAGGGAAACATTTTTACGATGCTACAAATTCATAAGATGATAATCAAAACATAGTCTAATTCATCACCTTAAAAGTATAATTTAATTCTTTCAATTACCAACTAATAATGGGAAAAATAAACATTTAAAAGAATCATCACATTCACAAAGAAGAATAACAATGAAAAAACCGATTATAGCCCACACACTACAATAGGTTTCTTATTCTAAATGACTCAAGTTGTACGTTCACAGACATACAACTTCCAAAAATTAGCTAACCTCTAATCTTCTTCTTGTTTCCCCTTTTCCCTTAATAAAGACCCCTCCTATAGCATTCAAATGCATGTTTAAATTCTTCAAATGTAACCAAATATTTTAAAATTAATCATTTCCTTGAAGGTTAAAGAGTTATTTTTAATCTTGAAAATTTTAATGCTTCGTATGATTCAAATTTCAAATTACAATATAATGATGGAATATATCATTCTTCAAGTGGCGTACTTCCTAAGCTAGCATTGCTTTGGTCTTCTTGTGATGAAAAGACCAATTATGTGAGATACCTGGATTTGTAATCTATAAATGCCTTGATGACAAGTGGCATCTCACTATGCTATAGAATAATAATATTTTTGGTCTTTATTCTCCATAATGGTCTTTTTCCTTTAATGAGATCCAACTTGCTTGTGAAGGTTGTTAGATTTCCACAACATTTTACCAAGCCTATGTTAATGAAACCAAGTTTTCCTATGGTATTTACATGTAAACAGGTTGTGCATTGAGTATCCATTCCACCATTTCATTCATATTATTCATCATTATTTCTGAATTCTCATCCTACAAACTATCCTTCCTTCTTATACCAATGGCCAACAGATACTTTGGAATATCAAACCTAATTTGGTTGCATTCCTTTAGTAATTTATTCTATTCTAAAATCGTTTGCTTCAAGAAGAACTTTTTCTATATGCTCTTCTTCCACATGAAACATCTTGTGTCATTGGCACTTGGCAATATCTACTCTATTACCAATTTGTGTCTCTTGAGATCAATTTTTTCCTTTAAACCATTATTGGCTTATTGTCATACTAACTCCTCAAGCTTAGTGTTTACATTTTATCCACCAATTTTATTCTTTAGCTCCATAATCTCATCACAAATCTTTCTCATTTCCTCAATAAATTTTACTTCTTGGTTAAAAAATATTTAAACCTTTCTTTTTTTGCTTTGTACCATAAGGTTTTTAAGTGTTCAATTTCTTAATTATCTCCTTCCCACAAGTTGAATTAGGATCAAAAGAAACATTAGCTTGTTACACTAGCTAAGCTAAAGGATCAATAAATAATTTAAGCATTATCTTAACACATTCACCCATTGTTTCAAATTTTTTTCATCTCTTACCCTTAGTTGTCCTCTCCACCAACTTAGCAACTAATACTCAAAAATTATCCACATCTCCACCTCTTGTGGAAGACCCCAAGTCAATTCTAGTGATACTGAAATATTTAATAGTCATTTGGAATGTTTTTTTGTTCAAAAGGATGAACAACTTCTACATACATGATGCATGTAGTGGTATCTTCCAACAATGTAGGTGTAGTTTGTGGTTTCTTAGGTTGTGGGGTTCTTTGAATAAGTTTTCTAGAATAATATCTTTAATAGAGAGGCTTAATTGAACTAATTTTATTTTCTTGGTTAGGATTCATTCCAGCTAGGAAGTGCAGGAAGGATTTGATGGTGTCCCAATAGTAAGGGAAAAAATGCAATGATCTCCTAAGAGGAGTATCATAAATTTCTATTTCTGGGGAGTAAAGAAGAATAGGGATAGTTTAAGTGTGAAGGATTTGTTGGGAATAGGATGCCATTTAATTGCAATCCTAAACATTATTTCATGTATCTCCTAAGTCCTTGGAAAGTTTTCCCCAAACACTAGGATTAGAAAGAGATTAAATTTGAATGAAATGAGCATGTAAATTGACCTTTTCAATTAATTCTAAATGATAGGAACATGTGGCGATGCCCATGAAGAGCTCCTACAAAATAGGAGCACATGGGGCACCCACATGGAAGGTGGAACTCACTTTGAGTTAAGTGAATTGTTTGGAGTAAAAGATAACACTTCAGTAATACATATAAATATCCTAGAAGTTAGGGATTTATGTTTACATGCATGGAGTTTAGTTCAATGTACAAGTTCAATATGAGTTTCTAAGTTTAGTTCAATTCAATTCAATTCAATTCAATTCAATTTAGTTATGGTCAATTATCTTCAATTGTATGTAGTTAGTTTCAGTTGAATGCTAGTTGACTTGAGTTGACTTGGAATGCATGACTAATGACTTGAGTTGCATGATAGAAAACAGGTGATACATTCAGTTAAGTGAGGATGATCAATCATGCATGAATTGATGGAGAGATATGTTTTAGTTAACAGAGATTGACTTGACCCACCTTGGGCACCCAAGTTGGCATCTTGGAATTAACACTTTTGCATAATAAGATATTTTATAAGGATGAGTTAAGTGGGCCCATTCTTGGGTGCCAACTTTGAGGATAAGCTTAGAAGATATCTTCAGAATCAACGTTGAGTTATGACTTCAATTTGGGATGCCCAAATGGATGAAATTTTTTTGACATTGTTCTTCATGGTACAACTCTACTTGCAAAGAATAGCCATGGGTTTTGTGAGATAAGAATTGTACTTTTTAATTGTAAATGTTTTGGAGTTTGCAAGGCTCATTATTGTCTATTTATTGTAGCAAGTTGAAGAGAGTTAATGAAAATTTATTGTAGATTGTGAAGAATTGTTGAAGGAAAAAGAAGCATCTCAAGCAAGGATTGGAATTATTGTAATCTTATTCTAAGATTAAATAATACATTGATTCTTGGTATACTTTTTTCCTGAAAGGGTTTCTCTGAAATATATATCATGCAATTTCTTTCTTTTGGTCTTATTCTTCTACAATCTTCTGTCTACTTCTACAAATGGTAAAAAAAATTAAACAGATAATCATCCGCAAATAAATTGTACCAAGGAACACTTAATTAGATCTATAGTATAATATTTTTAAAAGTTTTAAAGCTACATAATTACCTCCATTTTCAATAGTTGGTATTAGAGCTAACAGTTTGGGTAGAGTTTGGGACACCTTTCTCTTAAAAGTTTGAAGGTTTTTTGGTTGTAGTGAGAGATTTTACTATTGTGTTATTGTTGATTTTGGAAAATAATTTTGTTCCAATGATTTTTAATTCTTGTTTAGATATTGAAAGATAAATAATGGATCTAATTATGAGATGTGGAAGCTAAAAATGGAGGATCTCCTTGAAGAGAGAGATCAGTGGTTTGTTGTTGGTAATGAGACAAAGTCACCTACAATGATGTCAGATGAGGAAGATTATGTCTCAGTGTTGATGTTTTTCTCAAGAATTTTTCAAAAGAAACTATTGCATATAAGTTGTGGAAGAGAATAGGTTATATTTATCAAACTAAAAGTCTTACTAATAAGTTGTATCTAAAAATACAGTTGTATTCTTTAAAGATGAAAGATGGTGATTCTGTTGAAAATCATTTGAATTCTTTTAATTTTATTCTAAGTCAATTAGCATCTATAGATATAAAGCTAGAAGATGAATATAAATGCATATTGTTACTTTGTTCTTTACTTGAATCTTGGGAAAATCTAATTGTTGCTATCAGTGGTAGTGGTGCAGATATAAAGATGGACAATATAATTCCTACTCTCCTATCAGAGGAGATGAGGAGGAAGTCTAAAATGGAAATCCAAGATGCCATGTTTGTAAAAGGTATGCATGAGAAAAAGGAACCTAAGGGAGACAAGGAAGGGAAGGATAAGTTAGAAGGATAGAGTAAGGTAAAGTGTTGGAACTGTGGTAAACCAAGACATGTGAAGAAGGATTGTAAGAACAAGAAAAAGACATATAATTTTTCTATAGAAGAATCCTCGGATGATGGTAATCATGCTTTGATCATTTCATGTAAAAATGTTAGTGATGACTCTTTGCTTGATGTTAAAGAGTGATCTTCATGAGGAGGATGGTAGTCATGATGCCATGTGTAGCTCATACCACAGTTCAGTGAGAGTTGTTGGTAGTGACGTGGATGCATCACTAGTAAGGTTATCTTCATGTGATTGGGGATATGTTTTTTTCTTGGCTTAGAATGGTTGCTATTATGTCATGGTTTACTCTTGATATGCATTTAGATTTTGGCATGGTACTTGTTCTCTTGAGACTAGGATGTTTATATGTTATGGTGCATGTCATTTCCTAGTAGGGGATGGTTAGTTCATGTTGTCATGTTTATGTTCCTGATTCATGATTGGAGCTTTGACATTGATCTTGTGTACTTCTCTTAAGTATTGGGTACATTAATCATTTGCTTGATTACTTAATGATAGCCTTGTGTTGCATATGGAGTTTGGAATGGATTGGTTGGTTATAGGTCCTCATGGATACTTGGAGAAATAGGTGACACTTTGAACTATTGATTCTTGGCTCCTCTGGACAACTCGTCCTCTCTTAGGGTTTTTCACCTAAAATGAGATAGATAGGAGCAAAAATGCTAATGGTTCATTCAAATAATGCTATGTGTGATGTTTTCTAACCTGCATGAAGTTAACTAAATGCAATTGACTAATATAAATGAATGAAAACAAATGCAAAACCTAATATTTACACTATGTTTGAAAACACATTGTGTAATGAAACAATGAAGGAAATGAAGAAAATATGTAGAATAAAAGGAAAAGTGATGAATCTGAGTGCACCTGGGAAAAATATGATGAATCTAGAATGTTGTGGATGCTGGTTGAAATCATTGATTTTTCATAGTGGGACTCATTCACCCAGGGTGGAAAATTAGTCCTCCTCCTGGTTAAAACTATTAGAAGCAAGTTTTTGTCTATCGGGATACAAAATCTGACAAAATTCAGATTTTTAGTCCTAAGGTGGGACTCATTTGCCACAAGTGGCAAATTATTCCTCTCCCAAATTTCTAAAAAAATAGGAGACAACTCTACAACACTAGATCTAGAAATCATTGCTTGTTAGGTTATCGAAGTCAATTTTGTAGGAAATGGACAAAAAACCTTCTCCAAGCTTGAAATAGACTTGAGTTGACTTGAAGCACCTAGTTTACTTGTAAATCAATCTTCAACACCAAAAAGCTTGTCAAATATGCATACCTAGGTCTACAAAAAAACATGCAATAAGTGAAAAATGGTTTAAGGTTAGTGAATAGGGGTTTGCCTTGGTCAAACCACGATTTTGGTAATCAAATATTTAATAAAATAATGAAATGCAAAGGAATGATAAACTAACAACATGCAATTGCTATTAACTTACCAAACCCTTGATGATGCAAGTATGAAGTAATGTTAATGGTTGCTTCAAAGTGCTTGAATAGTGCTTGAAAAGATGTTGTAAAATGCTTAAATGCTTGAATATGATGTATGAATGTTGGAGAATTGTAGGAGCTGTAAAATGAGGTGAAAATTGCATATTTATACACACTTGTGCCTTATTTAACTATTCATACCTCATCACAAGCCGACATCAAGTGTTTTTGAATAAAATCTCAAAAGGAAATTTAAAATATTTTGAATTTGGGACCAAGTGGGATTCATTTTCCACCCATGGAAAATGAGTTTCACCTTGGACCTAAAAATGTGTGTTAAGAAATATGTTGTATTTAATGTTGTTTGTCGTGATAATACTCAAAAATACACTTAATTAAGCATATGAGAGCATAAAGGGGTCAAATAAAGCATGAGGAAGGGATAAATAGTGAAGATGTTCCTAGAAGAGTGTGAAAGTTTGCTACAAGACTTTACAACACTTAAAAATAGGACTTGTTGATGAATGAAAAGGTGATTTTTAGCTGAATTATAATTAATAGAGTCTAGAAGAATGTAGCAATGTCTTACAACACTTCACAACACCTTCACATGACGTCATTCTTTGAATTTTAGTACCTAAATAAGCATGTTCAAGCCATGTCACAACATAAAATCAAATCAAGATAGAAAAACACCATGAAACAAGACCTAAAGGACCATGAAAATGACATTGGGCCATTTTTCTATGACATAGGCTCGAGTTCTCTTATGGTAAGAGATATATGTTGGAATTGTTACTTGTAAGAAAAGATTTTTCAATAGTAAAGATCAATAAGACTACACCTTGGTTGGACGTGAGTTCAACACACTTGGCAATTTCACATGCCTCCAAAGAGGCAGTTTGGTTACAGAGACTTGGGAAAGGCATTGGTTTTAATTGCAAGTAAGTTAAACTTGAATGTGATAGAGTGCTATGTGTTTAGTAAAAAATCCTATGTATCATGTGCTCATACTAAGCATGTTGATGTTTAGTATCACTTTGTGCAAGAAATGGTTAAGAGTGGTAAGGTATTAATTGAGAAATTTGACACTTTAATCAATGTTGTAGATTATGTTATGAAACTCATTCCTACAGATAAGTTATCTTGGTTTTGAGTATTAATCATTTGCTTAGAGCTTCATGATTATGCATGTTGCATTTGAAGTTGGCATGCATTGATTAGTTGGTGCAGGAAGGCCATTGGTCTTGAGTCTTGTACTTGATTTGTAACAATGATTCTTTTTTTAGAATAATTGCAATGCATAATGTCAAGTGGGAGAATGTTGGGAATAGGATGCCATTTAAATGCAATCCTAAACATTATTTCATGTATCTCCTAAGTCCTTGGAAAATTTTCCCCAATCACTATGATTAGAAAGAGATTAAATTTGAATGAAATGAACATGTAAATTCAATTTATAATTAATTATAAATGATAGGAACATGTGGGGATTTGCATGAAGAGCTCCTACAAAATATGAGCACATGGGGCACCCACATGGAAGGTGGAACTCACCTTGAGTTAAGTTAACTATTTGGAGTAAAAGATGGCACTTCAGTAATGCATGTAAAGATCCTAGAAGTTAGGGATTGATTTTACATGCATGGAGTTCAATTCAGTTTAGTTTAGTACCAGTTTAGTTCAATTTAGTTCAATTTAGTTCAATTCAATTTAGTTCAGTTTAGTTCAATTTAGTTCAATTCAATTCAGTTATGGTTCAGTTATCTTCAGTTGCATGTAGTTAGTTTTAGTTGAATGTTATTTGAATTCAATTGACTTGGAATGCATGACTAATGACTTGAGTTGCATGAAAGATAACAAGTGATGCATTCAATTAAGTGGGGATGATCAATCATGCATGATATTTGAATGAATTGATGGAGAGATATGTTTCAGTTAACAGAGATTGACTTGGACCCACCTTGGGCATCCAAGTTGGCATCTTGGAGTTGACACTTTTGCATGATAAGATATTTTATAAGGATGATTTAAGTGGTCCCATTCTTGGGTGCCAACTTTGAGGATAAGCTTAGAAGATATCTTTAGAATCAACGTTGAGTTATGACTTCAGTTTGGGACACCCAAATAGATGGACTTGTTTTGACATTTTTCTTCATGCTAGAACTCTACTTGCAAAGAATAGGCATGGGTTTTGTGAGATAAGCATTATGATTTGTAATTGTAAACTTTTTGGAGTTTGCAAGGTTCATTATTGTCTATTTATTACAATAAGTTGAAGAGAGTTCATCATATTTTATTGTAGGTTGTGAAGAAGAATTGTTGAAGGAAAAAGAAGCATCTCAACATAAGGATTGGAATTATTGTAATCTTATTCTAAGATTAAATAATACATTGATTCTTGGTGGAGTTTTTTCCCAAAAGGGTTTCTCCACAACATATGTTGTGTAAATTCTTTCTTTTGGTCTTATTCTTCTACAATCTTCTGTCTACTTCTACAAATGGTAAAAGTGAATTAAATTGATAATAATCTAAAAATAAATTGTAACAAAGAACACTTAATTAAATCTACAATAAGTTTTAAAGCTACATAATTACCTCCATTTTCAACAGGATTTGTGGTACATTTCGTGGAGGAGAATTTGGAGGAGAATGAGAAGAAGAAAGATTACTCACCTGAGATGGAGAAGAATGTATTTATTCACCACATCTTCTTCTTTAGTCCAACCTCCAGTTTTCCTTTTCCTTTTGAACATTTAGTAGCATCTACAAAGGTATTTTCTAGGATTCTTCTCTCTAAAGGATCTTCTTCACCATCTCCTTCCCCAATAGGATTTGTTTGTTGAGAATAAGATATTTATTAGGTAGAAGGTCACTATCTTTGATTACTTTCCATAGGCTTTAGGGTTTTCTTATATTTTCAAGGTGTCACATTATATTTTTTTACAGTCTTCTTCATCACCTAGTAATGAGTTCTTTTAAGAACTATTGTAGAATTTTCATTCGTGGTTTTGACCTCCTTTATGCTATAGTAAATCAAAAAGAAAGTTTGTATTTTTATACGATTCATAAAGATGGGATCCACTAAATGAGATTCATCATCTTCAATACCATGAATATCCCAGTTTATTTTAAAGGTCACAACTTGTCTCAATGATAATCTCATCTAGCTCATTTTCCTAGCTTCATATTAACCAACAAAATCTACCCAATAGTCTTCTAAGGTTAGGAGATCATAAAACCTTAGTCCCAATTATAAATTATTTTTTTATGAAATTTTTACTATTAAGAGGAAATCTCCTCTCATAAAATGCATGGTATATTTTACCAAATCTTTTTCGATATTAAGAGTATCTAACATGGACTTACATGAATAGTGACCAAGGCCAATAGGGAAATAAATTCTTTCCTTTTCCTCTCCTGGTATATTTTATTCACTTTTGCTACCTATTTCCATACCTTAATGAGAACAAAATTTTATTTTCTATACTTAGGTAGTTTATAAGGTAGTCCATCAATTCCCCAACTCTGATATAGGTGAGTATTTGGAATTGTATAATATGGCTGCCATAGGTATTAACCAATTGAATAACTTCTATAGATATCCTTAATCCTATGTCACATTGAATTTACATGACTATATACATGGTGAATGCATCACTCACTCTTCTAAAATTCTTATAACTCCTTTATAGTGTTAATTGAGTGTAATAGTCATAGATTTGGGTTGTCTCATCAAAAAATGTATAGGAATTAATTTGGGCCATGGTATTGAATGGGGAATTGTGTAGAACATACATGAATACATATAAAATAATTTATTATGGTAAAACTAGACTATGTTGCAATGAATTTGATCTCTGTTAAGATCAACCAAATCAATAAATTATCTACCATGAATAATTACAGTGATAAAGAAGTACATAAATTCATTGAGTCATGAGCATTCTCATTACCTCTTAGCCAATGTAGGAGGACTATAATATCTATGTTTTCCTCCAAGAAATTGGACCTATGTAATCTTTTAGGTAATTTAGATTTCCATTTTTTAGGCGTCGATAACCACTTTCAAGCAATTATATTTCTACGTTGATTCTTTTTCTATGTGTAATGTTGATAAACAATGGTGAAACTAAAATCTGCATATTCTTCTCTTTTAGGTAGTTGAAGGTAGGAGATTAAATTTTATTTGTTTAGATTGAAAATTAAGCTATTGTCATTTTTTCTTACCTCTCTTATTTGAGGGTCATAATGGTTTATAACCAAATAGAGACACTGTACTTCCACTAGAAAGACAATTTCCTATAATAATGCACTTTTAACCAATCTCTATGTAATTGGGGGTCTATCATCTTTCCCAATTCTCTCCCAAAATTATTTCAAACTCACATACGCTAATCTAGTGTCACCAATTTTTTACAGAGTGCTTGATAAAATTGAAAAATACTTATAACCCAAGTATTTATACTTCATGGCAACTACATACATGTAACAAAGATGAGGGTGAATTTCACTAAGGGGAAATTTAAAGGAGACCTAAGAAATTTTTATTTTAGGCAAGGAAATTTGTATCACACTTTTTATTTTATGAATTAGTATTTCCCCAAAACTTTCCCCTTAGTTGATAGTAAACTAAAAGGAGTGTAAGATTATGTGTACCTTAAGTATGATGGTTGTTTTGTTTCCTCAATCATTTCCTACGTGAACTCTTTTACTTCTTCAATTCCATGAATTGGTTGTTGAATGTTTATTGAAATTAATCATATTACAATTAAATCTCATGTATATACTCACACCAAACATTCTTTGATTTTGGGGAAGTGTTAATGGCACATTAATTTTAGCACATGTGAGCCTTTCCATTGATATTGACCCCTATCACCAAATTTTAAAAAAATGATCAAAAGTTTGAATTGTTCTGAGAACCTTGTCAAGTTTCAAAATATTTTTCAAAACCATATAGATTTTGTGAATGATTATACTTTACTTGTTTGAAACCTCACTTCCATTTGGTTTGTTGACACTTGAATTTTTATTTTTTTTCTATTTAGGTTAGTACTAGGTTTTTGAACCCTCAGAGATCTTCGATAATAGTTTTAAGCCTCTTTTCAAAGACAAAACTCAATCCTTTCATACAATTCAAATGTTCTTCTTGTCATCATTGGATTTCTCTTAAGTGAACTCTTTGATGTGTTGAAGGTTGTGGGTGTCTTGATAACTCCCAAAAATGTTATTACAACCCTATCATAACTCTAAGAATTTTTTAAAACTTGGTTAGAGACTAACATAAGTTCATGCAAAAAGAAAAAAATTATGAGTTTGAATTTTGAGACTACATAAATAAAAGTAAAGCTTAAGTGGGATCACGACCAACTTGTTAGAAGCTGAAAGGGTTGTGGAAACCTCTTCAGACTCTAACAAAAGTTTGGAAACACATATTTTTGTTGACAGAACAATTTTATGGAACAAAAAACATTTTAGTATCCAATTCAAAATAAAATGTATATATATATATTATCGATATGAAATTTGTATTAATTTTTATAATATATTCCATAAAAATAATTTCAAAACTAAATAAAAATTAACATGAATATACATATTTTACATTCCAGGAATAAGCCATATTATATTGTAAGATTTAATAGATTTTAAAAAATATAAATTCTACGCCTTGTTTACACCAAATTCAAATCTCATGTTTGAGAAAAAATAAAATTTGAACTACATAAAACTATGTAAGTCTTCTACAGATCACTTGAAACATTTTTCTTACAAAATCAAATTAAAGCATTCTCGCATGACACCTATAGTCACTTTGCAAGTCTTCTAACAATATCGTAATCTTGAGACTAATCAATTATTCCCAATCAAAAGTAAAAACTTATTTATCTAGCTTTATTATACTTGTTAATTCATTGGTTTCCTTTGAGTAGGTGATGAAGATGTGTAAACCTCTTTATTGTATGCCTTTCAAGGATTGGTGGTGACTTTCCAAGTGTCTATTTGAGTTGTTTCCCCTTAAAAAGCTCTGCCTAATTTTGCTTCCACACTTGCCCCTTAACCCAAGATTGAATATGAAATGGAATTGTAAGTTTCAAGAGAAAAAATGGAAAAAGCTAAGTGCTCAAATTTCGCAATCCAAAACTGAAGCTAATGTTCAGATTTTGTCATGGAAAATTTTGCATTCTAAGTTTCTTGTTGGTGACAGGTTGGGTTACATGCAGATCCATCCTGTTAAATACCCTTTTTGCAAATGTATTGAAAGCTTGAAGCATATATTTTTGGACTATTTTGTGTCCAAAAGGAAATGGAGGGTGGTTTTTGTTTATCTCTCTACTTTGTTTGAGCATACTTTGAATTGCAAAGAAGCTATTTTTGGTTTGGGACTACAACACAATGTTGTTGCAGATTCTATAAGGCAAATCATCTTGTCTAATTTATGGAAAAGTAGGTGCATGGCTATTTATGTTGATCATGATATTCATTTGGAAATGGAAATGCTAAAGTTTTACTCTGACATCATTTTGCAAATTGTTTTTCTATGTTCTCAATTGCAGGGAGTGCCTAAAGTCGATGTCAAGATCTTTGGGCATTTAGACAAAGATTAAATGGCAAATTTTATAGCTACATAAAAGTGATGTCATGTGTTCTAAGCAACTTCAGAAAATGTTAAAATTTAGAGTCTGATGGGTCCTCTTGTTGCTATCCAATTCTGTTGTAATTTGTAATTTTAGTTTCTGTCCTTTCTGGAAGTTAGGTTGGATGGCTTAGTTTTGTGGGCTCTTGTTTGTATTACCTTCTCAACAACCTCTGGTTTCTATTTGCATTTTTTCCATATTGATTCAATATAAAAAATAAATAAATAAATAAATAAACTTATTTATCTTATTCCAAGTAAAGAAAAGATGATTTCATATAAAGAAAAACCAATTCCAAATAAAGAAAAAATGAAATTCCAACTAAGTTGTGGACATGTTTTAAATTATATATATATATATTGAACAAAGCGAAAATAAATACAATGTAAAAAAAAATGCAGTCCAAAAGGCGGACTGCGAAGAAATGAACAGCAGCATACTAGGCAACTCACAAAAAGTCCATAAAACCAAACCAACTAGTAACAAAGACAGCTGGAGCAACCAGCAGCTCAACAGACCCATGACAGAAAGTACCAAATTACAAATTACATAATAAACTTGAAAAAAAAAATACAGCTGAAGCAACCAGCAGCTCATTAGACCCCGATAGCTCATTTATTAAATATTTGATGTTCACACGGACAACCCGATAGAACACAATCTATTCTGTAGAGGTATTATTCCAGATGGCAAGCCATTTTTTTTTGCACCGGTGCGCCAAGTCCACAAGCCCCCATCTATCGAGTTTCAGCCACATGCACTCCGCCCAACGGTCGGTAGGAAAAAGAAGTTGACCATTCAGGTGGCTAAAGCTGGCCTTGTTCACGCAGAACTTTGCAGCCAAGCAGAAAAAAGTCAAATTACCACAGCAGCAGATGAACAAGCAGAACGCAAGAATGAACCAAGCTAGGACGGGAGCCTTTTTGGCAAGCATGGCATACATTGCAGCCATGAAGCCATACGCCGTGAAGGCAAAGGTGGCACAAACCAATAGGTTAGTGGTACACACGAACAACATCTTATCTGGCGTGGTGATAGGTGCACTCATCTGCCACATCAGCACCACGAACATTGACAGAAAGAATGCCACGCAATCAAATATGAGAAAAAGCTTAAAGGAGTGTAATCGAAGCAGAAACGGTGTGCCTTCTCCCGATTGTCCGTCCTGCCCGAAACCGCCGGGAATAGTGAAAGCCGCCGTAAATGACATTGTCGTTAACAGCACCGCCACCACTAATTCTGTGTTGCGCCTGTCCTCATATGATTTGTTCACCAACTTAATGGCATTCTCATATTTCTCTGCGCTCACCTTCGGAGCACTGTACAAGAAAGGCTTGCGCTTGGAAGGATAGCTAGCCAGCACTGCAATTATCTTGCCAGCTTCGTGATACTCTGTGTTCTCTCTCACAATGTCGAGGGCCGTTAAGCCTTCCTTGTTAACGGCAAATTTGTTCATCCCCCTTATACGCAGCAACGAATTAACCATCTATAAAATGCACACTGAAATTAGTACATAGAAATTAAATTATCCATTGAAAATAGTCATGCTTAAAGATTTCTCCTATGCAAGTTGTTTCCGTGATGATTTTCAGTTCCTATCTCAAATGGAAATACTGTCATCAATTGACTTTGCCGATACACCAGATCAGGTTAAGAATCGACCGAAACCCGAAACGTATAGTTGATTCAAAGAAACAAACTTCAGTGACAAACAGAGGTTCGTATAGAAAGAGACTTACATTCAAGTTCTTTTGCTTTGCTGCAATATGCAGTGGTGTGTCTCCTTCACATATCCCTGGAAAAGGATATTTGGTTTCACCCGGATCTGTGTTTCCTCCACTTGTCGGGGTCTCTTCCTCCGGAGGCTTGTAAAATCCCTTGTTGACCAAGCATGATAAGCCTACTGTTTTGTTCAAGTAATCAACAATTCGCACTTGGCTAACTTGGGCAGCTAAGTGTAGCACGTTCATTCCATACCTTGTTGGTATTTCAACAGCTTCTGGCCTCCACTTTATCAACTCTTTTACTGCTTCCAGATGCCCCAATTTCGCTGCCACACAAAGCGGAGTTTCTTTGCTGAAATAAGCCCCATAACACAGTTCGGGCTCAAATTTTATTAACTTCCCTATTATATCCACGTAGTTTCTTTCAACAGCTATACGCAGAGCTGTGTTGTCAAGTTTGTCCTTTGTTTGGATTAACTGCTTTGCATCTCGTTGAATTAGTAAATGATCCACCAGATCTGTAAAAGAAGCATCCAAAATCATTGCCTTACGTAAGATAAGATGTTCTTCAAGAAGGGCTACAGGTTAAAGAATATGCCTAATTTACCTTCATTGAAGCGATACAGACGTCAGCTAAAATAACAACACAAAACAGCTCTAATTCACTAAAAACAAAAATAAAGATAAACATTAAAATAGAGCATTTTATATGAGCTATCCACTGTAATGAAACCATGATAGACAAGCATGCTTGTGTCATTTGGAGTGAACATAAATTTGTTCATAGAATGACATTTATTTGGTGAAAAGTTTGATACTATTATAAATGAAAAGATAAAAAAGCCTAAATTCTAAAGACAATGTCCTGATATTTACTGATACTATTATAAATGAATAGGTAAAAAAGGTCTAAATACTAAAGACATTGACCTGAATCTCCTCTGTTTACTGCAACAGTTAGACAGGTTCTCTTGTCCACCCTACTGTCGAGTAGGTTCGACGGACATTTGTCAAGTAGTGCCTTCGCTGTGTCTAAATTTCCGCTTTCGCAAGCTTTGAACAGAGCCGTTTCATTAAGGTTGTTGCGGACGTCAACATCAATTCGTTTTTGTTGGAGTAGAACCTTCACAACACTGGAGAAGCCTCCCTGAGCAGCCAAGTGCAGCGCAGTATTCTTTTCGGCATTGGTAGCATTCACAAGCAGAGACTGGTCTTCGGGATCGGTATCGTTCGGAGGTTCAAGATTGAGTCTCAGGAGCTCTTGAACGAATGGTAGATTTCCTACACTAGCAGCCAAATGGAGAAGAGTATTTTCCCCTCCGGGTGTAGTACACTTGAGAGTTGCTTTAAGTTGGGAACTCTCAATTTTTGTTCCAGGGCGTAATGCGGCATTGTACGCGTCGTGATAGATCTTCCCGCTGAGTTGTTGAAGCTCAATTGCCATGGCAAGTATCTGCTGTTACTGCCTTCCAACACCAACCAGCACGCTTCTTTATAGTCTGTTTGAAGGCCCGGCTTAAACGTCGCACACTACTGACCCAGTCGTCACACACTAAGCTCTGACCCAGTCAAACTTCCATCTTCTTTTCCGTTTGTCAGTCACTGTCATGGTTACGTTCGCGGTTAGGTTTTAACATTTTTTAAAATCCCTCTCCCGCCCAACTAGCGATCACAGTCATCTAATTTTGATATTCTTTTTGGCTTTTTATTCACCGCGTACAGTATGTAACAATCTCAACTGGCACATACGAGAAAGCAGAGCAGCCTCAAATTTTCAAATCGATATTCAGGAAGCGGTTGGAGCGAAAACCAAGTAGAGATCGATTGGTCCGGTTGAAACTGCTACATCCTGATTGCCGAATGCTCAGGGTTCAAATTCCTGAGGTAAGGCATTATCCGAGGTACAGTAAAGGAAAGAAAACCCTACTAGGGTGAAATGAATTATGGCGATATTCTTATTTTGTATTATATTAATCTTCAGTTTTAATTAATTTTATTTTATTATATCTGCACTGCACTTCAAGGATAGTTAAACATTTTACTTCCGCTTGTAAATTTTTTGTGCAATTTTAACAAAACCCATGTTCATACATACATTGTAAAATCAGAAATATAGTCTGTAAATTATGCACAGCAACAGAGGGTGGCTGTGGAGCAAAATATTATACTTTACATATGTTTGAAATCATTACGAAGTTTTGTGTTATGGGGTTGTGTTTAGACTTGGCTTGTTCAACAACCAGCTCAGTTATTTCTTCTTCTTGCTGGGGGTTGCAGTGCCTCGCGGATGCTCCTCTGGCATATTGCTTGTTTGTAGTTTGGATTCCTTATATTCCCCGTACAAATAAGATGCAAATCCCCACAAAGACATGAGAGCCATGTCTTTCTCTCCACTGAATTTCTCGTGGTAGATGATCACTGCAAGCACCTCCATCATAGGGATGAAAACATCAATAATTACACCACTCAAGAGAAAATACTAAAAAAGATGACTCCAAACACCCAATGAAGAAGAGTTGGCAGCAGATTTCGTTCCACACCAGCATCATGTAGTATTTAAACTCCCCCACATCGGATGCCCTGGCCTCCTTCCCAATAGCCGCGAAATCCTTGTTCACAACCATTCCTACTTTACAGAAAGCAGTTGCCGTAAAGGGCATTATAAGCTGCATCTCCATAACCAGAGTATATTTTATTCGGTGTTTGGTTTTCTTCTACACAAGCTCAATCAAAGGAATTTTGATGGTCTAGTATACTTTGTGAAAACCTAACTTACAAGGCATTGAATCAATAAAGTCACAATACCATATCATACTCTTTCATAATATGTCGATCAACACTAATTATTTTTTAAAATAAATTTGATAACATGACTTTACAAAATATATTCTATACATTCTCTATCCCATGCTTCTAATGTATAGATTTAAGAAAGTTTTGGAAAATCACAAAATAATCTTATGGACTAAAAAGGATACCAAAATATAATGCTATGAATTTTTGTGCCCTTCAAATTTGTGAAACCATCTTAGAATAGAAAATAATTCTTACATAATTAACATTGACTTCCACAACTCGAGTAAATGCTAATAGGAATAATATTAAGATAAATTGATTATTTTTCTATATTGATTTACACAAAAAGAATCAAATGAACCAATAAGTTTTAAACATTCATGATATAAGCACAAGGATATCAATGAGTAACTAGAAGAGAGATGAATTTCATCAATACATTTTATTGTAATCAAATGATAATTCATAGTTATAGATTCACAAATTGTTAGAAATATGAAAATAATGAGAAGAACCATTAAAACTAGAAAATAATAAGTATATAGAGTGTTACAAGCATGAATTGGCCTACTATATTATAACCTATCGATAATCTTAATGATCTTATTTACATAAAAAAAATAAAATTATATGAGACTTGAGAGAATGGAAAATAAGTGATTTAACCATGCTAGGAAATTTACATGGAAACTTAGATAAACAAGCTCATTTGCTTGAGATATGAATGCCCACCTTTTTAATTCAGATTTGAGAAGTAATATGTACACCAATTAATGAATGATCCTTAATTGTTATTATATGTACCCCACTATGGAGAATGACTCATAGAGGAAACATGCTAAAAATCTTATGTTTCATTAGTTAATGATGTTTGGGATTCAACCAATAGCACAATGTAATTTTTTTAGAATGATTGTTGTTTAGAGTTACATGAAAATTCAATATGTAGATGATGATATAGTTCCTCCATTATTTTATCCCTTATAGTCCTTAAAAATAATAGGAGGGGAGCCACCATTACTTATAATCCAAAAAGATCACTAAAAATGACACAATAGATAAAAACCAATAACAAATCCTACTACCTTTCAGAGGTGCACTAGCTATTGGACATAAAAAAAAAAATAGTTGATGCATTAAATAAAATATTCTCTAGCAACTTTAATAAGGGATTGTTAAGTCCTACTATATTTCCTTGTGATCTTCATATTATTCAAGATAAATATAATATAAACAAAGAGATGAGTGGAACTAGTATGTGCCTATGTGTTATTAGCACTCAATGGTGCAACACAATTGCAGCGTTAGAGTAACAATCCTCTAGCACTTGATGTGCAAGAATGCCACATAGCCTTTATGATTTTATTGTTGTTAATTATTTACATTCAAAGCCACATATGTGGAAAGGGAGGGGGCTCTATTTAGTTCTTGGCATTGGATATGCAAGTGATTAAAGGGTTTGACACATTATAAAAAGCTTAGTTTTGATTATTCCTTAGGTATTCAAATTTCTTTTGAATGTCCCTACTAGTGTCATTTCCATATGGGCTTAATATTTTCTATATTAATTTAGGAAGTGGGTTTTGTGTTAGATGATATAAAACCTATAGACAATGAAAATAGTATTTAGATCTTAGAACACACAAAAAATGTGCATGGTTTGTTAGATATTTTTTTATTGAATGGTTGACATGTCACTCATGAAACATATTCTAGCCTTCTTGAGCATGTGTGGACCATTGGATCCAAGGGAAATTAATTATGTTACTATTGGAATTGATTGTTAATCCTAAGCTTGGTAGAATTAATTGCAAAGCCTCTCATAAGAAATATTTTTGGGACCTTTATCCCTTCCTTCCATATGAAATCTGCAGTGGTATTTGTTTGGTTGTATAGGAAGTAAATGAGGTAGGAAAGTTTGAAAGTGAGTGGAGTTTTTTTATGGGAAAGGTAATAACAAACAAAACAAAAGAATTTTTGGAATGAGAAATGAGTTTGTATGCAACAACAAAAAGTGTGTAGAGAAGAGAATGTTGTAGCAGCAACAAAGTTTCTAAAGAATAAAGTACAACTCCAGAAAGAGCAGTCATGTAGTAGCTCTTGATAGTTGCAAAAAATCAACAACATATAGCTTCAAACAAATATAAGAAATTTGTTTGTAATCTAATTGTGAAGGTTTTTGTAAATGATATCTTTTAGGTTTAATGGAAATTATGTTCTTAAAGTGTTGTTTATCTCCTCCATTAGTACTTGTATTTTTATTTTTATTTGTTTCATCAAAGCTACAACCTTTGTGTGTTTATTTTATTTGGATCAAATTGGTTTTTAGTTTTAGTCTCTTCCTATAGTTTGGGTTTTATCGCATAAAATTGGTATAGGAGCAATAATCTTTGTACCTCATTTATATTTTATTTCATTAGTTTCTCACACTAGAAAAAAATCAACCTTAGTACAAAATATCCAATGATGCACTAGACAAAAAAAATTACACCCTAACAACCTCTTAGGGATGTGCATGAAACTAGATCCAAAGGTGTTTACATGGCTAACACAACATCATGAGAATAATAATGATAGAAACAATTCCATGTTATACAGACTTAGGATGTGGTTATTATTGGCATCATACCTTACCAATTTATTATCCAAATATATATATTCTAAAACTTAAATCCCTTTGTCAATGACACCTTCTAGCATGTTCTCATTCTAGTAAAAAAAAGGAAGAAGGATCGTCCATGAGTAAGAACTTTGAGCTTGGATATAGTTTAGATATTTGAATAGCTATCATATCCTAAGGAAGGTACCAAATGACATGAGATATGAAAATATGAAGATGTCCTAGATCATACATTAACTAATGAGGTAATGAACACAAAATAGGGAATTAATAAGGACTAATTATAAGAATGAAAATAGAAACATAGATGACATATCTATCAATTCTAAGGAACTATAATAATTGTTGTAGATGGGAGATATGAAAAATGGGATAAAAGACAATGAGAAAAATAATTTGAAATTGTCGTGTAAAAAATTAAACTATAACTATACTTTATAATTATAGAATTATTGGTAAGAGTGCCAAAAAATGAAATAAATCCCAAATAAATTAAATATATTCATCTTTTTAAGGTACATTGCATACACATTTTAATGCCAAGTTGCATAATTTTATTCACTTCAATTATATCATGTGTATCTCTTCTTGAATTAAGAGTGTTGGCCCTATTTTCTTCATACTAGTGGTGGTAGAAGCATTCTCTTATGAACTTGAAAGATGTATAGAAGGAAGAAAAAAATCATATTGTATGTTTAAGAGACTAGTATAAAATAAATTATTTTTTTAATAATATATTTATCAATAGAGAAGGGTCATACTGGCTCAATCATAGAAGCCAAGGATAAAATATATAAGGAAAAAATTAGGGAGAAATGTATAATGAATAAGTCAAAAAAATATTACAATAGTGAGGGGAAAATCCTAATAATAACTCACATTCTACTTGTCCTACCCATTTTTATAATGGTGTTGATCATGAAACACAATTCTATGATGCGTAGGCATATGTTGAGCATAATAATAAAAACATTGAACCAACATTAGGTAAAAGTTTGAATTGTTAGATGTACTTAGAGTAAGACACTAGTAACTTATAGAATAAAGTAAATTATAGTAAGTTCAACTTTCTCAATAAGAAATAAATTTAGTGTAAGGATCAAAACATAAAACCTAATATCCCTACCTAAAGGATATAGCTTTGGATTTGACTTTATATTAACAAAATTAGTCATCTCAATAAAATGTACTACACCAAATGTGAAAACATTTAAGAAGAAATGATCAATGAAAAAAACTGCATAGCCTTAAAAGATATATAAAATTTTATTTTATGTAATCCTTAAGTACCCTAATTTGATGCCCAATAAAATTAGAGGAAAGATTCATAGATTCCAAGATGATACTATTATGAGAGGTAAAGAAAATAATAGGCACTTGTAAATGTAATAGATCATAATTTTTAGAATGATGATGAGAATGCCATCATGAAAGTTTTATGTAGTTTCTTGAATAATATGCTAGAGAATGGTATAGAAACCTACTTTATCATAGTTAAGATCTTAGAAAGAGTGCATGCACTTTTTTAGGACATAATACAAAGATAGAGTTGATCCAACATATATTACTCATGAGAGAAATGGACCGAGAAAATATACTCATAAATTATATTTTAACAAGTTCATCACTAAAATGAGAAAGGAAAATTCTTAATTGAGATTTAACTAGACCAATATTTCCTTCTATTATGATGATTTTGATCCAAAATTTTGGTTTTTCTAAAGGATAAGAATCCAAAAATTTTGAAGAGTGCATTTAATGTAGCTATAGAGAATTAGCTCTCAATTTTTTTAGATAACTCCATCCTTCATCAATGAAGTGATAACACACCCCATTTTATTCTTTGATATAATTCTCTTGATCATGTTTTTCACTATTGTACCATAGGCTCCAATAAATTCATGATTTTTTGAGAGTGAAGGTTGTCATTTTTATTTTTGTGCCCTTTGTTCCTTTGGAATAGGTATTTCTTTATGCACACAAGTAAATGTTATGTTCCTAAAAATAGGATAGTTTAGAACCTTACGGTAAAAATTTAAATCAGCAATTAGAAGATCTTCAATTTGTTACCAAATCAAAAACTCAATAAAATTAGACCATTGGCCAACATATCCATTTTAAAAGTAGTATGGCCTTTTAAAATTTAAATTACAAAATATAGAGGCAAACAAAGATAATGGAAGTTGGAATACTTGGATGGTTTTTATGCCTCTATAGTATTTTTAGTCTAACATCATTAGATATAACACCATTAGCTAATGATTTATAGCTTGGCAATCAAGGTGGGATACTCTCTTCCATTAGTTATCCTAATGAACCAAAATGGAAAAAATATGTGATGTCAAATCAATTGTGTGACACCTTCATGGATCTCTAGAGTTATTAATCCAAAAAAATTGATTATAATATACCATTGGACTAGGAAGAGAAATATGTATTACTTCCTAGGTACATCTAGACTGGTTTGAGGAGTATTGGAGATGTTTAGTGGGTTTGGGTATATACCAGGTTATTTTATGAA
>VDFB02000017.1:137621185-137687033 GCA_007258455.2 Sequoia sempervirens
TTCAGCTTGTTTTTTGCTTTTAAAGCTCAAAACTTATCTGCGATTATAACACAAACGCCAGCTTTTGAGCTTTTCTTTTTTGGCCACAAAAGTGTGACCATCTTGGTGCACTTACCCAGTATCTTTCCAAGACTCCCCAAAGATCATTTGATATCTCTCCCTCAAAGAACACGAAAGAAATTTTACTACAATAGTTCATTTTGTGCATATCATACAGTTCATGGCCATTCTACTAATGAATGAAAAGCTTTGAGTAATAAAATTAAACATTTTCATGATTATGGTGCTCTTCCTTGTGTTGAAGTACCTAGTTACTCTAATTGATACTGATTTTCATGTTTCTCATCAATCATGTCAACTCATCCTTGTCTTGCACTAAGTGGGGGAAGGGGTTAGATAGATTTTTCCTCATAGGACACTTGTTGTTATCTCTTTTGGCTAGTTGACAACCTTCCATGTATATGTAATAGTAAGCTTAGGATGTGGACAACATGCCTTATGTTGGATCACATATGATGTACTAAGTTATCTTTAGTATTGCATTTTGGGGAAACCCTTTATTCATAATGTAGTTTCATTTAGGAACATATGACTTGGCATAAGGATTTCCAAATAAAATCTCATGTCTTCTTCATTAGCTACTTTAAATTAGATTTCTCAAAGAAATGGTGTTAGCAATCACTTTAAAGTGCGAGCATACATTGACATTATCTTTTGACATTTCTCATGTTTTATTGTGCAATTTTCTGTCTTCTTGTGATGTGTCCTTTTCTCAGTGGTGTCATTAGGTTTGATTTCCTCTAAGAATGTGATACTTCTTTTATTTATCCTCTCTTGGAGACATTAGGTATGATGTTGCCCAAGAATTCACCTTACATGAACTAAGAAAAGTCCCTTTGAACAAATCTAAATACTTGCATGCTTTTCATAAGATCAAAGTTTCATTGCGTGACACCTTATCAAAGTTATCAAGAGTTATAAATTTGGTATGGTTAGCATGTATGCGAGCTAAACTTAGGAATGACTTCCAATAGCCACATTCTTTTTTGTGTGAGCACATACTGGCTGTGTGCATCTGTGTCTCACCTCTCTAGGGCTCACTTAGTGGATGGTTAGAGGTTTCACTAGCCCTTGTGAGCATGAATTTGGTTTTTATAGTAAACATTATGTTCCACTTGTAAATTATTTTTGGATAAACAAATTAGATTTGATCCACATCGTGTTGTAAAAATGGTCGAGACTTTATCCACCCTCTTTCTTTTTATTTCTTCTTTATGTTTTTAACATTGTATGTTTCTGTATCTTGATGTTGCATATCATACACCTTGTGTGTGTCCCTTTGTACTTATGATTTGTTTGACAAAGGATATTGGATCCTAGGGGCTTGGCCACCTCCTTTGATATTTTTTATCCTATACCATCCACATTGGTACACTTGGGCCCCCTCTTGAATGTCTACTTTAGTGTGAGTTTGAAGCATGGTATGTGTAGGATCATGATGGGCCAAAAAGTGGCAATATGATGGGTATTTGTAGGTTATGTGGCTGAAAACTTTTTTTTACCCAGAATTGATGAAACAGAAAGGGTTTTTAAAGGAGATTCTTAGATTTCCACCAATATAAATTATGCTTTACTTTGAATTTAATAAATAATTATTATTCATTTTCTATTTGAATTACAACTAAAGTGTTGATTGATAGGCTGATTGACAAACATCTATATCTTTCAAATAGTATCATATTTTTTGAATCCAAAAAATGCAACACATTCTATGCTTCACATACTATAAGATTAAAAAAAATAATTGAATTTCATGAATTTTTGACCAAGGTGGTCAGACATACGAGTTTTTATATTTTTTAAAAGTTGCAATAAAAAAAATCATAATTAATTATTTACTTGGAAAAAAATACAAAAAAATATGCATCACATTGAGACATGAGTCCTCTACTTATATCTAAAATATTGTAAAAAAATATCATAATTTTATTTGGTTAGGGTGGTCAAACAAAGACCTACTTATTTTTTCCCTAAAATTTAAGTACTACTACATTGAAATTTCAAATTTTCACCAAATAGATTAAAAAAAAAAAAAAAACCTAGCAGTTTAGAAAATACATTCAATTTTCTACAAATTCTATTCTTACATATTTTTGAAATAATATAGGTAACTTATTCAAAATTTTACACCAAGTTGCCTAACTCTGATTTTGCTACATTTTTTGCCACTTAAGGGCCTGGTTTTTCCATGATGATCTTGCACATACCTAGCAAGTTCCTCCTCTCACTAAAGTGGGGGCTCAATGTAGTGACACAAAAATTACCCCTTTTCCTCACTTAATTTGGGAATAATTAATATTAAAATGAGCCTAACGTTAACTTGATTTAGTATTGTAATGTTTTTTACACATTCACTTTAATTTTAGGGCCCTTTAAAAACTAAATTAACCTAATTATGCCTTATTTAGGGTGTTGGAAAGTGTACCCTTACACTTTCACACTAATCTAGGACTTTATTAATTAACTTGGCTTCTTTATGCTCTAATTGGTCCTATTTTACACCCACAAGCCAAATTAAATGCAATTTTTAGGATAATCCTAACATTTAACAAATGAAAAATCATAATTCAATGTTTGAGGACCTTGTGTGTTCCAGATCTGGTGATTTGGGACTCATATTCCACCTTGGGCATATGAGTTCCACCTAGGTCTTATGACCTAATTTTGAATGTTGCAATAAATAAGACACTTCTTGGAGTTTGTGTCCCATGTTTAAGACACTAGGACTCATACGACCAAGGTGGCTTATGAGTCCTACTCTAAGACCTATTTTAAATCAAATTACTGGTGGGATTTTATTATCCTAGATTTGAATTCATTTACTACATTCTAGTTTCAACTTGTATTTTGATGACAAAATTGGTCATCCTAACCTCTTCTTTGGCTCTTTACTCTCTTCCTTTGAGTCTGTCATGGAACTGCCTAGAATAACATAGGTTCACATATAAGAGAATAACAAATGGTGAAGGAAAATTATCGTTAAACTAATCTCATAACATGATCAAACCCCTTAAAGAATATTTTATACTCTTTCAATCACACTATAAAAAGTAGATCAAATGTAAAAATTCCAAGATTTTCTTTGACAAACATTATTTTTCATGAACATCTAACTCATTATGCATATAGATCAAAAGTTGTACTTTTCTAGTTATTCATCATATGGGTAAATGACCTTAGTTTTTAGATGTCATCTCAACCATATTGAAGGCATCGGTAAGAAACTATTAGACTAATGGAAGGACATTTGTTTTCCAGTACCAAAATATAGTCCTTGTAGGTACATTATTCGAGACATATATTAACAAAATCAAAAGATTGGTTATCACTATATGAAAATGATCCATAATGTTGCATTAATCAAGTCACAACAATGAGTAACATAACGTGGAACCTACCACTTAGTATAAATCAATTTTAACATCCCACCTCAATATTTTCTATGATTATTTTTTAAATAGATTATTTGATCATATGGCATGAAATCAACATGATGACAATAATCCAACAATCTTAATCTCTTAAGGAAAAATAATATATAGAGGGACAATATTTATAAAAAAATACCACATCACAAATCCATGGTGTGGGTTTGTAAGACCCCTTGCATTTCATGAGATGCAATTCGTGGTAAGAATCTTTAAGGAAATATCATCAAAGTCCATCCCTTGCATACAATGTAAGAAATTTCTTATGCTCAAAAATATTTTTGTATTTAGGAGAGAATTCTCCAAATCACATTTACCTATTCTCACAAATGTATTCTCTTTTTTCAACTTGTATAGAAGGTTTATGAGATCACATTACCCCCTCTAGGTATAGAGTAATTGGAAATCTAGAAACTAATGAGGAAAGAACATTCACTAGATGAAAATTATTAAAATTGAGGCTTACCATACTATTTAAGGAAATTGACAAAGGATATGTAAGAATTTAATGTGATTTAAGCCCTTTCTTTGATTTATCATTGCCCTGTGACTAAGAGGACCCTATGATATTTGAATTTTTTTATTGACTTGAGGTCCTTTGTGGGATTTTTTTGTCATTTCTTTAATGATTGTGTTACTATTAGGTACAACAAGGTTAGATAGAATTCTTCTAGGCTCCATTATGACTATTTGTATAATATCTAACATTAGACTATCTTTAATTTTTTTTACCTTAGGGACTTTCTTGAAGGCTATTGTGATCATGTACATGTAGCTAGAGGGAAATCTCTAATTTTAATGTCAAGGGATTTGCATAAAAATAAATTATCGGTTAGGTTTATCTTATTATCAGTTCACTATGCATAATTCATATCACCTTTATATATCAAAAATTCCTTTAAATTCCCATATGAGTCCAATATCTGCACAAATTCTATGTCTTGGCTTGGCTAAGAATAGCTTTTAAGGTTCAACATATACAAACCTCCAAGAGAGGAATTACTGTGATGAAGGGGCAACATGGTAGTGATAACCTTGTAAATCATACTAATCAAGGGCTTTCATGGACATATTTTTCACAGTAGCTGAACCACTCTCACACTTTCATAAATCGAGCCTTCATGGCCATAGATTTCCAATTTAGGGTATCATACCTTCCCCTTTATACACAATGCTTGGACATTGATTTTTTTTTTTATATTATAGGCTTCATGAGTTCCAACTTCACAGTTATAAATTTTACATTTAAAGAATCATGCCTTTTTCCACAATTATGTTTCATGACTTATTCCCACTAGGGACATATAACCTTACATATCCCTTTGTGTGTACATAGCCTAAGATGCCACATTGGCTTCATAAGCCTATCTTATTGTTGTACATACCTACATTAGTGTTTCTACCTATTGAGGGTGACATCATAACCTTTTATTTTCCATGATATTAAGCTAACCAACCTACCTTCCTTGATGCTACCTACATCATATTTCTAATTACCATGTCTTATTATTTTATATATTTAAATGTACTTATTACATAATGCATCCATTATTGTTATCTTGTGGTGTCAAAAATTGCCCCTATAATTTCAAAATAAATGACACCTCCCCTTTAGCATGAAAAAGAAAAATATTTTAATTATCACATGATATTAAAATATACACTTACTAAATAAATTAGCCTATTCCTAGCTCTTTGGGTCCAATTTTCTTGGATGGAAGTGCTATGTGCAAATGTATGTGCAATGCACTAGTGATTGATGAAAATCCTGATTCAAATGACAATTGGAGCATTACTTTCTCAATATTATAATGGTGTAATGCTCCTTATTGGTAGTGATGAATTACAAATATTTTTGAGACCTTATAGTTTAAAAAAATGAGCTTTCTTTGCAAGAAAAAGAGAAAAAACACAATATTTCATTCACACATGCAGACTTATTTTGGATTTACAACTCTTGAATATTTTGAAAGTTGTGATAAATCATTGGATCCTCTTAGCTCTAACATATGGTCTACTTCATGGTGAGACTATGAAAGGAAATCCAATTGTAGCATTAGAACCCTTTTGGGTGTTTATGACATCTTCCAAGTGGACTTCCCATGGATTGATTACCTCTTTATCACTATGAGTAATATTTAATGCTATTATTTTAGAAATTACTGATATTATCATATTGTAGTTAATCTATTTTCTTGTATCTAGCATTACATTTTCTAGGATGAATATTTCATCTTTTAACATTTCATCTATTTTATTAAAATTTAATTTGGTTTATGTGGAGGTCAAAAGATCAAAATAGGGTTTTTACTTTAAGGCAAAGCCATAAAACAACCAACCCACAAAAATTATCTTCCTTCTAATGTGCAAGTAATCTAGAGTATAGGCTATGATTAAAGTTGTGTCATTTCTCCCTTATTTTTTTGTTTTATTTAATCACAATATTTTAAATAGTTTTGATAAACATTTCTAGTATTTCTTGTACTTTTGCATATTTTGTTACATAATGATCTCATAATTTCTCTTGAACATCTGCAGATGTAAGTTATGTTTAATTCTATAAATCTTTGTATTTCAATTGTTTTGGATGACAGCATTCCACAAGGGAATTTACACATAATGTTGGTGTCAAAGGACAAGACTTTGTGCAAGTCATTAAAACATATTTGACATATATACATTTTGTTTTTGATATTATTAAGTTATAATTTCCTATATATAAGAAGATTTTTTCATGAATAATTTACAATTTGGAGTTAAGTTGAGATTGTATTAGTTAATTTTATTTTAATTTGTTAAAATTTGAAAAAAGGATAGACCAAATTGTAGAAAGAACATTTGATTCATTTGAATGTAATAAAGAGTATTTTTATTTTGTAAGAATTAAATTTTATCCCTTACATTTTAGTGAACTTTCCATTCTTCATAACTTCAAGAAAAAAACTTAAATGAAAAATAAAATATTTCAAAACAATTGAATAAATGCATTATTTTCTTATCATCTATCATATTGTAGTTAATCTATTTTCCTTTATCTATTACTGCATTTTATTAGATAAATATTTCATCTTTTATCATTATCATCTCTTTTATCAAAATCCAATCCCCTTGTTCTTGGAGGTTGGAAGACTGAAATGGGGGTTTGACTAAGGTAAGCCCCTTAAACATTGAACCTGAAAAAATTGGCTTCTTGTGTGCATAGTTTCTAAACTCTAGGTTATGATGAAATAGGTGATATTTCTCCTTTACTTCGCTATTTTATTTAATAATAGTATTTTAAATTTTTTCATTAAAATTTCTTTTATTTCTTCTACTTTTGCATTTTTTTTACATAGTGAGATCATAATTTCTCTTGAACTTGTACAAAAGTAAGTTTTGTTTTATTTTGGAATTCTTGGTTTTCCAACTCTACAAGATTCCAATGTACCATGAGGGAATCCATGTGTAGCATTGGTGTTTGAGGCTGAGATTCTGTACAAGTCACTAAATCATATTTGAAATCTATACATTTTATTTCTAACAATATTAAGTTGTAATTTTCTCTATAGAAGTAGATATTTTCATGAGTAGCTTACAATTGGGGGATTTATTGAGATTATACTAGCTATTTTCATTTCTATTTTTAAAAAAGTGTAAAAAATGATAGATTATATTGCTTAAAGAACACCATAGAATCATCTGAAGGTAATATGAAGTTTAATTTTCATAGATTTGTTTATTTTTTATTTTTAGTTCATTGTTAGATGAAGATCCCTTAAATTTTGGTGAACTCAACGTTTTACATAACTTCAGGAAAAACCCATTAGAAAATAATAAAACATTTCAAAAATTTTTGAATTAAATTATCTCTTTTCTTATCATTTGGAAGTTAAATAGGTTGAATGTTGTAATACTCTCAAGATTATTACAACTTAGTCTCTCTCTTTTGGTCATATCATAAGAAGAATTCTTAGAAATTTAAACATGTCTTGTTCAAAACATCTTACCAATTCTCTATGAACTAGACCAGGAATTAAAATAGAATAATATTCAATGAGGTTACCCCTAACTATTATCCATTATTTATTTGTTCTAATCCTTCTTTAAAAACTAGTTCTTCCCCTCTTCCTATTGATCATGATGATACTCATAACATTCCATTTGAGCAAATTTAGAATTTAGAGGATAACTTAGATATTTTAAAAATGCTTTATCAAATTATTCTTACACTCAAGGTGTACCTATTGTTAATAGTGTCCACAATATGGTGAATTTTTATCATAAAGGACTTAAGTTTCTTAGGATGTTGGTGCACATTGCTCAAATCCATATCCCTTATTATGCATCCATCATGTGAAACATTGAAGATTCATAATCTAATACCATTGGCACATAGTTATCTATGCAAATTCAAATGGCTACTATTCATATGGTGAGTACATCACCTATTACAATAATTGTTCCTTCTAGTGATTTTTCTAGTGGATGACCCTCTAGATTTTCCTTTGGTGTCTTTGGTAGTATTCTTGGTGCTTCTCACCCTTTTTTGGGCACCCAACCAGTCTTTACATCTTATCCTAAATTTTCTACAACATCCACATAAACTTAGACATCTACCATCGATACTTCTAATGTGCAAACCTCCACTACTCCAATAATCATATGTTTAATATGCTTCTACAAAACATGGGCCAAATGCAAAATCAACATGCTAATTCAAATAATACTTCTTCAAAAAAATTAGTGTAACCATACTATCAATGTATTCTATTAGCCCTAAATATTCTTAATACACCTTTGTCATAAGGCTTTGAAGCACTAACATTTGAAAAGTACAATGGAGAAAGGGATCCTCAATATCATATCTCTACATTACTTGAACTATGTAGTGACTTTCGTTTTCAAGAGGCATTGCTCATAAAAATATTCCCATGATCATTGAAATTTATACATTTGATCAATTAATTAATCGGTTCCTTCAATACCTTCAAACTAACATTGGTCTAGAGAACACTTATTAATCTCATCCATTGTAAGAAAGGACCTACTGAAAATGTAAATGATTTTATCTTTCACTATCAATCATTATTTTCTCAAATTCCCTATGTACTCCTTGATTCTAATCTACAAAGAAACATTCATTGAAAACTTGTAACCAATGCTTAGTGATATAATCTTATTCATGAAGTAAAACTCTTTTAGTCATCTTTGCATTTCTTTGCATGATTACCAACAAATTGTGAATCACTATGGGGGATCTTGCTCATCAACCCACTCTAATAGTCAAGGTGGTTCATATTATTTAGTAAATTACAAGAAAACCAAAACTTTCAATTAACAAGCTAACATAATCACTAAAATTATTAATATTTGATTACAATTCCATGTTACAACTTTCTTTGCAACTGCTCAAACCTTTGTTGCTATCTATGCAACTCCCTTCTCTGCACACCCTTCTCTCTCTCTCTCTCTCTCTCTCTTCTCTTCAATACTTTTTCAAGAATTGATCTTTTGTATTTGTTTATCTTCTTCACTAACCTTTTTGTAAATTGTCTCAGAATTCTCTACAACATTCAAATTTTTTGTTAGCATTTGAATATATCTTCTACACTGTGATGTGCCTACATTGAGCTGAACAACATTAATTATTGGTGCAAAGAATTTTCCCTCTTAGGCTCTTTATCAAACCCTAGGATCAGATATGCATTTAATTCATCCTTCTGATTATCTTATTTGATCTCAATTCTATCCTCTATAGCAAATTGAACTGTCATTTTGCATATCAAATCTTTAATTAAATTGATTGTTGGGTCAGGCAGACCAATTAATTTAATTCTTCTAGTTCGCCGCTTGTCAGAAACCACATACATGGGCTTAGTCATTTGAAGCCTTTACCTTCAAATTCTGGTCATTGATTTTTTCTCTACACACCATGATCCATGGTTCACCATTCGTCTCGACAACATTAAAACATAATTGTTAGATTATTCTTCTTTAGATCTCTATCATCAATCTTACAAATTTATGATCGTTGTGCATCATTACATCAAAGGGACTTATAAATTACTCACTCTGAAATGTTCCCTTTTTTGATAAGTTGTATATGGCCTTCATGCCCACATCATCACCACACAATTCACAACAAGGATGTGAATTGCCCAACTAAGCAATCGCTAGTTGTCAATTGTTGTCACATGTCACCATACTCCATTGTCACCTTTAACGGGTCCCACACAGTTGGCATGTCAAAGGGACTCAATAATAAGTCTCACCAAAAATCATTTTTCAACTCAATGAAGCAAAACTTCATCACAATTTTGAGGAGACACCAAAACTGCATACGTCAAAAATGTGTTGTCTCTTCAACGTACTACACTCGATCCCTACCATTCAACCAAGATTGTCAAATCCCCATTGTTACCCACTATATCCTCAACTAAAAGCATGGACCCACAGTAACCTCATGCACTGGCAAGCTAATGCCACCTATTCTTCTTCAATGTCACCTTGCACCATTTCCTCCTACCACATGTCTACCACACCATCGCTATCACAACCATATTCTCATTGTTTCGAAGGGACTCATTATCGAGTCACTTAGATATGCATTCTTCTCCCTGATGATAAGCTATTAAAATATTGAGGGGACACAAAAATAGCTCCTAATGACATCTTCTTGTCACTCCAAACTCTTTTTTCCTTCACAAAATCTATGGACACCAAATCCTTTTTGGGGGTCGGGGTTCAGTCTTCCTCTTTACCATATTTCATTCTTTCAGTGAAATGCAATCCTTCCTTTAGAATCACAATGCTCGATACCATCCTTCACAAGTGTTATCAACCATAACTCTTTTAGGTGTCAACCTTTGGGATTTTATGTTTCATAATACTTCATAAACTATCAAGAAAAAACCCCTGACATTGACCCATGAAGCTAGAGACATTTTTGGTTGGTGGGGTTTGGTTTTCCTACATATTGCCTCCTTCAAACACCATGGTAAGTTTTATTCCTGAATTCTAAAGTTTCAAATACTTGGGACTTAGCAGATTTCTTCATTCCTTTGCAATAGGTATGAGGTATAACCGATACCTGATGTTTGGAACTAGCTAACTTAGCACAAATCTGACTAAGTCATTTACACCTTTCATTAGCAAGCTATATATGGTAGGCCCGAGGCCCAAACTTCTCAATCCTCTTCAACACTTGCACAACACAACTTCAACTTTTGACATCAATGACACTTTTACATTAATGCCAACATCCTCCTTTACCAGATCAGGTCCATTCCAATTTTGATCCTTCTTCATCATGCCAACAATCTCCCTTGCATGATTTCCCCTTTTGACATCAATGACAACAATATGCCAACAATCCTCCCCTTTGTCATTTTCATCATGCCAACTATATCCCTTACATGATTTCCCCTTTTGACATCAATGACAACAATATGCCCATAATCTCTCCCTTTATCATTGATGGCAAAACTAAATCCTCAATCTCAACTGTCATTGATCTAATACCAACAGTGGATAATCAACTTAGTTCACAACTCCAAATTTTCTCACCTTAATGAGCATTGCCTAATTTTCTCCCATGCTCACTTGTTTCAGCATTTTCATAAATTTCTCCCCCTTTGACATCAATGGAAAAGGGCACACTCCCCCTAAAAACATACTCCCTCTTTGACAAGCAGTTCAAAGAGAAAGTGGGGATCCTTGATTATGCAACCATCAAGTCATTAGAAATTTGTAAAACTAGTTTACCTAACTTGATTTGATTCTCCATTACTAGGGATAAATAAAGTACCAATGAAGCTACCCCTGGATGCATGCTCTATCGCTAATATTTAGTGATATGATGTGGGAGAAATTACTCCCAACTTCTACCTCATATATTCAAATTGATCCTTGGGAAGAGGCTTGATGAAAATGTTAGCTACCTTTTCTTTGGTTGAAACATACTCCATGTTGACCTTGTCTACAACCTTCTCTATGATAAAGTGATACTTGATGGATATGTGCTTTGTTCTAGAGTGCATCACTAAATTCTTTGATATGTTTATGCAACTTGAATTGTCACAAAGAATAGAGATAGGTTCAGTGTACTCTACCTTGATGTTTTTAAGTGTCTACTTTATCCATAGGACTTGATTATAACATGTTGCTGCTACATATTTTTCTTATGCAGTGGATGGAGTGATTGATTCTTGCTTCTTTCCTATCTAGGAAACCAACTTGTTTCCCAAGAAGAATGCTCCTCCACTTTTTTTTTCTATCATCTACACATCTAGCCCAATCTGTATCTTTGTATGTTGTTAGAGAGAAATCCTTGATCTTACGATACCACAACCCATAATAAACATTTCTTTTGATATATCTAAAAATTATTTTCACTGCATTGACATGAGATTCTCTTGGTGCAACCTAAAACCTTGAAACTAAACATGTTGCTTGCATAATATCTGGCCTTGATGTAGTTAAGTACAACAAGCTACCAAGCATTGACCTATACATAGTCTAATTTGCAACTGGTGATTCATTTTATTTACTCAACTTGTAGCTAGTTATCATAGGGGTACTGACTTGTCTACTATCCTCCATTCCAAATTGCTTGAGCATTTCCTTATCATACTTGGTTTGAGATATAAATATCCCTTTAAATATCAGTTTGTATAATTTGTAAACCAAGGAAAAATGACAAATCCCCTAACATTGAAATTGCACATTCATCTTGCATATGCATAGAAAATATTTTACACATTCTATCATTTCTACCTCTAAAAATGATGGCATTTACATATATGGTCCGACACTAATCATGTGCTCACCTTCTAATTCAAAGAATATATTGCTATCTGCACAACCTTTCTTGAATCCTTGTTTTTTAAGGTATTGATCTAGTCTAGAGTACCTTGCTCTGGGTGCTTGTTTTAGACCATACAATGCCTTTCTCAATCTACAAACATATTCTTTTTCTTCTGATAGTTGAATTCTAGTTGTTCAATGTAGGTCCTTTCTGTTCAAAATTGCCATTCAAGAGTGCAGATTTAACATCCATCTGATATATCTTGAATCCCTTGTAAACTGAAAAAGAAAGAAACATTCTTATTTCTTCTAATATTTCCATTGGTGAAAATATTTCTTCAAAATCAATGCCTTCAACTTGAGCATACCCCTTGCACACTAATCTTTCCTTATTTCTTACTACAGCTCCATCTTCATTTAACTTGTTTCCAAACACCCATTTAGTCCCAACTATATTTTTACTTGTGGGTCTAGGAACCAACTCCCATGTTTTATTCTTTTCAATCCAATTTAGCTCTTCCTCCATAACCTCTATCTAGCTCTCATCCTTGTTGGCTTCATTGAAACTTTTTTGGTTCAATCTGAGATAGGAGAGAAAAGTTTATTTGTTCTTTGTTGTTTGCAAATCTTCTCCTATTTTGAACTCTATTTGCACATACTTTGCAGGTGCCTTCTCAACCTCTTCTTTAGATTCTTCTTCATTATTTTCCACATTGTCTTAATAATTTGAATCATCTTCAAAGTTAGTTTGATCAAATTTGATATGCTTCACTTTCTCATCAATTTTAACATTGATACTTTCCACAATCTTGCTCAGCCTGATGTTATAGCACTTATATGTTTTAGTTTGAGTAGAATATCCTAAAAATATTCCTTCATCACTTCTTGATTCAAATTTTCCCAAATTCTCATCTTCTCTTTTGATGTAGCACTAGTTTCCAACACTTTGAAGTACTTCACAGATGCAAGTCTACCATACCACAACTCATAGGGGGTGCTATCACTATATACCCTTCTTTGAACTCTATTCAAAATATAAATTGTAGTATGAACTTCTCTCCAAACATATATCAGTTAATCTAGCCTCTTTTATCATTTTTCGAGCCATGTCCTGCATGACTCTATTCTTTCTTTCTACAACTCCATTATGTTGTGGAGTTCTTGGCACTGAGAATTGTCTCTTGATTCCATGTGCCTCACAGTATTCAAGAAATTCACTTTGAGTTAAATTCTCCTCCTATGTCTGATCTCAAACATTTAATTCTTCTTCCCAATTCTTTTTCAACCATTTTTCTAAATATCTTGAATCTCTCAAAGGCTTGGGACTTGTCTCTTAGAAATGTTACCCAAGTCATTCTTGTGTAGTCATCAACTAGAAACATGAAGTTCCTTTCACCTTGCAATCCCTTTGTTCTTGTAGGTCCACACAAATTAGTATGAACCAACTGTAAAGGCTTAGTGGTTGAATACTCCTTAGTTGAGAAGATAACCTTTGTTTTCTTTCCCTACTGACACTCTTTGCATATGACATTTGAAGGATTGGTTATTTTAGGCATGTGTCTTACTAAACCTCTTCAACTCACTTTCACCATATTATCAAAGTTTACATGTGGCCTAATCTTCTATGCCACAAACAACTTTGACCTTTTACTCTAGAAAGGTTATAAAGATTGTTGTCAATTCTCAGTCCTTGTGCAAATATTTTTCCATACTTTCTAATTTTTCAACCTTCAGAATCAAATGTGACTTTATAACCATTGTCACACATCTAGCTTACAATTAATAGGTTGTATTTCAACCCTTCCATGAATTGAACATCTTTAGTGAGGTTTTTACCATCTAGGCTCAAAATTCCTTTACCACATATCTTGACTATAGTATTATCACCCAAAATCATAGGTCCTTCATTACATTTCTTGAGTTGTATGAAATTTCTCTTGTCTCCAATCATGTTCTTGGAGCAACCACTATCTATCACCCATAGATTTTGCTTCTTGGCTTGTAGTGTTGTCTGTGCAATCATTGATTGTGTGGAGCTTTCTCATTTTTCTTTTCACACCTTCATAGCTTTCTCTTCTTTCTTAAATCCTCCATAATTTCATATTCTTTGTTTATTCTAGGAGGTGGACCTTTATTTTCCTCATTCTTAACATTTGGTCTTGTAAAGTTTTTTCTACATTTTTTAGCTATATGACCAAAGTTATCACAGTTATAACAAACTACATTCATATCTACTAAAGGAGCAAATGGATTCTTGCTTTCAACATTTGCAATCCTCTTAGGAATTACTCTACATTCCCTAGCCCTATGACCAAATTGATTAAATGTATAGCAATATCCATAGAAATATGAAGAATACCTGGTCATCGCTTTTTGTTTAGATGGATGAGATGATCTTCTTTTTCTTGGCCTCCTTGGATTATGCACTCTTGTAAATCCATCAACATCAATCCTTCTGAAATTTTTCCTTCTCTTTTGATGATCAAGGGCTGATTGGTTACTATTCTTGTCTACTAAAGGCTTCTCTTCTTCTTTGATTTTCTCTTCCTTTGAATTTTTTTCATTGAGTTCACTTCATTTGCAATCACTTTCAATTGTAGGTTTAGGATTTTCTCCTACGTTGAATATTTCATATGATTTGTAGACACATCAACAAAGGAACTATGTCCTTTTTGCAATCCTAAGCTTGATTTTTCTTTGTTAGCTATCTTTTGTGTGCTCAATAGTTCATCTAGAATTTTAGAACCACCTTTCAACTTCAGTCCTTTTTCTACTTGCTCTTTTTCCTTTTCTAAATCTTTTCTTAGAGCAACCATATCTTCCTCAAGCTTCATACATTTGTCAACCTCTTACTGCAACTTAGATTTAATCACTTCTTCTAGTTGTAACTTCAAATCTACCACATACTGGGTAGATTCTTCTAGATCCTTGCTCAATTTGTCAGACTCCTTTTGTACAAACTTCTTCTGTTGCTTTCTCTCTCTTTTTAACTTCTCAATCTCATCTCTGAGATCATTAATATCATCTAGAGCACATATGAGTTCTCCTTCTAATTCAACCACTCCTTCTAGGGAAATATATAAATTATAGGTATCTAATGAGTAATGATATTTACTATCTCAAAGAAGGATACATGAAACTTTTTTATTACAACATATGTCAATAATACACTATACCGATTGAGGTGTTCAAGCACATCTGACTCTTCTTTTCACAACTTCACAAGTCCATACTTTCACATAACCACACACATCCTCAACTTGAAACTAAATTGATGATTCATTTATATCCTCCTCAAGATCTCAAAACATCAATTTTCTTAGTTAGAACAAAAGATAAACAATAACCTCAACAAATATATCATAAGGACATAATGTGGTTCTATCAAAAAGATAGAGATGAAAAAAAAAATCTTATTACAACTTCAGATGTTCAAAAAAATATAACAAAGCATTAATATTGACTGCTATTATACTAAACATGCATGCTATTGTCATTTTAACAATTATTGTCTATTTTGTATTGCAAGTTTCTAACAAAGTTGACTTTTCCAAGGCTACTATTTTCTTAAATAGGTATGTGGTTGTCCTTTTCTTGACCATTATTGTCTACCTTGGATGTAGTTGTTCCAAAGAAAAAGATTGCAACTATCCTAAACAGATCCACTATTGTTCTATTTTTTTACTTGATTCAATCTGTGTCGTAGTAAAATGGCCCCTTGCCATTTTCATGGCCTTTTAGGTCTTATTTCATGGTGTTTGATCTATTTTTGTATGATTTTATGTCGTAACATGGCTTGAACATGCATATTAAGGTATTTAAATTCAAATAATGGTATCTTGTGAAGGTGTTATGAAGTGTCATAAGACATTTCTACATTCTTCTAGACTATATTCATTACAATTTACCTAAAAATCAAATTTTTGTCGCTAAACAAGTCCTATTTTGAAGTTTTGTAAAGTCTTGCAACAAGAATTCACATTTTTCTAGGCACAACTTCACTATTTACCCCTTGCTAATCCTTTATTTTGTCCCTTTATGCCCTCATATGCTTTAATTAAGTGCATTTTTGAATGTTAGCCCGACAAAAAACATTAAATACAACATAATTCCGGACACCCATTATTAGGTCCTAGGTGGGACCCATTCACCATGGGTGGTAAATGAGTCCCCCTTGGCTCAAAATTCATTTTTTTAAAAAATTTCTTTTGGATTTTTATTCAAAAACACTTGATGTTGGCCTCTGATGAGGTATGAATGGGTTACTAAGGCACAAGATTGTATAAATAAGTGATTTTCACCTCATTTTACATCCTCCAACATTCACATATCCTATTTAAGTAATCTCAAGCATTCAAGCATCTTACAACATCTTATCAAGCATTATTCAAGCACTTTGGAGCATCCATTGGCATTACTTCATATTTGCATCATCAAGGGTTTGACCTTTGTTTGTAGATTTTATAAGCGTTTAGGTGTTGAAGATTGGTCAACAAGTCAACTAGATGCTTCAAGTCAAATCAACCTTATTTCAAGCTTGGAGAAGGTTTTTTGTCCGTTTCCCATAGAATTGACTTCAGCAACCCGACAAGCAGACATTTCCATATTTGGTGTTGTAGAGTTGTCTCCTGATTTCTCAAAATTTTGGTAAAGAATTGATTCACCACTATTGGTGAATGAGTCCCACCTTAAGACTAAAAATCTAAATTTTGTCAGATTTTAGATCCTACTAGTCAGAAAGCTGTTTTCAACACTTTTTCACAAGTAGCAGGACTAATTTGCCACCCTGGGTGAATCATTCCACTTGTGGAATTTCAATAATTTCAGAAAACTTTCACAACATTCCAGATTCATCAAATATTTCCTAGGTGCACTCTGTTTCATTTCATTTCTTCTTGTTCTGCATTTTTTCATCTTTTAGTTCATTGTTTGCATATCACAGTGTGTTTTCAAACATAGTTTAAATCTTAGTTTTGCATTCATAATCAATCATATAAATCACTTACATGCATTTAGTTCATTTCATTTAGCTTAGACAACATCACACATAACATTATTTGAATGAACCCTTAGCATTTTTGGGCCCTATCTCTCTCCATTTTGATGAAAACCCCTAGAAGAGCTAGAGAAGTCCATAGGAACCAAAAATATACAGTTCATTTTGGTGAATCTACATTTTGAACACTTTACCTTTATGATTTAATGTGCATATTACATTCTAGATTACACTTGCATTAACATTCAAATAGGACATTGTTTTGTTTTTACATTATAGGACTTTTCATATTGCGTTAGTGAAAGCTTCATTTAGGTTTCATTTTTGCATTCTATATCATTGAAAAAACTAAAAAATTTGCATTTTGCATCCTTAATTGTATTCTATAGAGCATTAAAATCACATTCAAATTTTTGAAAAACACAAAAAAACATAATACTGGGACTCATTCACCACCCCAGGAAAATAAGTCCCTTTGCACCTTTTAAACAACATTTCTGGCATTTTTCTTGCATTTTTCTTGCATATGTCTGCATTTTTTTTTTCTATAGTTAGTTCTCTATTACAGTTAGCAAAATTTCTATTATTTGCATTTAGAACTCCTAGATTACCTTGCACTTACATTCACCCCATCTTTTGTGGTACTTGTATAAGTGTTTAGTGCCCCATTGATAATACTCTAGTTAGACAAAGTTCTCGACTAATAGCCTCCCACAATAGCACTTTCATTGTGGACCTTGGGATCTCAAGAGCTCCTACTCCTAGTATGGAAAATGGTGCATTAGGAATTGATAATACCACCTTTATGCCTTCACCTTTCCATCCAATGAATGTTGACACCCAAAACAACTCCCTCCCGCAAGAAAAGGTCATTAATATTCATGAGGATTTTGCACATTTACAACAAGAATTTTCACTTGAAAACATTTCTACCACTGCCATACCCACAATTGAAAACCTTCATCATTTGATTGAAAGTGATGATGGCTTGCAAGTTATGAAGAGAATTGCTAAGATTTACAATAAACATGCCTCTTCTAATACCCAATCTGCAAACATTCTTGTAAGCTGAGGACCTCAAGTTTCTCCCCCTTCAACCATAGCATCTATACCAACTTATACCAATCTACAAGTCCACACAACTATGCACCAGGTTAATTATACAACTACTTCTTTCCCGATTCCAGCTAACATTCCTACTTCTCTTGTGGCATTGTAAGTCCCCTCCACCACTTTTACCCCCCTTAGTATTCCTTTCACTTCACCTAACATTGCTTACACTCCATCACCATCTTCTCTTCCACCTCAACCCACTTACCCCAACCCTGTCCTCACACAACTCCTTAACACTGTTTCCTCCATGCAACAACAACTTTCCACCATTAGCCAAGGTCAAATCACTCCACCCACATATCATGTCCATAGTATCCCCTTATCCTTAGAAATCCTATGCACCCCAATGTCACAAGGGATAAAAATGCCTTGGTTTGAGAAATGTGGAGGTAAAGGAGACCCTATTAACCATGTTAATGCTTATACAACTTCATGTAGTGATTTTTTCCCTGATGATAAAATTTTAGTGAAACTATTTCCAAGGACCTTGAAAGATACTGCATTAGAGTGGTTTTCCAACTTGCCCAATCATTCCATCTATTCCTTCAATGAATTGGTGGATGCTTTCATAAGTCACTTCCAAGTTCACATGACACCTAAAAAGACAATGGCTGACCTCATGAGATGTAGAGAAAACACAAATGAAAAAGTAACTGGTTTTATCTCACAATACCAATCCTTGTATGCTCAAATTGATGTCAAGATTCCTAATGCACATCTGTAAAAGATGTTTATCAAAAACTTGCACAAAAATCTTCAGGATAAACTAACTATGATGAAATTCCCTTCATTTATGCATTTGCGTACAACCTTGTGTGAATATCATAACTCGGTTTCAAGTCATGATTCAAAATCCACTTCTAATCAAGGTAAAAATCCCGAACACAACAATCAAAACCAAAATAGTACACAAAAATTTTGCAAACCAAATAGAGGCTTCTTATAGTTCAATCCACCTTCACAATTGCAACCAACCCAACCAGTTCAAAATCAAGTGCCAGTTGTTAAAGCTGTAGTGTCTTATACCAATGGGGACCCGAAGAGACAATTTACACCCTTACCTGATACCTTTCATAACACAATGAACCAATTACTTCAAAAACACATGCTCACTTTACCACCCGTTAGACCACATGATCCAAATCAACCCTTACCACCCACCTTCAAACCTAATGCTTATTTTCATTTTCCTTGCCAAAATGGACATGACACTGAACACTACAAGTGTCTAAAACATCTAGTTCAAGACCTCATTGATTCAAGCCGTTTGTCCATTGTGGGTGTTCATGATCAAGGCAATAAGTCCATTGCACCCCCTATCTAGAATTTACAAATTTTCACCAATCCCATGCCTAAACACACTACCTCATTTGTCAAGGCTAATAAGCCTTCAAACATTGATGTAATGAATGTTGATACAAATAATTAACAACATGATACAACTTCACCTATTACCCAAGATAGTCCTATGGATAAACTTGTGGTTGTGATAGATGTTATCCCTCATAAGGGCCAAACCACTAAATATCTTAATATCACTTTTTCTGCTACAGACATACTACGAAAACTTCTTGATGGTCCTCTCTACATAGCTAGCATAATCTATGATAAGCCCACTAATGGGATATTAATAGATCTCGCTTGTGGCGAGAACGTGATCATAGAGAAGTTTCTGGTATTACATGAACTATATCAAGATGATTATAATAAATCAACTGCATGGATTAAAGCACATACTATTTTTGCATGCCCTACAATCGGATTGATCATACTCCCCTTACAAATAGGACATAAAACTTTGGATGTAACATTTTCAATTATTCCAAAATTTGACCAACTTTGTTTGCAGCTAGGCCACCCTTGGCTTCACTCAATGAAAGTGATCCCATTAGTGGTTCACAAGTTTTTAAAGTTTCCACATGGAAATGAAATATTTACGATACACCATTGTGGTTTTAATCCCTTATCATTTAAAGGTAACTTTTCCTTAAAAGCCTTTTGGCCTTAACCTATGCAACCCATCACACCTCAAAAGAAAATTTTCATAACCTACCAAAAATTCAAAGCCAAACACATAGCCAAATTGTCTCTTCAAAACATGTCCCTGTCCATTTCCACACCTCCTATCATAGATGAAACCATGCTTCAACCCGAGCCTGACATTCAACAAACCATACAACCTCATGGCTAGCCACCCTTAGACACTTCCCCACCATTGTTTTAACAACCAAGGGAAAATGAAACAACTCCCATCATGACTCCCCACATTAAACAAGTGTATAAAGCCAAAGAAAAATTGATTAACCCGTCCTCTTCAATTTCTTCTGTTCTTCCCTCTTCGGAAGTAGAAGAACCTATGATGACTCAATATACTCAAGTAAATAAAGAGAATCAACCTCTACCTTTGATAGAAGTAATGGATGACCATTCTCCTTCTCCTAACCCACCACACGATAGTCTAGTGCAACCTTCACAACAAAATGAACTAATTCAACAACCACCACTTTTGATACATCCTTCCTTGGAAATCACCCTTTGTCCTCCCGTTGTCATCAATCTTGATGATGATGATGATGTGACAATAGCAAAAATAGATGAAGAAGTGAATAACAATGTAAAATCTTTATTTTCACCTACAATGAGCTTAAAAGATGCATCCTCTCCACCAAGTGAAGAAGCAGGTACAACTCCTAGTTCAACACATGCAATTCTTCCTTTGGACAATCAACCACCCTCACATTACACTAAACAGGATTGGGAGGCATATGATTTGTTAGATGGTTTACTTGAATTCACCTAGCTAGCCCTTTTTCATTTTCATGTGTGTATCATATTCCCCCGTAACATGCATTTGATGTTTCTCTCTTTGTACACTTCTTCTATTTGTCCCTCTCTTCTTCTATTTTATTTATTTTTAGTTCTCCTTTTGTAGATGATACAAAGCGTAGAGATGCCCTATGTCTCTTCCATGTTGACCCAAAAGGTCCTTGTCTTTTTCACTTTTGTTTTGTGTTCTCCCTTTGGGAATGACACAAAGTGTAGAGACGCCCTATGTCTCTTCCATGTTGACCCATAAGGTCCTTGTCTTTTTCTCTTTTTGTTTTGTGTTCTCCTTTTGGGAATGATGCAAGGCATTTAGACCACAATGTTTCCTTCATATTGACCCAAAATCTTTTTTATTTTCCTTCACCTTTTAGTTTTCTTTCTTTTTTCTTGTGTTTTCCTTTTGGGGACGATGCAAAGCATTGAGACTGCAATGTCTCTTCCATGTTGACCCAAACTAGACTTTCATTTTCTTTTGTGTTTCACTCCCTTTGTGTCATTCTTCTAGTTCTATGTGCTTTGGGGAATGATGACAATTCTGAGCTCCTTACAAAAAATTTGTAGCAACGAACATACTAACCCCAAATCTATAGATCCCTTATGTGTTTGGTGTGTTTTCTTTTCTAGGGGAAACTCCCTTTCTTTGTCTTTCTTTTTTATTGGCATAGCACAGCCTAACTTCAAAACATATGACTTGGCATAGGGATTTCCCAGTTGGCTCTCATGTCTTGTTTTCCTTTTGCATTTTCTTCCCATTGCTACTTTAAAGTAATTTCTCACAGAACAGTGTGTAGAAATTCCTTTAAAGTGGGGGGCATACATTACCATAATTCAGTTACATTCTTGGTTCCTAGTGTAGCCTTATCATTCATATGATGCGTTTGTCACTTTGTGGATGACATTGGGTGTGAGTTCATTCATAAGTGTGATCTATCTTAGCATATTACATTCCTCTTGGTGGCCCGATGCGACACACTGCATCCCCTAAGTTTTGAATATACTATTCTTTGATTGGTCCTCTCTTTGAGACATTAGATAGAATGTTCCCTAAGTGACTGACCTTGCATGAACTTAAGAAGAATCCTTTGAGCATCTCTCACATTCTACATTACATTTTTGTATTTTTTCCACCTTGCATAACACAACTTGCATGCTTGTAGTACCTTGCTTTTTGTTCATGAGTTCTAAGCATACAGAGCTTTGTTTGTCTCATGGAGCATGGACTGACATTTCATTTTTCCTTGTGGCACCTTGTTAAAGGTATCAAGAGGTATAACTTTGATATGGTTGAGCGGGAAGCCCGCCTAGTGGCATGACTTTTCCCCATAGCCACCTTTGTGTTTGTGAGTGCATACCAACTAGCGTATGTATCTTACCCTTAGGGATTTCTCACCCCATGGATGACCAGATGTTCTGTGGCCCTAGAGTGAGTAGATTTGGGCCTTCTCACCTGGCCTACTTTTAGAGTTTTGTTGCCCCAAAGTGAGTACACATTCTCTTTTAGCCTAGGTCTAATCCATAACTAGTTGGATAGATGATTGAAGCTTCATTTGTTTCTCAACACTTGTGTGTTCCTTTGTTCTTATGCTTAGTTTTCCATTGGATCTTCATCTTGGGGGCTTGATCATCCCTCTTGATCATTGTATTCCATCTTGCTAACGTAAGTACATTTGAACCCTCCTTTCGATGTTCATGTCTACTTTAGTGTGAGTTTGAAGCAAGTTCATCCTCTCACTAAAGTGGGGGCTAAATGTGTTGTAGAAAAATGGCCCCTTGTCATTTTCATGGCCTTTTAGGTTTTGTTTCATGGTGTTTGATCTATTTTGCTTTGATTTTATGTCATAACATGGCTTGAACATGCATATTTAGGTATTAAAATTCAAATAATGGCATCTTTTGAAGGTGTTGTGAAGTGTTGTAAGACATTTCTACATTCTTCTAGACTCTATTTATTACAATTTACCTAAAAATCACCTTTTCATCACTCAAAAAGTCATATTTTTAAGTGTTGTAAAGTCTTGAAACAAGATTTCACACTTTTCTAGGCACAACTTCAATATTTACCCCTTTCTTATGCTTTATTTGGTCCCTTTATGCCCTCATATGCTTTAATTAAGTTTATTTTTGAATGTTAGCCCAAAAACAACATTAAATACAAGATAATTCCCAACACCCATTTTCAAGTCCTAGGTGGGACCCATTTGCCATGGGTGGTGAATGAGTCCCCCTTGGCTCCAAATTCATTTTTTTTTTAAATTTCTTTTCAATTTTTTATCTAAAAACACTTGATGTCATCCTATGATGAGGTATGAATAGGTTACTAAGGCAAAAGATTGCATAAATAAGTGATTTTCACCTCATTTTACATCCTCCAACATTCACATATCCTATTCAAGTAATCTCAAGCATTGAAGCATCTTACAACATCTTATCAAGCATTATTCAAGCACTTTGGAGCATCCATTAACATTCCTTCAGATTTGCATCATCAAGGGTTCGACCTTTGTATGTAGATTTTATAAGCATTTAGGTGTTGAAGATTAGTCAACAAGTCAACTACGTGCTTCAAGTCAAATCAACCTTATTTCAAGCTTGGAGAAGGTTTTCTATCCGTTTCCTGTAGAATTGACTTCAACAACCTGACAAACAGACATTGCCAAATCTGGTGTTGCAGAGTTGTCTCTTGATTTCTCAGAATTTTGGGAGAGGATTGATTCACCACTAGTGGCGAATGAGTCCCACCTTAAGACAAAAAATCTGAATTTTGTCAGATTATGGATCTTGATAGTTAGAAACCTATTTTTGACACTTTTTCACCAAGAGCGGGACTAATTTGCCACCCTAGGTGAATGAGTCCCACTATGGAATTTTAGTAATTTCAAACAACATTCACAACATTCCAAATTCATCAAATCTTTCCTAGGTGCACTCAATTTCATTTCATTTCTTCATGTTTTGCATTATTTCATCTTTTAGTTCATTATTTGCATATCAGAATGTGTTTTCCAACATAGATTAAATCTTAGTTTTGCATTCATAATCAATTATATAAATCACTTACTTGCATTTATTTCATTTTATTTAGCTTAGAAACATCACACATAACATTATTTGAATGAACCCTTAACATTTTTGGGCCCTATCTCTCTCCTTTTAGGTGAAAAACCCGAGAAGAGCTAGAGAAGTCCATAGGAACCAAAAATCTATGGTTCACAATCTACAAGCTTTTTTCTAATTTTTCAATTGGCCTAACCCTAACAATTTATAGTTTGTTTTGTTTGGAAATTTTTTAAAATTATTGGTGCAATCCTTGTAGGATTATGGTACATTTTTCATGAGAACTACTAACACTTTGATTACAGAGTTGGTGAGTGATCCATGGCCATTTCAGTTTTAAAGATTTCTCAGTTATTTAAATAAATATCACTTTGGTTGTTATAAAATTGAACAAGGAAAATCTCATATTTCAATTGGTGCTTATAAAATTGAACAAGGCAACTCTCACATTTTAATTGGTGCTCATAAAATTGGACCTACAACTCTCACATTTCAATTGGTGCTCATAAAATTGAACAATCAAATCTCATGTTTTCAATTGGTGCTTCTTTAACCAAACAAGCAAATCTCACATTTTATTTAGTGCTCTTAAAAATCAAATGTTTTCATTTTGACATTGTTAAAATGAACATAGTTTCATTTTTTGATGCTATTAAGGCAAGCAATGCACAACTAGAAATATTCAATTTGGTGTTATAAAATTGAACAAATCATTTCTGATTTTCAAATTGATATATCTTTCTTGAAGTCTAAAATGCTTTGAATTTTTGTGTACCTAAAAAATTGAATTGGTATCTTCACACACTTCAAATTTTGGGCTTAAAAGGAAACTACTATAAATTGTACACCGTGTTCACCATGTTTGGCAAACCAAATGTGTATCCTCTCCCCTCACGTCTTTTGACGATCTTGGTTAAGGAAAAGTACTTTGGGTTTCACAATCATTTCTTTTCATTGTTATCTTTAGATCATGCTTGCCTAAGAGACACATCCCAAAAGGAGAACTCGAAGGCGGCCTAAGGAAAAATTTCCCTCAAGCTGCTATATAAATGATTTCGGTGAAAGATAATATTTAATTAGTATTAGCTTTGACTGTGTGGTGCCATTCAAAACGAGAAGGTACCTTTCCATTTAAGTTCCCCTAGTAGGAGTGGTTAAAGTATTAAGTGGCTTACTATGTGCTCATCAAGTAGATACTAATTCAAATACCACTTAATTATAGAATGCCATTAGAAGATAAAAAAATTAAAATTATAATATAAGAAATTAGAAAAACCATAAAAACGTCATAACATAATATGGAGAAACCATTTAAAAAAATCCACTAGGGAAAAGAGTTCAAGATTATATTATGTTCAAAACAATATATAACAAAGCATTAATCTTCATTTCTTCTATATTTTCAATTCGATAGCACCTTCAAGTACCTATAAAAATTACATCTAAAAATTTCTCCATCCCAAGATCTCAATATATTGACTCATGGAGGCCTAAAATTCCACCATAATGTATTAACATGAGTCAAAACAAGATTCCAAGATACCTTGATAAAATTCAATACAACCTTTACATACTAAACATAGCCTCTCATAGTTTCTTACAACCCATCATAAGTCTCTAATAATAAAATATCTATGTTGAGTGTCTAGATTTTCATTAAATCCTAACAATAGGAGATGCTCTTACAACATGCCATAATAGATTAAAAATAACTCATGCAACGATCCCTTTTAGTTGACATAATATCTCAATAGTAGCCACACCAACTTGGGCACCATGATTAACTATTTTACCTATTGAAATTCTCATAGTAATCTTTTCCTAAAGTAAAATAGTAAAATATTGCAAGTAAATAACTTAGAATTATTTGTATCACTAAAAATTTAGTTACTATAACAATAAAAATAATTACTCCTATCAAGGAAACCTTCATCACTTGTCAATACACTTACAAGAAATATTAAAATATATAAAATACATAAGATTTACTAGGTTTATACCACACTAATCCTAATATTCTCACACTTCAAATGATAGATTATAATATGTCCATAGGAAACCATAATTTAATTAAATACATGAAAAAAGTCTCTGTACTTTCTTGCACCAAGTGAACATGTCTATGCTCACAAGTTTTGTAAGAGAATTTACAACATTATCTTGATTCCAATCTTCTTTATTTTAATTTGTTTATTTGTAATCATTTTATAGATAAAATTATACTTAACATCCACGTGATTAGTTTGAGTAGAATACATAGTATTGTTAGCTAAGAAAATTACACTCTAGCTATCAAAACCAATGTAAATTATTTTGTAACCAAAATTAATACTTGCACATAATCTCTATAATATAACTATCTCATTGACTTGACATGGGCAATATCCATATACTCAATTTTGGTTGTAGATAAAAAAAATATGGGATTCCTCTCACTCATCAAACTCATTACACTATGAAATAAGTAAAAAATATGACCACAGGTTGAATTCTAATTATCTAAATTACTAGCCCAATTTGTATCAACAAGAACCATTTATGTCTAATGTATTATATACACTATCAATACCAAAATAAATAAAATAATGGTTAGAAGTACCACACTTGTTGCAAGCATGTTACAATTATTTTCATTGATATCAATAAAATGAAGTTTTTTTATGATGTTTTCATTGTTATCAGCAAAGTGGTAGTGTGTGGATGGTTGCATATGTTGCAGTTAAAATATTGATCAAAATAATTATGTATGATGATGGATGGCATGAGGTTGCTATAAGAATTTTCCTATGTTTCTTGTTGCTCATGAATAGGTGAATGATGTTGTGAATGTTGTATTCGTTGTCTATTGATGTAAAACATATAAAGATTTTCTAACAGACAATGGCTTAGGAAGTTATACTAAAAATATCTTGAGGATGCACTACATTCTTTCACATTTAAAGATTTGGTCTTGTAGTTTGGAAGATAGACATAATCAATTGTGATCAATGCATGTATTTTCTTGAGTTGAGAGCATAAAAGTTACTACAGAAGTTTCCTGAGTTAGCAATGTGAAGATTGTGTTATTGGAGTCACAAAAGGTTCTAAAAAATTCTTTGTATTTCTCCGTAGTTCATTTTGTGGTATTATCGTTTGGATGATGTGTTTAAAATGTCTATCTATTTTCTCCCCTCAAGTTTCAAATGTTGGGATACATATAATATGTCAAGTTTTTAATGTTCTATCTCAAGACTGTGTTCTTTGGGTATGTAAGAGATACTAGTTTTGTGAATGTTTGCTTGCACCAATATAATATTATGTGAAGTTGTAAAAGGAAGGCATGGAAATGTTTATGAATATCATTAACACTTGTAATGTAATGTACATGATGTTATCTAGTCTCTCTGATACCGCTTATGGTCTAAAGTTAATATTTTGTGGGTTGTGTTTGTTGGGATGACTTAGTACATTAAGTTGTTTGCACCAAGTTTGTGTGGTGTGTGATAGCATGGAATTGTGTGAAAATGTAATATAGGTTATACGTATCTCCTGGATTGGACCATATTCAATTTACCTTTCTCACAAATGTTTTGGAGCCAACTCAATATGGTTGTTGCACATTTCATGTTTACACATTCTAATTTGGCTGACTAGGTCGTGAAGCTCATGCAAGTTTGAAAACACCAAGTGTACCCAATATGAACACTAAATTGCTAACACAATCACAAAAAAGCACTCAAGAGAAAAACTCAAGTAGCAGAAGAAAATAGGAAACACAAAAATAGAGGTCTGATAGAAAGCTACACCAAAAATAGGTAGACTAGGTCACCTAGGTCAACCAGGTCTTGCATAGATTGTTATAAATTTTAAATTTTAGTTATTTGTTATACTATTTAAGGATCTTAGGTATGTGTGCACACAAGTCTAAAAGTCAATATTTTTCAAAAAAAATCTCCATTTTATGATTATGTAACTCCAAATGTAAGTGTAACAATTTAAAAAAAATTCAAGCTATAAAAGATAATTGTAAATGTAATTTATAGATATAGGATGCAACAATTCATTGATTCTAAGATGCCAAAATATAAAAATGATGATGTTGATACAATTTTGAAACAAAACAATGTAATTTTTCACTTTTTGAACTATATGCAAGATGCCTAAATGAATGCAATGGAAAATTTTAGATTTGATTTCAAATTTAAATGACCTAATGCCAATTTGTGCATGCAATTTGAATGTATATCTAACCTAAGATGACTAAAAATAACTCTATTGCAACCTATGATGTAATGTTATATGCATTTTTTAAATTTTTGTAATTTTTTGATGCAAAATGAATGACTAAACAAGCAATGAAAAACAATGGAATACAAAAACTATATCTAGGATGAATTGTTTTAGATTTCAAAAGGTTTATGATGTAAATACGTTGAGTTCACCAAAATGAAATTAGAGAAAAATTGAAACCCTAGGATTTGACTCTAGGTTTTAGGCACTTTTTCTAATGTGTTCCATTTAGAATTGAGGTAGTGGGAATTTGATAGATTTTTTGACAAGATATAAGACTATCTTATAACATGGAAGGTGAGTGAAATTTCCCTTAACCAAAGTTGGGATGGAATTTGGAATGAAATTCTACGTAATGACTAGGCTAATGATGTAAATTGCTATTCTAATGCAAATATAATAGACATAAAAAATCACAGACAAATTTAGACTAAAAAATGGACCAAGTAGAGTATTTTGCACATGTGATATGAATTTGAAGTTGATTTCTAAGGACTAGGTCACCCTGGGTGACTGTGTCCCAGTATAGTGATTCCAAATCTAATTTTACAGTCCTCTAGTCCCAGATCAGAGTTTTTTATTTCCACTTGTTGCACTATTAGATCTTCATTAGGTGAAGATATTTAAGTGACTTTTCATTTGTTGTCAAGGTGTAGGGTTTGAATGCAATAATGAAAAATTGATCTTTAAACTTCTACCAATCTTCTTCAAATCTAAAACCAACACATTCAAAGAGAGAGAGGGTTGTGCCATATGGGGGATTTCCTTAGTCAAATCTCATGTTAGTGTTTCCATTTCCATAATGACAATGGGTATGTGCAGGATCATCATGGAAAAAATAGGCCCTTAAGTAGCAAAAAAATAGAAAAATCAGAGTTAGGAAATTTCATGTAAAATATTGAATAACTTATCTATATTATTTCAAAAATATGTAAGAATAGAATCTATAGAAAATTGAATGTAGTTTCTAAACTACTAGGGTTTTAAAATAATAATAATCTATTTGGTGAAAATTTGAAATTTCAATGCGGTGAGTACTTAAATTTCAGGGAAAAATAAAGTAGGTGTCTATCTAACCACCCTAACCACAATAAAATGATAATATGTTTTATAATATTTTAGATATAAGTAGAGGACTCATGCCTCGATGTGATGCATATTTTTTGTAATTTTTTTTCCTAGTAAATAATTAATTATGATTTTTTTATTACAACTTTTTTAAAAATATATAAAATCGTATCTATGACCACCTTAACTTGGTCAAAACTTCATGAAATTCAATTTTTATTTTTTTAATCCTATAGTATGTGAAGCATAGAATGTGACACATTTTTTGGATTCAAAAAATGTGATACCGTTTGAAATCTATAGATATTTTTCAATCAGCCTATTAATTAGGACTTTAGTCATAATTTGAATATAAAATGAATAATAATTACTTATTAAATTCAAAGTAAAGAATAATTTAGATTAGTGGAAAGTTGAGAATCTCCTTTAAAAACACTTTTTGTTTCATCAATTTTAGGTAAGAAAATAGTCATCAGCCACATACTCATCATATTGCCACTTTTTGGCCCATCATGATCCTACACATACCCCAATGTCAATGATAGGGAGCCTACAAATTTGAGGGATAAGTATAAATGATGTAAAATGAATGATAAATCAATAATGGACTATAACTCACCACCCAAAGTGGCTTCCTTGAAGGACTAAAGTCACACAAATCTCAGGTCTAAGCTTTGATTATAGATGACTTGATTTTCTTGATGACCTATAAGGGTTATATCTCACAAACAATATGATAACATAAACATGAAGAAACTCACATACATGTTGACATGATACTTTGATATTGAATTATTATAATAAATATAATCTTGAATGCTCTTGACTTGCTTGATAATTCTATTGACAAAAAATATTTCTTAATATTTCCAATTAGTTTTCAAATGATGCAATTTAAATAGGTATTTATATGTAATTATTCTAATTTCCCAGAAATTAAATCTTGACACCTGACTTTGGATATCTTCAATTCAAGTAATAAAATGGAAACATCGACATATTCAAGTTTTGAGGAAAATAGGGGGACTAAGTCACCCTAGGTGACTACATCCCAACCCTATTTTATGGGATTTAAGGTGTCAGGGAAAAGTATTAAATAAAATGCTTTGGTTTTCAACTATAAATTTGTTGGTAACTATTCAAATGGGCCACAAATGCATAATTTAGGAAATTATGTGTTTAATTAGGTCCATGCACTTAGGGGGGAGCAAACCATAGTGTAAAATTATAAAGGGGAACATTTTACGATGCTACAAATTCATAAGATGGTAATCAAAACATAGTCTAATTCTTCAACTTAAAAGTATAATTTAATTCTTTCAATTACCAACTAATAATGGGTAAAATAGACATTTAAAAGAATCATCGCATTCACAAAGAAGAATAACAATGAAAAAACCAATTATAGCCCACACACTACAATAGGTTTCTTATTCTAAATGACTCAAATTGTACGTTCACAAACTTACAACTTCCCAAAATTAGCTAACGTCTAATTTTTTTATTCTTCTTGTTCTTGCTTTTCCCTTAATAAAGACCCCTCCTATATCATTCAAATGCATGTTTAAATTCTTCAAATGTAACGAAATATTTTAAAATTAATCATTTCCTTGAAGGTTAAAGAGTTATTTTTAATCTTGAAAATTTTAATGGTTCATATGATTTAAAATTAAAATTACAATATAATGATGAAATAAATCATTATTCAAGTGGCATACTTCCTAAGTTAGCATTGCTTTGGTCTTCTTGTGATGACAAGACCAATCATGTGAGGTACTTGGATTTGTAATCTAGGAATGCATTCATGACAAGTGGCATCTCACTATGCTATAGAATAATAATTTTTTTCCTTTAATGAGATCCAACTTGCTTGTGAAGGTTATTACATGTCCACTACATTTTACCAAGCCTATGTTAATGACACTAAGTCTTCCTATGTTATTTACGTGTAAAAAGGTTATTCATTGAGTATCCATTCCACCATTTCATTCATATTATTCATCATTATTTCCAAGTTCTCATCCTACAAATTATCCTTCATTCTTATACCAATGGCCAATGAATATCAAACCTAATTTGATTGCATTCCTTTAGCAATTTATTCTATTCTAAAATGGTTTGCTTCAAGAAGAACTTCCACTATATGCTCTTCTTCCACATGAAACATCTTGTGTCATTGGCACTTGGCAATATCTTCACTATTACCAATTTGTCTCTCTTGAGATCAACTGTTTCCTTTAAATCATTTTGACTTGTTGTCATACTAACTCCTCAAGCTTAGTGTTTACAATTTATCTACCAATTTCATTCTTTAGCACCATAATATCATCACAAATCTTTCTCATTTCCTCAATAAATTTTACTCCTTGGTTATAGTATCTTTAACCCAATCTTTTTTTGCTTTACCATAAGTTTTATAAGTGTTCAATTTGTTAATTATCTCCTTCCCACTAGTTGAATTAGGATCAAAAGAAACATTAGCTTGACACACTAGTTGAGATAAAGGACCAATAAATAATTTAAACTTTATCTTAACACATTCACCCATTGTTTTAATTGTTTTTTCTTCTGCTTACCCTTAGTTGTCCTCTCCACCAACTTAGTGATTGATACTCGAAAGTTATCCACACCTCCATCTCTTGTGGAAGACCCCAAGTCAATTCTAGTGATATTGAAATATTTAATAGTCATTTGGATAGTTTTTTTGTTCATAAGGGTGAGAAACTTCTGCATACATGATGCTTGTAGTGGTATCTTCCAACAATGTAGGTGTAGTTTTTGGTTTCTTAGGTTGTGAGGTTCTTTGAATAATTTTTCTAGAATAATATCCTTAATAGAGAGGCTTAATTGAACTAATTTTTTTTTCTTGATTAGGATTTTTTCCAGCTAGGAAATGTAGGAAGGATTTGATGGTGTCCCAATAGTAGGAGAAAAAATTGTAATGATCTCCAAAGAGGAGGAGTATCATAAGTTTCTATCTCTGGGGAGGAAAGAGGAATAGGGATAGTTTGAGTGTGAAGGATTTGAGGTACATTTCATGGAGGAGAATTTGGAGGAGAATGAGGAGAAGAAAGATCACTCACCTGAGATGGAGAAGAATGTATATATTAACCATATATTCTTATTCAGACTCTTTTCACATGGTCCAACCTCCACTTTTCCTTTTCCTTTTGAACTTTTTTCTTAGTAGCATCTACAAAGGTATTTTCTATGATTTTTCTCTCTAGAGGATCTTCGTCACCATCTCCTTCCCCAGTAGGATTTTTTTGTTGAGAATAAGATATTTATTGGGTTGAAGGTGACTGTCTTTGACTACTTTCCATAGGCTTTGGGGTTTTCTTAGATTTTTAAGTTGTGGAAAATATATTTTTTACATTCTTCTTCATCACCCGATAATGAGTTCTTTTAAGAACTATTGTAGCTTTTCTTTGATGGTTTTGACCTCCTTTATGCTATAGTTTATCAAGAAGAAAGGTTGTATTTTTATATGATTCATAAAGATGGGATCCACTAAATGAGATTCATCATCTTTAATACCATGAATACCCCAGTTCATTTTAAAGTTCACAACTTGTCTCAATGATAATCTCATCTAACTCCTTTTCCTAGCTTCATATTAACCAACAAAATCTACCCAATAGTATTCTAAGGCTAGGAGATCATAAAACCTTAGCCCCAATTATAAATTAGTTTTTATGAAATTTTTACTATTAAAAGGAAATCTCCTCTCATAAAATGCATGGTATATTTTTATCAAATCATTTTCAATATTAAGAGTATTTAACATGGAATTACATGAATAGTGACCAAGGCCAATAGGGAAATAAATTCTTGCCTTTTCCTCTCCTGGTATCTCTTATTCACCTTTGCTACCTGTTTCCACACCTCAATGAGAACAAATTTGATTTTTTTATACTTAGGTAGTTTATAAGGTAGTCCATCAAATCCCCCAACTTTGATATAGGTGAGTATTTGGAATTGTCTAATATGGCTATCATAGGTATTAACCAATTAAATAACTTCTATAGATATCCTTAAAGACATGTCACATTGAATTTGTGTGACTATTTACATGGTGAATGCATCACTCACTCTTCTAAAACTCTTATAACTCCTCTATAGTGTTAATTGAGTGTAATAGTCATAGATTTGGGTTGTCTCATCAAAAAAAATATAGGACTTAATTTGGGCCATGGTCTTGAATTGTGTAGAACATACATGAAAACTCTTATACTTAGGTAGTTTATAAGGTAGTCCATCAAATGCCCAAACTCTGATATAGGTGAGTATTTGGAATTGTCTAATATGACTATCATAGGTATTAACCAATTGAATAACTTCCATAGATATCCTTAAAGACATGTCACATTGAATTTGTGTGACTATTTACATGGTGAATGCATCACTCACTCTTCTAAAACTCTTATAACTCCTCTATAGTGTTAATTGAGTGTAATAGTCATAGATTTGGGTTGTCTCATCAAAAAATATATAGGACTTAATTTGGGCCATGGTCTTGAATGGGGAATTGTGTAGAACATACATGAATACATATAAAATAATTTATTATGGTAAAACTAGACTATGCTGGAATGAATTTGATTAGTGTTAAGATCAACCAAATCAATGAATTATCTATCATGAATAATTATAGTGATAAAGAAGTACATAAATTCATTGATTCATGAGCATACTCATTACCTCTTAGCCGATGGAGGAGGACTATAATATCTAAGTTTTCCTCCAACAAATTGGACCTATGTAATCTTTTAGGTAATTCAAATTTCCATTTTTTAGGTCTTGATAACCATTGTCGAGCAATTCTATGTTGATTCTTTTTCTATGTGTAATGTTGTTAAACAATGGTGAAACTAAAATCTGCATATTCTTCTCTTTGATGTAGTCGAAGGTAGGAGATTAAATTTTCTCTATTTACATTGAATATTAACCTATTGTCATTTTTCCTTACCTCTCTTATTTGAGGGTCATAGTGGTTTATAACCAAATTGAGACACTTTACTTCCACTAGAAAGGAAGTTGCCTATAATAATGCACTTTTGACCAATCTCTATGTAATTGGGGGTCTATCATCTTTCCCAATTTTCTCCCAAAAATATTTCAAACTCACATACCCTAATCTAGTGTCACTAATTTTTTATAGAGTGCTTGATAACATTGTCAAATACTCATAACCCAAGTATTTATACTTCATGGCAACTTCATATATGTAACAAAGATGAGGGTGAATTTCTCTAAGGGGAAATTTAAAGGAGACCTAAGAAATTTTTATTTTAGTGAAGGAAATTTGTATCACACTTTTTATTTTATGAATTGTTATTTCCCCATAACTTTCCCCTTAGTTGATAGTAGACTGAAATGAGTGTAATATTTTGTGTACCTTAAGTATGATGTTTGTTTTGTTTCCTCAATCCTTTCCTACGTGAACTTTTCAATTTTACTTCTTCATTTCTATGAATTGGTTGTTGAATGTTTATTGAAATTAATTATATTACAATTAAATGTCATGTATATACTCACACCAAACATTCTTTGATTTCAGGGAAGCATTAATAGCACATTAATTTTGGCACATGTGAGCCTTTCCATTGATATTGATCCCTGTCACCAAATTTTAAAAAAAGATCAAAATTTTCAATTGTTCTGAGAATCTTGTCAAGTTCCAAAATAGGTTTCAAAAACCATATAGATTTTGTGAATGATTATACTTTACTTCTTTAAAACCTCACTCCCATTTGGCTTGTTGACACTGGAAAATGTTTTTTCTTTCTATTTAGGTTAGTACTAGATTTTTGAACCCTCAGAGATCTTCGATAATAGTTTTAAGCCTCTTTTCAAAGTCAAAACTCAATCCTTTCTTACAATTCAAATGTTATTCTTGTCATTGTTGGATTTCTTTTAAGTGAACTCTTTGATGTGTTGAAGGTTGTGGGTTTCTTGACAACTCCCAAAAATGTTATGACAACCCTATCACAACTCGAATATTTTTTAAGAACTTGGTTAGAGACTAACACAAGTTCATGGAAGAAAGAAAAGATTTCTGAGTTTTAATTTCAAGACTACATAAATAAAAGTAAAGCTTAAGTGGGATCATGACCAACTTGTCAAAAGCTGAAATTGTTGTGGAAACCTCTTCAGACTCTTACGAAAGTTTGGAAACACATATTTTTGTTGATAGAACAATTTTATGGAACACAAAATATTTTAGTATCCAATTCAAAACAAACGGCCAACGAAAACTAAGAAAACAAAGTATAATAAATAATAAGTGTATAGGAATAATTGTGGATAAAGATGGTATAATGTGGAATGTGTTAAAATATTTGTATGTAGATAAGAGTGATAGATTAGGAAACAAGCCTCACTTTAAAAATAAATAATATATTATTTATCGATATGAAATTTGTATTAATTTATAATATATTCCATCAAAATACATTCAAAACTAAATAAAAATTAACATGAATATACATATTTCACATTACAGGCATAAGACATTATATTGTAATATTTAATAGATTTAAAAAATATATTGTAATATTTAATAGATTTAAAAAATATAAATTCTAAGCCTTGTTTACATCGAATTGAAATCTTATGTTTGAAAAAAAATAAAATTCGAACTACATAAAAAGATGTAAGTCTTGTACAGATCACTTGAAGCATCTTTCTTACAAAATTAAATTAAAGCTTTCTCGTTTGACACCTATAGTCACTTTGCGATTCTTCTAAGAGTATCGTAATCTTGAGACTAATCATTTATTTGTTATGGAAGCGGAAGCATAAACCCATAAAATAAAAATATTGCAGCATAAATTAGTTGCAAATAAATAATATAGAGAATTAAATGAAAAACAAAACAACACATAAGAAGCTGATTTACGTGGTAAAACCTTGAAAAAACATCAAGGAAACACCCACGGGGCAAGGTATCGGTAATTTTATTGCTCGGATAAAACAATTACAAGCTTCACAGTTGTTGCTATCATAATTGATCTTGCAATTTTACAAATCTCAACAATTGCTCTTGTAATTTACAATAAAATCAAACTTACAATCACTCTTGCAATCTGCAATCCTAACTCTTACTCTGTCTTCAAAACAACCAAGATATATATAATATTTTGAAGATAACAATCATCACTTAATGTAGAAAAAAATTTGTTTTATTCCTTTAAAGAAATTAGAAATTTCCTTTTAAATGATAAAACTGTTTTCTTTCTAAAAAACTGAGATATGATTTGTTTTCTTGTTTTTTTCCTTGTTTTATTGTTGTCACAATCCAACATTATTCCCAATCAAAAGTAAAAACTTATTTATCTTATTCCAAATAAATAAAAGATGATTTCAAATAAAGAAAAAGCAATTCCAAATAAAGAAACAATGAATTTTTTTTATTATTATTATTGAATAAAAATAATCAAGTTACATCAGTCCAGAAACAAACTGGAGCAGCAAAAAACAGGCAAGACAAAACCAGCAGCTCATAAAGAGTTGTTCAACACCAACGTCATTTGGGGAACATGAAAGTCAAACAGCAGTATACATAGACAAGGAAACACAGCAGTTCAAAAACAGCATATGCAAGCTGAAACAGACATAAAATACTCTCCAAAATCCAGCTGCAAGTAGATTGACCAATATAAGACCAACCTCCATACTCAGCAATTCAAATATTTAATAAATGCGATCACACGGACAACCCCGATAGTACACAATCTATTCTGTGGAAACGTATGTCGTATTATTCCAACCGTAAAAGATGGCAAGCCACTTTGTTTTGCACCGGTGCGCCAAGTCCACAAGCCCCCATCTATCGAGTTTCACCCACATGCACTCCGCCACACGGTCGGTAGGAAAAAGATGTATACTAGTCAGGTGGCTAAATGTGGCCTTGTTCACGGAAAACTTTGCAGCCAAGCAGAAAAAAGTCAAATTACCACAGCAGCAGATGAACACGCAGAACGCAAGAATGATCCAAGCTAGGACGGGAGCCTTGTTGGCAAGCATGGCATACACTGCAGCCATGAAGCCATACGCCGTGAAGGCAAAGGTGGCACAAACCAATAGGTCAGTGGTACAGACGAACAACATCTTATCTGTTGTGGTGATAGGTGTACTCATCTGCCACATGAGCACCACGAACAGCGACAGAAAGAATGCCACGCAATCAAATATGAGAAAAAGCTTGAAGGAGGGTAATCCAAGCAGAAACGGTGTGCCTTCTCCCGATTGTCCTTCCTGCCCGAAACCGCCGGGAATAGTGAAAGCCGCCCTTAAATGACATTGTCGTTGACAGCACCGCCACCACTAATTCTGTGTTGCGCCTGTCCTCATATGCTTTGTTCACCAACTTAATGGCATTCTCATATTTCTCTGCGCTCACCTTCGGAGCACTGTACAAGAAAGGCTTGCGCTTGGAAGGATAGCTAGCCAGCACTGCAATTATCTTGCCAGCTTCGTGATACTCTGTGTTCTCTCTCACAATGTCGAGGGCCGTTAAGCCTTCCTTGTTAACGGCAAATTTGTTCATCCCCCTTATACGCAGCAACGAATTAACCATCTATAAAATGCACACTGAAATTAGTACATAGAAATTAAATTATCCATTGAAAATAGTCATGCTTAAAGATTTCTCCTATGCAAGTTGTTTCCGTGATGATTTTCAGTTCCTATCTCAAATGGAAATACTGTCATCAATTGACTTTGCCGATACACCAGATCAGGTTAAGAATCGACCGAAACCCGAAACGTATAGTTGATTCAAAGAAACAAACTTCAGTGACAAACAGAGGTTCGTATAGAAAGAGACTTACATTCAAGTTCTTTTGCTTTGCTGCAATATGCAGTGGTGTGTCTCCTTCACATATCCCTGGAAAAGGATATTTGGTTTCACCCGGATCTGTGTTTCCTCCACTTGTCGGGGTCTCTTCCTCCGGAGGCTTGTAAAATCCCTTGTTGACCAAGCATGATAAGCCTACTGTTTTGTTCAAGTAATCAACAATTCGCACTTGGCTAACTTGGGCAGCTAAGTGTAGCACGTTCATTCCATACCTTGTTGGTATTTCAACAGCTTCTGGCCTCCACTTTATCAACTCTTTTACTGCTTCCAGATGCCCCAATTTCGCTGCCACACAAAGCGGAGTTTCTTTGCTGAAATAAGCCCCATAACACAGTTCGGGCTCAAATTTTATTAACTTCCCTATTATATCCACGTAGTTTCTTTCAACAGCTATACGCAGAGCTGTGTTGTCAAGTTTGTCCTTTGTTTGGATTAACTGCTTTGCATCTCGTTGAATTAGTAAATGATCCACCAGATCTGTAAAAGAAGCATCCAAAATCATTGCCTTACGTAAGATAAGATGTTCTTCAAGAAGGGCTACAGGTTAAAGAATATGCCTAATTTACCTTCATTGAAGCGATACAGACGTCAGCTAAAATAACAACACAAAACAGCTCTAATTCACTAAAAACAAAAATAAAGATAAACATTAAAATAGAGCATTTTATATGAGCTATCCACTGTAATGAAACCATGATAGACAAGCATGCTTGTGTCATTTGGAGTGAACATAAATTTGTTCATAGAATGACATTTATTTGGTGAAAAGTTTGATACTATTATAAATGAAAAGATAAAAAAGCCTAAATTCTAAAGACAATGTCCTGATATTTACTGATACTATTATAAATGAATAGGTAAAAAAGGTCTAAATACTAAAGACATTGACCTGAATCTCCTCTGTTTACTGCAACAGTTAGACAGGTTCTCTTGTCCACCCTACTGTCGAGTAGGTTCGACGGACATTTGTCAAGTAGTGCCTTCGCTGTGTCTAAATTTCCGCTTTCGCAAGCTTTGAACAGAGCCGTTTCATTAAGGTTGTTGCGGACGTCAACATCAATTCGTTTTTGTTGGAGTAGAACCTTCACAACACTGGAGAAGCCTCCCTGAGCAGCCAAGTGCAGCGCAGTATTCTTTTCGGCATTGGTAGCATTCACAAGCAGAGACTGGTCTTCGGGATCGGTATCGTTCGGAGGTTCAAGATTGGGTCTCAGGAGCTCTTGAACGAATGGTAGATTTCCTACACTAGCAGCCAAATGGAGAAGAGTATTTTTCCCTCCAGGTGTAGTACGCTTGAGAGCTGCTTTAAGTTGGGAACTCTCAATTTTTGTTCCAGGGCGTACTGCGGCATTGTACGCCTCGTGATCGATCCTCCCGCTGAGTTGTTGAAGCTCAGTTGCCATGGCAAGTATCTTCTGTTACTGCCTTCCAACACCAACCAACACGCTTCTTTATAGTCTGTTTGAAGGCCCGGCTCTGACCCAGTCAAAATTCCATCTTCCGTTTCCGTTTTCCGTTTGTCGGTCATTGTCATGGTTACGTTCGCCGTTAGGTTTTAACATTTTTTTAAATCCCTCTCCCGCCCAACTAGCGGTCACAGTCAGCTAATTTTGATATTTTTTTTGGCTTTGTATTTACCACGTACAGTCTGTAACAATCTCAACTGGCACATACGAGAAAGCAGAGCAGGCTCAGATTTTCAAATCGATGCTCAGGAAGCGGTTGGAGCAAAAACCAAGTAGAGATCGATTGGTCTGGTTGAAACTGCTACATCCCGATTACCGAGTGCTCGGGGTTCAAATTCCTGCGCTAAGGCATTATCTGAGGCACAGTAAAGGAAAGAAAAAACCCTACTTGGGTGAAATGAATTATGGCAATATTCTAATTTTGTATTATATTAATCTTCAGTTTTAATTAATTTTATTTTATTATATCTGCACTGCACTTCAAGGATAGTTAAACATTTTACTTCTGCTTGTAAATTTTTTGTGCGATTTTAACAAAATGCACTGGACGGATCCGTAACCGTCAGAAGCCCTGTAGCCCGTAGCTGTCAGAAGGCCTGGATCCGTCAGAAGCTCGGGGAGTGTTTTCACGTGTGTACTGGGAATTTAAACCCTACAACTTTTTAATATTTTCTTTTTAAATGCCAAAAAAATTTAGTTACTTTCATACTGTAAATATAAATATAATATAAATTTATATTTTCATAATATTTTTTTTTATATATTATTTTTTAATATATATTTATATAATATATAATAAATTTATAAGAATTAAAAATAATAATAATAAATAATAATAAATTTTTATTTTTTTATTTTTTTAATATATATTTTATATTATATATAAAAAAAAGGTTTTATATATAATGTAAATTATATATTAAAAGATAATATATTTATATAGTATATATTTTTAAAAATATATAATATATTTATATATTATATATTTTTAAAAATATATACTATATAAATATATTATCTTTTAATATATAATTTACATTATATATAAAACCTTTTTTTTATATATAATATAAAATATATATTAGAAATATATTAAAATATTAAAATTTATTATTATTTTTTAAATTTGTATAAATTTATTATATATTATATAAATATATATTAAAAAATAATATATAAAAAATATATATTATGAAAATATAAATCTATAATATATTTATATTTACAGTATGAAAGTAACTTAGATATTTTTTACATTTGAAAAGAAAATATTAAAAAATTGTAGGGTTTAAATTCCCAGTACACACGGAAAACACTCCCCGAGCTTCTGACGGATACAGGCCCTCTGACAGCTACGGGCTTCAGGGCTTCTGACGGTTACGGATCCGTCCAGTGCATTTTGTTGCCTCTATAGACAGTGCCATGTTTTGAGACTGTAAAACAGTTCACGTGCCTCGTCTGTATTTTTGCATTTTATATACATGTCCACCAGTTTCAATGCAGCTAGTCGATCTGCCAAAGATCCTCTTACCATTCCTTAAATGCGTGGAAATATAGTATATGCATCTCACCTGCAACCATTTGTTTGCATATTTAGATACTTTTATTGAGATAAAAGAGTCCTATGAAACTATTTAGACAGTGAAAAAAAGAAAAGAAAAGAAAGAATTCTAACGACAGGCTGGCTGTAATCGCACAGAATCCGTGGTTCTCATTATGGCAGTTTTATTCTCCAAAGGTTGGTGAGTAACATCATTTATACTTATCCCATCACTGCATTAACACTAGAAGTAGACCACTATGGAAAGGGTGGATAGGGATGGTTTCCTTGGGGTCGACGCTAAGGTCCTCCAATATTAGCGGATCGAAGGTGCAAGGAAGGGCAGCGACAGATATAGAATCTACGGTGATCCTATTTATCCTCAGTGCCCCATGCTATGATGTGCATGTATATATTTCGAGTTGTGGCGTGCCTTATTTTCATTGTGGGGCCCGAGTTTTTAATTAAATATTGATTACAACATTACAAACCGCAGTAAGCTCTTTTGACTTTGAGATTTTGTTTGTTGTTTTGTTTTGTTTTCTGTCCAACAGCAACAGAGGTGTGCAGCAATGGAAGGAGTCTATGACTTAGCGCTACTGCAAGGAGATACTTGAGTTTTTATAGTTTTTTTTTTTAAATCTCCTTCAAAACTGCGCAAGATTCTCAGTGAATTCTCAACTTTTCTCATGATTCTTTTGTTTTTTCTGATCTCCAAACATCTGTGCTCTTCTAACTATCGTGAAATAAATTAACATCTGTTTTGTTGATGCCTCAATATTTTATCAAGTTAAAGTTGTTGGGCATTTATGATGTTGATCATGAAATTCATTATAGCTTTAGTTTATGTACTTCAATATTGATTGCTCTAGATTTCTTAAAAGTCTATTCTAGTGCCATCATTTCTTCCCACCACTTGCTTCTTCGTCACCTCCTACTTTCTGATAATTAATTTTCTATTGACTACCGCCTTATTCCTCACCGACTTTTCTTCATTACCAATATGCATATTAATGGTGTTTCTCTATACTCGGTGTTTACTAGCTAAAGTCGTTAATGATATAATCAGGCTATAAGACATTAGCATACGTGTCAAAGAAGGTTGGTGACAAAGACAGGAAATAACATGTGTTGGTGGCGAAGATGCTACATTTCTTGAAACTCAAAGGTTACAGTTCGGAAAGAGAGAGACTGATAAAAATCATTACGTTGATCCAAGGCTGAGATCCTCAAACCCACTCATTGAGCTGCTCCAAGAACACTTTTGGATCACAGAAAATTTATTGTCTGTTACTATCATTGAAGAGGAAAAAGGTAAAGTGTGACATCAAAGTCAAACATTGGAATCAAGTGAAAATGAAGGCAAAATTGGAGTTAAAAGATTCAAGCATCAAACTTGAAAACCAAAAGCGTTTTTTAATGCTTTGAGCTTCCGTCACACGCTTTAATTTTCTGTTTTAATCCAACTAGATCATTGTTTTCTTTCAAAGTTGGGCTAAAATTGAACTTTACAAACTTACTAGTCTTTTCATTTTGGGTTCTAAAATTGAACAAATCAACTTCACACTTGATTTTGGTGCTTAAAATGAAGTCATCATTGCTTTGAGGCTAAAACAAACAAGTGTTTGAATTGAGTGATCCTATTTTTAGTGCATTTTGAATGCGTATCCTCTCCCCTTGCGCTTTGTGTGATCTAAGGTGCAAGAGAAACACTCAAAATGCATTTTTTACTGCTTTGAGTCACTTTTAGAGGGGCCTGTCTAAGAGACACATCCGAAAGGAGAACTCAAAGGCGACTCCAACTGGTTTTTCATTCGGGCCGGTATACAAATGGATAAGACTAAACTGTCAAGTCCTCATGGTATGTAGGCCTTAGCCGTACAGTGTCTTTCAGAATGGGGTACTACCGTAAAACATATAAGAGCCCCTAGTAGGATTGATTAAAGCCTTTAGTGGCTTGCTAGACGCTCGCAAAGTGCCATGTTCCCGATGTTGTGTCATTAAGAACCTTGTTTCTAATTGCCATCCAGTCCATCCAACAAGTTTATTGAAGTGGTGCATTGGAACTCAGATTCCAAGAAGTTACTTGCCATGTCCGATCTTGGTTGAAATATAGAGGTTAAAACTTCATTCTTAACATACCTTTATATTTTATCCTTGGTTGCATGTAAATTCGTCTCTTCTACTATGAAGAGCATGAGGCAAGCCCACCAAGAAAAACGTACCAATTGAGTTAGGATGTTACATTACTTGTTTGAAAACATAGTGCGTTTATTGAAAACATTGGAAAACCAACATTCAACATCATCGTCAAAATTTCAAACCCCTTAGTTAGAGCAAATACCTTTGACAAAACCAAAGAACTATTGCTTACCCTGGGGATTAAGTCCTTAGAGGTTTCTAAGTAATTGGGTTTACATCTTAATTTGCCTTTACAAAGGTCAACATTAGGCAACCCTTGTCCTGATTTCTTGGAACTTCCACATAGCACTTTGTGGGACGAAAAGAAGTTGTGACATTGGACATTTAGTTTGAAACCTAATCAAGAAGTGTGATTTTGGTAAAAAGAACTCATTAAGCAAAGATAACAAATTGGACCCCACACATGTGCTTGTTTATCTTTTTATCGTCTTTCAAGAAAACATTGGTCTTTTGATTTGAACTACTCTTAGAGAAAAGCGTGTTCTTCAATATCTTGGCCTAGTAAACAAAATTATTCTTAGGTTTTGTGGATGTTAAAATCTGCAAAATGTGGTTAGAAATCTAACAATAGAATCTGCACGATCGTTAGTATTTCAACAACAAACCAAAATATTTAACATCCTTATGAAATAATACATCATGTTCAAAATGCAAACAAATGACAAAAGAACTAAAGTAAAAGAATAAGAAAATATGATGTAAACTATCTCATATTGGATTGGTGCTTCTTGTGGAAAGAAGCCCTTTCCCAATCCTTGCTAAACTCATAATAAAGATACTATGATAATGGAGTGAAATGGAAAAAATTAGCTTTCAATGAGATTGACTTTGCAAGAGATGTAGCTCAAGTTGTAGAGATGATGGAGGATTTGCTCAAAGATTGAGCTTCTATTTAAGGATTTTCAAAATGCTAAGTGTTGAAGAGGGACCAATGTGGGACTAATATTGGACCAATGAAAGAAGGACACTTGTCATCATGTGAGTGGTTGATGCATGTGCAAGATTTGGGAAATGTGCCCATGGGAGGGAGTTTCAAATTTGAATTTGAGAGGCAAGATGAGTGGGGGACAAGGAAATGCGTTAAAAAAATGTAATGTTGGAGGAACAAATCAACTTGCCATGTTGAGTGAAAATGGTGATTTAGATAAATCAATAAATGGATTTATTGGTGCAAGTTGCAAAATCTAGAGAATGCAAGTGGGTGAGATTAGCATTTAATCATGGTTAGATTAAATTAATGATGATTAGGTTAGCTTAATAGTGTTTAGATGATTTTGACTTTTTAGGACTTTGATATTTGATTTATTTGATATTTGTTTTGATGTTTTTGATGTTTTCTGTTTTTGACTTGTTTTTGGATTTTTTTATGTTTTGGATGTTTTTGGATTTTTCGCACAATTTTGACAATTTGGATATGGATATGTGTGATGACATCAGTGCTCTGTTTGGGATTTTGTTGAAGACCAAGCTAAGGTTGCCTGATCGAATCGATGGATTGATGATGATGATAACATTGTTGAGGATACACAACAATGCAAGGATTTGACTGATCATGACTCATGATGATAACATTGTTGAGGATGCACAACAATGTAAGGATAGTGTTAAGCAACACAATGATCAGGAAGGATATCCCAAGATTATGGATTGATTGGATTCGATTGATCAGGATTGTTGAAGCTTGATTTGGAACAAAAGTTGATTTGAATGATTTGATGTGGCATTTGAAGGGTGTGTTTCATGCAACTGATATTGGTTGTTTGGATTGATGTTCGATTGAAGATGAAGTTTGATAAAGACATGTTTTTGTCAAAATATGCCATGGGCTAGTGATTTGGATTTATGCTCACAAGTGGTTTGATCAATTTGATTCTACGTTTTCCAATGTTTGGATCACCACATAAGTTGGAGAATATAGATCAAGATTTATTTCTGAAGCAAGATCTAAATATCTGCCCCCAATGTCCAGCGATGTAGGGAATGTCGTAAATGGATGCTCAGATAGGTGTATGGATGGATGAATATGGATAAGCATACAAGGGATGCCAAGGATTATCTTGCGAGAAGATAAGGTGTTTGGATAAAGAAACCTCATTTGGATAGTGCTTCCTAGCTCAGATAACGCTGCATAGGACAGGATCAATGAAGATGACCCATGTCGAGGTGTTTACCATAAGCAAGCGTAAAGTGTGCGCCAAATTTTCATCAAGATCAAGATAACTCGGACTATGGATGTAGATATATGCAAATGGATTGGATAAATGGTTCTTGGATGAATGGATTTATTATGGATAAGATGGATAGAATGATGACTTTATTATGGACGGGATGAGATGCTTCCATCTAAACCGGCGCACGTAGATGCTCGATTCTACACATGATGCCTATTTGCCATGTTTTCGTCATGGTCTTGCCCAAAGCGCCACCATAGTGGTTTTCACTAGAGGACTATTTTTTTCTTTACTGTTTTCAATCTTTTTTTTATTTTTTTGGATTTTCATGTTTTTTTATTTTTTTGATTTTCCTGGAAGATTTTAAGCTCATGTTGAATCGCAAGGTGTTGTTGATGTGGATACCGCTGTCATAATGTGCCATTGGTATCCTGCCTGAAGAAGCTGCCTTACCAAGATACGTGCACTTGAATGCAACTTTTGAGATCCCTTATTTGATTTGTCAATACCGAAGTTAACTTTGTCTTTGTGCGCACATCACGATAGAGTGCCTTCTGAATCCTTATAATGAAGGGTCGTTTCCAATACACGGTCAATGTAAGAATTGGATATTATGCGTGGAGGCGTGGATAGAGTGTGTTTAGGGATAAGAGATGGATTGGTTGACAGTTTGGAATCTTTGACTCTCCAAACTTGGGGAAATGAGCAATGATGGGTGAATACGGAAGTGTGCGTGGAAATAGGACCAACTGCTTGATATACTTTATTCATCACTTGAAATGCCTGCTTTTTCTTTTGTGGACATATTTGATGGATACTTTTCCCTCTTTTATTTTTCCCCATAGTTTCTTTGACTGATGGAGTTTGATAGGGATGATCTTTCTTTGTATTCTTTGGTAACCATATGTATTTGATTTGTACTTTATGCTTTCTAACTTCTTTTGCTTTGATAACATTCTTCATACTTTGATTCAAATCTTTTTGTTGACATTGGTCCCAATTAATGGATGGGGTGATGGGTGGATGAAGATTTGTGATGTGGCTAGTTGTAGTATTGGCATTGATTTCACCATAAGGATCCTCTGTGCTCCCTACATTGGCGTTTGCTTGAGACATGGCTGCCCCCAGTATGGTGGTAGTAGCACCTTCGTTGCTTGATTCTGCTTGCTTTGAGATGTTTTGTTTAGTGAATGTGCTCTGACAAATGACCACTGTAGATGACATTGTTTCAATCTTCTGCTCTGCTGTCTCTAGATTATACTGTTCTTTCTGACTTGCTTCCTTGAATGGATAATGTTCGATATCTTTATTCATGATATCCTTAGTCTGAATTTGTGATATATTTGATACTGATGTTGACAACTCAATAACTTGCTCTTTTTTTGTTGTAATGTCAAGAGTAAAAGAATCCTATTTTGAATGAAGATCATCTATGTGTCCATCTGTAGAAAGCATCTTCTGGGTAGATGGATGAATATGCATTATGCTGATGTGATCATCATTTGTGATATCTTGTATGGATAGGAGAGTGTCCATTAGATCATTATAGTAGCTCGAAGATACAAATTCTTGATCTTGAATGATTTCGGAATTGCTTTCAACATGTTTTGGATCAATTTCTTGACATGAGTTAGTTTCAAAGGATGGATTGCTTACGAAGGGTTCTTGGATATCGTCATTAGACATGATAAGTGGTTCTATATCCTCAAGTTTCAATTTCAGAGTTCCTTCAATATCAATATCCATGAAGTTGAAGGGGGTCAATATGTCTTGGAAAGGACCATTGCTAGACTTTAATGGAAGATTTTGATCATGTTCTGAAATAAATTCTTGAGCTATGTCGTCTAACTCATAAGGCGATGTAGAGACATTTTCAACATGATAATTGTTCGACGAATCATGCATTATGTCAATTGGATTCAATAATCCTAACACTCCTTGAAAGAGATCACTAAAAAGTGGCTCTTAATGTACGGTGAGTTGATCATCGGATTGTGTAGATACATCCTCAATGTGCTCCTCGATGGAGAGGTTTTGATCATTGTTTTCGACAATTGCGGTGGAGAGATTGTGAATGTTTTCAACCATAGAGTCAAGTGATGTTGATATTTCTTGAATTGGCTCATTGTCGAGTATTGTTGGTGGATTTTGATCGTGATTCACAAGTGACTCTTGACCTATGTCAATTTGATCTTCGGATGAGATAGAAACATCTCCAATGTGCTCTTTGATGGATAGATCTTGATCATTCCTTTCAACAATTGTGGTGAAGAGATTGTCAATTCTATCACCAGTAGTTGGATGCTCATTGCTATCCCCAATAGTTATCATTTTTCGTGTTTGCACTTGTGTTTGTTGGGTAGCTTGAGAGGCTTGTTTCACTTGTTGAGCTTGTCTTGTTTGTTGTGTGGCTAGATATCATCGGATGGCCTTTTGGTAGGCTTGGTGAGCTTTTAATGCAATGTCATATTGTCTTGTTGCGTTTGGTTTTGGTGGTAATGGTGGTGGATTTGGAATTGTGTTGGATGTAGTAATGAGTCATTGAGATAAGCTTGAAGTGATTGTGATGGTTTGAGGTGTGAAGGGCATGATAGTGGTGGTTGGAATGATCGAAGTGATAGGGATGGTTGGAATAACCAAGGTGAGAGGTCTTTGGGAGACCATGTTTTGATTTGGGATCAATGTTGTTGTTTGATTAGATACCATCCGTTGGTGCGATGTCGATGGTATATTTGAAGGATTTGACGTGATTTGATTGGTGTTAGGTGGATTGATTTGGATGGAGTGATTGGTGTTAGGTAAAGGGGCAAGCCCTAAACCAAGGAATGATGTTGATATGGGTGGTGGAGATTTCCCTTGGCACAATGCCTCAACTATTTTGGAAAGTTTTGTAATTTGATCTCGCCAAATTTGTTCTTGATTTTGATCTTGACTCTCTTGATATAGTTGATCTGTCTCTTGTTTAAGAAAATTTGGAGTGTGTAGTTGTGTTTGATTTTGGACTATATTCTGATTTGTGATGACACTCAGATTTGGTATGATGGGTTGAAATTGACCATTGTTCATGTTTGGAATATTCGTATGATTTGCAAATGTATCCATCCCAAAGTTTGTCGGATTCATGTTTGGAAAACTTGTACTTGGTACCTTCTCATTCAATTTGTAGGGATTTGGTGGGATGACATTGTTCGTTACAAGGCTCATGCATTGATTGTTCGATTAATAGACTTGTAGGTTTGGACTTGGATTTACCACTGGGAAATGTGTTCCAATCTTTGATTTGGGCATACTCACACTTGTTGTGCTATTGACATTTGACGAAGGTAATGGTCCCATGTATGGATTGTATAAGTGTGAGTTTTGATAATCAATTGGGTTGGTAAGGCTTTGAAGATTCAATTGATTTGGATTACTCAAGATGTATGGATCAAGTTTGTATTCCATGTTCTCCTTGTGTTTTAACCTTGTTGCAAAAGTAACTTCTAAGGTTCTTAGGACCAATGACGAGATGAAGGATGAAAGTTGTGAATAATATGGGTGATGAACTTTTAGGGACTTTGGATCAATGCTAGACTTAGGACTTGATTTTGATTGTTTGATTTGGATGATGAATTTGTAAACCCTAGGATGTTGGATGTGATCTTAGGATGAACTTGTTCGAGGGTTTGTTGATTTAATTAAATGTATGAGAAAGAATGCATTCCCACACACCTAACTAAACGAGATGATTTTGATTTTGATGATGTGCCTAAGTCTAGAATGATGTTTTCAAAAGTTCTAAATTTGTTTGGATGGATGGAGTGTTTGATTTGATCCTAAATGAACCTAAGAATAATTTTGTTTACTAGGCCAAGATATTGAAGAACATGCTTTTCACTAGGAGTACTTCAAATCAAAAGACCAATGCTTTCTCGAAAGATGATAAAAAGATAAACAAGCACATGTATGGGGTCCAATTTGTTATCTTTGCTTAATGAGTTTCTTTTACCACAAACACACTTCTTGATTAGGTTTCAAACTGAATGTCCAATGTTACAACTTCTTTTCGTCCCACAAAGTGTTATGCGGAAGTTCCAAGAAATCAGGACAAGGGTTGCCTAATGTTGACCTTTGTAAGAGCAAATTAAGATGTAAACCCAATTACTTAAAAACCTCTAAGGACATAATCCCCAGGGTAAGCAATAGTTCTTGGGCTTTTTCAAAGGTATTTTCTCTAACTAAGGGGTTTGAAATTTTGATGACGATGTTGAATGGTGGTTTTTTAATGTTTTTGATAAACACACTGTGTTTTCTAACAAGTAATGTAACATCCTAGCTCAATTGGTACGTTTTTCTTGGTGGGCTTGCCTCATGCTCTTCGTAGTAGAAGAGACAACTTTACATGCAACCAAGGATAAAATATAAAGGTATGTTAAGAAAGAAGTCTTAACCTTTATATTTCAACCAAGATCGGACATGACGAGTAACTTCTTCGAATCTGAGTTCCAATGCACCACTTCGATAAACTTGTTGGATGGATTGGATGGCTACTATAAACAAGGTTCTTAATGACACAACATCGGGGATATGGTACTTTGCAAGCATCCAACAAGCCACTAAAATCTTTAATCAATCATACTAGGGGCTTTTATACTTTTTACGATAGTACCCCGTTCTGAAAGACATTGTATGGCTAAGGCCTACATACCATGAGGACTTGATAGTTTAGTCTTATCCATTTATATACCTGCCCGAATGAAAAATTGGTTGGAGTTGCTTTCGAGTTCTCCTTTCGGATGTGTCTCTTAGGCAGGCCCCTCTAAAGGTGACTCAAAGCAGTAAAATGCATTTTGAATGTTTCTCTTGCACCCTAGATCGCACGAAGCGCAAGGGGAGAGGATACGCATTCAAAATGCACCAAAGATAAAATCACTCAACTCAAACACTTGTTCATTTTATAGCCCAAAGCAAAAAAATGAGTTCATTTTAAAGCATCAAACTTGAGTGTGAAAATTGTCTTGTTCAATTTTAGCCCTCAAAGCAATGTCTAGTAAGTTTCTAAGTTTGAATTTTAACCCTTTGTGACTGAAAAAATTAAAGTGTTCCTTTTAAATCCAAATGAAAATTAGTGTCCTAAGGGCAAAAAGATGACAAGTTTTGTGAAAAAGTGTTTAAGAGAACACTGAAGTGTTAAGAAACACTTTAATCTTTCAATTTCTCCCCTTCATGCTATGTCACTGTTTGTTCACTTTTATTGTTCTCCTTCTTCGTTTCACCTTCGCTCTCCTTGTTTGTACCTTCGTTGACTTTCACCTTCCTTCGTTTAGCCTTGTACCTTTGCTTGTACAAATAAGAGAAAAGATAATCATGTGATGATCAAGTTAATAAAACAATAAGACAATTTCCAATGAAAGGATTATGTGATTTTACAATTACAAAGGCCAATATCAACTCATGCATTTTTATGAACAAAACCTAATGAATAATAAAAGAAATGTAGCCTTTAAATCATTAGCTATGTACTCATTGATCTTATACCCTCCACAACACCTAATGAATAATAAAAGAAATGTAGCCTTTAAATCATTAGCTATGTACTCATTGATCTTCACACAAAATCATAATATGTTGACTTTCATGCTTGGTGATATGCCATAGTTAATCAAAGCACAATGAATAAATCAGATGTTAAGTTCATAATGAATAGAGCAGCAGGTATTGATTTTCTAAATGAAATGCGCCTATGAACATCAACGTATTTGATAGTGGTCGTAATAAACAACTCCCCTAAATTCAAGGTATATGAGAAAGAACATATCTTCACTGATATGAATGCAAAGAGAAAACCAATCTTTCATGAGTTTGTTGTAAAAGGTTGCTTGGAATTTTCTAGAAAATGTTAGAGGACTCCCTTAAATGTTGAAATTTCCAGAGCGAAAACGTGCAAGTTCGATAGACCATCCTAGATCATATGTGCAAGGTCTAAAAATGAAGATGCTTGTAATAAATAAATGCAGACTGTGGTTGCTAAAATTTTGCCTCACAAATTAGCCCATGAGCTGAGAAATTTTGTAGAAAGCAGCGCCTTTCAAAGAGAAGTTTTATCACTTATAGATTTCTGTCAGATGCCAAGATGCCATGATCCTTCTGTCAAGTCAAGTCAAAAAATCATAAATGTAGCAAAGTGTGAGTTGTGTTTCACCTGCAAATTGTGTCAGTGCCAGAGTATAAATCATTGCTCGTAAATAAGAATCATGGACTTTGAAAAAGAAATAGATATTTGTCGCTGCTACTCTCAAGAAAATTTAATGATAGTCTGATCATTTTAATTCCCTCCAAGAGTCTGTCTGTATACATATCCACCTTCGCATTAAAAAGTCTTTAAACAGACGTCAAAGGACAGCAAAAGACAAGGCATGTGAATAGTCTTCTAGGAAAATGTGGAAGCATAGATAAGGCGTGCTATTAGTTTTGCAGGATATGGACTGTTAGACAGAAAAAGGCATAGACAAGGCACGTTAACTGTTGACAGTGCGCCTCAAGGAGACGTGGTCTTATGGACTGTCGTATTTGCAGGATATGCATAAAACGCATTAAAAAAACAAGGCTTTCAGAAATCTTTTCCAGCAAATGCCAGCTGTGAAAGCATAGACAAAACAAGTGAACTGTTTTGACAAGTTTCCTAAGGCGTACTAATTGTTTTGACAGAATGTCTTCAAGAAATATGGTCACACGGAAAGCACTTATCGCAAGATTTGTTCAAAATGGATTTGTTGAGTGGCCTTAGACACTTTTAAGAAAATGTAATTGGCAGATGTAAAGCCAATTTCCATAATCTTTACCAGCACCCTCTCTGCCCGCGTCAAAATGGGAGGGATTATTAAATCCTTAGACTTCCTATTATGTTCATGTGCGGCGGCTGAGACAGGCTGACAATGAAATCAAAGAGATTATTTAAAACTCTATGCATTCTATTTTCCATTACAGCAGCCACAACTTTTAATGTTAAAAGTAATTATCGTAAGATGAAACAGATAGTAATCATTTAAGACAACATTATAATTGAAGGGGAAAGATACGCCTATCTGCAAACTTTAAGGCTTCCCAACAGATATTGCTCCACAAGATTAAGTCTCCAGTACGAGTAACTGTGCCTAACTGCACCCTATGCTTGAAGTTGATCTATTTAATGCAACTCCTAAAATCATGCCCCCATATCTTTTTCTTTTTTAATTTGGCGAGTAGCATTACAAAAGGAAACTTAAATACCTTGAACAATGCCTTGATCAGCGTCGACTGAAGTGCAGAGTGGGTGTGCAGAATGTTTGACAAAATGTCTTTACCAGTATCCCCACTGTCCAAGGCGTTCCTTGGCTAGCATCTTTGTTGCCTTATCATCGAGGCAATGCGTTGGGAAAAACAGGAAGCCAAAGTGAAGTAGCAGCGTAGAGAATGACCCTATTGGGTTCGCCTGGATCGATACTCTTTCTAGTGGTGACTCGCACTCTATCCTTGTTTGAATTAGACAATGTCGTTCGCCTGCACATGGAGGATATGGGGAAGCCCCTTGGCAGTATGAATAGGGATGAACTTCTATGCAATATTTGGATGGCTGAGGACAGCCAGCCCTTCTCTCCAGTGATTGATAACAATAATAACAATGGCAAATGTTACTTTAAATGAGAAAAGCGATGGGAATGTTGTGAACTTTGTGAATAGCAGACTGCAGCACCAGGGGAACCTTATGCTACCAACACTCAGCCATAAGAATTGATGAAAGACTATAAAAACTTGAAGAAGAAAAATAAAAAAATCAGAAGAAATCCTGAAGAGATCTATACCAATACGCTTTGAGCAATAAAAACACAGATTTGAGGTAATTGAGCAATATACGCTTTAAGAGAAGATTAGAAGCATATTCAAAATATACACATATTCCAAGTTGACAGAAAATGGCACCAAAAAAGTTGAGCCTTGACCGCACTGATGCCTCTTCAATGTTCTAGGTGAGTGGAATGTTGTTGGCAGGCTTCAAGCCACGTCTGACAATCTTCGATCAGCATCCTCCCTTTGCTAGCATTCTCTCTGCTTTGACACAAATTCTCAGAAAATATAAAACATAGACTGAGCATGATTATTTTCTTTGAACATGCTTACAACTGGTGAGAACAGGATTTGTATCTTAATAAAAAAAGGATTAAATACGTGTAAACGTGGGTTGCAGAGATTTGTTGTAAAGAGATTGATTAGTTACAAACACCCAAACATGATATAACTAATCTGCATATCCCCTACTCTCTGTTATGAGGGGTCTTCTTTAAACATTTCCCTCCCTCTAGCGCCATTTTGTGGATGCTAAAATCTGCAAAATGTGGTTAGAAATCTAACAATAGAATCTGCAGGATCGTTAGTATTTCAACAACAAATCAAAATATTTAACATCCTTATGAAATAATACATCATGTTCAAAATGCAAACAAATGACAAAAGAACTAAAGTAAAGCATAAGAAAACATGATGCAAACTATCTCATATTGGATTCGTGCTTCTTGTGGAAAGAAGCCCTTTCCCAATTCTTGCTAAACTCATGATAAAGATACTGATGAGCCTAAAATATGCTCATAATTTGATGTTATGATAAACTTTTAAATGACTTTATTTTTGCTATTTCACAGCTGTTTAAACTTTGTTGAAACCTTTTGTGGGGATATCCTATAGTAAGACACTTTTATATTCCTGCAGCCTATTGTGTTGACTTGATTGCATTTATTGCCCTGTTGACTCCCGAAAATGGCTGGTATATCGTATACAATTTTTGAATGGTGAAGTAGATTTAAAATGTGTGATTAATGAATAGATATCGTGTATGTGCCAAATGCCTTTTCTTGCGTCTGTTACCTTTTATTTTTGCAGGTTGTTGAAGAATGATCGAGTCAAGTGCAGCCGATCTCGGCTTGCAGTAAAGTCCATTTCCTACACGACTTTGAGGAAGCTCGCCAAAGACTCTTTGACCAAAACTGATTTGGAAAGATTTTTAATGATAAGTCAATCTGGAAAGAGTGGAGCACTAAGATTCTCTCTGAGATCGGGTTGAACACATAAATTCATTTATGAGTTTGTTCCTTGATTCGGGATACACTTTACTTCCACGTCTTTCTTTGATGAAGTTAGTTAGTTAGTTGTTCTTCTGATTTAAAAATAAGATACTCCTCCTGCGCGAGAGAGTAGAGGATGAATAGAATGAGTAATAGATGATTTTAGGGTAAGATAGAAACAGAGTAGCAGATATCATGTAAGAATTAGTATGATAATGAAAGATAGAATCTGTTTGACCAGAAGCAGAGTTTGTTGTTAGTTTTCACATCAACAAAACAATGTATTTCATTCTGTTTTCATGAATAAAGATCGATGAAGTTCTGAGTTCAGCATCTGTGTAATCAGTAGATGCTTGCTAAGGGGGCCCACTTAGTAAGTATCTGTAGTTAATTAGTTAGATGTTCTTTTCTGTTGATATCCAGTTAGCTTTCATCTTTTGAAGTTTTTATACAAACTCAGTCTTACACTGCTCCTACAACATAGAGAGTCCATCCCTGTGATTGTTCTTGCAGCATAAGGCCAATTCTTGGTTTGTGCTTCAGTCGTAGCTATTACGGTTTCTGTTTTAATCAAGCATAGTTGAGTTAAAGAATTCTGCATTACCATTCTGTAGCTTAGATAGAATTTCTTTCCAGTATGTATTTTTGCTAAGATTTGACCCAAAAAAATTCCTAGTGCATATATTTTGCTGCGCCATTTAAATTCTACGTCCCTTGGTTTGACAAGTAAATGAATGTCCACAGAGAGATATTAGTCACCTGTCAGAATGTCCAATTCCCAGGAAAGTTTTACTGTGATATTCATATCCTTTTGTGAGTGCGAGCCATTTTTGGCGCCGTTACCGGGGATGGCGTCTAACTAGGAGTTTGACAAAGTCATTTTCAGCATTAGTTTAGTCTGTTAGTCAAAAAAATTCAAAATCTTTCAAGCCATTACTCACCGTATTGCATGCATAGAAGAAGAAGAGACGCACTGGGAAGGTTCCTCCCTGAAAATCTTTTTATTGAACTACCATTTGACCCAGCTGATAACGAACCTGAGGAAAACCCATTTGCTCTGCTATTCCAGCACCCAGACATGGCAAATAATCCACCTAATAATCCACCTCCTGCATTTGAGTTTCCCATTGTTCCCCAACAAGATACTGACAATTTTAAAAACATCCCCTCTTCCTTGCTTCCAAAGTTTTATGGCCTGGTCACAGAAGACCTAGAAACCTTTCTGTTTGAATTTGATGTGCTCTGTCGCAGTTATGAATACAACACAGATGCTCATAAATTGAAGCTATTTCCTTCCACTTTGAAGGAGGGAGCTCTCAGATGGTTCATGAGTCTAGGAAGAGCTGTTGTAAAAGTTGGGCAGCCATGCAGACGAAATTCCTTGAAAAGTATAAGGAATATTGTAAGAGTGCAAGCAAAGGTGATGACATATTCTGAATTCAGCAGAAGGAGAATGAAAGTCTGGAAGATTATATTTCAAGGTTTTTGTTTTCATTAAAAAGAAACTCAAACCATACTCTTAACGATGACTCTCAGAAATTACTTTTTCTAAGGGGAATCAGTGATACCTGTATTGACACCCTGGACCTAATGGGAGGAGGTGATATAACTCAACTGCCTTGGGATGATATACAGAAGATATGTCTTAACGACTCTTGAGCAATAGTTAAGAAAGGTCGAGGTCATCATGCTTCAATGGGAAAGTCTTCTTCTGGTGGAGTTTCCCGGATGGAGATCACAAATCTGCTATCTAATTTCAAGCAAGACATCATTAATAATATGGCTACACAATTGGACATTATGCAAGCTCAGAAAAAACATGCAGAAGCTAAGGTAGCTTTGGCTGAATTCTGTCCATACTGTAGACAAAAGAAGCGTGATTGCAGATGCAAGATGGTGGCTAATCTAGAAGCCAGACAACTGCCTACTGATTTCAAACCAGTGGAAGGTGATGATGATCAAGTGTTCTTTGTTGCACAAAGGAGACCATGGGCCCAAAGGCAAGGTATGCCTCAAGACCCTTTAACTTTTGGTAATTCCTATTCTGGCTATAATAACCAATGGCAACAAGCATATGGACCACCACCACCATGGAATCCGCCTCAACCAAGTTGGCCTAATTATCAAACCCCACAATGGCAATCTCCTCAAGGAGGTTGGCAGTAGCCACAAGGGCAATGGACCCCACCTTTAGGAAATTGGCAACAAAATCCCCAATGAAGAGGTCCTCAACAATGGAAAAACTGTTAGAATCCAAGATCACCTGCATGCAAGATGGATACCTATCACATGCAAAAGATATGAAGAACCGAAAAAACTGTTCTCTGTAAACCTCTCAGTAAAAAATGCATTAAGAGAATCGATTATTACAATGTGATCAATCCTTATGAAGGAGATCAAGAAACCCTAAAAGGGAAACCCTAAATGAAACCCTAGTGTGCACACTTAATAATTAATAATTAATTAATTAATGTGCCTAAGTTTAGCTTAAGTAATAAAGAGGAATAAGTGACTTAATTAATTAATCAATGTGATGTAATTAATTAAGCATAATAACTTATTACTCTAACACCCCCCCTTAAGATGAACTTAGGAAGAAGCTAAAACACTAGAATAAGATGCATGAAAGCAAAGATGGGTCCCGGCAACTAGGCCTGATCAGGTACCCATTTACAAATGCAAGAAAGAAGTAGAAGGAAAAACCCAGTGGGACAAAACCCCCCTTACAATGAGATAACATGCTACAAAGAAGCACTGGAAGAACTCTGTAGAGTAACACTGGAACTTGATATAGGCAAGCAAGGAAATATTCTTCTGTATACTACTAAAACCGGATGAGAGTCACTGATTGACTCAAGGAATCATGATAAAGCAACAGAAAATATGATGCCACAGAACACTCAAAAACTCCAAACAGGAACAACTCTGGAATCTATGATGCAGCAAGTGATTATTAAATGATGAATTACTGAAAACGACGTGCAAAGATGCAAGATGCACTCTCCCAACTGCCAAAACATCCAAGTAATCGCCAAACAACCCATCAGGCCAAATCTGGACTAAGTTTTAAACTTGGGATAGATACAGAAAAATTGTATGGACAGCAAGATAGAGCTCCTTAATACCTTTCTGACGCTTCAAACGAGGCAAAAAATGGAGATCGTGGCAAAAAGTTATGAGCTCAGAAGTCCAAAAACAACATCTGACTTCAAACAGAAATAAATGTAGTAAAATAGAAAAATACTATAAAATAAACTACACCAAATGAAAGATCTCGGAACCAGCTTTCCGGCGATATCTCGTTTGCTGATGCCCAAGTTATGGCCAAAAGAAAAAAATTGCTCTTTTAGGAAAAACTAGGGTTAGGAGGAACAAGGGCGGCGTCTTGGTGGCCGTACGCTGACGTCATGCTAACGTCAGCAGTTCACGAGCATAAATTTGACGGCCTGGGGGCCGTCGGTGGAAAAAATCTTCCCCCTGCAAAAAAATTTCGATCGCCGGTTTCCAATGCACTGTACGGGATATTCGCTGATTCCATCGGAATATTCTGAAGGGCTTACCGGAATATTCTGTAGTCGACAGTCTGTTGGGCTGAGGTCCTGGTCTGCAATAGGACCACCCGTTGCGGAGGAAGGGGCCGGCTGCTGGCTGGCGAAAGCCCTTGGGGGCTGAACATGGCCGGCGGTATGCTGGGGGCGCCGCCCGGTGGCCCGTCATCTGGTGGCAGCGGGTGGCCTTGTGATGGCCTTTGCCTTTTATTATTGAAGCACACAAAAAACTAAAATTTCAAATTTTTTGAAATTTTCAAAAAGAACTAATACCTCGGAATGCGTCTTTGGGGAAGCCCGTCTGACTGCAAAAATTGCCTCTCGGTGGCGATTAATCCATCCCGGACAATTTGGCCAGGCGTTTCTAGGGTTTTACAGGATCTGCGCGAACCACGATGGCTGACGTCCGTTTTGAGCCCATTGTATCCCAAAATTATTCTGGATCTTACTTGAGAGAAAAAATGCATGGAAACCCTTGCACCCGAAACTCGAAGGCCATATCTTGAGGATCACAAACAAGCGGTGGAGTGCGGAGCTCACGATACCATGTTAAGAATCCAAGATCACGCATGCAAGATGGATACATCACATGCAAAGATATGAAGAACCGAAAAAGCGTTCTCTGTAAACCTCACCGATTAAAAAATGCATTAAAGAGGGAATTGATTATTCTGATGTGATCAATCCTTATGAAGGAGATCAAGAAACCCTAAAGGGAAACCCTAAATGAAACCCTAGTGTGCACACTTAATAATTAATATTATTGTGTATGCCTAAGTTTAATAGTAATAAAGAGGAATAAGTGACTTAATTAATTAATCAATGTGATGTAATTAATTAAGCATAATAATATTACTCACAACAAAAGCTCTGATCTCTAAGGTTCTATGACCTCCAATGACCACGGCAGGGCTCTTATGCAGCCACCCTCGACAACTACCACAAATCCTGGACCTCCAAAGCAAATGCCTATGCCTGCCCAGCCGTTGCCTAATCCCAATAATAAGTAACAGCAACAGCCTCAACAGCCTGTGTATATTTCTGAAGCCAACCAATATCAAGCTTATGCCTTAAATGTTAATGACATCCATCTAAGGTCTGGAACTACTTTACCTGCTCCCAAACCACCTCTGATTACAAAAATATCTGATTCACCCTTTGAAGAATCTAATGCACCTGCTGTTTCCACTGAGCATATGCCTATACCCGATACAGTTTCTACGGAACCTGTTTTGCAGAGACAAGATAAACCACCTTTTCCTCAGAGGTTACAAAGTACTGAATCTAAACTCATGGAAGAACCCACTTTTGACATTCTAAATCAGCTCAAGAATGTGCAAATTCAAATCCCTTTGTTTCAGGCTATTAGAGATGTTCCCATTTTTGGAAAAGCTATTAAAGAAGCATGTTTGAAGAAGCCTGGACGAAAGAAAAAAGGATCCCCAAACAATTCATGTCTTAGGGAAATTGGCTAATATAATGTTAGGAAATGTAGTCATTCCAAAGTATATTGACCCTGGAAGCCCTGTAGTACAGATACATATAAATGGCCAAGTTGTAAAAAATGTTTTGATTGATTTAGGAGCTGCCACTAATGTGATGACAAAGCATACTATGGACTCCTTGAATATTTCAAACATTAGGTCTACACCGACAGTTCTGCAGCTTGCAGACAGCTCCACAGTCAAACCTGATAGGATGATAGAAGATGTAATTGTCACTCTTGAATCTTGGGAGTATCCTGTTGATTTCACAATATTATCAGCTAAGGCAACTTTAGGAGGGTATCCAGTTATTCTTGGTAGGCCATGGTTAGCAACTGCTGATGCTTTTATAGGATGCCGTTCTGGAGATATGACCATTTCTGATAGGCAGTCTACAAAGAAATTGGCTTTGTATCCACTTGCTAAACCTCAAGCAGATTTGTCCCAACCTGTTTGGCCAGATATGGGAGAAGAAACTGAAGAAGCCAATTCTTTGGCTCAATTGATGATGCTTCAAAATGATCCATTCTCTCAACTTCAAAGTGAAGATGCCTTTCTTTTTCAAATTCTGCAATTCAATCTTGATACAGATAGTTTATCTGATCCAAGTGGCAGTCAGCATCAATGTTTCCTGCAACAGCTAGATTCCAAGAGTTCATTGCCTAAACTTTCGACAATTTTTCATAACTTACTTCCACAAGAGGTACAAACATTACCTGTTGATTCTATGAGTAATCTCATTAAGCAGATAGAATTGTCTCCGGATCATTGTTTGAATGTTAATAGCAAGGATTGTCACCGATCTCAAGAGGTGACTTATTAAAATGCTACAAGAGCGGTATAAAAGAAACTTTGCATGGGAATGGAACATGCAAGGAATAGATCTAATTTGTACTCGCTAGGATATATATCAAGAAGATTGTTTACCGGTTAAGACAACCTCGAGGAGAAGAGTAAATCTAGCACTTAGAGAAATAGTGAAAAATGAACTTCAAAAGTTGCTTGATGCTGGTTTTATTTACCCAATTTTTGATAGCCAATGGGTTTCTCCATTAGTCATTGTCCCCAAGAAAGGAGAAAAATGGAGAGTATGTGTAAGATTACGAGTTGAACAATGCCACTAAAAAGATCACTTTCCATTACCTTTTGTAGACCAAGTACTAGATTCACTGTCTGGTAAAAGATATTTTTCCTTCTTAGATGGTTACAGTGGGTATAATCAGATAAAAATTACCCCTGAAGATCAAGACAAGACTACTTTTACCTATCCATGGGGAACATTTTCTTATTCGGTCTTGCCTTTTGGCTTATGCAATGCACCGACAACATTTTAGAAGCGATGAGTAGTATATTTGCTGATATATCTCATGAATGTATGGAGATTTATATGGATGATTTCACTACATATGGAGTCACATTTGAAGAAGCACTGGTGAATTTAGAAAAAGTATTAAAAAGGTGTAGAGAGCAAAATTTGTCTCTAAACAGTGAAAAGTGTTTTCTAATGATGGAAGAAGGTATTGTTTTAGGTCATCATATTTCAAAGAATGGAATTCAGGTTGACACTACTAAAATTGAAGTTATTCAGAATTTACAAACTCCTGCAAAACAAAAAGATGTTAGAAGTTTTCTTGGTCATGCAGGGTATTATAGAAGGTTTATAAAAGACTTTAGTAAAATTGCCAGTCCACTTTATGCTTTGTTAACAAAAGATTCCCAATTTGAGTGGACCGAGGCTTGTGAAAAATCCTTCCTGCAGCTAAAGGACTTGCTTACTAAAGCCCCTATTCTTCAAGGTCCAAAATGGAACCTACCTTTTCATATACATGCTGATGCATCTGATTTTAGTATAGAGGCGGTTTTTAAGTCAAAAAAAAATTCAATTGGAGCATGCTATCTACTTTATCAGCAAAAACCTTCAAGGTCTTGAGCTCAACTATACTGTTACAGAAAAGGAATTGCTTGCAGTAGTGTATGCTTTGAATAAATTTAGGCATTATGTCACAGGTTATCAGATTTTCGTCCACACTGACCATGCAGCAATCAAATACTCGATGAACAAACCTGCCATTTCTGGTAGATTGGCACGATGGCTCCTGTTGTTACAAGAATTTGATATTACAATCATTGACAAACCAGGAAGAGCTAATGTTGTAGCTGACTTTTTATCAAGACTTCAATCAGCTGTATCTGAGGAACATGAGGTCATTGATGATAGATTCCCAGATGAACACTTATTTTCCATTGCTGCACATACACCCTGGTATGCAGACATTGCTAATTATCTGGCAGCAAACAGAATGCCATCTCATTTTTCCCCAAAAGAAAATAAGTTGATAGAGAAAAGTTTCAACTTTACCTGGATTGCCAATTGTCTATTTTATACTGGACCTGATCAAGTAATGCGAAGATGTGTAAAAGAAGATGAGACTTATGATATCTTGCATGCTTGCCATGATAAACCATGTGGGGGGCATTTTGCAACAAAAAGAACATCAATGAAAGTTCTTACAACAAGGTATTACTGGCCAACATTACACAAGGATGTTGTGGCCTATACAAGGAAGTGTGACAGATGCTAGCGTATGGGAAGACCAACTAAGTCAGATGAAATGCCACTATATCCGCAAGTCATAGTCACCCCTTTTGATAAATGGGGGATAGATTTTGTGGGGCCAATTGATCCACCATCAAATGAAAAGTCATACATTCTGGTTTGCACAGATTATGTCACAAAATGGGTCAAGGTAAAAGCTATGACCAATGCCCGAGATAACAAAGTTGCTGAATTTTTGTATGAACAAATTTTCACCAGATTTAGAGTTCCTAGAGAGCTTGTAACTGATCAAGGAGCTCAGTTTACGTCAAATCTAATCACTGCACTTATGAATGACTATAAGATCAAATATAGGAAGTCCAGCCCTTATCATCCTAAAGCCAATGGTCAGGCGGAAGTAACAAACAGAGAAATTGAAGCGATCCTCACAAAGACAGTGCAGATTCATAAGAAAGACTGGAGTAATAGACTTCCTGAAGCAGTTTGGGCTTACAGAACTACATAGAAAACAACAACTGGGTTTACACCTTTTGAGTTGCTCTATGGGAAAACAGCTATGTTACCCATTGAATTTGAACATAAAACTTTGATGACAGCTCTTCAACTCAACATGGACTTATGCGAAGCACAGAAGGACCGTCTCCTGCAGCTAAATGCTTTGGACGAAATGAGAAAAGCCGCCCTGCAGCATATAGAAGTAATCCAACAGCAGAGAAAGAAATGGCATGATCAGTACATCAAAACCAGAAAATTTACTGTTGGAGATTGGGCTTTGTTATATGATTCCAGGTATCAAGAAAACCAGGGTAAACTCACAACACGGTGGCTTGGCCCCTATGAAGTTGAAAATGTGTTTGACAATGGAGCTGTGCAGCTGGTCACAATTGATCCAGTCTGTTTCAAATTGCTTGTCAATGGCCACCGACTCTGACTATACCATAAGCCAGTTTCCAAAGAAAACTTCATGAAGCAGTTCATTCAGGTTCCGCCCGCTACTCTTCCTGCAGCCGAAGGCTTTAGCCTTTCTCCTGCAGGGTTCTCGTAATTTTTAAAAAGCATGCCCATAATAAAGGTTTTCTTTTTAAGAAAACCCCTTTTTCTCCATTTTCATTTATCGCCCCCATCTCACTTCTTTACCTTCCATCCATCCATCCCATCCATTCATTTCATTCGTACATTTCATCCTCCCACATCACCCATCCACTTCATCCGACTGCATCAACCTTAATTAAGCTATCTTTCCAACTTGTCAATTCATGCAGTGCCGTCATCTTTCTTCACACGTACGTGCAATTACTAAAGGTATGCCATATATTTTCTTATCACATATTTGATTTATTTCATTCTATTCAATTACTGCTATGCATGTACCGGTCATTATTACCCGAGTCTCTACCTGTTCTTTAGTACATGTGAGGACACATGTCATCCTTTAAGTAGGGGGCAGGATAATCCATCATTTGAAACCTATCTTTTCGCCGCTGCCATAACTGCAAAATAATCTTTCTTTAATATATTTCTGGTACTTTCCAAACATGATTGCATGTCCTTCTTTAATGCATCTTTTTCTTGCAAACTACGATTAAGACTGCTTGTTTAAAAAAGTTCATTTTTGGAAAAAAGAAAGAAATGTGGTAGCTGGACAGAGGAAAACCAGAACAAAAGGGAATAAAGAATTTGAATCTTCAGCAAGAAATTGAGTTTAGCTAGAAAAACTGCAAACATGGGTGGTCAGTTGGTGCGACATGAGCCTGTAGCTCATGAATTGTTGTTGCAAAACCCGCAGACAGTCCAAGCATTTAGCCTCTGTTGATGGTTAAATTATTTTCTGAGTTTAAATGATTTTGATGAGGAGGCTGCGACAGAATTTTTGAGAACACTTTCTAAAGGGGAAGCCACCGTATGGGGTCTAACAGTTGTTGCAACCGAAGACAGAATTGCTGAGGTAACCGGGCTCCCAGCCATTGGAGAAAACTTTTCTTCAGATGCTGTAGCTGCAAAGGCTGAATTTTCAATGCCTGCTGATGGACCTCTAGAAGTCTCCAAGAAAGGATGCAAGTGAGTGTCACTACCTCTTCCATATTCAGAGTATGCCACTTATATAATAAGGTATTTCACCTGTGAAGGCCGTTTTTCCTATCTGCATTATCATCATTTTAAATTATTAAGCCATATAAGGCATGGGTTGGCTGTGAATGTTTTGAATTTCTTGTTAAAGTTTTTAGAGCAAAGTGCCCATGGAACTCAACAGGGGAAATATAACTCTGTCACTCATCATGGCCTTATTAAATTACTGATTGAGCGCTCTTTGAGAGACGTCTCACCTCTCTTCTGGCAACAATTTGTTGCCCAAAAGAGTTTGCAACCCCCTAGGGTAATTACTCCACGGCCTCAAAGAAAGAAGAAAGAAATTACATCTACCAGTGGAAAAGGGCAAGGGTCATCTACTCCTGTAGCACCCGATCCTGTAGCCGTCATAGCTGAATCCTCTGCTAGGGTACAAACTAGGTCTGCTACTAGGAGGGAGAAAGGAAAATCAAAGGCAGAAGGGTCCCCTGAATCTGACCCTCGTTCTTAGAAAAGGCAATGCTCCTCTCCTGCAGCACCTTCCCCTGCAGCAGTTTCTCCTACAGCAACAGCTGTTGATATTACCAGTTCACTGTCATCCTCTGGTAGGGTAGAGCCCCCTGAACAAACAAGAAAAAGAAAAGCTACCGGAACACCCCCTGCAGCCACATCAGTACTAAGAAGGGTTTCCACAAGGAAACAACCTAGGACCTCCCCTGTTCCACCGCAACCTGAGGTGATTGTAATTTCAGAAGGGTCTGTTGAATCTGAATTTAATATTTCTCAGAATGAATCTGAGAATGCTGCTCAAAGTTCGCTCGTTCCTAAAGAGGAACAAGTAGAGATAAAAGAAGTAGGGCATAATGGGCACGAGTTGCCAAATCTTGATGATCTGGCTAATGCTGCTATGCAATTCTCGGAGGAAGCACAAACTTCTCCACCGCAACAACAAGAAGAGTTTATCCTGCAGCAAGAACAAGAACAGGCTGAACAACTGAATGTGCCTAATGAAGTTGTATTTCATCCTGCAATGTGTAAAGCCATTATTGTGTATAGGAGGACCTTTTTAATTGAGTTTCTGGAATATGTTAAAAATAATTGGGAAACAGTTACACTGCAAACTGTGACTTTTTGACACATTGCCCAGACTGACATGCAACAAAGTCTGTGGCAAGTAGAAAAGAAGAAATTGAAAAAGAAAATTGAAAGTCAGAAATAGGAAATTGCTGAGTTGAAAGCGAAAATGGATGAAATGCTAAAGGTAACTAGTCAAATTATGGA
>VDFB02000017.1:137687133-137781640 GCA_007258455.2 Sequoia sempervirens
ATTCTCCATAATGGTCTTTTTCCTTTAATGAGATCCAACTTGCTTGTGAAGGTTGTTAGATTTCCACAACATTTTACCAAGCCTATGTTAATGAAACCAAGTTTTCCTATGGTATTTACATGTAAACAGGTTGTGCATTGAGTATCCATTCCACCATTTCATTCATATTATTCATCATTATTTCTGAATTCTCATCCTACAAACTATCCTTCCTTCTTATACCAATGGCCAACAGATACTTTGGAATATCAAACCTAATTTGGTTGCATTCCTTTAGTAATTTATTCTATTCTAAAATCGTTTGCTTCAAGAAGAACTTTTTCTATATGCTCTTCTTCCACATGAAACATCTTGTGTCATTGGCACTTGGCAATATCTACTCTATTACCAATTTGTGTCTCTTGAGATCAATTTTTTCCTTTAAACCATTATTGGCTTATTGTCATACTAACTCCTCAAGCTTAGTGTTTACATTTTATCCACCAATTTTATTCTTTAGCTCCATAATCTCATCACAAATCTTTCTCATTTCCTCAATAAATTTTACTTCTTGGTTAAAAAATATTTAAACCTTTCTTTTTTTGCTTTGTACCATAAGGTTTTTAAGTGTTCAATTTCTTAATTATCTCCTTCCCACAAGTTGAATTAGGATCAAAAGAAACATTAGCTTGTTACACTAGCTAAGCTAAAGGATCAATAAATAATTTAAGCATTATCTTAACACATTCACCCATTGTTTCAAATTTTTTTCATCTCTTACCCTTAGTTGTCCTCTCCACCAACTTAGCAACTAATACTCAAAAATTATCCACATCTCCACCTCTTGTGGAAGACCCCAAGTCAATTCTAGTGATACTGAAATATTTAATAGTCATTTGGAATGTTTTTTTGTTCAAAAGGATGAACAACTTCTACATACATGATGCATGTAGTGGTATCTTCCAACAATGTAGGTGTAGTTTGTGGTTTCTTAGGTTGTGGGGTTCTTTGAATAAGTTTTCTAGAATAATATCTTTAATAGAGAGGCTTAATTGAACTAATTTTATTTTCTTGGTTAGGATTCATTCCAGCTAGGAAGTGCAGGAAGGATTTGATGGTGTCCCAATAGTAAGGGAAAAAATGCAATGATCTCCTAAGAGGAGTATCATAAATTTCTATTTCTGGGGAGTAAAGAAGAATAGGGATAGTTTAAGTGTGAAGGATTTGTTGGGAATAGGATGCCATTTAATTGCAATCCTAAACATTATTTCATGTATCTCCTAAGTCCTTGGAAAGTTTTCCCCAAACACTAGGATTAGAAAGAGATTAAATTTGAATGAAATGAGCATGTAAATTGACCTTTTCAATTAATTCTAAATGATAGGAACATGTGGCGATGCCCATGAAGAGCTCCTACAAAATAGGAGCACATGGGGCACCCACATGGAAGGTGGAACTCACTTTGAGTTAAGTGAATTGTTTGGAGTAAAAGATAACACTTCAGTAATACATATAAATATCCTAGAAGTTAGGGATTTATGTTTACATGCATGGAGTTTAGTTCAATGTACAAGTTCAATATGAGTTTCTAAGTTTAGTTCAATTCAATTCAATTCAATTCAATTCAATTTAGTTATGGTCAATTATCTTCAATTGTATGTAGTTAGTTTCAGTTGAATGCTAGTTGACTTGAGTTGACTTGGAATGCATGACTAATGACTTGAGTTGCATGATAGAAAACAGGTGATACATTCAGTTAAGTGAGGATGATCAATCATGCATGAATTGATGGAGAGATATGTTTTAGTTAACAGAGATTGACTTGACCCACCTTGGGCACCCAAGTTGGCATCTTGGAATTAACACTTTTGCATAATAAGATATTTTATAAGGATGAGTTAAGTGGGCCCATTCTTGGGTGCCAACTTTGAGGATAAGCTTAGAAGATATCTTCAGAATCAACGTTGAGTTATGACTTCAATTTGGGATGCCCAAATGGATGAAATTTTTTTGACATTGTTCTTCATGGTACAACTCTACTTGCAAAGAATAGCCATGGGTTTTGTGAGATAAGAATTGTACTTTTTAATTGTAAATGTTTTGGAGTTTGCAAGGCTCATTATTGTCTATTTATTGTAGCAAGTTGAAGAGAGTTAATGAAAATTTATTGTAGATTGTGAAGAATTGTTGAAGGAAAAAGAAGCATCTCAAGCAAGGATTGGAATTATTGTAATCTTATTCTAAGATTAAATAATACATTGATTCTTGGTATACTTTTTTCCTGAAAGGGTTTCTCTGAAATATATATCATGCAATTTCTTTCTTTTGGTCTTATTCTTCTACAATCTTCTGTCTACTTCTACAAATGGTAAAAAAAATTAAACAGATAATCATCCGCAAATAAATTGTACCAAGGAACACTTAATTAGATCTATAGTATAATATTTTTAAAAGTTTTAAAGCTACATAATTACCTCCATTTTCAATAGTTGGTATTAGAGCTAACAGTTTGGGTAGAGTTTGGGACACCTTTCTCTTAAAAGTTTGAAGGTTTTTTGGTTGTAGTGAGAGATTTTACTATTGTGTTATTGTTGATTTTGGAAAATAATTTTGTTCCAATGATTTTTAATTCTTGTTTAGATATTGAAAGATAAATAATGGATCTAATTATGAGATGTGGAAGCTAAAAATGGAGGATCTCCTTGAAGAGAGAGATCAGTGGTTTGTTGTTGGTAATGAGACAAAGTCACCTACAATGATGTCAGATGAGGAAGATTATGTCTCAGTGTTGATGTTTTTCTCAAGAATTTTTCAAAAGAAACTATTGCATATAAGTTGTGGAAGAGAATAGGTTATATTTATCAAACTAAAAGTCTTACTAATAAGTTGTATCTAAAAATACAGTTGTATTCTTTAAAGATGAAAGATGGTGATTCTGTTGAAAATCATTTGAATTCTTTTAATTTTATTCTAAGTCAATTAGCATCTATAGATATAAAGCTAGAAGATGAATATAAATGCATATTGTTACTTTGTTCTTTACTTGAATCTTGGGAAAATCTAATTGTTGCTATCAGTGGTAGTGGTGCAGATATAAAGATGGACAATATAATTCCTACTCTCCTATCAGAGGAGATGAGGAGGAAGTCTAAAATGGAAATCCAAGATGCCATGTTTGTAAAAGGTATGCATGAGAAAAAGGAACCTAAGGGAGACAAGGAAGGGAAGGATAAGTTAGAAGGATAGAGTAAGGTAAAGTGTTGGAACTGTGGTAAACCAAGACATGTGAAGAAGGATTGTAAGAACAAGAAAAAGACATATAATTTTTCTATAGAAGAATCCTCGGATGATGGTAATCATGCTTTGATCATTTCATGTAAAAATGTTAGTGATGACTCTTTGCTTGATGTTAAAGAGTGATCTTCATGAGGAGGATGGTAGTCATGATGCCATGTGTAGCTCATACCACAGTTCAGTGAGAGTTGTTGGTAGTGACGTGGATGCATCACTAGTAAGGTTATCTTCATGTGATTGGGGATATGTTTTTTTCTTGGCTTAGAATGGTTGCTATTATGTCATGGTTTACTCTTGATATGCATTTAGATTTTGGCATGGTACTTGTTCTCTTGAGACTAGGATGTTTATATGTTATGGTGCATGTCATTTCCTAGTAGGGGATGGTTAGTTCATGTTGTCATGTTTATGTTCCTGATTCATGATTGGAGCTTTGACATTGATCTTGTGTACTTCTCTTAAGTATTGGGTACATTAATCATTTGCTTGATTACTTAATGATAGCCTTGTGTTGCATATGGAGTTTGGAATGGATTGGTTGGTTATAGGTCCTCATGGATACTTGGAGAAATAGGTGACACTTTGAACTATTGATTCTTGGCTCCTCTGGACAACTCGTCCTCTCTTAGGGTTTTTCACCTAAAATGAGATAGATAGGAGCAAAAATGCTAATGGTTCATTCAAATAATGCTATGTGTGATGTTTTCTAACCTGCATGAAGTTAACTAAATGCAATTGACTAATATAAATGAATGAAAACAAATGCAAAACCTAATATTTACACTATGTTTGAAAACACATTGTGTAATGAAACAATGAAGGAAATGAAGAAAATATGTAGAATAAAAGGAAAAGTGATGAATCTGAGTGCACCTGGGAAAAATATGATGAATCTAGAATGTTGTGGATGCTGGTTGAAATCATTGATTTTTCATAGTGGGACTCATTCACCCAGGGTGGAAAATTAGTCCTCCTCCTGGTTAAAACTATTAGAAGCAAGTTTTTGTCTATCGGGATACAAAATCTGACAAAATTCAGATTTTTAGTCCTAAGGTGGGACTCATTTGCCACAAGTGGCAAATTATTCCTCTCCCAAATTTCTAAAAAAATAGGAGACAACTCTACAACACTAGATCTAGAAATCATTGCTTGTTAGGTTATCGAAGTCAATTTTGTAGGAAATGGACAAAAAACCTTCTCCAAGCTTGAAATAGACTTGAGTTGACTTGAAGCACCTAGTTTACTTGTAAATCAATCTTCAACACCAAAAAGCTTGTCAAATATGCATACCTAGGTCTACAAAAAAACATGCAATAAGTGAAAAATGGTTTAAGGTTAGTGAATAGGGGTTTGCCTTGGTCAAACCACGATTTTGGTAATCAAATATTTAATAAAATAATGAAATGCAAAGGAATGATAAACTAACAACATGCAATTGCTATTAACTTACCAAACCCTTGATGATGCAAGTATGAAGTAATGTTAATGGTTGCTTCAAAGTGCTTGAATAGTGCTTGAAAAGATGTTGTAAAATGCTTAAATGCTTGAATATGATGTATGAATGTTGGAGAATTGTAGGAGCTGTAAAATGAGGTGAAAATTGCATATTTATACACACTTGTGCCTTATTTAACTATTCATACCTCATCACAAGCCGACATCAAGTGTTTTTGAATAAAATCTCAAAAGGAAATTTAAAATATTTTGAATTTGGGACCAAGTGGGATTCATTTTCCACCCATGGAAAATGAGTTTCACCTTGGACCTAAAAATGTGTGTTAAGAAATATGTTGTATTTAATGTTGTTTGTCGTGATAATACTCAAAAATACACTTAATTAAGCATATGAGAGCATAAAGGGGTCAAATAAAGCATGAGGAAGGGATAAATAGTGAAGATGTTCCTAGAAGAGTGTGAAAGTTTGCTACAAGACTTTACAACACTTAAAAATAGGACTTGTTGATGAATGAAAAGGTGATTTTTAGCTGAATTATAATTAATAGAGTCTAGAAGAATGTAGCAATGTCTTACAACACTTCACAACACCTTCACATGACGTCATTCTTTGAATTTTAGTACCTAAATAAGCATGTTCAAGCCATGTCACAACATAAAATCAAATCAAGATAGAAAAACACCATGAAACAAGACCTAAAGGACCATGAAAATGACATTGGGCCATTTTTCTATGACATAGGCTCGAGTTCTCTTATGGTAAGAGATATATGTTGGAATTGTTACTTGTAAGAAAAGATTTTTCAATAGTAAAGATCAATAAGACTACACCTTGGTTGGACGTGAGTTCAACACACTTGGCAATTTCACATGCCTCCAAAGAGGCAGTTTGGTTACAGAGACTTGGGAAAGGCATTGGTTTTAATTGCAAGTAAGTTAAACTTGAATGTGATAGAGTGCTATGTGTTTAGTAAAAAATCCTATGTATCATGTGCTCATACTAAGCATGTTGATGTTTAGTATCACTTTGTGCAAGAAATGGTTAAGAGTGGTAAGGTATTAATTGAGAAATTTGACACTTTAATCAATGTTGTAGATTATGTTATGAAACTCATTCCTACAGATAAGTTATCTTGGTTTTGAGTATTAATCATTTGCTTAGAGCTTCATGATTATGCATGTTGCATTTGAAGTTGGCATGCATTGATTAGTTGGTGCAGGAAGGCCATTGGTCTTGAGTCTTGTACTTGATTTGTAACAATGATTCTTTTTTTAGAATAATTGCAATGCATAATGTCAAGTGGGAGAATGTTGGGAATAGGATGCCATTTAAATGCAATCCTAAACATTATTTCATGTATCTCCTAAGTCCTTGGAAAATTTTCCCCAATCACTATGATTAGAAAGAGATTAAATTTGAATGAAATGAACATGTAAATTCAATTTATAATTAATTATAAATGATAGGAACATGTGGGGATTTGCATGAAGAGCTCCTACAAAATATGAGCACATGGGGCACCCACATGGAAGGTGGAACTCACCTTGAGTTAAGTTAACTATTTGGAGTAAAAGATGGCACTTCAGTAATGCATGTAAAGATCCTAGAAGTTAGGGATTGATTTTACATGCATGGAGTTCAATTCAGTTTAGTTTAGTACCAGTTTAGTTCAATTTAGTTCAATTTAGTTCAATTCAATTTAGTTCAGTTTAGTTCAATTTAGTTCAATTCAATTCAGTTATGGTTCAGTTATCTTCAGTTGCATGTAGTTAGTTTTAGTTGAATGTTATTTGAATTCAATTGACTTGGAATGCATGACTAATGACTTGAGTTGCATGAAAGATAACAAGTGATGCATTCAATTAAGTGGGGATGATCAATCATGCATGATATTTGAATGAATTGATGGAGAGATATGTTTCAGTTAACAGAGATTGACTTGGACCCACCTTGGGCATCCAAGTTGGCATCTTGGAGTTGACACTTTTGCATGATAAGATATTTTATAAGGATGATTTAAGTGGTCCCATTCTTGGGTGCCAACTTTGAGGATAAGCTTAGAAGATATCTTTAGAATCAACGTTGAGTTATGACTTCAGTTTGGGACACCCAAATAGATGGACTTGTTTTGACATTTTTCTTCATGCTAGAACTCTACTTGCAAAGAATAGGCATGGGTTTTGTGAGATAAGCATTATGATTTGTAATTGTAAACTTTTTGGAGTTTGCAAGGTTCATTATTGTCTATTTATTACAATAAGTTGAAGAGAGTTCATCATATTTTATTGTAGGTTGTGAAGAAGAATTGTTGAAGGAAAAAGAAGCATCTCAACATAAGGATTGGAATTATTGTAATCTTATTCTAAGATTAAATAATACATTGATTCTTGGTGGAGTTTTTTCCCAAAAGGGTTTCTCCACAACATATGTTGTGTAAATTCTTTCTTTTGGTCTTATTCTTCTACAATCTTCTGTCTACTTCTACAAATGGTAAAAGTGAATTAAATTGATAATAATCTAAAAATAAATTGTAACAAAGAACACTTAATTAAATCTACAATATAATAGTTTTACAAGTTTTAAAGCTACATAATTACCTCCATTTTCAACAGGATTTGTGGTACATTTCGTGGAGGAGAATTTGGAGGAGAATGAGAAGAAGAAAGATTACTCACCTGAGATGGAGAAGAATGTATTTATTCACCACATCTTCTTCTTTAGTCCAACCTCCAGTTTTCCTTTTCCTTTTGAACATTTAGTAGCATCTACAAAGGTATTTTCTAGGATTCTTCTCTCTAAAGGATCTTCTTCACCATCTCCTTCCCCAATAGGATTTGTTTGTTGAGAATAAGATATTTATTAGGTAGAAGGTCACTATCTTTGATTACTTTCCATAGGCTTTAGGGTTTTCTTATATTTTCAAGGTGTCACATTATATTTTTTTACAGTCTTCTTCATCACCTAGTAATGAGTTCTTTTAAGAACTATTGTAGAATTTTCATTCGTGGTTTTGACCTCCTTTATGCTATAGTAAATCAAAAAGAAAGTTTGTATTTTTATACGATTCATAAAGATGGGATCCACTAAATGAGATTCATCATCTTCAATACCATGAATATCCCAGTTTATTTTAAAGGTCACAACTTGTCTCAATGATAATCTCATCTAGCTCATTTTCCTAGCTTCATATTAACCAACAAAATCTACCCAATAGTCTTCTAAGGTTAGGAGATCATAAAACCTTAGTCCCAATTATAAATTATTTTTTTATGAAATTTTTACTATTAAGAGGAAATCTCCTCTCATAAAATGCATGGTATATTTTACCAAATCTTTTTCGATATTAAGAGTATCTAACATGGACTTACATGAATAGTGACCAAGGCCAATAGGGAAATAAATTCTTTCCTTTTCCTCTCCTGGTATATTTTATTCACTTTTGCTACCTATTTCCATACCTTAATGAGAACAAAATTTTATTTTCTATACTTAGGTAGTTTATAAGGTAGTCCATCAATTCCCCAACTCTGATATAGGTGAGTATTTGGAATTGTATAATATGGCTGCCATAGGTATTAACCAATTGAATAACTTCTATAGATATCCTTAATCCTATGTCACATTGAATTTACATGACTATATACATGGTGAATGCATCACTCACTCTTCTAAAATTCTTATAACTCCTTTATAGTGTTAATTGAGTGTAATAGTCATAGATTTGGGTTGTCTCATCAAAAAATGTATAGGAATTAATTTGGGCCATGGTATTGAATGGGGAATTGTGTAGAACATACATGAATACATATAAAATAATTTATTATGGTAAAACTAGACTATGTTGCAATGAATTTGATCTCTGTTAAGATCAACCAAATCAATAAATTATCTACCATGAATAATTACAGTGATAAAGAAGTACATAAATTCATTGAGTCATGAGCATTCTCATTACCTCTTAGCCAATGTAGGAGGACTATAATATCTATGTTTTCCTCCAAGAAATTGGACCTATGTAATCTTTTAGGTAATTTAGATTTCCATTTTTTAGGCGTCGATAACCACTTTCAAGCAATTATATTTCTACGTTGATTCTTTTTCTATGTGTAATGTTGATAAACAATGGTGAAACTAAAATCTGCATATTCTTCTCTTTTAGGTAGTTGAAGGTAGGAGATTAAATTTTATTTGTTTAGATTGAAAATTAAGCTATTGTCATTTTTTCTTACCTCTCTTATTTGAGGGTCATAATGGTTTATAACCAAATAGAGACACTGTACTTCCACTAGAAAGACAATTTCCTATAATAATGCACTTTTAACCAATCTCTATGTAATTGGGGGTCTATCATCTTTCCCAATTCTCTCCCAAAATTATTTCAAACTCACATACGCTAATCTAGTGTCACCAATTTTTTACAGAGTGCTTGATAAAATTGAAAAATACTTATAACCCAAGTATTTATACTTCATGGCAACTACATACATGTAACAAAGATGAGGGTGAATTTCACTAAGGGGAAATTTAAAGGAGACCTAAGAAATTTTTATTTTAGGCAAGGAAATTTGTATCACACTTTTTATTTTATGAATTAGTATTTCCCCAAAACTTTCCCCTTAGTTGATAGTAAACTAAAAGGAGTGTAAGATTATGTGTACCTTAAGTATGATGGTTGTTTTGTTTCCTCAATCATTTCCTACGTGAACTCTTTTACTTCTTCAATTCCATGAATTGGTTGTTGAATGTTTATTGAAATTAATCATATTACAATTAAATCTCATGTATATACTCACACCAAACATTCTTTGATTTTGGGGAAGTGTTAATGGCACATTAATTTTAGCACATGTGAGCCTTTCCATTGATATTGACCCCTATCACCAAATTTTAAAAAAATGATCAAAAGTTTGAATTGTTCTGAGAACCTTGTCAAGTTTCAAAATATTTTTCAAAACCATATAGATTTTGTGAATGATTATACTTTACTTGTTTGAAACCTCACTTCCATTTGGTTTGTTGACACTTGAATTTTTATTTTTTTTCTATTTAGGTTAGTACTAGGTTTTTGAACCCTCAGAGATCTTCGATAATAGTTTTAAGCCTCTTTTCAAAGACAAAACTCAATCCTTTCATACAATTCAAATGTTCTTCTTGTCATCATTGGATTTCTCTTAAGTGAACTCTTTGATGTGTTGAAGGTTGTGGGTGTCTTGATAACTCCCAAAAATGTTATTACAACCCTATCATAACTCTAAGAATTTTTTAAAACTTGGTTAGAGACTAACATAAGTTCATGCAAAAAGAAAAAAATTATGAGTTTGAATTTTGAGACTACATAAATAAAAGTAAAGCTTAAGTGGGATCACGACCAACTTGTTAGAAGCTGAAAGGGTTGTGGAAACCTCTTCAGACTCTAACAAAAGTTTGGAAACACATATTTTTGTTGACAGAACAATTTTATGGAACAAAAAACATTTTAGTATCCAATTCAAAATAAAATGTATATATATATATTATCGATATGAAATTTGTATTAATTTTTATAATATATTCCATAAAAATAATTTCAAAACTAAATAAAAATTAACATGAATATACATATTTTACATTCCAGGAATAAGCCATATTATATTGTAAGATTTAATAGATTTTAAAAAATATAAATTCTACGCCTTGTTTACACCAAATTCAAATCTCATGTTTGAGAAAAAATAAAATTTGAACTACATAAAACTATGTAAGTCTTCTACAGATCACTTGAAACATTTTTCTTACAAAATCAAATTAAAGCATTCTCGCATGACACCTATAGTCACTTTGCAAGTCTTCTAACAATATCGTAATCTTGAGACTAATCAATTATTCCCAATCAAAAGTAAAAACTTATTTATCTAGCTTTATTATACTTGTTAATTCATTGGTTTCCTTTGAGTAGGTGATGAAGATGTGTAAACCTCTTTATTGTATGCCTTTCAAGGATTGGTGGTGACTTTCCAAGTGTCTATTTGAGTTGTTTCCCCTTAAAAAGCTCTGCCTAATTTTGCTTCCACACTTGCCCCTTAACCCAAGATTGAATATGAAATGGAATTGTAAGTTTCAAGAGAAAAAATGGAAAAAGCTAAGTGCTCAAATTTCGCAATCCAAAACTGAAGCTAATGTTCAGATTTTGTCATGGAAAATTTTGCATTCTAAGTTTCTTGTTGGTGACAGGTTGGGTTACATGCAGATCCATCCTGTTAAATACCCTTTTTGCAAATGTATTGAAAGCTTGAAGCATATATTTTTGGACTATTTTGTGTCCAAAAGGAAATGGAGGGTGGTTTTTGTTTATCTCTCTACTTTGTTTGAGCATACTTTGAATTGCAAAGAAGCTATTTTTGGTTTGGGACTACAACACAATGTTGTTGCAGATTCTATAAGGCAAATCATCTTGTCTAATTTATGGAAAAGTAGGTGCATGGCTATTTATGTTGATCATGATATTCATTTGGAAATGGAAATGCTAAAGTTTTACTCTGACATCATTTTGCAAATTGTTTTTCTATGTTCTCAATTGCAGGGAGTGCCTAAAGTCGATGTCAAGATCTTTGGGCATTTAGACAAAGATTAAATGGCAAATTTTATAGCTACATAAAAGTGATGTCATGTGTTCTAAGCAACTTCAGAAAATGTTAAAATTTAGAGTCTGATGGGTCCTCTTGTTGCTATCCAATTCTGTTGTAATTTGTAATTTTAGTTTCTGTCCTTTCTGGAAGTTAGGTTGGATGGCTTAGTTTTGTGGGCTCTTGTTTGTATTACCTTCTCAACAACCTCTGGTTTCTATTTGCATTTTTTCCATATTGATTCAATATAAAAAATAAATAAATAAATAAATAAACTTATTTATCTTATTCCAAGTAAAGAAAAGATGATTTCATATAAAGAAAAACCAATTCCAAATAAAGAAAAAATGAAATTCCAACTAAGTTGTGGACATGTTTTAAATTATATATATATATATTGAACAAAGCGAAAATAAATACAATGTAAAAAAAAATGCAGTCCAAAAGGCGGACTGCGAAGAAATGAACAGCAGCATACTAGGCAACTCACAAAAAGTCCATAAAACCAAACCAACTAGTAACAAAGACAGCTGGAGCAACCAGCAGCTCAACAGACCCATGACAGAAAGTACCAAATTACAAATTACATAATAAACTTGAAAAAAAAAATACAGCTGAAGCAACCAGCAGCTCATTAGACCCCGATAGCTCATTTATTAAATATTTGATGTTCACACGGACAACCCGATAGAACACAATCTATTCTGTAGAGGTATTATTCCAGATGGCAAGCCATTTTTTTTTGCACCGGTGCGCCAAGTCCACAAGCCCCCATCTATCGAGTTTCAGCCACATGCACTCCGCCCAACGGTCGGTAGGAAAAAGAAGTTGACCATTCAGGTGGCTAAAGCTGGCCTTGTTCACGCAGAACTTTGCAGCCAAGCAGAAAAAAGTCAAATTACCACAGCAGCAGATGAACAAGCAGAACGCAAGAATGAACCAAGCTAGGACGGGAGCCTTTTTGGCAAGCATGGCATACATTGCAGCCATGAAGCCATACGCCGTGAAGGCAAAGGTGGCACAAACCAATAGGTTAGTGGTACACACGAACAACATCTTATCTGGCGTGGTGATAGGTGCACTCATCTGCCACATCAGCACCACGAACATTGACAGAAAGAATGCCACGCAATCAAATATGAGAAAAAGCTTAAAGGAGTGTAATCGAAGCAGAAACGGTGTGCCTTCTCCCGATTGTCCGTCCTGCCCGAAACCGCCGGGAATAGTGAAAGCCGCCGTAAATGACATTGTCGTTAACAGCACCGCCACCACTAATTCTGTGTTGCGCCTGTCCTCATATGATTTGTTCACCAACTTAATGGCATTCTCATATTTCTCTGCGCTCACCTTCGGAGCACTGTACAAGAAAGGCTTGCGCTTGGAAGGATAGCTAGCCAGCACTGCAATTATCTTGCCAGCTTCGTGATACTCTGTGTTCTCTCTCGCAATGTCGAGGGCCGTTAAGCCTTTCTTGTTAACGGCAAATTTATTGACCCCCCTTATACGCAGCAATGAATTAATCATCTATAAAATGCACACTGAAATTAGTACATAGAAATTAAATTATCCATTGAAAATAGTCATGCTTAAAGATTTCTCCTATGCAAGTTGTTTCCGTGATGATTGTAAGTTCCTATCTCCAATGGAAATACTTTCATCAATTGACTTTGCCGATACACGAGATCAGGTTAAGAATCGACCGAAACCCGAAATGTATAGCTGATTCAAAGAAACAAACTTCAGTGACAAACAGAGGTTCGTATAGAGAGAGACTTACATTCAAGTTTTTTTGCTTTGCTGCAATATGCAGTGGTGTGTCTCCTTCACTTATCCCTGGAAAAGGAGTTTTCTTTCTTCTACTTGGAGGTTTGTATAATCCCTTGTTGACCAAGCATGATAAGCCTACCGTTTCTCTCAAATAATCAACAATTCGTACTTGGCTAACTTGGGCAGCTAAGTGTAGCACGTTCATTCCATACTTTGTTGGTATTTCAATAGCGTCTGGCCTCCACTTTGTCAACTCTTTTACTGCTTCCAGATGCCCCAATTTCACTGCCACACAAAGCGGAGTTTCTTTGTTGAAATAAGCCCCATAACACAGTTCGGGCTCAAAATTTATTAACTTCTCTATTATATCCACGTAGTTTCTTTCAACAGCTATACGCAGAGCTGTGTTGTCAAGTATGATTGTGTTGTCAAGTGTGTCCTCTGTTTGGATTAAGTGCTTTGCATCTGGTTGAATTAGTAAATGACCCACTAGATCTGTAAAAGAAGCATTCAAAATCATCGCCTTTACGTTAGATAAGATGTTCTTCAAGAAGGGCTAAGGGTTAAAAAATGCCTAATTTACCTTTATTGAAGAGATACAGACGACAGCTAAAATAACAACAGCTCTAATTCCCTAAAAACAAAATATAAAAATAAATACACAAATAAAGCATTTTATATAGGCTATCAACTGTAATGAAACCAAAGCTGAAGTAATAAGCTAAGAACAACTTTGAAAAACATAGACACCTCAAACATGATAGACAAGCACGCTCGTGTCATTTGAAGTGAAGAAAATTTTGTACGTAGAATGACATTTATTTGGTGAAAAGTTTGATAATAAGGTTTAAACTATAGGCTGGCTAGATCGGTGTTACAACTTCATCCATTAAACTAGGAGATGCAAAGTCCCACTGTAGCAGTTAACAAATGATTTTATATCCACAGATACTATTATAAATGAAAAGATGAAAAATCCTAAATTCTAAAGACAATGACCTGATATTTACTGATACCATTATAAGTGAATAGGTAAAAAAAAGTCGAAATACTAAAGACATTGACCTGAATCTCCTCTGTTTGCTGCAACAGTTAGACAGGTTCTCTTGCCCACCCTACTTTTTAGTAGGCTGGACGGACATTTGTCAAGTAGTGCCTTCGCTGTGTCTAAATTTCCGCTTTCGCAAGCTTTGAACAGAGGCGTTTCTCCAAGCTTGTTGCGGACGTCCACATCAATTCCTTTTTGTTGAAGTAGAAGCTTCACAACACTGGAGAAACCTCCCTGAGCAGCCAAGTGCAGCGCAGTATTCTTTTCGGCATTGGTAGCATTCACAAGCAGAGACTGATCTTCGGGATCGGTATCGTTCGGAGGTTCACGATTGAGTTGCAGGAGGTGTTGAATGAATGGTAGATTTCCTACACTAGCAGCCAAATGGAGAAGAGTATTTTCCCCTCCGGGTGTAGTACGCTTGAGACCTGCTTTAAGTTGGGAACTCTCAAATTTTGTTCCAGGGCTTACTGCGGCATTGTACGCCTCGTGATCGATCCTCCCGCTGAGTTGTTGACGCTCAGTCGCCATGTCAAGTATCTGCTGTTACTGCCTTCCAACACCAACCAGCACGCTTCTTTATAGTCTGATTGAAGGCCCCGCTCTGACCCAGTCAAAATTCCATCTTCCGTTCCCGTTTTCCGTTTGTCAGTCATTGTCATGGTTACGTTAGGGGTTAGGTTTTAACATTTTTAAAAATCTCTCTCCCGCCCAACTAGCGGTCACAGTCAGCTAATTTTGATATTCTTTTTGGCTTTGTATTCACCGCGTACAGTATGTAACAATCTCAACTGGCACATACGAGAAAGCAGAGCAGCCTCAGATTTTCAAATCGATACTCAGGAAGCAGTTGGAGCGAAAACCAAATAGAGATAGATTGGTCTGGTTGAAACTGCTACATCCTGATTGCCGAATGCTCAGGGTTCAAATTCCTGCGCTAAGGCATTATCTGAGGCACAGTAAAGGAAAGAAGAAACCCTACTTGGGTGAAATTAATTATGGCGATATTCTAATTTTGTATTATATTAATCTTCAGTTTTAATTTATTTTATTTTATTATATCTGCACTGCACTTCAAGGATAGTTAAACATTTTACTTCTGCCTGTAAATTTTTTGTGTAATTTGAACAAAACCCATGTTCATACATACATTGTAAAATCAGAAATATAGTGTGTAAATTATGCATAGCAGCAGAGGGTGGCTGTGGAGCAAAATATTATACTTTACATATGTTTAAAATCATAACGAAGTTCTGGGTTATGGGGTTTTGTTTAGACTTGGCTTCTTCAACAACCAGCTCAGTCATTTCTTTTTCTTGCTGGGTGTTGCAGTGTCTCGCGGATGCTCCTCTGGCATATTGCTTGTTTGTAGTTTGGATTCCTTATATTCCCCGTACAAATAAGATGCAAATCCCCACAAAGACATGAGAGCCATGTCTTTCTCTCCACTGAATTTCTCATGGTAGATGATCACTGCGAGCACCTCCGTCATAGAGATAAAAACAGCAACAATTACACCACTAAAGAGAAAGTACTAGAAAGGATGACTCCAAACACCCAATGAAGAAGAGTTGGCAGCAGATTCCGTTCCACACTAGCATCATGTAGTATTAAACTCCCCCACATCGGATGCCCTGGCCTCCTTCCCAATAGCCGGGAAATCCTTGTTCACAACCATTCCTACTGTACAGAAGCAGTTGTCGTAAACGACATTATAAGCTGCATCTCCATAACCATAGTATATTTTATTCGGTGTTTGGTTTTCTTCTAGACAAGCTCAATCAAGGAATTTTTATGATCTAGTATACTTTGTGAAATCAATATAGTCACAGTACAATATCATACTCTTTCATGATATGTCTATCAATACTGATTATTTTTTAAAATAAATTTGATAGCATAACTCTACAAAATATACTCTATACATTCTCTATCCCATGCTTCTGATGTATATAGATTTAATAAAGTTTTGGAAAATCGCAAAATAATCTTATGAACTAAAATAGATACCAAAACATAATGCTATGAATTTTTATGGCCTTCAAATTTGTGAAGCCATTTTAGAATAGAAAATAATTCTTACATAATCATCATTGACTTCCACAACTCAAGTAAATGCTAATAGGAACAATATTCAGATAAATTGATTATTTTTCTATATTTATTTACACAAAAATAATCAAATGGACCAATAGGTTTTAAGCATTCATGATATAAGTATAAGGGTATCAATGAGTAAATAGAAGAGAGATGAATTTGATCAATACATTTTATTGTAATCAAATGATAATACATAGTTATAGATTCACAAATTGTTAGAAATATGAAAATAGTGAGAAGAACCATTAAGAATAGAAAATAATAAGTATATAAAGTGTTACAAGCATGAATTAGCCTACTATATTATAACCTATCGGTAATCTTAATGATCTTATTTACATAAAAAAATAAAACATCTATATATGAGACTTGAGAGAATGTAAAATAAGTGATTTAACCATGCTAGGAAATTTACATGGAAACTTAGATAAACAAGCTCATTTGCTTTAGATAAGAATGCCCACCTTTTTAATTTAGATTTGAGAAGTAATATGTACACCAACTAATGAATGATCCTTAATTATTTTTATATGTACCCCACTATGGAGAATGAATCATAGAGGAAACACGCTAAAAATCTTATGTTTCATTAGTTAATGGTGTTTGGGATTCAACCAATATCACAATGTGAATTTTTTTATAATGATTGTTGTTTAAAGTTGCATGAAAATTCAATATGTAGATGATGATATAGTTCCTCCCTTAGTTTATCCCTTATAGTCCTTAAAATAATAGGAAGGGACCGAACATTACATATAATCCATAAAGATCACCAAAAATGACACAATAGATAAAAACCAATAAAAAATCCTACTACCTTTCAGAGGTGCACTAGCTATTGGACACAAAGAAAATATAATAGTTATGCATCAAATAAAATATTCTCTAGCAACTTTAATAAGGGATTGTTAAATCCTACTATATTTCCTCACAATCTTCATATTATTCAAGATAAATATAATATAAACAAAGAGATGAGTGGAACTAGTATGTGCCTATGTGTTATTAGCACTTAATGGTGTAACACAATTGTGGCATCAGAGTAGCAATTGTCTAGTGATGTGCAAGAATGTCACACAACCTTTATGATTTTATTGTTGTTAATTATTTCCATTCAAAGCCACATAGGTGGAAAGGGAGGGGGCTCTATTTAGTTCTAGGCATTGGATATGGAAGTGATTAAAGGGTTTGACACATTATAAAAATGATAGTTTTGATTATTCCTTAGGATTTCAAATTTCTTTTGAGTGTCCCTACTAGTTTCATTTCCATATGGGCTTAATATTTTATAAAAGAATTTAAGAAGTGGGTTTTGTGTTAGATGATATAGAACCTATAGACAATGGCAATAGTATTTAGATCTTAGAACACACAAAAAATGTGCATGGGTTCTTAGATATTTTTTATTGAATGGTTGGAAAATCACTCATGAAACATATTCTAGCATTCTTAAGCATGTGTGAACCATTGGATCCAAAGGAAATTAATGATGTTACTATTGGAATTGATTGTTAATCCTGAGCTTGGCAGAATTAATTGCAAAGCCTCCCATAAGAAATATTTTTCAGATCTTTATCTCTTCCTTCCATATGAAACCTATAGTGGTAGCTCTTTGGTTGTATAGGAAGTAAATGAGGTAGGTGAGTTTTAAAGTGAGTGGAGTTTTTTTATGGGAAAGGTAATAACAAAAAAGAAAAGAAAATTGGAATGAGAAATGAGTTTGTATGCAACAATAGAAAGTGTGTAGAGAAGAGAATGTTGTAGTAGCAACAAAGCTTTTGAAGAATAAAGTATAGCTCCAGAAAGAGCAATCATGTAGTAGCTCTTGACAGTTGGAAAAAATCAACAACATATAGCTTCAGACAACTATAGGAAATTTGTTTGTAATCTAACTGTGAAGGTTTTTATAAATGATATTTTTTAGATAAATGGAAAATATGTCTTTTAAGTTTTGTTTGTCTCCTCCATTAGTACTTGTAGTTTTTTTTTTCTTTCATCAAAGATACAACCTTTGTGTGTTTATTTTATTTGGATCAAATTGGTTTGTAGTTGTAGTCTCTTCCTATAGTTTGGATTTTATCCCATCAAATTGTTATAGGAGAAATAATATTTGTACCTCATTTAGATTTTATTTCATTAGTTACTCGCACTAGAAAAATTTTTACCTCAGTAAAAAATATCCAATGATGCACTAGACAAAAAAATTTAATCCCAAACAACCTCTTAGGGATGCACATGAAACTGGATCCAAAGGTGATTACATGGCTAACACAACATCATGAGCATAATAATGATAGAAAAAATTCGATGTTATAGGGACTTAGGATGTGGTTATTATTGACAACATACCTTACCAATATTATCCAAATATATATTTTCTAAAACTTAAATCCCTTTGTCAATGACACCTTCTAGCATGCTCTCATTCTAGTAAAAAGAAAGAAGAAGGATCTGCCATGAATAAGAACTTTCAGCTTGGATATAGTGTAGAATATTTGAATAGCTATCATATCCTAAGGAAGGTACCAAATGACATGAGATGTGAAAATATGAAGATTTCCTATATCATACATTAACTAATGAGGTAATGAACACAAAATAAGGAACTAATAAGGACTAATAAGAATGAAAATAGAAACATAGATGAGATCTCTATCAATTTTAAGGAACTAGAATAATTGTTGTATATGGGAGATATGAAAAATGGGATAAAATAAAATGAGAAAAATAATTTGAAATTGTCGTGTAAAAAATTAAACTATAACTATACTTCATAATTATAGAATTATTGGTAAACTTCCAAAAAAATGAAATAAATCCCAAATAAATTAAATATATTCATCTTTTTCAAGTACATTGCATACCCATTTTAATTCCTTTGCACAATTTTATTCACGTCAATTATCATGTTATCTCTTCTTGAATTAAGAGCACTAGCCCTATTTTCTTCAAACTAGTGTTGGTAGAAGTATTCTCTTATGAACTTGAAAGATGTATATAAGGAATAAAAAATTATGTTGTATGTTTAAGAGACTAGTATAAAATAAATGATTTTGTTAATAATATATTTATCAATAGAGAAGGGTCACAATGGCTCAATCATAGAAGCTAAGGACAAAATATTTAAGGAAAAAATTAGGGAGAAATGTATAATAAGTTTTAAAAAAATTTGATAGTGAAGAGAATATCCTAATAGTAGCTCACATTCTACTTGTCCTACCCATTTGTACAATTGTGTTGATCATGAAACACAGTTCTATGATTCCTAGGCATATGATGAGCATAATAATAAAAACATTGAACCAACATTAGATAAAATGTTTGAATTGTTAGATGGACTTAGAGTAAGACACTAGTAACTTATAGAATAAAGTAAATTACAGTAAGTTAAACTTTCCCAATAAGAAATAAATGTACTGCAAGGACCAAATCCTAAAACCTAATATCCCTACCTAAAGGATATAGCTTTGGATCTTACTTTATATTAAGAAAATTAGTCATCTCAACAAAATGTACTACACCAAATAGTAAAACATCTCAGAAGAAATGATCAATGACAAAAACTAGTTATCCTTAAGAGACATATAAAAGTTTATTTTATGTAATCCCTAAGTACCCTAATTTGATGCCCAATAAAATTAGAGGAAATATTCATAGATCTTCCAAGATGATACTATTATGATAGGTAAAGATAGGCACTTGTAAATGTAATAGATCATAATTTTGAGAATGATGATGAGAATTCCATCATAAAATTTTTATGTAGTTTCTTGAATAATACACTAGAGAATGGTATAGAAACTTCCTTTATCATAGTTAAGATCTTAGAAAGAGTGCATGCACTTTTTTAGGACATAATACAAAGATAGAGTTGATCCAATATATATTACTCATGAGAGAAATGGACCTAGAAAATATACTCATAAATTATATTTTAACAAGTTCATCACTACAATGAGAAAGGTACATTCTTACTTGAGATTTAATTATACCAATATTTCCTTCTATTATGATGATTTTGATCTAAAAATTAAGTTTTTCTATAGGATAGAATCCAAAAAATTTGAAGAGTGCATTTAATGTAGCTATAGAGAATTCTCTCAATTTTTTTAGATAACTCCATCCTTCATAAATGAAGTGATATCATGCCCCATTTTATTATTTGATATAATTATCTTGATCATGTTTTCCACCATTGTATCATAGGCTCCAATAGATTCATAATTTTTTGAGAGTTAAGCTGGTCATTTTTCTTTTTGTGCCCTTTGTTCCTTTGGAATAGGTACTTTTTATTAACTTAAGCAAATGTTATGTTCCTAAAAATAGGATAGTTTAGAACCTTATGGTAAAAATTTAAATCAGCAATTAGAACATCTTCAATGAGTTACCAAATCAGCAACTCAATAAAATTACACCATTGGCCAACATATCCATTTTAAAATTAGTGTGGCCTTTTAAGATTTAAATTACAAAAATATAGAGGCAAACAAAGAATGGAAGTTGGAATACTTGGATGGTTTTTATGGCTCTGTAGTATTTTTACTCTAACAACATCATTAGATATAGCACTATTGGCTAATGATTTATAGCTTGGTAATCAAGGTAGGCTACTCTCTTCCATTAGTTATCCTAATGAACCAAAATGGAAAAAATACGTGATGTCAAATCAATTGTTTGACACCTTCGTGGATATCTAAAGAGTTATTAATCCAAAAAATTAATTATAATATACCATTGGACTAGGAAGATAAATATGTATTACTTCCTAGGTGCATCTAGACTAGTTTGAGGAGTATTGGAGATGTTTAGTGGGTTTGGGTATATATCAAGTTATTTTATGAATGATTGTGAGTTTAATTATCCTTCTATTTGAGAAGATTAAACCTATTTCTACAATTTTTTACATTAGGATTGAATGGTTCGATGTTGATGAATTGTCCATTTGAGGTTTTAGAAGAAGGTCTTACTTGTCATAGGTAGAGCACATGTTATTGTTGGAAGAAGGAGAAGGTTTTGGAAGGAGTTGGTTTTATTTGTAGGTTTTCTCTATATTTTGTTGGTTATCCTAAAGGTTTGATTCATTTCTATTGGATTTGGGATTTATGTAGAGATGATTAGATCACTTTCTTTAGTTTTTCAAACAATTTGGTAATCATCAACTACTATTTCACTTCATTACTTATTATTAGGGGGAGTGCAAAATCATGATGGACCAAACAATGACAATAGAAGAAAGAATAATGTGAGAATGTTAGCTAAAATCATTGAACCCTTTTTAGGTGTATATTTTTAATATTTTTTTGTTTTATTCAAGTTAAAATGAAATAAATATTTTTTTTAAAAAACTGAATATCTATTTTATTGTCAAGATCTACCTAAAAGATTGCTTCAAATTGCATGAAAATTAATTGATAGATCTATTAATATTTGTTTTATCCAAATAGATATCCAATTTATTTTCAAAATTTATCCCTCTAAAAGTTACCTCAAGATTGTATGGGAGTCAAACTTCAAAATTCCAAACCTACTTTTTCCATGCAAATCATGATTTCATGGGGTATTTATATAGTTTCTTGAACTTCACCCTTGATACCCATAGATTGTTTTTAATTTAATTTAGGTAAAAAGAAAATCATGTCCAAGAATCTCTCAAGATTCTAATAATTACTATGTCCACAACTTATATAGTGTCCTTTTTCAAATATCAAATGTGAATCAGACTCTACGTTTCATTCACTACAAATTCTAAATAATAAAATTTTTACTTTTTTGCTAGTTTGGGTTAGTAAAAAAATATCTTTTAATTTAAGAAAATTCACAATAAACCTAATTGTTTACTTAAAAAATAATTTCACAATAATATGTCTCTTATCTACTCATGTGTCATTTACTTATATCCATTTTTTCACAAATATATTGCAATTGAATGGGAAAATAAAGATGATTTGACCATGACAAAGTCCACAAAGTGCAAGTGAGGTGTAGCTTGGATTCATTATTGGTATTTCATGACCTTCTTCCTACTTTCTATAGTATCAAAAATTGTACTCCCTTCTTGGAGTTGGTACAATTTCACACTTAATTTTGACCCATTTTAGTACCCCTAGATTCGTGACCTTTTAATTTATCATTAATAGGCCTCGAAGACCCTTTATTTTGGATCCCATGGCTTATTTAAGTTGAATTCCCAACAAAATCAACAAAGTCATTCAATTTTCTAACAACCTAACATTTACTCACCTCAAAAAGCTAGGGTGGGACTCATACACCACGTTGGGTATATAAGTCCCCCTAGGTGGGACCCATACACCACAAGTGGCATGTGATTCCCATGTGGCCCCTTTTTAGGGTTTGAGTGGGAAATCAAGGTTTTTAATTCAAATCTTTGGTTGATGTCAGCATTTGGGGTCTAATAAATGGTAAATTAGATGAAGTGCCTACATAAACAAAGTTTCAAATCATTATTTCAATGTAAAGAGATTGATTCAAGATCTAAGCATTCACAACATAATCCACTGTCAATCGTCTCATATCTCCTAGCCTCTGAGCACTCTGCACTAATCACCTGTAAATAGGTGTGCTACTAGTGGCACTTGTACCTATCTGAACTGTCTCATGAAATGAACATAGTAGAATGGCCTTAGTAGAAATGTCCCTTTGCATCCTCCTCAACTATTGGGTCTCAGTTGACCACTACGGTATCAGCTAGTAGGGTCTTCACAAGATCTCCTCCTGATCTAGTTAGTCAAATCTAACTCTCTAGAAATGTAAATATCCATACTACCATGCCTATCTTAGTGGATAACTAAAGGAGCATGTATATCCTAGGGCACATACAAATAAAAATCCTATCAGCTTAGTGCATGTGATATGCTCTAGGCACCAAACCTATAGAAGTGTACAATGTAGTGCCATGTTCTCAACCTAGTGATAAGTGAATCATCCTAAATCATAGTAAAAATGTGCAAGCATGTTGCTACACCATGCATAGATGATCCTGCGATGCTCCATCTCTCGTATCATGTGAACTAGACCTCCAGCCAAGTGTGCTCCCCAGCCATCTAGGAGTGGCACTAGTGTTACAGTAAAAATCATAATCCATCTCAAAAGTGGTGATCGTGCATAGAGTAGCCACTATAGCTCAATACGTGGCCCCACAATCTCATCTTGAATTGATCTTTCAAAATTTTACCCTATATTTTCCCACATCTACCTATAGGAAAGTTCCACTACAAAATGAACATTATGACCTTGAATGGGAATTTAAAGGATGCAATGTACATCTTCTAGAGTGATTGTCATCTCGTCAGTCAACAGATGAAATGTGCAGGTGTCTGCATCCAATCTCTCTACTAATTCCATGAGCATGGCATCATGGTACCTCATAGGAGGTAGGAGGTACACCCAATATATACTAACAACTTATCAAATCCATGTATGCTCCTCTGATAGTGTCATGACAATGTCCCATAAGTGATAGAATAATCTATCGCTGAGATGTTCTTGTGATCTTGGAGGAATCTAATAAAAAACAAAAATATCTCCTATAAGCATTCTAAAATATTAAATCTATACATCAATAGTCAAAAAGTGTGCTAAAGTTGCTCTAGGATACTTTTCTAAGGGTCCTAGACACTTTATTCCATTTCTAAGACACCTCGTCAAGAAACAAGACACTTTGCAAAAAAAAGTGGGAGACTTCACGAAAAAGTGGGACACTTTGAAAAAAAAAATTCCAGGGTCCTAAATCTATCTAGAAATGCATAAAACATAGTAAAAATGAATAAAAACAAAGCTAAGGTAGGGAGAATCCACTCATCAAATGTTGTTGGTCACCACGTGCTACCTCCTCACGCAAGCTATCATGTCTCGGGGGGCTATATGCTCATACATTCAACATCCTCAATTTTTATCCAACTAAATCAATCTACAAGAAGGTAAAATATAAAATAATTATAAATTACTTTACTTTTTACGATTATATAATTTCAAATTAGGTCATTTGGATATTAGTGTTAAAAGTGCATTTTTCACTCAAACTAGCATACCGAGGGTTAGAGAGCTCCATTTTCAATGTCGTTTGTTGTATTGGATTCATGATTTCACTCCCACTCTCATCAAATATCTATCAATATGTGGTATAGTACTTGAAAATACCCTATGATATGATTCATGCAATTCGATGTGGTTAGATTGTTACCTTGATTTCACCTCCATAAAGCAAGCGGAATCAAGGGGGGCATACATCTACCCTCAAATTTGATTTCACAAATAAGTTAGATAAGAGGATTTTTGAACAAATAATGAATTACTTTTGTAGGATGTGGTTCCTAACATTGTGATTTTGTAGATAGTAAGGTGATCTCACAATACTAGTTTGCAATTTTTGGCCAAACTAGACATTGAACTATTTTTTTCTAACTAAATCTTCACTTTCGGGCACCTATAGTGGCTAAACCGTGAGAAATTTGAAGATGATGCAAAATAGTGATTTGTGAAAATTTTTCTATAGATTCTAAATATATTTTTTTCAAAACTTTTTGAATCATATTAGACTTCATTTTCCATCTCCTTCGAAAACTAGTTTTTTTCTAGTAAACACCATTTTTAAGGAGTGAGGCTTATTGTACATAACACATAATTTTTTCTCCATGAAGGATAAAATTCTATTTTTTTTGAATTTATATTTGTAAGTATGATATCTAGTGCTTTTCATTGGTTTCATAGTGTTTTATTGAATATTTTTTCCTTAATCAAGTTTTGAAGTCAAACCAGTTACAATTCAAACATAGGAAAACTATATAACACATTATTTTAAATTTGTATGTATCAAAATTCAATTCTTTTTGTTGGATCAAGGACTTCAATATCTAGCGCACTCATATTTTTTTATATATTTTTTTATAATCTTCTATTTTTCCACATGTATAGAACAAAGAGCTTGATTTTTGGTGAAAACCCTACATTCACAAGAAATAAAAAATAAATATAATAATCAAATTAGATTTATTTAAAATTATACTTTTTGGGAAGCTTATAATAAGTATTGTCCTTACAAAAGAAAAATTTTAAATGAATTGATTTGATCCCCCAAAAAGGTAAATTAAAAGTGGTTTTTTTATCAGCATTTTGATAAGTGTAAAGGAGACTTTGTTATAGATATGGTTTAAAACTAGCAGGATTCTATCTAAGGGGATTTGATCTAAGGTAGTTTGATCAAACCCTCTTCAATTAGAATGATTTAAATGGAAATATTTAAGGGTTAAATCATTAAATTTTCTAAGAATATGTGATTTTAGCAAAAATTAGAATCTCCCATAAATTGTAAAATAGCTTTGTGGGATCACCTAGCTACAATGGGGGATTCATTTTCCCATGCTTGCAAATGAATCCATATGAGTATCCTATTATGAAATAAAGCTTACTATTTGAATTCCTTTAGCTTCCATATACATGTAGTGCCATATGGGCACTAAAGTGGGGGATAAAAATAGCATAAGAATTTGTACTCCCTTCTTAGAGTCACAATAGCACAACAAGCAATTAGCAACAAATTTTGCACCTAATTTTAGTGTATTTTGAGCAATGAATTGAACAATTTGGTTGGTGCTAAACTCAGCGTAAATAGGCATGGCCAACATAGCACCGGATGTTGTGTCAATATTTCTGCTGATTTTTCTTTCAATTTTGCCTCTAGGTTTGCTTCCAATTTTGCTTCCAGTTTTCCTTCCAGTTTTTCTTCTAGTTTTTCTTCCAAGTTTGCTTTGGGTTTTTTTTCAAGTTTTGTTTCTGGTTTTGCTTCTAGTTTTTCTTTTGGTTTTGTTTCCAAGTTTACTTCTGGTTTTTCTTCTAGTTTTTCTTTTGGTTTTGCTTCCAGTTCTACTTTCAGTTTTGCTTCCAAATTTGCTTCCACTTTTTCTTCCAGGTTTTCTTCCAATTTTGCTTCCAATTTTGCTTCTAATATTTCTTCCAATATTGCTTCTAGTTTGCTTCTAGTTTGGCTTCCACTGTTGCTTCCATTTTTATTCTAAAAATGCTTCTTGTTTTGCTTCCATTTATTAATTTAATATGCTTTATTTCAATTTAACTAGTTAAATATGCAATGCCTCTTAAATAACTCATATGATTATAGAGTAAGTAATGTAATTACTCAACTCATATGATTAAATAAAAATATAATTATTGTAACATGATCATCATCTATAATTAAAACAAGTGAGTCAAATATCTATAATTTAATTGAATTTGACAACATCCATCCTAAGCAGTAAATTAAAATCATTATACTTAATAAATATCCATCCAAAAATCATCGACCACTTTTAATATATATAAATTGACAAGTCAATACTGAAAAGATCATCATCATATATAACTAAAACAAGTGAAAGCAAAATATACTAGTACATCAAAAACATGTCAAAATGATACATGTCCAACAATTGACATAAGTGAGAATGATACATGTACATATGATATAAATAAAATTGATAAATTATGTAACTCAAATTGATAAAAATCAAGATGATACATGTCCAAATGATATAGTGAAAATGATACATGTCAATATGATACAACTCAACAATATAGTATTGTAGGTCGTGAAAAAGATACATATGATAATAACCATGAAAAGAGTCATCATAATGCTATATTAACAATGATCCATGATGTAGTATATATGATCATGAATGTCACTAGTTACTATCACCTACTATTTCATCATCATCGTCACCATCATGATCATGATCGTCGCCGTCGTCATCATTGTTGTCATCGTCGTTATCATTGTCGTCGTCATTATCATTGACCTCGATGTCTTCCATATGTACATCATCATCATCCTCTCCCATGTGATCTATACTGGCAGAACCACTATTATGTGGATCCATATCATGTTGAGGATCATCTTGATCTTCTAGAAGACCTGTGTTCTGAAAAAAAAACATTTAAAATGAAAATTTATTATTCATTTCATGCAATAATTTTATTTTTCTGTTATATATCTAATATTAAAATGTATGAGACAAGACCATAATCATATTACATCATATCAAAGTGCACATACTATAATAAAATTTCAAAAAAGTTATAGCTGATACTAGTGAGTCAAGAGAAACTTCAACTTTCAAAAACAAAGCCAATTAGGCTAGTAGACTTGTGGATCAAGCCAAAATTTGGTGGAAGAGGAAGAAAGATAACTAGAACTCTAAACGCCCACCATAATGGATTTCAGTAATATTCAAGCATTAGAGCAGAAGAAAGAGTTGATATCATGTATCAAAACATTAAGCTTGCATTCTTCCAGCCAATAGAGAAGGAGATGATTACTTTGCTTAATTTTCATTTGCATAACCATATCATGGTGTGGGAACCAAGAAGATCAAGGATGTATAGTTTTATGTGGAGGAAATGGATGTGATCCAAAATTTAGGAGGCGTAAGAAGGTCAAAGTATGATCCTGATGAAATTGAGGAAGAACAACAAGAGAGTGACATGAAAAATAAAATCAATACAAATTTTCAAATATTTTTTAAGCAAGTAAGAGAGCTATGGGAGTAGCCTCATCTTAATGATTTTGAACTAGATTTTGATATACCATTTAGAGAGCTTTGTTTTCATCCAGTTCCTTTCAAAGCCTATGCTTTTATTGTTCCTATGATAAACTATTTGGTAGAGTTGGTGGAATTACCTTTCTTAGTAATTCCTATTAGTGAGATTGAGATTGTTAACCTTGAGAGAGTAGGAATTGGGAAAAAGGAATTTGATATGGCTATTATTTTCAAAAACTTCAAGCGGGATGTACTTCGCATTGATGACACTCCTTAATCTTCACTTGATGGCATCAAGGAATGGTTGAAATCCATGGATACAAAGTATTATGAAAGTAGAATGAACTTGAATTGGCGGCCAATTTTGAAGAGTATTACTGATGATCCAGATAAATTTATTGAAGATGGTGGTTGGGAATTTTTGAATATGGAAGCTAGTGATTATGATTTTGATAATTCAAAAGAGTCGAATCAAGGATATGAACCCTCTGATGTAGAAGAGGAATCAAAATTAGATTTCATGTACCCACCATCAAGAGTGTTACAAGCCAACAAGATGGAGGGAATTCTTATATAAGGATAATTTTCAATGTTGTAGGTACTAGCTTTAATGCCAACTACAAAGGCAACATTGAAATTCCCTAGCAATATTTATGTTAAGGAAATTTCCTTTAGATGCAAGGATTCAAAGCACATAAAACAATGTGGTACAAATGATTAAATCCCAAAGACGATCTGTAGCAATGAAGAGTCTAAAAAGGAAAAGAGAGCTACACTGGTGGCACAGGAGAAACTTCAACTTTCTAAAACAAAGCCAATTAGGCTAGTAGATGTGTGGATCAGGCCAACATTTGGTGGAAGAGCATGAAAGATGACCAGAACTCTAGATGCCTACCATAATGGATTTCAGTATTCAACCATGAGAGAAAAACAGAAAGCTGATATCATGTATCAAAACATTAACCATGCATTCTTCTAGCCAACGGAGAAGGAGATGATTACTTTGCTTCATTTTCATTTGCATAACCATATCATGGTGTGGGAACCAAGAAGACCAAGGATGTCCTATTTTATGTGGATGCAATGCATGTGGTCCAAACTTTAGGAGGGGAGATCTTTATGTCTTCCAAGAGGCATATCCAAGAGGCATAAAGTCAAATGAATTAAGTTCACCTACATGTCTGCCAAAGTTTACTTCCAATTTTTATGACTATTTTTCTTAACTATCAAAGTTTTACTTACAAATTTGAAATTTCTTTTTGGTCATTTTGACGAGGATATATTCAACCAATGTGTAAGCACCTTTTTTTTGTATCACAACCATATTAATAAGACTTGAAATCACCTTAGACTTGGCTAGCATGAATCAACTTGGCGACTCGGGGACTCAGTGCCTAGACTTGACACAGACTCAACAAAATGAAAAAACCCTAGAAATTTAAATATTTTTAAGGATTTAATTTTTTTTTCATGCATCCTTTATTAAATAGACCTTAAATAAACAATAATATCATTAAATAGAAGATAATTTGATCACATACACAAGTATAGATCGATCACTTAAGTATAAATGCAAATTTAGCTGAGGAAATACACATACACAAGTATACTACTATTATGCCCTTAATAAATGTTTACCTAGCTGCAATGTCATTTGAGTAGTCTTAGTCATATGCTCCAAATTGATTAAAGAAATGTGGAAGTGTTAAGCTCCAAATTTCCAATGCTTAGTATATCTATAACTATAAATTGTCTCTATCACATTCACAATAGAAAGGAACTTGTTGGAAGTAGTATGCTCTAAATTGAAAATACTTAGTGATTCTAGATCCATAGTTAGTAATTTCCAAAAAAAACTTGTCCCAGCAGCCATAGGGAAATAGGAAATGTTAATGGGTAATAATCAATGGGCTACATAAGAGGCTATCATACTGTTAGCTAATTACCTAAGCCTTCCCCCATGTACTCTTGAACTAGCAGTGGAGAGTCTAAAAGAGTTTACATTACTTCTTACCATTAAACTTAATGCAAAATATATTCCACATCTTAAACCCCCAAATGGTCATGTGCTCATATTTCATTTTGTAATTTGGTATGTGTAGGATCATCATGGAAAAAACAGGCCCTTAAGTGGCAAAAAATTCAGAAAAATCTGAGTTAGGCAACTTGATGTAAAAATTTGAATAAGTTATCTATATTATTTCAAAAATATGTAAGAATAGAATTTTTAGAAAATTGAACATAGTTTCAAAACTACTAGGTTTATTTTTTTTAAACAAAATCTATTTGGTGAAAAATTGAAATTTCAATGCAGTAGTACTTAAATTTTAGGGAAAAAATAAGTAGGTGTCTATCTGACCACCCTAACCACAATAAAATGATAATACTTTTTAATAATATTTTAGATATAAGTAGAGGACTCATGTCCCGATGTGATACATATTTTTTTGTATTTTTTTTCCAAGTAAATAATTAATTATTATTTTTTATTACAAATTTTAAAAAATATAAAAACTCATATGCCTAACCACCTTAACTTGGTTAGAATTTCATGAAATTCAATTTTTTGTTTTAATCCTCTAGTATACAAAGCGTAGAATGTGACGCATGTTTTGAAATCAAAAAATTTGATACCATTTGAAAGCTATAGATGTTTTTCAATTAGCCTATCAATCAAGACTTTAGTCGTAATTCAAATAGAAAATGAATAATAATTATTTATTAAATTAAAAATAAAGAATAATTTATATTAGTGGAAACCTAAGAATTTTCTTTAGAAACCATTTTTGTTTTATTAATTTTGGGTAAAAAAAAAAGTCGTCAGCCACATACCCTACAAATACCCATCATATCACCATTTTTTGGCCCGTCATGATCCTGCACATACCCAATTGGGTAAGAGGAATCCATCCTCCTTCTAAGTTGGATTAAAAATTTACTACACACATCTAGTAGGTCTCTTCCTACATAATTCAAGACAAGTATCATGGAAACAAAATGGCTAAAAACCTCTAGAGGATATCAATCTTACAACATGTGTTTCTTGTTAGATTATGAGTGGTCACAGGCTAGTCTGCAATCAACTTATCTTTCTTTCATTGGATGAAGAACTAGTGAAAGAAAGATTAGTTGACTACAAACTAGTTTGTGACCACTCATAATCTAACAAGAAACACTTGTGAGATTGATATCCTCTAGAGGTTTTTAGCCATTTTGTTTCCATGATACTTGTCTTAAATTTTGTAGAAAGAGACCTACTAGATGTGTGTAGTAAATGTTGAATCCAACTTAGAGGGAGGATGGCTTCCTCTTTCCCAATTACGAAAGGAAATTTGATCACATGACCATTTGGTGGTTTAAGATGTGGAATATTTTTTGCATTAATTTCAATGGTAAGAAGGAATGTATGCTCTTTTAAAGTCCCCCCACTAGTTCCAGAGTGCATGGGGGAAGGCTTAGGTAATCAATGGATAGTATGATAGCCTCTTGTGTAGCCCAATGATTATTACCCATTAAATTTTCCCATTTCCCTATGGTTGTTGGGAAAAGTTTTGTTTGGACATTACTAACTATGGATCTAGATTCACTAAGCATTGGAAATTTAGAGCATACTACTTCCAACAAGTTCCTTTCCATTTTGACACACTATTAATGTGATAGATATAATTTATAGATATAAATATTAAACAATGTTGCAGCCTGCAATAAGCCAATAACACATAAAAAAATTAACATTCAAAGTTTAAACTTTATAATTAAATTATTACACTAAAAAATTGGGTTAGCTTTTTTGAATAGCTTTACTAGGTGTTGAGGACATTCCATTTATCTTTTGAATGTTAAGAAGTCATAGTTTCAAGGATTTTTCAAGCAAGTAAGAGAGCTATAGGAGCAGCCTCATCTAAAAGATAAAAGCTATAGGGAAGTCTTTGGCACCTGATATTAGAGATTCAAGAGGAATGCCTACCAAGAGGCATAAAGTCAGATGAATTGAGTTCATCTACATCCTTCTACTATTTATTCATGCACATAAATGGTCATCTTGTAATCATAAGATTTGAGCTCTATTTACTCATCCTATGCGTCAATAAACAACTCAACACAAGAGATGCAAATTGACATATTAACACAACAATATTCAACTAAGTTATTGAAACTCAACTATTGATACCTCGTTCTCCATCCAAATTACAAAATCATTCTAATTTTTTTTTTGTAATATTCTTTTCAAGTTGCTTTGGATGGTGGCCATATTTCTCCTCCTATCAAAACATGGCACATGTACTAGTTAAACTAATTAATATGCAATCATTTACTTTTTCCAAGGAAATAAAAAAAATCATTTAACATATTAAATATACTTACAAATTATTGAAGGATTTTTTTTCAAAATTATTGAAGAATTAGCTCTTTTTGTCGATGTTGGATGTACGTTCAACATTAATGTTGATGGCTGGAAATTTGCTATGTATTGAAGTTTTTTCTTGCATTTCCTTTGATGCTTCTTGGTTTATGGGAGTAAGGAGAGTGTTAGGACAAAAGTATGAAGTAGTCTAGTGGATAACGTACTAGAGAAGAAATGGAGGCAAACTTCACTCTAAAAGTGAGGAGGAAATTGGATCCTTTTGATGGAAAAGTGATGGTGACGAGACTTTGTGGCTTGTTCCTATACAAGGATGTGAAGGTGACACAATATGTGAAAATCATTTTGGGTAATGGATTTGAATATTTGAAGCAAAAAAATTAGACTAATATGGATATATACTCTTTGATCATGGCATGGGGACTGGACTTAGGAGAGTCAGTGGAGGTTGTAAGGAAAGTCATGAAAATGCTGGTGCATAGCGATTTCTTAGTGAACATGGAGATTATCCTGGAAAGGGCTATACCAGGAGAAGGCTTTGTGGGAAAAGGCATGGAAGGTGTGGACCTAGAAGTAGTAGAGATAAATCATCCCTTCATTATGTGGCCAAAAGGAAGAACCAAATATGTGTGGAGAGAGGGTGAAGAATGGGGGTGGTAAGCTTTGAAACTATGCATTGAATTAATGGAGACTAAGGAGATAATAGTAGGAATCAAAGTCATTGCCAGAGAGGAGCTACATGAGAAGAATGGTTTGCATATGAGAAAGAAAGTGAAGCCACTCATGGAAATGAGCCCATTGCATATGGGCAAGACTTCTAAAACTTCCATATAAACTAGTTTATTGTTTTTAAGCAAGATTTTGATGTATAAGCTTAAGGGGTTAAGCCCTGTTTTTTGGTTTCGATACTGTAAAAAGCTAGTGTTTGGGTAGACATGATGTGATGGTGCTAGAAGAACCTTTTATTTGGAGCTTTGTATATTTTTATTTGTCTTAAATTAAAAAAAAAATATTATCACTGATCTAAGAAAAAAAATTAAATATCATTTAATAAATTTGATATAATCTTATGAGCAAATTCAAATACCTACATACTCTCCTCACAAGACTTCCTCCATGCATCCTACATTTGTGCTATAATTTTTTGTGCTCTCTTCAATTGCTAGTAGTGCCCTACTCTCTTCCTTTGCAAGGTGTTTTTCCCTTTTTCGTCGTCTGATTTCTTCCTTCACATGGGAAATTTTAAATTTTTTAATTTTGATTTCTTCCTTCGCACGACATTTTTCCCTTTAATTTCTTCCTTAACACCAACTTGAGCACCAAATTTTGGCTATTAATGTAATCACTTTGGGATGCCTAAGGTGGCACCAAGTGCACCTAATTGAGTTCCTATCATTGCTATATAGTGACTATTTTCATTGTTGTAAAGGTACATTTTTCTATTCTTAGCAGTGTTACGGTAACTCCCACAAGTCTTCTACCATTGGTGTGTAGTAGTGTAGTGACCATCGCTATCCCGTGGCTCTTTCATCAACTCAATGTGGTAGAGCATTTTTTACCACGGTCCCACAAGTTACTTCTTCCTTCTCAAAGGTAGTGCAGTGAAAGCTTTTGTAGCAACATTTTTATTCATAGAGGAGGCCATGGGGAGAGGACGTCGACAATGTAGAAATACTAAATCATTGAGAGGAAAGTGGGTGGAAATAGATGAGACAACATTGATTAAGCATTAAATTTATTTTTATTTTTTTTGTGTGAGAAAAAATTACTAATGACCTTTTCATAAATGTTATGTGAGTAATATTTCTAGATAAATTGTGTGCAAATATTTACATAACTATCATGGACTATGAAAATCAAATGTTACTAATTTTCATAAATGTGTTTGATATCATATCATGCCATTGGAAATTAGAGGGGATTCCACTCTTATAGTTGACTTAAGGAATTCCATAAGTTGATTGTCAGGATTTACAAGGTATGTGGTTATATGAAATGTTCATGTGTGAGAGACATAGAGATATTGTAAATTGCATTTTAATTTATGACTAAAGGTTCATCCTAATTTACTATTATTATATTAGGCGGCTGACCTCCAAGGAGATCCATGAATCTCAAATGCCTAAACTTTGAAATGCTTCTATAATATTATGTTGTACTTGAACAATTGAAAACCTATTTTATTCTCCTAGCAAGCTTTTTTATTTTCTATTATAATTTTAGACCAAACAACATTTGTGGGGATGGCCTTGTACACCAATCTCAATTTGTATGAAGTTCACAAACTTGTTTTCAAGTAGTAAATTCCTTTCATAGATAGGAAATGTAAAGGATTCATTTAAGAAAAGATAAGTAGTCTCTTTCTGAGGGTAATCCACATGCAAAAAGTAAAAAGCACTAAAAAAACAATTGTACAATAGAAAATCATATTCAATCAGTTTTTTATTAAGGAAAAAAGGGTTTTGAAGGGGCCTTGAAACCCTTTAAAATGACGCCAACCTGCAAGTGAAATTAAACCACTAAGCTTGCCCAACAACCCAAAAACTAAAAAGCTGACATAAGGTGGAACATTAGCAGTTGACCCATCAGAAAACCCAAAAGAAAAATAAAATCAGCAAACCCGTTGAACCAAAAGAGGAAGCACTAGCTACAAAAAATTATCTAAAACATTAGTCGAGGCCATGTTCTCCTTGATGACCTCCTCATGGATACTGATAACATTCTTTAGCTCCTCAATAACAACATCAACACTCTTTTTCATCTTGCTTCTCATCCTAAGGCACAGACTCGCCTGCATGTCCTTCTCCAACATAAGAGTAGAAGCTTATGCTTTCTCCACTAGGTAAGAACCACTAATCTCTTCAATCCTTTCCTCCATATTACCCAATTCAAGCAGTTTTCCACTCCAATTTAGCACTTTCTCATTCAGAAGAAAAGGACCTAAAGCAATGGTCTTCAAAGAGTTATTGGTGATATTGACCACCGTTTTCAAGTCTTCTGACATCTTTCCCATTTCATCCTCTATAATTCAACTCTATCCTCTAACATTTTATTAAAAATAACTTCCAAAGAGGAAATTCTTTCCTCATGAGAAACCCCTAAACGATTAGCATCAGCCAATAGCTTATCAAGCTTAATGTGCATTGATTTCAATTTTCCTTTTATTTCCACTCCTTGCAGTTATGTCTTAGCATAGAAACACAAACATCCTACCAATTTTTCATCTAAATATTGAGCTCCTTAACCTCAGAAAATGACCACTTACCTAGGGAAAGCAGGTTTCTCATCCCATCTTTGGCCATTCTACAAAAAGTATTCATGTTAATTTCATCCCAGTTAACCAGAGGTTGATCCTTCTACTCCAAGTTAATAGGGGCATCAGAAAAATCCCTATTCTATTCATCCACTTCTTTGGCTATGGAATCCTCAAAATCCACAACATCCACCATTATCCTCTCCTTATCTGGTAGATTCTCCAAATTAATTAACACCTCTAGACATTCCTTCTTCACTTCCTTCTCCACAATAGAAAAATCCTGAGAACAATTAACAACATCAATCCCCTACATATCCATGGGGCCAATCTCATTAGGATTCACCTCCATCTTAGTGTTTCCCATATCAGCAGGGTCACTCAATTGACCACCCAAATTAGTTGGCACCTTAATCCCTTGCACTAGGGAGCTCTCTAGTAGACCATCCTTACCAAGAACAGGGTTCCCTAATGAAGCAAACTGAACACAATCAAAATTTGAAGGATCCACATTACCCACAAGATGACAACCCTTCAAACTCTCATCACCCACAAGATGGAAACCCCTCAAACCCTCTTTTCTAGAAGACAACACGAGATTACATTCGAAATAGGGTCAACCACCTCAATTTTCCTTTTGGCCAGAGCTTTAACTCTCTTCATGCCTTTGGTTTTCCCCATCAAAGATTTTCTAACAAAATTAGCCATAGTCTCCCACAAATACACATCACTCTCATAGCCCTTACCCAATCCTTATGATTCCTCATCCCTTTCCTCAGAGCCTCCTTCATCAACAGACATATCCTCATATTTTGACTCTTCCTCCTCCGAACTACTGACCCATTCACCATGAGAGTCCCATGTTTCATACCCATCATTTTTAACTTCCTTCTTACTAAGAGTTTTAGGGGAGACTGACATCAACTTTAGCTTGATATGAACAAAAATCGAACACATAATCCCTTGATGAAGAACCACCTTCTTAGGGTTCTTTTTGTGGTCTTCAATACTCTTCTCCATAGAATGCAATAGGTAAAAAGGAAATGAGACTGAAACATTATTCCTAAAATGATTTAAGAGCATAAATGGATGAGTGTAAACCATAGAGAATCTACCTTCAAGGGTGACTTATGCATAATGGCCAACATGAAGTCCCTCCAAAGTGGCTTCAAGGAATTCCTAGCATAACCTCCACTTCCAATTTCCTTAACCTTCTTCCTCTCGTCATGTTTAAAAAAATTCACAAAATCCTTTTTAGATGCTCCCCTCTCTCTGAAAAAATTTATCCCATCAACTGAAAAACTAGTTACCTCCACAATAAAATCCTCTTGAATTCGAAACTCAATGCCTTGGTAACATAGAGACCTCCCATTCCATCCTTTCAAAAATAAATATGTTACATCATGGTTCGGGCCTTGAATTCGATGCATAAATTGAGTAACCCCACCCAATTCCAAGTGCTCCCACATAGTAGCTTTTTTTTGAAACTCTTCACAAGAACTCAGCTCAATTTTACAATGGTCACCACCCATAGAGATAGGAAATATATGAAAACCCAATAACACTAGGAAGAAATGGAAAAGTAAAATGAACCAGGCACTACTCAAAACAATACAACAAACACCCACAATATGTGTGGGCTTATCATTCCAAGTAACCCTTCCAAAACTATTAGTCTATCCTTCTATGGAAACCAAGGAAAGAATAATGAAACTGAAAGAGTAAAGGGTCAACGTGTAAAACCCAACTTAAAATCATAATGAAAAACCTTGCCCCGAGAACATCTCACCTAGAAACAAGCCAGCTAGTCATCATTAGAAATACACTTTAGAATAAGAGGTACTGATTCAAAAGAATCCCACTCAGATCTCTCAGCCACTCCCATGTTGGCAACCCCATAAGCCATCATGTTCTCTTCATGAAAAACATGTGTAATTTTGATCTCCTCAAAAGAGTTTATAATAGATATCGAGTCATTAATAAAATTGGAAATTGACCATGAAGGAGGACATTTCATCATGAGACAATTAGTCTCATTAATAGAGTCCCCCTCTAGCCATAGTTTAGAAAACACCTTGTTTCTTAGCCAAAACTAATCCATGATAAGTTGTTGCAACCTTCGCATAAAAAAACAATTATATAGTAGAAAATCATATTCAATCAGTTATGTCTTATTTTGCTTTCACACTTATCTAAAAGACATAGGGTATTCACCATACATTTCCCTTGACAAAGAAAACATGTGCTTTCATTTATTTTTACTATATATCTCAATAGTGAAATTGTTGTTACATAATGATGCATTGAGAAAATAATATATACAAAAAAATGTAAAGAAAATGTTTGAAATTTAACATGCAACCTATTGTGTTGTGCTAAAAGGAATCAAGATTAACTAGGACAAGAAATAAAAATAAAATTTTGATGATTGTACTTAAAAGTGAACATGATACAAAAAGTGTGAACAATGATTGTGCTAAAATTGAAAACCCTAGTTCTAATGACATTACAATTTTATATCATTAGAGATAAAGAGCACAAACAATTTTATATACATAGAAAATGAAGATTTGAAACTAGTAAATTGAAAATGTAAACACTATAAGATTTTAACTTAAACAATAATTCACATACTCACTTACAAAAAAGAGTGAAGCATTTTTTATTCAAACTATGTTTGAACTTTAATAGACATAATAGTAAAATAATATTTACAAGTACAATAATATATACACCATTTCATAGAAAATAAGGAATGTTTCATATAATATATCTTTAGATTGTAGGAACTTCCTCTGTTGGATATTTGAAAATTCCTACACACAAGTTCTGCTTTGGAGCGAAAACACCCAGAAGTGTTTCACACCAGATCAAGCTACAATCATAAATTAATGCATGTTGTTGATTATTTTAGATGGAGATTGGAGAAAATTTAGAGCCTGGGCATTCAACTAGAAAAAGAAGAAGACATGTACATGGACATGGACCTAAAACTGTTAAAGAAACAATTCAAACAAGTGAATGCACAAAGACAAGAAAATTTATGATTTTACCTTTAGAATGTACAAACTTTCTCTATCAGATATTAAAGATGTCAGTTTGGATCAGAAACTAGATAAGTAGATTTATGATTTTATCTTTAGAATGTAGGAACTTACTCTATCGGATATTTGGAAATTCCTACACTCAAGTTCTGCTCCTGAGTGAAAACACCTAGAAGTGTTTCAGACTAGGTCAAGGTACAATCCAATTTTTTCCTGAACCATCCATACCTGAATGTTGCATCATAATCTATTCTTCTTGCACATAAAAATGCCACATATTAACTCCTTCTAAATAAAACTCAAAATACCATGAAACAATGAGTCCCCTATATTACTAAGTATGCAGTCTATAGGGAATAGTTTGATTTTATACAAGGATACTCATGAAAGGAATCTTCAAGTGATAGTGAGTGAGTTGTTTGAGATTGCAGTTGATGGTGCGATATCTAGTCTTAAAGGCAGTTAGCAAAGTAGTAAATGTGCAAGAAAATCAATTGTTCACAACAAAAAATTCACAATATTATCTTGCATAATGCCTTAAGTTTGAAGACAAACATATCATTGTATCTTGATGAAAGTAGTGACCTTAATGGTCAATTTCTGGCAACCATGATTTTAAATCACGTTATTGTGCTTATGGAGGTAGCATTTTAAGCAAGGTAGTGAGTGGTGGTTTGGAACAATGGCAGGTATGAAGGAGTTGCTTTATATGCATACTATGTAGCCTAGCTTAAGACAATGTTCTTAGAAGACATTGAAGGTGGATTATGGAACTCAAGGGTTACCATGATAAAGATTAAAGCAAAGACCGAGATCTATATAAAAGCCACTCTCATGAAGATATTCAAGATGTGAAATGCAAAACCCTAGTAGCTGGAGTAATGAACATAGTGCGAAAGAGGACAATGTGCTAGGGAAGATTTAGGAGATCTCCACATTATCTAAACATAGGAAAATACATCATTTATTTATTTTTTTAAATGAAAAGAAATTATTCTAAACCCTATATAGGACACATTGATACTTCAAGAGAATCTGATTTTTTTTTTTAAATTAAAAGAATTCATTCTAAACCCTATATAGGATACATTGATACTTCAAAAGCATTTGAAGGAATTTGAGATTATGCAAACATATGTCAATTAAATACCTAGATTAAAAATAGTAACGTGAACATTGTAACGCTTGTTGATCAGAGCAAGAATAAGATTAATAGTAATGAATCCTATGCCTGCTATCACACACATCTCCTTACCATTCTCTGTCATTATTTATTGACACACTTCTCTATTTTGGCAGGCTACACCTGAAAATAAGGTTTCAACAAAGGTTTTATTGTATTTTTATTAAAATGAAAAATCTATTCTAGCGAGCTATGCCTAAAAATAAGATTTTGACAAAATTTATAGAATATGTTTATTAGAGTTTTAGAGTATTTTGGTGGGATATATTCAAATGATTTAAATGGATTGTGACTAATGTGATTTGCTGCATTTAGCGTTGTAAATTGTAATGGTGTTGTGATTACTATACTACCATCATCTCTTATTATACCCATTGTGGTATGGCTATCTTCTACCCTTCCATTCTACTTCTTACAACACTACCACCTTGCTCAAGGCTTCTTGTTGTAGGGTTGCAGTGTATACCGCTCTACCACATATGTTGCTCACCTTCCCGATGGTATAGCGGTGTGTGCTTTTGGTAATTACTTGAAGAGTGTCGATGAGACAATCTTATTCTTCTTACTGTTATCTCAATGACTCATTGACACTAGATCTTATGTTCCTCTAAAATTGGTTTCCAGTGTCGATGAGACAATTTAATATCTCTCGCCGAATGCCATTGTCTCATCAATATTTTTCTGAGGAGGTATTTCTTTATATATCAACGTAACTCTACCATTTCGGGGAGACTCGTGATTATAGGTATGGTATGGCAGTGTTTTCCCCTTCCCTTCTATTCTTTACCACACTACCACCTTGCTCAAGGCTTCTTGTCGTGGGGTTGCTATGTATACCACTCTATCACATATGTTGCTCACCTTCCCAGTGGTATAGTGGTGTATTCTTTTTATCATTACTTCAGGAGTTTTGATGAGACAATCTTATTTGTCTTTCTAATATCTCAATGTCTCATCAACATTACTTTGTTATATCCAAGAGTTGTCTTTCACTGAGCACTTGTAGATATACCTTTTCAATGTGATGTAATTGTTTCTCTCCTTGATATGCCTGTATCCTGTTGACATTTCATTATTTTACATCGTCAATGAGACATTTAAGTAAGTCTCTTTCACATAAGGGTGTCTAAACTAGCCCTAAACCCAAAGCTAAACTCAAAACTAAAGTCAGAGCTAAAAGTGGTGCTAAAATTGAAGCTAAACTCAGTGCCAAATGCGACACTAATGATGGAGCCACACTCGAAGCCAATATTGGCACTAAATGCAGTGCTAATTTCAGCGTGAAGTAGTGCCAAAATTAGCACTGACTTGTCCTAATTAGCGCAAATAAATGCCAAAAATAGTGCCATCCTAATAAATAGCGTCAACATTTTCAAAAAATTGGCAAAAAATACATTAGAACAATGGGTGGAAGCAAGCAAATCATAGGGATTTGTTGTAGTGAGTTGGTACAATTTCTCACTTAATTTGGACCCATTTTAGTACCCTTGCATTCATGACCCTTTAATTTATCATTAATAGGCCCCTAAAACCCTTTATTTCAGATGCCAATGCTTATTTCAATTGAAATCCTGACAAAATCAACAAAGGCATTCAATTTTCTAACAACCCAATATTTACTCACCTTAAAAAGCTAGGTTGAGACTCATAACACCACCTTGGGCATATGAGTCTCCCTAGGTGGGACCCATACACCACAAGTGGCATATGTCTTGTGTGGCCCCTTTTTAGGGTTTGAGCAAAAAATTAAGGTTTTTAATTCAAATCTTTGGTTGATGTCAGCATTTGGGATCTAATAAATGGTAAATTAGATGAAGTGCTTATATAAACAAAGCTTGAAATCATTAAGTTTCATTTAGAGAGATTGATTCAAGATCTAAGCATTCACAAGCACTCAAGCATGCTTTTATAAGAGCATTCAAGAGCAAGTAGCAAGCAAAGTTGAAGTCTTGAGCCAACATTATAGTGTTCTTGTAGGTCTTCAAGCTCACTTTCATTCAAGAGCTAGCATTGTTAAGGATTGATGATGGTTTCCTATGGTGAATTATAATGGATTCTAGGTTGGGGAGATGCAACTAGCCATCAAGCCAAGCCTAATGATTTGTTTCCTAAGTGATTCCATCCTCTATTATCATTCTATTTTTTTCCTAAAATATGTTACATACATTATTATGGCTTATTAGGGTGATTAGAGATCTCCCAAAGTGAGTCATCATCTCTATATTTCATTCTTGCATCTTATTCTAGCACATTAAAATAGGGTTTTATGGCATTTTGGATCTCCTAGTCCTAGATGCACTTAGGATTAGGGCTTGCACTCATATTTCCTTTCAAGATCCATTTTTTTTTATCAATGTGTAACTACCAAACTAGGGGTTTTATTGAGGAAAACCCCCCATAAAGAAATCAATACCACATTCCATTTTGTAGGTATTTTTAGCAGGTTTATATCCAAAAATTAGGTTTAGAAGGAAGAGCGGAGATAGAAGAATAGATTCTGGTCTTGACTTTGTGAAAAAGTAGAATGAGACTATTATGCCACTTATGGCATATGAGTCACGATATAGTAGATTTTTCAGGTTTCAAAGGATTCAGACTTGTTGCTGCCAGAGTCCAGTTCTTACCCAAAAACCCTAATCTAGGACTAAATCACCCAATCTAGCATATGAGTCCTAGTGAGCATTAAAGTTAGCATTTCTAGGATTTTAGACCTCCATTCAAGCATCTATAGCTTCTAGGTGCACCTCTGTTCTTTTTTAGTCTATTATTCTATTTTTTTAGTTTCATCATCTAGGTCATATAGTTAATTTTTACATATCATTTATATTCCTAGTCTTTCCAAGCCCTAGCTTGGTGGTGAACCCTCTTTTAGCCTTTAATCACACCCTAGGACACCTTATTGCATATCTCTTTCCATTATTCCATCCTTGGATTGAGATTTCTAAGGTTTCCTTGAGTGAAACTTGAAGGAAATCAATTGTTGTGTGTCCTAAAACATACAACCACTATTTTCTAGGTTTCACTTTCTTCAACTTGGCTTGATTACAAAGGAAAGAATGATTGAAAAATGAGGGACCAAAGGAATAATAACACATGAAGCATGGTTGACAACTAACATGAGGTTGAATCATATCCACCTATTAAATATTTTTTGGTATACATATAGACTTCTATGCTATTGGTTTTGTCACTAGTAAAAATGACCCAGCAATATGATCGTAGGTGTCATCTTAGAGTGAAAATGAGGCATGTGTGTGTGTGTGCGCACACATTTGTGTGTGTGTGTATGTGTGTGTGTATGTGTATGTGTATTTGTATGTGTATGTGTATGTGTATGTGTATGTGTATGTGTGTGTATGTGTATGTGTATGTGTATATATATATATATTTAATTAGTTATTGAATCATATCCACCTATTAATTTTTTTTTGGTATACATATAGGCATCTATGCTATTGGTTTTGTCTCTAGTAAAAATGACCAAGCAATATGATCATAGGTGTCATCTTAGAGTGAAAATGAGGCATGTGTGTGTGTGTGCATTTGTGTGTGTGTGTTTGTATGTGTGTGCTATGTGTATGTGTATGTGTATGTGTATGTGTATGTGTATGTGTATGTGTATGTGTATGTGTATGTGTATGTGTATGTGTATGTGTATGTGTATGTGTATGTGAATGTGTATGTGTATGCATATGTGTGTGTATATATATATATAGTTATTTAATTATTCTCCAAGGATGTAGAAATATAGTTGTAATGAGGCATTGATGAGGGGTTACATAGTGAAATTTTAAGAGCATCTTCCATCCTTAGTGGGTGTAAAATATAACTATTTCTTTATGGATGATTGCTTGGGATTTTTATGCCAAATTGAGTTGTGGAAGTCAAAGATGATTATGTAATAATTATTTTCTATTCACACATGCAAAGGCCATAAGGATTCATAGCATGATATTTGGGTATCTTTTTGAGCCCTTGGGATTATTTTATGGTTTTCTAATACTTTTTAAAATATATACATTAGAGGCATGGGATAAAGAATGTATAGAATATATTTTGCAAGGTCATGCTATCAAATTTATTCCAAAGAAATATGGTGTTAATACAAATGTTATGGAAGAGTTTGATATTGTATTGTGACTATATTGGTTCAATTCCTTGTAGGTTAGATTTCCACAAAGTGTAGTAGTGGTACTCTTAACATTGGCTCTAGGAAAATTCACTGTCAAAAAATTCACCAACAATTCACCGCCATGAAAAATTCACCTCAAAGAAAATTCACCACCAGCAATTTAGCACTACAGAAAATTCATTGCATTAAAATTTTGTGATTCATTTTCTATGGCAGTGAATTGCTGGTGGTGAATTTTCCTATGTTGAATTGTTGGTGGTATTTTTTGGGTGATGAATTGTTGGTGGAAAATTTTCCTAATGCCCTTAACATCATAGTTGTTCCCACTATATCCTTCTTTTCTAAAATTGTTGTGGTTTGTGGGCACTTTTTCTTACAAATAATTTGTAAAAATATTGAAGGTAATAAATCATTTTTAGATCTTACAAATGAAGAAGTAAAGGGATGGTACTTGATATGGATTTTAAAGGAATTTTTATGAGATTGTTTAGAAAAAATGAAGTAGAAAACAAGTTTGTAGTTTTTTAGAAAATAATCCCAAAAAAACTGAATTTTTTTTTTGGAGGACACTAGAAATCCTAATTTCAACCCTTAATCTTTTTCCATATCGTTATAACTCTAATCAATAATATAGCATTAAAATTCAAACAAAAAATTTGCCAGTCAAAGAGAATAGCTTGTAAACATTTTGAGAAAAGAAAATTTACAAAAATATTTTTTAAAAATTAAATATAAATTTCAAGTGATTGCTTTAAAATTGAATACATAACAAGTCCATATCAAAATTAAGTAAAAATGTTAAAATAGAGTTTTATATATTGCATATATTTATGATATAATCATTTAGTATTGTAGTAGATGAAATGCTAAAAATAGAAATACCAAGCAACAACAATCTAAGAAATCTTCATTTTGTTAGTATATAAAATTAAATAATTATATATACTATTATATAAAATGAAATTTCTATATATTTATTTTTACATGTGGACAATAATTTGTAAGTATAATTTAGAGTAATAATATATGTTGATTCATATTGCACATTTTTAAATAAATCTAGTAGGGATTTAGAGTGAAAATGTGGTATCTAGAAACAAGGTGCACATGCTTCTTCCTCCTAATCTTCAGTGTAAATTTATGTTTATTCTTTCATTAAGCATGTTTTAGCTTATTTTAACAAGATTTGTAGAGTCGCGAAGTTCCTACCTAAATGTTTAAGAATAGACTTGTTTTTATTTGCTTTGTTTGCTATATTTTAGCAATAGTGTTGATCTTATAAAAACTTAATAGTAATCTTGAAATTTGTTAGATGGTGACTTGTAACACCATAAACAATATTGGGAAATTTCAAAGTAGGTGATTTTTGACAATACAATAGATGTAATCATATATCTTTAGTCCCTAGATATAGTGCTTAAAGAACATTAAATATTTTAAAAGTTTCTTTTAATTAGCCGACTGATGTTGGTAGAACTATTGACCTCAAAATAATACATAGACATATCCTAAAATATTTTTGAATAGTCCATGATTTCATGAGAAAAAGAAATTAAAATTGTAATAAGAAGGATGGGGTAGAAAGGTCAATTCGGGTAGTAAGGAGGGTTACATTGAAGGTAGAGAGGGGAAGGAATGTGTCAGGAAGAAGGAAGAAGTCATACCACAAAAGGAGAAATGAGATGGCACATAAGGGGGTATCATTAAAATATGAATTAACAATTTTTGGGGTTTGCACGGATTAGATGTGTGGCGGAGAAGTAAGGTCACACCTCATGAATAGGAGATAAAAGGAAAAACATTGGACGATCCACGCCAATGAAAGTAAAGAGGATTGCACAATAGAGTGGAAAAGAGCTGAGTATGAGGCACTATTCAAGGAATAGAATCATGTATGCTGATTCCTCTATAAATAGTAGGTTAGGACTACATAATAGAGTGGAAGAGAGCTAAGTAGAAGGCACTATTAAAGGAATAGGAGTGTGTATATTCCACCCTCTATAAATAGTAGGTTAGGTGTTTTGGGTTCGTTCTCTTTTGTTTGCTTCATTCTTTTAGTTTCTTGTTCATCATGTGTTTTCTTATACTTCATAACTAGTGACTCTATCACCCATGGATAGTCATAAATCTTATTTTTTGGGTTCCTTAGTATCCGTTATATAAGGTTCATCAAATATTTTTGAGCCTTGCTAAAATTTAGAGAATTTCATCATTGGTCATTCAATTTCGATAAGGTTCTCATAACCTTGTCAATTTTTTACAATGTTTTGCAACCATGTGTTATCCCAACAACTTGTTAAAGGTTCATATTATTTTTTATGTGTTGGTCATCACTGAAGTTATAATAATATCATTAGATTTTAATGAGTTTTTTCAAAACTTCATTGGGTTTCGATAATATTTTCCTAACCTATTCTAAAGCCAACACAAGTAGGGGAAGTTGACCCATTCAATAAAAAGTGGAAAAATTGAAGACAATAAAGAAGCATTTAGGAACTTATTGAAGGTTTTGAAACCTTTGTTAGAAGCTGAAAAGGTTTTAGAAACCTCATTAAATTCCAAAGGGTTTCCACATCCTTGGGATGGTGAGTTATTTTATTTTGGCTTCTATGGTTTCACAACCATCATCAAGACCCAACATGGTTTCCACAACCAAGTCCAGAGTCGACAAATTTTGATACTTTGGTTCCACCATTAGCTCTCATAAAAGTTTGGAAAGATAAAAGGCTTTGAAGTTTAATTTTGGAACTTTCTAGAGGTTTTGAAACATCTGTCAAAATTCAATAAGGTTTCCACAACCTTGAGAAAAGTTGTCAAAAATTCATTAAAAAATAATTATATGTTCTAATTTGAAATTCACATTCTAAATTTGGAAGAATCTCGGGTAGATTGTGTAAATGAATATGGATTAAGGAGAAGAAGATGGATGAGGTTGTCACTAAGGTAGATTGTAACTTTTAGATTAAATTGTAATATCCAGGGTATCGAAGATGATGAATCTAATATGGTTGATTGCATCTTCATAGACCGCATACAAATCCAAACCATCCTACCAATATATTGGATTTTTAAAGAAATATAAACCATTGAGGCTAAGATGGAAATACTACTTAGGTGAATAAAGGAATGGGTAATGAAAAATAACTCTAAAATGAAAAATCTTACCCCTCGAAAAGCTAAGGAAGCTACAAAGAAATATTAGATTAGTTAGAGGAGGTATTCATCACTTCAAAAAATGGTATCCACAACATAGTAGACTACCTCTAGAGGTAGTGGAGATGATGATGAGGATCCCTTAGGAAGTAGGAATTTGGAAAATGCTTGTGAGGTATCTGATACATCTCCTCTTAAAAGGTCACCTCAATTTTATTTTCCAAGAACTAATAATGTCCCCACATCTTCATCTGCCTCATGGTTAGAACAATATTTAACCAAGAAAAAAAAGGTGGTTGACTTGATTCTACCCAATAAGGATATTGTGTCTCAATTAATCCAAAGAATGTCACATGTCAAAAACCTAAAATGAAATCCCGATTATTGAATGATCCCTCCTAGGGAAATATGTATACATTGAGGTTGCTCATCTCTCTGCTCAAAAAGAGGCTAGTCAAATGATTGCAAGTGATTTCAGTATCAGTAGGATTAATCTGGGACCCTCTACAAGAGATTGATATTTCCACAATGTTTAGGTGTCAACTACTAGGCTTGTAGAAATGATAGAAAAATACAAATAGAGAAAAGGCCAATGAAAACAATAGGTTAATTATTTAACCAATTATTTAAGATATCTTGTTCACCTTCTACTCAACCCATTGGAAAAATTGAAGTAGATTTTCATCCTTTCTCTATTTAAAGTGGAAAAGAAATAATTGATAAGATTCATGTTTACAAGTCTTATAGGAAGGTCGCAAAATATTGGACCTTGAGGATATGTTGTTAAGGGGAACAAATTGTTGTTAGCAACATGAAGAAAATATGTGAGGATATTAAGGTATTGAAGAAAGAGATTGATAATGAAATTGTTTCCACCAAACATGAAGAATCTATTTGGTTGAAGACTGACAGTGCTCTCAAGGAAATAATCAATCTGAGTTCAAATAAGCTAATAGCTAAGAAGATTTTTCCAAACATTGAATATGAAAGATATTTTATGTGGAAGGAATATATTTAATGGAAACTCTTGTTTTTTGAAATAAAACATATTCAAGAAAAGAACATTTCTCAAGGAATGCAATGAGATGAAGATTGACATTCAAGGATCTTTCAAGCATAGGCGTTAGACTTCCAAGAGAAGATGATTCTCAAGATGAGAATTTAGAAACATGAAAGAGAAAGTTTAAGGAATTGATTGAGAACCTTTTCAACAAACAATCTTGTAATGTGGAGAGCATGAGATGATTAAGTAATATAGACTTATCTTTATCTCAATTCCTTGGGAATGCAACAACATTCTCTAGTAAGGTAGATTTGGTATGAGGTAATAAAGCTTTGTGGAAATTGAGAACTAAAAATATAATTATTCCTCAACATAGTGAGACGCCTCTAGTGATAAAATGTTTTTAAACATACAAATCCAAAATTGCCACACAATCTACTCAATCATCACAAGAAATGAATGTTGATAGTGCACCACCCGAGCCCAGTATTTCCTCGTGTTTTTATTTATTTATTTCTAAATAACTTAACATCTCGAGAATTTTAAGGGGCTCTCAACATCTTCTTTTCAGTTACTTTCAAGAAGTTGTTACTCTTGTAAATGTATATAAACCATTATGTTACCAAAAGAACTTACAAGAAATTTTTGAAAAATGGAAATGGATAGAAAGTAATTCAAATAGGAAGAGGAGGTTGTATGTTTGTGAGCTTAAAGTTTTGGATAAATGAATGAAATGAAATCCATGTTATAGTTTATGCATTGTGATTGGTTCTATTGGCTATTCCATTTTTGTGTGAATGTGAGAACCATTTCTAGTATCTAGCCTTCTCGAGTTTAGAATTATTTTTGGTTGATAAGTTTATTATTTTATGCTTTATGGAATGCAATTAGTCTATGTTTTGATTGTTTTCTTACAAATTACATTTTGTTCAATAAAAGATTCATTGGTAGCATTTTATTGATTTGTGTTTCTCCTATTATTTCGGCCTTTCTTGCTTTCTATTTAAAAGCATACCCATGTTAAATTTTTTTAAAACTTAGAAAAGAACACATTCTCTTATCAAACAAGGGAGTTTTTTACCTCATAAAATTCAAAGGTAAATTATTTCTATTCTCTTATCAAACAAGGGAGTTATACCTCATAAGATTCAAGGTAAATTATTCCATATAGATCCAACTGTTGGTTAGTGATTATTTATATGATTGAAGAATAGAGAGAAAAGTTGAAAAATTCAAATAGTCAATAATCTATTAACTAACACTATTTATATTTAACTTTTGTGAGATGTAATTTTTTTTTGAAATATATATGTTAGTTGTATTTTAGTTTTTATTATTTTTATATGTTTGGTGTGTTTTAGTTTTTATTAATTGTGTATGTGACTCTTAATAGCTTTTGATCACGCACTTAGGCTACTTTATAATAAAGAATTTTAAAATTTTAAAACAAAAAGATAATAAACATGCATTTTTTTAAATTTCTACTCGTATATAATATAGGTCAGCTATCATATACAATAGCTATAGTTACACACACTTTTTTATTTGTCAACAAGTGTTTAGTTTGTTGACTAATATTTTGAGAAGTGAAGTATAACAAAATTGGCTCTCACTTCACAATTGAGTATAAAACACCTATAGTCATTTACACATTAAATAATTAATATTTAATAATAAACATAATAAGGATGCCATTTAATAATTAAGATGTCGTATTAACTAAAAAAATAGTCTAGCTAAAAAAAGATGAAATTGATTTTTTATAATTATTTGCATATTTGTATTATTTATTTTATTACTATATAACATTTCAAAAGTTGTTAAAAAATAAATAAAACTAATTCTTGAGGAAATGGAAATACAGTTTGTCTTTTCTTTATCTATCAACTTACATATTTATGTACTGATGAAACTATTTATTTATTTAGTAGTTTAGATAGATGAAAATAATTCTTATATAAAATTGAAATGTGTCTATGTATCCATGTAATAAATAAAATAATTATTTCATAAAATAAAATAACTCTTAAGTGGAGATTAATATATGTAAATATTTTCTAAATAGATTATTTAAGATATCTATAGTAGTATTATTAGTGTTCATGATTAACATATATTTTTTTAAATATATTTATTTGAAAGATATGATATATATCTATGTTAAAATATATATCTTAATTATGTGACATAAATTATATAGATTCCTCCAAATTGATATATATTTAATATCAAAAATATCTATACTAATTTATTTATTATCTATCCACTCCATTATTTTTTATTGATTATCTAATGATAATCAAACTAATATATCATTAGATTTATTTTTATTTATATATTATTAAAAAAAGATACTTTATCACTATCTAATTAAAATAATCATAATATAAATCTATCTTTCATACCATTAAATTTATTCATTATTGAAATAATATAAAATTTAATATCTTTCATAAATTGAAAATGTTGAGTCATTGTAAATTTTCTTATACTTTGTAATGAAATGATAAATTATTTCCTTGAAATTAGATGTTGGGCCATATTTTGTATTTTTTTATTATTAAAAATAAACCTTTTGTTCTTTTAACATTAAAAAGAAAAATTAGACAAAATATGTTTGTTTTGTTTTCAATTAGTTAAAACATATAATTAACAAGATTAATTTATTATATTATATATTAATTTAATTTAATATATAATCTAATAACATATATATTAAAAAATTTAATAATATAATATATTAAATTATATTTTAGATGTTATATATGTTACATATATATTGTATATATATTATCATATTATAATATAATGTTAAAATTATATATTAGATATAATATATATTACATATGCATTATATATGAATATGTATATGTATATGTATGTATATATGTATATGTATATGTATATATATATGTATATATATATATGTGTGTGTATATATATATATGTATATGTATATATATATGTATATGTATATATGCATATATATACATATACATATGTATATGTATATGTATATGTATATGTATATATATATACATATACATATGTATATGTATATGTATATATGTATATATATATAGTAAGATTAATAATATAATATATTAAAAATATATTAGTTTTTAAATTTGTTGTTAGATTATTTTATATATATATTTTTATGGAGGTCATCCATAAATTCTTTTTTGCTAGTCTCATTCTTGGTGGGCTCATAACTTCATGAGTAGACCAAGAGCCCATTGACTATTATTTTATATATTTGAATTTAATAGAATGAAAAATATAACAAATAAATAAATTTTGAAGAGTTTAAAATGTTTTTTCTAAACATGGGTTGAATTATGGCCATTGTGGCAAAAAAATTTGAAAGGCTGTGATCAAAAGCTTATGCTATTGAAAAGTTAAAAATCTTACATTTTACATTAATAAAATTAAAATATAATATATAAAAAAATAATGATGAATTTTGATTGACTGCAAATAAAACATTTAATCACTAATTAAAAAAGACAGTGAAAGAAACTAAAAAATGATTTATTATCCCTATAACATTATTTTTTGCGTCAAATCTCAGCTGCACTGCATTCATGAGAACCTAAAGATTGAGATTAGGCAACAGGGCAGAGAAATTCGAGATTTCATGGAACTGTGCAACATTCATCCCATGAAACACACAAAGAAATAGTTGTGTCAATGTTTAACAAACCTTCTCTGCTACAAACAGTGAATAAGAAATATCCTTGAACTGCAGATATAACAAAATAAAATTAATTAAAACATGTGTTAAACAAAACCCCATAACCCAGAACTTCCTTATGATTTTAAACATATGTAAAGTATAATATTTGCTCCACAGCCAGCCTCTTTTGCTGTGCATAATTTACAGACTATATTTCTGATTTTACATTGCATGTATGAACATGGAGTTTGTTAAAATTGCAAAAAATAATTTACAAGCAGAAGTAAAATGTTTAACTATCCTTGAAGTGCAGTGCATATATAATAAAATAAAAATAATTAAAACTGAAGATTAATATAATACAAAATTAGAATATCGCCATAATTCATTTCACCCAAGTAGGGTTTTTTCTTTCCTTTACTGTGCCTCAGATAATGCCTTAGCGTAGGAATTTGAACCCTGAGCCAGATTCGGCAACCAGGATGTACCAGTTTCAACCAGACCAATCGATCTCTACTTGGTTCTCGCTCCAACCGGTTCTTGAGTTTCAGTTTGAAAATCTGAGGCTGCTCTGCTTTCTTGTATTCGCCAGTTGAGATTGTTACATACGGTACGCGGTGAATACAAACCCAAAAAAATATCAAATTTAGCTAACTGTGACTGCTAGTTGGACGGGAGAGGGATATTTGAAAACGTTAACGCCTAACTAACCATGACAACGACTGACAAACGGAAAACGGAAACGGAAGATGGAATTTTGACTGGTCAGAGCTTAGTGTGTTTCTATCAAGTTTGAATGAGTCACCGTTGTGAGAAAATAACTTCTTCATAATAATATCATAAATAATACTGACTACTTCAGATTTTTTAATATAGTCATTAATAGATTTGACTGTTCAATTCGTAAAGTATCGTTACATCAAGTTTTGTTTTGTTATATTATAATGTAAATAGTTGCCTCGGGAACAAGGCATCCAGAGTATTGCGGCAATGAAGGGGCAAATGTCAGTGGTCTGCCATCGTTCCTTCCTGCATGTCAGTTGTTTTTCAATGTAGATAAATAAGATATTGTCACAACGTTTAAAATGAATTCAGCGAAGGGCATATAAAAAAGTTTACAACGTGCGGCGAGAACCGTTCATCTTCATGTTAGTATTTTTTTAATTATTTGGTGCCACACTTTTCCATGCGCAAGGGAGATTCACTTCTCCATCATTAGGAGTTCTGATTTGAAAAGGTCAAAGAGACATTCATTTGTGTATTTCAAGGAGAATTCATATAAATATTTTGATTGGACGCATTAAATGGAATCAAAATTATACAACACATTGTATATTTGACTTTATCATCTTTTAGCCTTTCTTAAAGGTCAGTTGGCATTGACTTGCACAATCCAGTAGCTTTTATGAATTATTTTAAGAACACTGCTAGTTTGTATGCATCAACAAATAACAGGGAATGTAAATTCAGGTGGCAGTTCAAGTGGCAAAAGTGAAAAAACTTCATAGTGTTATAAGATATAGATCTATGTGTCAATACATTTCTATAAAGCATAGGGTCAATCTAGTGGAGCTTAGATTTGATCTCTTAGGAAAATTCATCGTCAACAATTTGTCCATGGAAAATTTACCATGAATAATTCACTACGGGAAAATTCACCACCGCCAAAAATTTATGCAATTAATTTTTCAATTGATTTTTCCATCGGTGAATTGTTTTGTCATTTTATCTATATACAACTTCGTGACTATTATAATTCATAGGTAGCAAACATATTAGGATATCACATTCTTAGCATTAACAAATTAACTTTGGGTTACATCACTAGATTTATTTATCATTGTGATTTTCAAATTTAAGTATCTCATTACTCGTTTATTTTTTGTGTCTTCATTTATTGTAATTATCAAAGTCCAACAAATTTTGATTAATTAAGGTTAATTGTACTCTACTATTTATATTACTTTAATTAGCCTACATATACATATAAAAATCACACTTTCATTGAGGTAGGCAAATTTCAGTTCTCAAGCAATGTTGAATCACCTAAAAATAATGTGAGATGAGATTTTTTTTTTGTCTATTCTTTGGTGAAATGACATACTTTAGGCAATCATGGATTAATATAATGTTCCAACTAACTTCAATAAAAATAGCAATATATAGTGCATCGTTTGCAATATCTAGACATCTTTTATAGCATCACAAACTCACTTCTACAATAACACAAAGTCAAATTTATAACTATTGGCAAGTCCTTTTTGTAGCATTTAACATCTTCATTAGCAAGTTGTGGGTGAGTTCAACAACATTGTGGATTTCATCGCCATCAACATTTTGACTTAAGATTTAATTGTAAGACAATGAGTAAGCTATATATTCTTCACATGCTTTCATTTCATTATCATTATGGATTAAACAACAATTAAGACAAATTTAGTAGCAAAGGGGAATCTCAATTTAGCATAGATATCTATATTCACTTAGATTTATCCTTGTCCAACTTAACATCTTTTGTAGCTTGGGAAATTATTTGGCTATTTGGTGTATTTCTTGTTGGTACTATTTCTACTTCAAAAATTGTATTACAAACTTGTCCACTATATAAAAAAATTAAAATAATATCAGCATTGATAAGATAAAGTAGATGAGGAATTCTAAACAACAGTTATTGGTGGAGAAAAATGACCCACCAAGAAGTCAAAGTCCTTACATGTGGTGGGAAAATCATGTAGAAGTTATTATTGTTTTATTAAGGTAGATATATTGAAAAAAAAAACATCTACAAAAGGAGCATGGATGCTAGATATTAGTTCATGTTATTCTTGGCAACAAGGTGACCTAGTTCATGAGAATAGAAAATATTCACATAGGGGAAAGAATTATATTAATCACAATTTATGGAAAGACAAGGAAAACCATTTTGATTAGAGGACATTAAGAGACAATTGAAAAAGTACAAGTAAAAGAGGAAAGTAAACATATGAAGGATAAAAATAGTTCATCTATAGATGCATAAAATGCACTTGTCATTTTTTATATTCTAAAAGATTAGAATTGTCATTCTCAATATGTTCTAAGGCCATTAAAGGCTAGTTTTTTATATTAATGCAAGTTAATCTTCTTTATATGTTGTTTGATATTTCTCTTCCTAGTAGATTTGATTTTCTTCAATTATACAACACAATCTAGAACTCGCCATTTATGTTTCCATTTTTTGAAGGGGTAATCCCTGGGTGATCCACAATACTGTTTTACAATTTTTGGCCAAACTAGATAATGAATTGATATTTTTAATTAAATCTTCACTTTTGGGCACCTATGCAAACTACTGATTTGTGACATTTTGTCTATAGATTCTAAATATATTTTTTTCAATTTTTTTGGAATCATATTGCACTTATTTTTCCATCTCCTTCAAAAACTAGTTTTTAATAGTAACTATTTTTAAAGAGTGGCGTTACTGGCTAACACATAACTTTTTTTATATGAAGGATAAAATTCTATTTTTTTTGAATTTAGATTCATAACTATGATATCTAGTACATGGAACTAGTTTCATAGCATTTTATTGAATATTTTTTTGTTAATTAAGTTTCAAATTCAAACCAATTATAATTTAGACATAACTTATTGGCTAAAACTTAACATTTTTTGTATTTATCGAAGTTCAATTTTATTTTTTTTGTTGGATCAAGGACATCAATATCTAGTACATCGATATTTTTTATATTTTTTTATAATATACTATTTTTCCACATGTGAAGAATAAAGAGCTTAATTTTTGGAGAAAAACCTACTTTCACAAGAAATAAAAAATAAATATAACAATTAAATTAAATTAATTTAAAATTATACTTTTTGGGAAGCTTATAATAAGGACTACATACTTACAAAAAAAATAAAAAATTAAATGAATTCATTCGATCCCCCAAAAAGGTAAATCAAAAGTGGTTTTTTTATTAGCATTTGATAGGTGCAAAGGAGACTCTATTATAAATATGGTCTAAAATTAGTGGGATTCTATCTAGGGGGTTTGATCTAAGGTGGCTTGATCAAATCCTCTTCAATTGGAATCCTTTAAATGGAAATTTTCAAGTCTTAAATCATTATATTTTCTAAAAAAATGTGATTTTAGCAAAAACCAGGATCTCCCAGAAATTGTAAACCACTATTATGGGATCACCCCCCATAATAATGGGTCCCAAACTTGGGAGATGAAAATTTTGAAAGTGAGGAGGAATTTTTTTTACACTACTTTTCTTCAAATATCTTTATATAGAGACCTTTGATCAAAGGTTAACCTTCGAGTAAAGATCCTTTTCATTTAAAGGACTACAAAAATAAATTAAAAAAACAAAAACATTCAAGTGAAGGTTTCCTTCCTTTGAAGTTGTTATTTAATTATTTTTTAAGGTCTATGAATTGGCATCTTTTATTGTCAAATCATTTTGATCTCTAAATTTATTTGAGAAAAATAATAGCATGTGTTTGATCCCAACCTAAATGCCATCAACTTCTTAGCTTCACACTTTCCTTCTAACTTTTGTGAATTATTATTGTTGAAACATAAAAATGTGGTGACCTTAATTTCAATTCCCAAAACCTAAGGTCAATTGAACCAACATTTATAGGATTTCATTAGGATGCAAATCAACAAGGTGAATAGATTGACTTTCAACCTCCAAAGTTTGTCAGTTTGACCTATATTTGATCCCTTTGAGTAGATTAGGAATGATTTGGAGTGATAAACCTAATTAAACTAAATGACCTAGTATGATAAATGCAATTTACTAAAGATAAAAAAAATGGAAACAAAACTTCTCAAGTAGATCTAGAAAGTGCAAATTGATGTTTACCTATCCCCAAAAGTCATATTTAGCATGTGTAGAGGGATTGGGTCGCCCTGGGTGACTAGGTCTTTGATAGGGGCTCCTGAAACTATTTTTTCAATCCTCTAGTGTTTGATCTCAGCTCACAATTCTTGGTTGTAAACTTGTCAAAATGTCTTCAATAAATTCTATAATTGATTTTTCATGTCTTGACAAGGTTGATGATAATAAATGTAATAACAAAGAATTTTCCTTCAATAGTCTCTTTAAAATTGCTTGGGCATAATACAGTGAGTTGGTAATCGATGCCTACATGTACGTTGGAGATAAGATGTCTACAAGATGTTTATATAGAATAGGACATTTACATTTCCTTGCTTTGTGTGTCCATCCTTTTAGGTATGAAGCAAATGATTCACCTTGATTTTGTTTGATTTTATAGAGGTCGGTGATAGTTATCTCTTGTTCTATGTTGTACAAGAAATGGATGACAAATTTATCTGACAATTCATCGAATGTTATGATACCAAGTGGTAGATGAGAGAACCTATCGATAGTTGGCCCCACCAAGACTTCATGGGAAAAGCCTCATTAGATCTAGGTATCGTTTTTTTGTAGACCATGCAAGAGACTGAGTGACGGAAGTTGAAGATTGCATCAAATGGTTGTCATTAATGTCAACAAGTTGTCATTGATGTCAACATAGTATTACATGTATGACTAATTTACCAAAATTTATTTCACATTGAATTTGACTGTTATATGTGGTCAGACATGTTGGTTTTAGGTATGGTTCCTACCGTGTGACAAAATATGATTCAAATAGCTTAAGATCTTATCTGACTTGGAATATGCAATACTTTATGGATTTTTTTGTCCAACCTAATTGATGTCTATGATACATATATATATATATTCATATGTGTCTCCAAAAAGTAAGAGAGAAGGATGTGAAATGCAATGTTATAAAAGAACATACAGTCAAAAAAATGTGTGGTTGCAGAAAATCATAATAAGTGAATTTGGTGAAGAAAAAAATGTGTGATCAGAGCAGAAGTATTGGGCAATTATTGACCTTCATCTAGAACTGAATTTAGCACAAGAAAGGTGTAATTCATTAGTTCACTTTTGGCGATAAGCCATAACTTTTGTATTTTGGCAGTGAGCCATGTCTTCTTTGTATCTCTGTGGCAATGAGCCCTATGGGTTGTAGCCTTGCCGATAATGAGTCCTTATTTCAGGAAGTGAGCCTTATCTCAGGCAATGAGCCTTTTTGTAATCGATTTTGATATTCTCTATAGTGGGAGTTAATCCTCACCGTTGTTTTTCCCTCATTAGGTTTTCCACGTAAATATGGTGTTATTGTGTTTATGCATTTGCATTTGATAGTTAATAACTTAATTAGTTTATATGTTAGTTATGGTAATTGAATTTAAGGTTATAATATGTGACAACTGATTCATCCCCCCTCTTAATTGTCCTATCCAAAAATTGGTATCAAAGTAAGGTCCTTTGGAATAAGTTTAACAGCTTGAAGGAGATCTTGGTAGGTTTAACTAAATGATGAAGGGATCTGACTTAGATGAAGAATTGAGAGAAGAGACCTCAGAATTTGAGAATGAAGATCTTAAAGAAAATGTCAAGCAGGAAGGTGAATGTATTTAGAAACTAAGAAACCAAATCCAAAAATTTAAGTTAAAACATAAAGAAGTTTACCAGGAACCAAAAGAAGCAAAAGAGACTGCTGAAAATATAAGTATGAAACTTGAGGAAAGCAAGAGAATGGAAGAGAAACTAAAATTGGAAATTGGAAAAAGAAAAGAAATTATCAATCAAAAGATAGAAAAATGTGACAAGCTTGAAAAAGAAGTGGCAATTCTTATGTCTGATTTGGAAAAGGAAAAAAAATTGAAGAAAAATTTAAGATAAGTTAAGGAATGCTTGATGAATTAATTTCATCTTAGAATCTTGTAAAGGATAAAGGTGCTCTAGGACTTGAAGAAGGGAAAATTTCAAAGACTAATCCAAGTCTCAACGAAATGAATAATTAAAGGAAATTTTAAGGCAATACTCATCAAGGAAAGAATAGAAGGATCAATACTGAAAGGATACCGAGCTGATAGCCTAATGATTAAAGGTACACATCTTTTAATGGATTTTGTTATTCATGTAATGAATTCAGACATAGAGCAATAGAATGTAGAAGAATGATTCAAACCATAATAGATTATTTGATGGACAATGCTATGTTTGCAACAAGTTTGGGTATAAATCTATAGAATGTAGAAGTCAAATAATGATGAATAGATTTAATACTGGTAGAATATTTCATTCTTTTCAAGGCTATTGTTACACATGCAATACTTTTCGACACAATGCTAACTAGTGTAGGACAAAGATGAATACAAAATATCTTGATCAAAGATTTGTTGTATGTCACTCTTGCAACAAATCCAGACATATATCTCAAAATTCTGTAAGAGAAAAGTTGGGAAGAAACTAAATTTGGAATAAAAGAACAAGCTTAATCTAGAATAAGTGAGGAGAGAAATGGAAAAAAAATGGAGAAAGAAAGAAGAACCAAAGAAGAATGAAAAATCAAATAATCCTCTATCTGCATTCGGTATAGATACCTATTTTATGAACTATATATAGTAATAGCCTCAAGGGGAGAAATCGCAAAAAAATATATCAAACCCTAGGTATAAGAGATGTCATGCAATGACATAACGATATGCGATGTAAATTTTCATTCTAAAGGAAATGAAGAAAATTTTGGCAGAAAACAGGCATTACAGAAGATTTGTGGAAACTTTTTTTGCTTGTTGTGCATTTCACAAATTGGCTAATAGCTTAGGTGGAAGGAGAAGCTGATGGACTAAAGTACAAATGATGATGTGGAAAGCAATAAAATATCATTTATGATGAAACCCTAAAAGTGATAAGTTAAATAAGGAATATTGAGTGGTCATTTTCATTTTGAAGTGAACGAGTTGAGAAATAAAGAGATAGGGTTACCAGCAAGTGAAAGTACAAAGAACAAGGCAGAAGCATTAGAGTTAAAGGAAATGGTGGTATTTAATTTGCGTAGCAAAGAATTGAAGCAATTGAGTAAGTTGCATATTGATGAATTTGATCATGAAAAGATTTGAAATCTTGAGACTTCTCTTTTAGTTGTGCAAATGCAAAAGGTCAAAGATTTAGGGCACAAGGGTTGAGACATTTGGAATGAATTTCCATGCTTTTCAAATGTGGACAGTGTTTGGGTTATTTTAAGTAGAATTCAAGGTAATCAGATGATCTTTGACAAACCCTATGAGATCAAGAAGGAAGCAATTGCAGCGATAATATGACTATGTGATATCAGACTTGTTCTTGTCAAGCAATCCGTAAAGAACTAAGAGGTTGAAGCCCTAATTGGGGTAACAAGAGATCAAAGGGCACTTATAATTCACACCATAATTGACCTAGTGATAAGGTACATGGCATATGGCATCTCACATAAGATTTATTTTAGGAATAGGGAAGGTTCTACCTCAACAGTTGTTGTTTATGTTATGCATCAAATGGTTGAGAAAAAGGAGGATTTTGACTTGTGTGAGTTGCTGAGAAATCAATTAATGGAAAATATAACTATGATAAAGAATGAAATTATCCTTTTCGCTTTGGAACTTTGTTTATATGCTTGATGATGTATTTTATGAATTCATTACCATTGAAAGAAATTGTTGTGTGGAAGTTTGCTATACTAGTTGGGAAGCATGTTTATCGATATTTGAAATATCTGCAGAAAGGGAAAAGCTTTGCCAAGAGTATTTTGAAATCAAGATAAATGCATGGAATTTTGGTATGATTTCCAATCCGGTTATGATGTCTAAGGATTCTCTTCGAGAAAGAGAAAGACAAGGAAAATTAGTTCATGGCTCCCTCCAAAAATAAAGAAGCTAAAGATAGAGGAGAAGGTAGAAGGAAAGGAAGCAAAAATTGTAGGAGCACTATATTTGGTATCAATAGATGATGAAGATGTTACTAAAGAAAAGGTGTTAAATATTATTGAGAAACCTAATGGGATAAAGAAGATTGGAGATATATATGGTTGTATCGACCATCATATGAACATGATGAGATTACAAATGCTCTGGCTATCTACATAATTCATAATGATATTGATCTAAGATAATTGGCAAGTACCTTACCAAAAGTATTGATTGAACAAAATAAAGACAAATTAGGGAAACTATCACTTGGCGAAGTAGCAGAAAAAGATGAAATTCAATTGGCTTTAGAAGAAAGATGTAGAAATGAACAAAAAAGGTTGACTAAGAGAATAAATGAACTGAGGAGCTATATCAAAAGTGTAAATAGTGTATATAGGTATTGTCTCTGGTGACCTACTACTATTGGGAACTACAAAGCAAAAATTGATACTATTGAGCATGAATTGAACTCTATTGTTCAAAAAAACATATGGTTTTCTTAATGAGAAGGATGGAATGCAAAAGAAAAGAATCAATTCCTTACAATCTAATGTTGCAGTCATCTAGTACAAAGGGATGGTATTGTATAGACCTTTTGGAAAGTCATTGGAGGATGATGAGAAAGACACAAAGAATATTGCCATTCTAGATACTCTTTTGGAAACAATTGATTCAATAGCAAAGAATAACATTATTTTTCTATACATCAAGCTAGTAGTGGATCTTGGAAGAAATGTCTTCTAGAATAGAAAGAAAAATACAATGAAATATTTTGAAGAAAGAAGGATTGAGGTAAAGAATAATTTTTGATAAACTTTTTGTAAAAAAAAATGATGAAAAGGGTAGAAAGAACATTTTTTGACATTGATGTCAAAGGGGGAGAGAGAGCATGTGAAAAGGGAAGAAAGGAAGCATGCAAAGAATGAAAATCAAAATTTTTTTAATGGATTTTCACATCTTGTGTTGCCATCAATAATAAAGGGGGAGATTGTTGGAAGTTGAAGATTGCATCAAATGGTTGTCATTAATGTTAGCAGGTTGTCATTGATGTCAACATAGTACTGCATGTATGATTAATTTACTGAAATTTATTTCACATTGAATTTGGTTGTTATGTGTGGTCCAACATGTTAGTTTTAGGTCTGGTTCCTACCATGTGACTAACTATGATTCAAATAATTTAATATCTTAGCCGACTTGGTGTATCCAATACTTTATGGATGTTTTCGGCTGACCTAATTGATGTATAAGATACATATATGGGTGAAGCCACAATAGTGGTTTATAATTTGATGGAGGAAGGAAAATTGAGAAAAAATGACCCCATGGCAAGTTTTTTGATTCTGGGAGTTGGTACAAACTTGAAGGCTCACACAAACCAAAAATGGGTTTGCTTGAACTAGGGTTCGAGTGAACCCATTCAATGCTTTTTTCTACCCAAAAAGCAATCAAAATACATGTAATCAAAGTGGTTCACTCGAACTAGGGTTCAAGCGAACCCCATAAACCCCGATTCTCCCCCTTAGACACAAACAAAACCTAATTTTTTACACTTTGAAGGTTGGTTTGAGGATGAAAATGGAGGATTCTTCAGAAAACCAACTAGAATCAGGTAGTCCTTGGAACGAGCTATCCAATGAATATAATTTTAATATGCTTTAGTTTCATTATGTATTTGTTTTTTTAGTTTTTTTAAACATAGGTTTTTCATCGAGAATGAAGTTCTTTGTTCTACACATTTGGAAAAATAGTAGATTATCAAAAAAAAATTGAAAAATATGAGTGCATCAGATATTGAAGTCCTTGATCTAACAAAAAAAAATTGAATATCGATATATACAAACAAAGTTACACGTTATACGGTTGCACTATGTCTGAATTGTAATTGGTTTGACTTCAAAACTTGATTGAAGAAAAATATTCAATAAAAACTATCTAACCAAGTGGAAGCACTAGATATTAGAGTTACAAATCTAAATTTGAAATAATTAGATTTTTATCCTTCATGGAAAAAGAGTTATGCGTTACACGGTGTGCGTCACTTTTTAAAAATGTTGTTTTCTGAAAAAAATAGTTTTCATGGGAGATGGAAAAAGAAGTGCAATCTAATTCCAAAAATTTTGAAAAAAATAAATTTAGAATCTATAGACAAAATGTAAGGAGACTCTTGTTTGCATCATCTTCAAATTCCTCAGGGTTTAGCCATTATAGGTGCCAGAATGTGAAGATTTAGTTAAAAATAATAATTTTAGAGTCCACTTTGGCCAAAGATTGTAAACCACTATTGTGGGATCACCCATATATTCATGCCTGTCTTCAAAAATTAAGAGAGAAGGATGTGAGATACAAGGTTATAAAAGAATAACATAAATTAAAAAAAGTGTGTAGTTCCATTAGATCAAAATAAGTGAATTCAGTGAAGACAAAAATGTGTGATCATAGTAGAATTATTGAGCGATTGTTGAGCTTCATCTAGAATTGAATTAAACACAAGAAAGGTGTAATTCTTCAATTCACTTTTGGCAGTAAGCCATAACTTTTGTATTCTGGTAGTGAGCCATCTTCTTTGTATCTCTATGGTAGTGAGCCCTCTAGGTTGTAGCCCTTTGGATAGTGTGTCCTTATTTCAAGTAGTATGCCTTATCTCAAGTAGTGATCCTTTTTTTTAATCGGTTTTGATATTCTCTATAGTGTGAGTTAAACCTCACTATGGTTTTTCCCTCATTGGGTTTTCCACATAAATTTGTTGTTATTATGTTTGTGCATTTGCATTTGATTGCTAATCACTTAATTAGTTTATGTGTTAGTTTTGATAATTGAATTTAAGGTTATAATCTATGATAATTGATTCACCCCCCTCTCAGTTGTGCTATTCAACACTGAGAACTTGCACACGTGCTCTATTAGATCCCCTCTTCCCCTATATTTATCAAATCTTGATATTTTAAAGCCTTTGGGGAAAGGTACCATGGATAAGTTTTGATCAAAAGGATATGGAAAATATATATTTTAGACTGTAGCTCTTCCTTTGCTTTCCAATTTGTATGCCCAATATTCTTTGATTGAATGTTTGTAGTTGCACATTTATGTTGTTGGTTGGTGCCCTTACTTGCATATTTTGTGCATTGTAGCTCTATTGTCCCATGATATTTGTTTGGTTGTGAATGTGATATTATGTAGTTATGGGACCTTGAGGACCATGTTGTGTGTAAGGAAGATTGGATCCTTGTTGTGTGTTGGAGGTATGGCGAGTCTATGGTACAACTTGATATTGATGTTGATGTACTCCATAGTATTGATTTTTTTGAACTCCTTGATATTTATTTTGAGGGATACCTTGGTATTACATTTGAGGTACACCTTGCTACTATGGAATAGGAGTTTGAATTTAGGTTTTTGGAATAGAATGATGTTGTGTTTGAGGTGTACCTTAGTAAATATTTTGTGGTATTCCTTGGTATTATCATTATTTTTTAGGAGTACCTTGGTAATTTTTTTATGGTATGCCTTGTTGTTGTTGCTGAGGGATACCTTAAGGATGTGTTGTGTGTATACCTTGATGTTGTGTACCTTGGTAGTTTGTTTGGTGTACATTATTTTGTTGGGGAGTTTGAAAGGTACCGTGGTAGTGTGTTTGTGCTACATCTTGTTGTCATGTATTTTTTTTAAGGGTACCTTGGTAGTTCGTTTGGGGTACACCTTGTTGTGGATTTTGTTGAAGGGTACTTATCTTGGTAATTTGTTTGGGGTATGCCTTATTATTGTGGATTTTGTTGAAGGGTACCTTGGAAAAAAAAAATTGGCACCCTTGTTGTTGTTGTGGATTTTTTTAAGGGTACCTTGGCAATTCATTTGTGGTAAACCTTGTTATTGTTGTGGATTTTGTTGAAGGATACCTTTGTAGTTCATTTGGGGTATGCCTTATTCTTGTGGATTGTGTTGAAGAGTACTTTGATAATTCATTTGTGGTACACTTTATTGTGGAATTTGTTGTCATTTCCATTGTTGATATTGTGCATTGTTGGAAGGGTCAATATATGATGTGTGTTGTGACATGTATTTTCCCTTGTGATGGGTTTCCACCTTGTTGGTCCATTTGAAGGCTTCCCATGTTTTGCATAGTGTTGTGTTGTGGCATGATTTGAGTTGTATTTCCTTGATATTTTTGTGCTACCACTACTTTCTCAATTTGAGATGATAGCCTAAATAATGGGTTATCCATAGGTTGCATTTTAGGTTGATCATTGTTTTGTGAAAACAAGGGTGGTATGTTGGGTTCCATCATTGGTTTTGGCACTTGTCTAACCACCGTTTGATCTCCTAGTGGAATAAGATTTGGATCTTTTAAAATGTCCACATTGAAGTCTATGGACTGTTTAGCACCACTTTGTGCTAATGTGAGGAAGTATGAATTTCCATTCTTCCCAAGCATTTTGTCCATAAGATTTTGCATCTTAGGGTCTTATGGGTACTCTAATAGTTTTTTGTTGGTCAGTTCCTCATCACTATCATATTCTTCCATGATCATGTCCTTGGGATTTGGAAGTTGATTTTGACTATCAATCCTATTTTGGTGTCTAAGGAGTACTTCCTCATTACTAGGTGGCTGATTTTGTGTTGCTTTGAATGTGGGTTCTCTTTGAGGATTTGTAAGGTCATTTGGATTGTAACCCCATGGTTAGGCTTCCTCATTGGTGATGATTTTCATGGGTGCACTTGAACTACTCTTGTTGGCTTACATTTTTTTCTTGTGTATAGATCTTGTGGTTGTCAAAAACAAGTTCAAGACCTTTGGGAGTTTTGTGATCACTTATTATGAAATAGAATGGTGTTTTGTTTTTTGGGATTTTTTTATTTTTAAATAAAGTATGGAGATAATGTGTGAAAACCTTTTGGTAAAGGTTTTTTTATGGTTTTATATGGATTTGTATATTTTGATGCTCAAGACGCTAAGAGTATGAGAGATTTTTTGTGGATGTTTTGAGATGATACTAATTTTGGGAAATAAAGCGTACAAGACTTGGACCGATATTTTACTCTATTTTTCTAGAGGATATGTTGATAATCTATTTTAAATGTCCTTGAGGTTGCAAGAAAATGTTAATATATTAGAAAATGGGACAAAGACGATAATCCAAGTTGTGCTTTTTTTGTGTCTTAAAATAGGTTGATGCTTTTGATTTGCTAATGGGTATGGAAAGATGTTGAGATGAGTTGGTGCAGGTCTGATCATTTTTGTGTCAAATGATGATGGATTACCCAATTTTTGGATCAGTTTCTAATTTGTACCAAAAAAGAGGACAATAGCCGTCTCTATTAGGATAATAATGACAATTCTCAAGATAATAGCAATTGGAACATAGGATGACAATGGTCAAAATGTGAGCAATAGCATGGTCTCTATTTCAATTTGTGATTGGTAACAAAGAAGAAAATAGAAATTTTTTTGATAGAAGTGGCAATTTCTAAGATAGTAGCAGTTGATTTTTCAAGACAACTGTGGAAAGTTTATCAAGAATGGTCTCTATTTCAATTTTTTTGACTGGTGAACCAGTGAAGACAATAGTGGCATTTTTTTCAAAAGTGGCAACCTTTAGGATAGTATTGGTAGGAGCTTAGGATAATAATAGTCAAAATTTAGTACAGTAGCGGTAAAGCTCAAGACAAAAGTGGCAGAAATGTCAAAGCAACCCTATTTCTAGATTTTTTTAGTTTTGCTTAACAATAGTTTGTTGTACAAGTTTCCAATTTTGAGATGTTGGTTGATCTAATATTATTTTAGATTTGGAAAGTGATAAAGTGTATCAAGCAAAGTGTATAAAACTAACCATAACATTTCGATGATAAGGGGCCAAATTAGCCCATGTTTAAATTGGTAACAACATCAAAACATATCAAGCAATATTATCTATAAGGTCAAATTGGCCAATGGTGACACTTTTAGGCCCACAACTTAGAAGCTCCTTCAAATTAAGGGTAGCAACACCCAAAGGTATGCATACACTTAAGTATTTCAAGAATGGATAGATAGGGGCCTCCTAGAATGAAAGGATAACACAAATGACCCTCTCCCCGGTAAGCTACAAGTAACTTATACAAAGTCAAGGATTTTTGTCTCAATTCAAGGGATTTCATATGGTGAGTAATGTTCTTCAGAGTATAGTGTGCATCTCTTACACTAAATCATGTCACCAATTAGAATATCTCAATCAAAAGGTGGGTAAGACTACTTTAAAGCTCTTAGTCACTACTCAAGTGACTAATATTGAACATTAAGACTTAATTTAATATTTGCAAACTTCCTAATAGCTAGTAATGTTAAAATCACATAATGTTGAATTTTAAGTTATACAATAGAAAAAAATAATTTATTGGCTATACACTAAGATTGTTTTATCAAATCAAATATTTTGAGTTTATCAAAATCACTTCCAAGTAATGCTTTTTGTATAGGAAATATAAGAATGTGTGGGCACATAAACAAGCTAGAAGGGGTTGTTACACTTGTTGACCGTCTTATGATGCATGCTATGACACATCATAAGACATCTTTGGTTGGAAATAATGGAACCAAAGTGAAGCACCCAATTTAGTGAGTGAATTATATAAAGGTTATGACAAATAGAAAGAATATGCTATTTATAGCTTGTGGACTCATTTTGAGATTTGGGTGTTAGGATTCTAAGGTAAGGATTTGGGTGCCACTTTTTCGGTGGCTTTAACTCATTGTTTCTTGATTTCTATTGGATGGTTTTATGTATTGCATCTCCTATATATTAGGTGTTTGAGATGGAAGTTGTGAGAGTTTGGAGATATTGTTAAGCTAATAGATATCATCTAAATATTTTTTTATTTATACACTTGTGTAGGTTTATCTACAAGTGTATTTTAACTACATCATTTACAAAATAATACATTCAACTAATTTGAAACACTGGGTTTTCTTCTAAAAGGGTTTTCCCCATGTACACATGTGTTATGATATATTGTTTATTACAAATATATACATATTTTTTCTATAATTGTTAAAAAAAATAAAAATTGTAAAATAGTTTTCTCAAAATTTTGACATAGGAAAAAAGAAATGTACAACCACATTCCTCATAATTTTAATGTAGAAAACAATTCCACATACCTTACTTCCTTTCAATCACTATCCTTATAATATTTTTTTTATTTTTTTGATTAACTACGAACATTAGTTAAAAAATTGGATATATTTTATTATCTCCTTGTGAAAAACTAGCTAGAGGAACTCTTTCAATTGTAATAAAGAGCCTTTTTCCCCTTGAGCTTCATCGTGGCTAGATAAACCTATCGAAAAAATCCTAAATGCCACTATTTTAATATTGCAAAATTCCATGTGTCGTGTTCCTATTAAATCATTTGAATTTCAGTCTTTGATCAATGCCCTATTTGCAAAATCAATGACTTACGGTCTTTGATGAGATAAAATGGGTGAGGGATAATTCTCCTTATAAAGCATCATCCTAATTAAAATTTTTAGAAAGCAAACACATAGCATCCTTTTGTATTATATTAGCTAGATCCCTTAGAAAATATAAACCCCACTAAGTAGATACATTGGACACATTCTAAACATGAGGCCTAGAGACACACAACCTCTTCTTATTCACCAGATACCTATAACCCATTTAAATATTCACTAATTGATTCCCTACACCAATAGAGAACATTTGTATCTTTTCCACTTGTATGGTACACATAAGCAATCCAGCTGTTCTTAATACTTTGAATACAAAATGAGTACATGTATATTAGACAAATCATCGATAGTATATTCAACTTAGACTGCCCACATGGCAAAATATAATTGATAGACATAATTTGGACACTATCCTTGAACCAATGAGAAACCTCCACATATGCCACATGTACATTTGCAATGACAACCATCATCTTTAGCATTGCAATTAAGCACTATCTTATTGAAGTTCAGAGAATTGGTGGTCATGGATAGGCAAATGTATAGTCCATTTGGCTTGAAATTGACGAAACATGTAAGCAAATAAAACTTGCGACGGATGGGGCTGCTGCCCATGACCAACCAAAGGATGCCATGTTGCACATTGTGCACAACTGAGATAATAATGCAGAACGCATTCTTGTAAGTCCCCCATATACGAGCAAGTAGTGCAACATTGTACGGTCGTGGTTGATCGTTTTGCACGGTGGTTTATGTTCAGTTGTCGTCGTGGTAAATTTCTGTGTCGCTGCCTTCAACACTAGCCAACACGATACTTTATAACGTCATTAAATATTTTTGACCTACTACCTATTTTATGCCATGTCTACAGAAGAGAATACGCAAAATGTCACAACTGCAGAAGACAACACATAGCTTTAGTTCAAAGACATGAGTAAAATGGACATACCCATCAAAAGGACGTGGAAAAAAAGGTGTCTGAGAGGAGATTCCACTGACGCGGGCAACGTGAGTCTCGATGTGTTACGGTAAAATGCTTTAATTTTGTAATGAGACACTTGAATTAACCTTTCGCATTGGACTTCCCCACTTCTGTTTGGTTGGAATCACACTTTCTCTTTTTAAGTGAAATTCCACATGGACTGGGTACAATTAAGGTCACGAATTTCCAATATTAATTTTCTATAGAATTTTTTTATTGGATTAAGAACTGGAGATAGATACAGATTACAAGTTTAAATGTTGTCGAGCAGCATTACAAAACAGCAGACAGTGATGTCCAAAGTAGGACCCTAAAAAACTATAATTTTGCCCACCGGTAAAAGCTGGAAATAAATACAGATAACAATGTTTACAAGATAAAGTGATAGACAAGATTTCAAACATTAAAAAAGAGCAACACCAATGCATAAACTATTGTCCAACAGCAAAAACTATTGTCCCACATCAGCAAGAAGGAAAAGACAAGACCTGGCAGGGTCACTCCAAAGTGCAGTGATCATAGTTAAAGGAAACAACAAGACCTGGTAGGGTCACTCCAAAGTGTAGTGATCATAGTTAATGAACTCCACAGTAGGGAGAATGTTCTGAGATTATTCATTGCCGACAAGTTGCAGCTGAAGATGACACATCTCCACATTCAACAAGGCTGCCAATCATAGATTATAACATGGAACTCCCATTTGAAGAATACTATTGCCAACCTAATTGTCCTACATTTTAAATTTTACCTCAAAGGTACTAATATGTGTTTGAAAATCATCTAATATCTTTTTAAGATGAAAATTAACCTGGATGGCAGATTGGAGAATGAGGATCTACGGAGAAAGGTTCACATAAATAGTCATCAATTCAATTTGTAGGGGTTGAAAGGTGTGAGAGAGAGCCATCAAATATCAGAATCTTCAAATGTGTTTTAGAGTGATGTATTTGAAGGTTTGAGTAATAATATCGTGAGATGAGGAGAGACCATGAAGAGCAGTTCTTCAAGACCACATTTGGGGAAAAAGCATAGAGAAGTTAGAGAAGAGAAAGTTCTAGATATTCTAAGCATGAGGAAAAAACCAAAAGGCATGTTTGGTGGTTTCCTTTTAGGAGAAAAATGAACAAGTTGGAGGAGGGGAAATGAAGGAGAGCCAATTGCCAATGGGGACTTTGACATGGAGAATTTTTCAGCCTATCAACTAGGCTTGAGCATCAACTTTAGACTTTCGATTAAGGAGCTTAACTTGTTCCATCTTGATATACTAAGTTTGTATTTCTATTTGAGGGTAAGCCAGTGGGATAATGGGATTGATGGAAGGAGTTGTTTATCCATCAGTCTGAGAGGGAAATTTCAAAGGTTTTGATTGTTGGGCCATTTCCAATCTATAAGGTAGTTTTCATGACATGGTGTAAAGAAGAGCTATGACAATTTGGGTTTAACTAATTGCTTGATTTTTTGGATTGGAGTCTCATAAGACAGGGGAAGTCGAAACCGAGCTTTAAGTTGCAACCATGATTTCTAGTTGAATGTTAAAGGGTCCCACAAGTCTCAAAAAACTTGGATTCCTTTTTCAAATATATGTCTACCTTTGAGATTCTCAATAATGACCAGAGAAAAAATGTCTTGCTAGACCAAATAGTTCCACCAAATGGAGGAAATGGAAAAACTCAAGTCATGGCTCAAGTTTTGGTCATACCAAATTAGTTTTTTTGAAGCAGTTTGCCACAATCTCCAAATGGAGTTGAAAGGGGTTGAACCATGTGTTTTAAAATAAGATGCAAGAATAATTTTATCTTTCTAACTAACCAAGTCCCAAGAACAACTAGCATTGACTATTTGGATACAATGGCACACAAGATATTCTAAGGAGAATCACCATCCTAAGCTCTCATAATCCATTTTGTTATGAAACAAATTCCTTGAGAATATGGATCTATAATTCCTAATCCTCCTTTATCTTTTGGTTGGGTTCAATAATTCCATGAAGTAGTAAGCAAGCCTTTTTTATTTCCCCATTTTTCCCAAAGAAATTTTTTGATAGGCTAAGTTAGTTGGTTGTAGCATGTTTTAGAAGGTAGCCAACAAGAAGAGATGTAGACATGACTAACTAAAATAATTTTATTGGCAACTTCGATTCTACCAGCCATCGAGAGGAACTTACTAGTCTAATTCAAATATTGTATTTGTAAGAACCAAAACCACATCTCTTTAAGTGAGACTCTAATTCCAAAAGGGATACTAGGGTATCTCATTCATGCTTTTAGGTTTTCGCTTCCCTTCATACTGACATGCCTTCTTCATTGCCTCTAATCCTCCATCTTGTTCACTTCTTCTTTCATTTGCTTTCCTAAGTATTTCGGGTGTTGGCCTTTGGCCTTACACCTTAACCAATACTACTCTCTCTTCACAAATGTTAAGCTTTCCTTCTGGCCCTTGAAGCCCCAATGAAGCCCTCGTCATTTTTCTTAAGTCTTCATTCTTCGAGATTTCAGGTGTCTGTCTTTGCTCTTACCTTTTACCGCTTACTTTCAATAACACATATCTCTTCTTCCCGAGCCCTAATCCCTGAAATCTTGTCTCTATTTTTTTGACATCAAACATTCATCTTCTTTCTTTCTTCTTTCTCACTTTCACTCCTTCAAAAATTTGGCTAAGTGTTGAGTTTTTAGACTTTGAATTGTTGCCTTATCCCTTACCTCTTACCTTTCCTTCATAAGAGGTAACGCTTCTCTCTTTCCTTTAACCTTCGATGGATCCCTTCAGACTTCGGCTTTCGGTCTTCTTCTCTACCCTTTTTTTATTTAGGATAAGGTGTAAGCTTTACCCCCGACCTTCAAAGCTTGAAAAGGGTGATTCTTCTATACTTTTTGATTCACTTCTTCGACCTTCTCTCTTCTTTTCTTTTGGTATGTGATCTAGTGAATGCCCAAAGCCCTATCCTTAATGGTGTAATGCCAATGAAGCTTAAAGTAAGAAGTAGACCTGACACTCGACCCCCAATGAAAATGCCTTTTTCACAGCTCTAGACCCTTTAATGCATAATTAAAGACTTTCTTTTGAGCCCGACACCTCGACCTTTTTGGGGATTTGGTGTGTTGTCTAGGCAATGACATTAATGCTCCAACAACCTTTTTGAGTGGCCTATTTTTATTTTTGGGCTTCAAGGACATCATTTATTGCTACCCCTAACTTAGATGCAAGTGGATTTTATGGGTGCCAATGCTCATGTATTTCTCATTGTTGACTTTTCTAACAAATCCATTCCCTAATCATATTTTTCACAACATGGATCCACTCTTTCATGCACAAACTCCATGGTTAACCCTAGTTATATTTAGGGTTTGGTTTGTGGTTCCAAGTTATTCTTGATCTATAAAAGCAAGAATTGTATAATTCATTATAAGGTTTCTTCCTCTGGGTCCTCTAGATTTTTTCTTTGGTAGACTTATGCATTTGGCATCTCTATGATTGTAAATATCAATTGTTGCATCTACATCAATGAAATTGATTAAGCTTTCCTCTTCTCAGCTTCTTTATGTTTGTGTAAGTTCATTACCTACATATCTAATTGTTTGATCTTTCTTTTTCATGCTTACAAGTTTGAGTTAAATTGTTTATAGTTTCTACTTGAGAATATCCCTTTCCTTCCACCACCCTCTCAAAGCCTAGCCTCCATGCTTTCCTTTGGGAATCTACCAAATAGAGATCTATGTGAGTCCCTTGGTCCCTCTTCAATGGTGTTGTTGAGCAGTCTTATCTAGGAAGAAAGAAATTTCTATCCTGGAGTACCACCTCCCATTTTCCTTTCATGCATTATTCTCTCCTTTTCCCCCATGAGTTTTTAGAATAGTGTAGTTTTAGGATTTCATGAGTTGGATTAGAATAGCACATTGTACTTTGATTAAAAGAGGAAGTCAACCTTCTCTAGAGACTTGACCTCATTCATGCAAGGTCCCACACTTTGAGGTCAATTCTATTGTCTCATTGGAATGTTGAACCCCATGTTCAGTAGGGTGTAACTTCATGCGAAAAATCCTACCTCTCCATATCTCTCAACTTATCCCTCTCTAACCATGTCTCCCCTTCCCTCTCTACTCTCTATTTCCCCTCACCCTCTTTGCCTTTCCCTTTTTCTATTTGAAACACACACACTAGCCTTCTCTCTACCTCTTACACAATACCTAGCTCTTTACCTACCTCTCATGCTTTATCTATCCCTCCATCTCTATATGTACCTACATCTCTCTTTCTACCTCTCCCTCTCTACCTCTCCATTTATCTACATCTTTCTCTCTCATACACACACTACCTCTCTCTTTGTCTCTCTCTCCCTCTCTCTCTACCTACCTCTCCCACCTCACCTCTTTCTCTCTCTGTACCTACCTCTCTCCCTTTAACTCTCCCTACCTCTCTCTTTGTATCTCTCTCTCCCCATCTCTCCCTACCTCTCTTTCTACCCACCTCTCCCTCTCTACCAATTCTTCCCTCTTTCTACCTCACTCTTTTGTTTCCTCTTATAGTCTAGGAAAAGTATCCATTTTTCACACTTAATTTTGGAATAAGTAATTAATAATAAAATGAGCTTAATGATGCCTTAATTTGGTGTTGTAATATGTATTTTACATATTCACATTAAACTTAGGGCCTTATTTATTGAAATGGATTTAATTGTGCCTAATCTTGGTGTTGTAAGGTGTATCTTTACACTTTCACACTAACCTAGGGCTTTATTAATTAATAGAGATCAATTATGCCTTAATTGGCCCCTTTAATTCAAATCCAAGCCTAATTAATTGCATTTTATGAGGGATAAAACCTAACATTCATAAAATTCCATAACATAATGTTTAACATTGAGTAATGTGTGTCTTAGGTAAGTGACCTAAGACCCATTCGCCATAGGATGAATGGGCCCTCATGAATGGGTCCTCACTTAGGCCTAGGACCTAAATTAAAACTATGTTTTGGTGATATTTCAATGATTTCAAATGTCTATTCAAATGTCAGCTTCTGATATTTGAATTTTGGGAATTAATGTTAAGATATGTATAAATAAGAGGTCATTTTAGTATGTTTTACCTAGAAATTTTTCATGAGCACATAGTATTTTCAAGAGAGAAATTTAAGAGAATCTTCAAGGCATTCAAGAATCAGATTTGTAGAAGATTATTTCAGCAATCAATATTGCATTATCAATGTGTCAAAGATTTCTTGCATCATGCATATTGTTTGTGCTAATATGATGATGTAGAGTTAAAGATCTATTAAAGTATTCAAAGGAATTGCTTCTAATCAAGTTTCATGATCAAGATCCACATCCATTGATAAAACTTTATGCTAGTTGTTGATCTACAATCCAAGGTTCAAACAAAGGTTTGGTGAGTTGTGACATTGCTTGTTCATTCATCATTCCTTCGTGTTATTTTGTTTCATTTCAAGGTTTAATTACCAAAACAGGATTTGACCAAGGAAAACCTCCATTCACCTAACAAACAATTCATTTTTATCACTTTGATCAATGTGTGATTGTAGATTTTAGGTGGAAGATTCTTTGAAGAGAAAAATTGAAGAAAGTTTCAAAGTTGTCAAAGTTGCAAGAAAAGATTCATTTTACGAAAACTCTTCTACACGATTTATTTTTGGATTTTTGATAGTGAAAATCGAGAATCTAGGAGTGCATACATAGCAAAAGAGAACCTAAAAGGGATTTTTGCAGAGCCTTTCCAGGACCCATTCTCCATAGGGAGAATGAGTCCTTAGTGAGCTCCAAAAAGTGACTTTTGGTGACTGGTACATACAATTTCTCATTTCCAGATCTGCCTTTTGATTCTTGTTTCCAATAGTTTTAAGTACAGTCTTTCTTTTGCATTTTATAGCTTGCATTTTGGATTTTATTTGATGGTTTTAATATTTCTCCCAAAAGTGCTATTTAACTCATATCCCCTTCCTAGCATAAAAATGAAACTTGTTGATTCATACCTTGATTTGACTAACCTTTTGATTTTTAGTCATCTCATTGTTTGAATCTCATTTCCTTGAATAAAATTAGAGAAATAGGTCCTTTGTGATGAACCCCCCTTTCACAAAATTTTACCCCCCACACCTATTTTTTCTATGTTTCACCTCTCTACTTATCCCTATATCCCCTCACTTTCTCTACCTACTCTCACACACTACCTCTCTTTACCTCTCCCACCCTACCTCTCTCTTCACCTACCTATCTCTCTTTATCTCTCCCTCCCTCTCTCTCTACCTACCTAGATCCCATTCTACCTATCCCATCCTACCTCTCTCTCTACCTACCTCTCTATTTACCTCTCCCTCCCTCTCTATATCTCTCACACACAACCTCTCTCACTACCTACATCTCTCTCATTGTCTCTCCTTCTTTATCTCTCCCTACATCCCTCTCTCTCTCCACTTCTCTTTTTACCTACCTCTCCCTCTATCCCAACTTACCTCCTCTCTCTACCTCTCTCTTTTATTCACTATCTCTCCTAACTCTCTCTACCTACCCCTATTGCACACACACAAACACACTATCTCTCTCTTTCTCTCCCACCCTACCTCTCTCGTTCTCTTATCCTCTTACTTTATGTAGATCCCTCTCTCACACATACGCACACTACCTCTCTCTCCACCTATCCCTTCACCTATCCCTCCCACCTATCCCTAACTCTCTCTCTACCTCTCTCTCTATCTCTCACTCCATACTTATCACCCACACACTCACACTCACTCACACATACACATTACCTCATTCTATACCTCTCTCTTTACCTCTTCCTCCCTACCTCTCTCTCTACCTATATCTCCCCTTCCCTATATAATTATCTCTATTCCCCCTCAATGTATCTCTCTACGTACCTTTCTCTCTATCCATCCCAGCTTACCGCTCTCTCCCTCCCTCTATCCTTCCCACTCTCTCTCTCTCTCTCTCTCTCCTCTTTCTAACTACCACTCCCTCTCTCCCAAATTCCCCCTCTTTCTATCTATCTCTCCCCTCACTCTCTCTACCTACCCCTATCTCTTTCTCTCTTACAAGTTACATTACCTCTCTTTACCTCTCCCATGCTACCTATCTCTCTAACTACTTATCTTTATCTCTCATTACCTCTGCATTTATACATATCCCTCCCTACCTCTCTCTTTACCTCTCCATCCCTCTCTCTCACACAACAAACTCTCCCTCTACCTATCCCACCCTAACTATATCTATCTCTACCTACCTCTCTCTTTACCTCTCCTTGACTCTCTCTACCTATGTCTCTCTTTCTACCTATCCTTCCCTACCTCTCTCTCTACCTACCTCTCTTTTTACCTCTCCCTCCCTCTCTCTCTCACAAATGCACACTACTCTTTCTACCTCTTCCATCCTACCTATCTCTCTACCTACCTCCCTCTCTTTATCTATCCCTCCCTCCCTCCATACTTCTATTTCTAGCTAGCTCTTGGGTAAGTGCAAGAATTTGAGTCCATGAAATGTGGAAGTTTTTCCCTTTGCCAAAAAAATTAAATTGGCATTACAAAAATGAGATCTCATTTTTTAATAAATGGGATCCCACTTTTAAAAACCAGGATCTCACTTAGCTTTGAGATCGTGTTTATTAAAGTATCTCGAACAAACAGACGAGAAACAAGATCCCGATCTTTACAAAATGATATCTTGTTTATAAGTTATATTTATTTTAAAAAATGAAACTGAGCAGTTAGTTCGGGATCTCAATTTAAAAAGAAAGTGGTGAGGACGATGGTGACCTCCAATCTCTAGGCACGCCTTCACCATTTATCTATTTTTTTTTAGTTCTTTTTAAATTTATAAGACAAAAGTAGGTTTTAGCATGCTTTTTTTATTTTATTTAGCATTTTTATGTATTTTATTTAGGTGTAATAGGAGAATTGATAATTTATAGAGGTATAAAAAAAATGAAATGAAACCCTATAGAAATGAAAAAATCATCCTTGAATCGTATCTTAAGAATAAAATTTATCTTTTGAAACCTAAATTGTTCAATCAAACAAAAAAAATGGCATTTGAAAACCTAAATTGAAAGAAAACAAAAAAAATTGCATTGAAAACCCTAAATTTTTCTTGAAGCCCTAAATTCAATTCAAACCAAAAAAAAATTGCTAAAACCCTAAATTGAAATTAAACAAAAAAAATTGCATTCAAATGAAAACCTTTATTTCAAGCTCAAGAATATTTGATAATGGAAAAAATTGATTTACATTGCTTAAATTTTTTAAATTGAACATTTGCATTGTAAATTAGGGTCCTTGATATTGACATTGAAATAGGATTTGACAAATATTATACATATAAATGTGTATTCATCAAGACATAATCAATTAAACGTTATGAACATAGATATAATTAGAATAGAAAACAATAAACTGTTAAAAACATCTTAGAATTAAAAGATATTGAGTATGTTCATAAGGCAAGCATGCCATAAGTGTGATCATCTAGGTTTCTCTGATTAAGCATCATAATAAGGGAAATCACTAAAAGGTAAAGCACAATCATAGGTGATAAGATAATTATCAAAGCTAGGCACACCAATAGTCATAGTATAATCAACATCATCATTACTAAAGCTATCCATATTAAGAGATGAAATCTTTATGAAACTCATGGTTAAGTTAAAGAATCTACAATAGAAGGGAAAATAATAATAAGTTCCATGGAAGATGTTAAATCATATCCAATATCAAAGAGTGCATTAATGGAACATGTGCCACTATGCTTATGGTAAAGGATATGATTTTATCAAATATTCATGGATCAAATAAAAAATAATGTAAACACATCAAAATAATTGATGTAAGAATGAATGGAGACAAGGGGAAAAAAGGTTGAGTGGAATCCATGATATAAAAATTAAAACTACTATATATAAAAGAGGGAAATTAAATGAGTTTCAAATCTAAAATTATATGAGAAATATAAAAAAAATTGGATTTGAAATAAGAGACACGTGGATAAGTTGAAAACACTACAATAATTAAGGAATTATGGGTGAAGGGAAGAATTACTTAGAGGACTAGTGGATCGTACAATTGATAAGCTTTCAATCTTTATTTGAAAATTTAGTTAGCAAATTCCTAAATCCTTGTGCAATCCATTTCCAATTGTCACTTAATTAGATAATATGTGCATTCATTTCTATTTTATGCTTTTATCTCTCGTAGTCATGCCTTGTTTCCATTTCTTGTTTGCATGTGTTGTCTCTTGTCTTTTGACAATATTAACTCTCACTATAGTCAATTAGTTGTTAATTAGCCTTCTAGTTTAGTCTAAAATCTCAATTTGCACTAGTTACCTAGACACTAAAAGAATCTAAATAATTTTCTTTTCTTTCTTTTAGGTTCTTTCAATTCCAAACAATCAAAAATAAAATAAGATTCTTGACATTAACTAATTTTATTATGCATTTTGTATCAGAAAATTCATTTAAGTGGGAAATATAATGAAAATAATGTTAAATAAAATAATCTTATATTCAATTAAAAAATATCAAGTTAAAGTATACATCAAACTCAATCTTAATAATACGCAATTATGTGTTTCTATTACAAAAATAGTCTATTTATTCATAAAATCAAAAACATTCATAAACTAGTTAGTCTATTACCCTAAACCATAAACCGATGACTTAAGGGGTCCTAATATGACATTTCTTAAGGGGATCAAATAAGTTCTCAAATTTTGGTAGAGTTTCCTAAGGAAACCAAATTTACTAATAATAAGATTATGCAAGATCATAATATAAATTATGAGAATTCATGATCTAGGTTGGTTAGTCGAAAGAATAGCTATCTCAATCAAATGTTCCATAAGAAATTGTTGTTCACTAACTTGCAAGTCCATTATTCCAAGGTCCACTCAAACTTCACCCTAAGTTCCCTAAACCCTAAACCTTGAACTTTAAAATTTAAACCCTAAACCCTAAAGCATTCATTTTGTCCTAGAACCTTAAAATGAAATTTGGTTGCCTTGGGAAACTCCACCAAATTTTATTCCCTTAATCCATGTAATTTTTTCATAGGACCTTACTACATAGATTAACTTAAGCCATCCTATTACCCTATACCCTAAACCCTAAAGCCGTCATTTTTTTCATAGGCCCTTAATGAAATTTGGTTTCCTTGGGCAACTTCACCAAATTTTATTCACTTGAGCCATGTCATTTTGTCCTAGGACCTTACTATACATATATCCCCTTAAGCCATCCTATCACACTAAACTGTAAATTGATGTCTTAAGGGGTCCTAATATGACATTTCTTAAAGTGATCAAAGAAGTTCTCAAAATTTGGTGAAGTTTCCTAAGGCAACCAAATTTAACAATAGTAAGATTGTGCAAAATTATAATATGAATGAGATTTCATGAGAGGTTGGCTAGTAAAACAAAGAGCTATCTCAACCAACTATTCCAAAAGAAAATGTTGTTCACTAACTTGCAAGTCCATTATTCTAAGGGCCACCCAAACTTCACCCTAAGTTCCCTAAACCCTAAACCTTGAACCTTGAACTCTAAAATATAAACCCTAAAGCATTTATTTTGTCCTAGAAATTTAAAATAAAATTTGGTTGCCTTGAGAAACTCCACCAAATTTTATTCACTTAATCCATGTCATTTTTTCCTAGGACCTTATTAGGTAAGTGTAGGATCATCATGGAAAAAACAGGCCCTTAAGTGGCGAAAATTTCAGAAAAATCAGAGTTAGGAAACTTGACATAAAAATTTGAATAAGTTATCTATATTATTTCAAAAATATGTAAGAATAGAATCTATAGAAAATTGAATGCAGTTTCTAAGTTCTACTAGGTTTATTTAAAAAACAAAATAATCTATTTGGTGAAAATTTGAGATTTCAATGCAGTACTATTTAAATTTCAGGGAAAAAATAAGAAGTAGGTGTTTCTCTGACCACCCTAACCAAAATAAAATGATAAGATTTTTTTTATAAGATTTTAGATATAAGTAGAGGACTCATGTCTCAATGTGATGCATATTTTTGTATTTTTTTCAAGTATTTATAATTAATTATGATTTTTTTATTACAACTTTTAAAAAAGATAAAAAATCGTATGTCTGACCACCTTAACTTGGTGAAAACTTCATGAAATTCATTTTTTCTTTTTTTAATAATATAGTATGTGAAGCATAGAATGTGACGCATGTTTTGGATTAAAAAAATGTGATACTATTTGAAAGCTATAGATTTTTTTCAATCATCCTATCAATCAGGACTTTAGTAGTAATTCAAATAGAAAATGAATAATAAATATTTATTAAATTCAAAGTAAAGCATAACTTATATTGGTGGAAAGCTAAGAATCTCCTCTAAAAACCTTTTTCATCTCATCAATTTTGGGTAAAAAAAACCTAATCATCAACATACCCTACACATACCCATCATATTGCCACTTTTTGGCCCTTTATGATCCTAGACATACCCTACTAGACATAGATCCCTTTAAGCCATCCTATCACCCTAAATTGTAAATCGATGTCTTAAGGGATACTAATATGACATGTAATTTTCTCTTAGGACCTTACTACATAGATCCCCTTAAGCCATCCTATTACCATAAACCCTATATATCTTAAACTCTAAACTGTAAACCCTAAAGAATCCATAAATTATCCTATATTAATAGTTAATTATTTTTTCATTCAAGCAACTTTCCTTAGAAATAAATGAGGCTTACACATTTTATCATTTGTATTCAATTATTCAATTTATATTGAATGGTTTAAGGGTATTTCCTAAACATGTATCTTATATTTTGGAATTACAAATCTAATATAGGTTTACTTATATCTTAGAGATCATGTGGATCAATTCAATAATATCGATAATCCACCTCCACGCCCTACATATCCACCACCTTCACCTCCACCACCTAAAACCGATGGTGCAAGCTTGCAAGCATGAATCAATGCTGATGTTAGATCCATTCAAGATCAAATCAGCATTATTCAAAATGAAGAATTTATCACACCACCTTTGAGGATGATTGCATCTAGAATGCAAATTGTTGTTGATGTTGTTAGGGATATGGATGAGATGTTAGATGAGCATTGACGATGGCTAGAGGAGAGGAGAACTTCTAATTCTGAAAAAGGAAAACACAAAGAAATGAAGAGATGCAGTAGAGAGCTACAACACTTTATAAATTAAGACAATTATCTTATAGTCATGAATTCATGAATTTGGTTAGATGGATATTTTGAGTGATGAATTTATGAATTTGGTGGGATGGATATTTTTAGTGAAAAATTTATGATTTTGGTTGGATGGATATTTTTAGTGATGAATTTATGAATTTGGTTGAATTTATGAACTTATAATGATGAATCTATAATAGTATATATTTTACGACTATCTACTAGATCAAGATTTCTCCTCTTGGAAAAATGTAATATATATATATATATATATATATATATATGTCTGTGTGTGTGTGTGTGTGTGTGTGTGTGTGTGTGTGTGTGTTAGACATAAATGAGGTTTTTCTGAATGTTCCAAGTTTATTTTTTAGTATGTACATGTATTAAAACTGCATAGTTCTAGATCTTAAATTTTGAAATTTGTATGTACACATAGTTTAGTTGAATTATGTATGCATGCAAATTATGCATCGTAATTTTTATTTTAAATGTATGTACATGGTAAATTTTGAAATTTGCATGCACATGCTCAAGTTCAATCAATGTATGTATGTGTATGTATATGTATTCACATCCTATTTAAACAAATTTGAATGTACATTTCAAATTTAACTATTTCCTATAATTTTGTAAGTTTGTATATTAATTTTGTATATTTTAATGTAGGTGAACACTTATATCTGATATCATGGATCAATTTAACATTGATGATATCATAAATCTAGCACCTCAACAGCCTCCACATCCACCCCAGGTTTCACCTCCCCCTCCACCACCCACTAGATCTGATGAGGGTAACTTGCGATCACTTATAAATGATCAACTGAAATCCATTAAAAAACAAATCAATGCTATGAAAAATCAAGAATTGATTCCACCACACATGAGAAATTTTTCCTCTACGATGCAAAACATTGTGTATTCCATTAGGACTATTGATTCTGATTTAGATAGGAATCAATAAGAAAGAGAGGGGATGAGGTGATTTTATGTAAACGGTCTCTCATATAAACAAATTTTAGACCTAAAAATAATAAAAGCCCATCTAGCCCCTTATTTTATTGACCCTAATACTCAACAACTCATTCCTCCCAATAAATCTAGAATATCCATGAGGTGGTGTATACATTCATAGATGAGTGCACATTTTTGGGATCGATGGTATATGGTATTTGACAATCCACCACCTGCTAATCTAGAGGTCCCATTATATTTTTTGAGGAAACTATATGTAGAATTTGTTATGGGGAAAAATTCCAATTATTTTGATTTTAAATCATTTTAGGGTGTTAGTGGTGGCATGCCACAATAGAGGTTAGGGGAAAAGGGTTGATCCCCAATGCCCTGTACATGTGCAACCCCTTGTTTCTCCTCTTGGTCCTACCATTCTTGCACCTGTGCAGTAACGTGCAGTGGTATCAACATTAGGATCCCTCAGTATGCTTGCAAGAGATCTTGATCAACATGCTTATGTGATAGCAGGTAGGGACCATAGAGACCATGATGATGGAGGAGTGTCTTATGGATTTGGTCCTAGTACCACTCCACAAGTGTCGAGACCACATGTATATACTAGTTTCCATCATATATGCTATGGAACCAATTAGGCCACACCCAGTTCGAGTGGACATGGAGATTTTGGTGGATCATCTAGTCGTGTTAGTTCATTTGTATAATTTCTTACTATAGACCATCACCCTAAGGATAGTGCAACATAGGTATAAATATGCATCTGCATGTTGAATTTATAAGAATTTTAATGAATGTATGTTTCAAAAATATTTGCAATACATTTTAACAATCAAACTGTTTGGTGTACAAATGACACTAGCGATGGGGAAATCATTTGCATCGCGAGTACATATGTCGACACCAGTAATAGTTGGTAACACTTATGGGGTATTTTGATTTCAATTTTTTAAATTATATATGAAATAATTTTTAACTTGATTTTTAAATTTATAATTCAATCATGAACATATGTTTTAAATATTTATGTTGGTTTAGGGGAGTTAATCAACTTTCACATCAATTCCACTTGAGGCGTTGTCAAGCCCTCCTCTAGCATTGAGCGTCACAAATCAAGGGAACGTACATTTATATTGTAAATTTTTTAACTTACATTACTATCTAGTTACAATTATGAATTTTGAATTCACTATATATCAAATGTGCATGTACACTTATAAATATTATAAGCATTAAATGTTTATATGTATATCTAGAGGTTGATACAACAATGAGAATGGGCATCGAAGAAACATTAGATGTTGCTACTCACGAGGCTTTTCAATTTTAGGCTGTTTAAAAAAGGTTCTACATAAAATGTGTAAACTTGAATATATATATATATTTTAACCTAATTCAAGTATACATGCTTTAAATTTGATCTTGTAGGAATTTGTTAGTGCGACTTTCTACCATGACTCAGTCATAGTTACACCTCCAAGAGGACATGTAGAGTAGGCTTCAAATATCATGGTAAATTTTTTTTTATTATATTTAAAGTCAATTAAAAATTATACATTGTGAATAACTTTAATTAAATTTAAAATTATATATATATATATGATCTCATACAATGTTAAAATATTTTTCTTTTATAGCACAAGACACATCTTGTAGTTGAGCATGTACAAACAGGTCCTGGAGTAGAAGGTGCACAAACTCTTACGGTACAATTTAAATATGATAAATTATAAATTAAATTGAATTAAACCATTTTTAATTATAGACTAAACATCTAATTTCAATTTTATTTGTCTTGTACATATGTAGATTAATTTAGAGAATTTAGAGGTTGGTCTAGGTAGCATCCAGATCCAGATATGATGGTAATTTAATTTTATGGTGAATTATAAATTAAATTTTCATTAAATCATTTTTCATCATCTTACATCCGATTTCATCTTTCTCTTATACAGATCGTTTCAGGTCATTTGTGTAGTCCACATGGTGTGAAGAGTTCTCTTGATTATAGAGATGATACATGACCTAAAAATGATTTTATGGGTTATATTTGATTATTTCATGGACTACATATTTGGCTTCTCATGTACTCTATCGTACTTTATTTCATGGGTAAGGTGCTTTGTTGGACTTTATTTCATGGGTTGTACTCTAATGGACTTTATTTCATGCACTTAATATAGTGTAAATAATGGACTTTATTATTATTCAATTTTAATTTACACATGTACACTTATGCATTTTATGTTCATAGTCAAGACATTAATATAGGACATTAATGTGAAATTAAATATAAATATGAAATTAAAGTTGAAATTAATAGGACATTTTAATATTTCTACTTTACAAATTTAGTGATCCATACATGATATACATGATATGTACATTCAATAATTAGTGATAATTAGTCAATGAATTTCAATAAAATAATATACATAGGTTAGATCTAATATAATAAGAAAATAAAGTATAATCTACAAACAAAGAAATCCATTTATATACCGCAAAGGATGAAATTTTAAGAAATAATCAATACCATATAAGATTAGAGAACAAAAGTATTAATAAATTCTATAAACTAAACATAAATACCAATCAAAATGCAATAAGTTTTTTCCAAAAAAGTTTTTCTATAAGCATACACCATATTTCCTAATTCTCTTACAACATGAAGTTAAAGAACTTAATTATCCAAAAATAGGCTAAATTTTTGAAATTAAATCATGTAGTCCCATATTTACAAATGATGCAAATTGCTAGAGAAAACTTAAGAACATAAAAGTCCTCTTGACCTCATGTTCAATAGAAAACACTAATTTATAAGTTGTCAAAACAAATAATCGCATCCAACATGTATTAAGGGGATGTCTTAAGGGGTCCTACTACGACATCTTAAGGGGATCAAAGAATAGTATCATTAAGTATAAATATTAAGTGATCAATATAAACAAGTATTTTAATTCAAGACCTTATCGAGAGAATTAGAGCCATACTATAAAATGTTGATACTCTAAACATAATGCCTAGGTTAAAACTAGTTTCAAAGTCCCTACTTAAATATAGCTACCCTATTCCTCCTATTTTATCCATGAAAGAGAGTGGAATGAAACATAATGATGAAAGGACTGTCCTCTAAAAAACCATCAAAGTTTGTACATGTTATGGTTTCTCAAAAACTATTGACCCCCTCACAACCCTTAGTGTCTCATGGTGAAATTAAAGGATTTGATGAATTTATTCCTACTAGAGATGATAGTATGAATGTTTTAAGTCCCTAGATCATCTTTGGATAATTGAGGCCATTGCCCTCTCAAATATAGTTACTTTATTAGGAGATTTTGAGGGATATGAGATCGTTAAATATGTAATGGGCATAATATATGAGATACTCGCCTCTAATGACAATTTTTCAAGGAAAAAAAATTAATTATTTTATTGTCAAACTAAAAACACATCCTAGCAAGGATCTAGTAACAAATAGAGAATTCACTAAATTTATGGGAGACAATCTTGATTTAGCTAAAGGTTTCTATTCTTTATGTGAATATAGAATATATATCTCTTGAAAAAGCTAGCAAATTAGTGAGATAGACTGGATTCTTATTACTTCTTGTAGACATCCAAATTTGGACACTTAATTTATCCAAATTTATCACTTTCCATCTAAACATCCTCTTATCCAAGTTAATTAAGTAATATTACTATTATTTAGTTAATACCCTTAATTCTTCCAAATCCCCAAGGTATTTAATTAATAATTAAATACTTTACTCTTTAAATCCTCTTTTCATCAAATAAATTAAATAAATATTACATTTATTTAATTCCTCACATGTCATTTTCATCTAATCCTAATCCATTTTCTTCATTAAGGATGTGCACATGCCTAATCCTTGATTAGGATGTGTCACATCCTCCAACTTTTGCAAGTTGGATTTTAATCCTAATTAACCCCTAATTATCATCTAATTACTGATTAGTCAAACCTAATTAGTACCTTGGTCAACTCTTCCCACCCCCCAAGGAATTTTTAATTCCTTTTTATTATTCCTGGAATCCTCTTTTTCCATGCATCTTCTAGAACCTTTGACTTGTCACATCAAGTCACATGTGACAAATTCCCACCTTCTGGGAACTTTGTCTTATCCACTAGATTCTTCCAATCATTGTGAATTTAAAATTCACTTTTATTCACCCAAGATTCTTCCCATCTCCCAATGTACTTGCAAGGTACTTGTACTTCCTCCACATTATGTACCTTTTGGCCACCTCACTTACACCTCATCTTCTCTTGGCCACTTCACCATCCACATGTCAAGATGTGAGGGCTTGTGAGTTCTCAACTCACCATAGCCCTTCATCTTGACCTTGTTGGATGAATCTCAACCGTTGAATTCTCTAGAGAATTCAAATTCTTCTATAAATACCCCCTCCTCTAAGGAAAAAAAAAAGAACACTTAGCCATTTTATAACTACATGCTGCCAATTTGCATTCTCAAGCACTTCCTATCATTTAGCCATCCACTTTGATCATTTTGCACATTCAATCTTGCATCTAGCTACATCAAAATCCATCTAAGGAGCACACAAAGTCATCCAAATCAAGGGCCAACCAAGGAGTCTTCAATAGCAAGGAAGGTATAATCATTTACATCTTGTTTCATCTATTTTCCTTCTTGTTTTATCACTCTTTAGGCTAATCTTGAAGTGTCCTTAGTCTTTTATCATTCGTATTTTCAGTTATTTTGCACATTAGAGTAGGGTAAAATTCCAAGGTACACACTTCTAATTTGGGATCTAACCTCTTATTGTTTTGAATAGTCTAAGAAGTTTTGAAGCCAAAGATTTGTTCAAAGAACTTAGCAAGAAAGGAATAAGATGAACAAATTTTAAATATTGATTGATTTTGGTATTGTTGAAATAATTGATCCAAATGGATAAAATAAGGCACTTTGGGTTGAGAAGGACAATTTGAAATTTAAGTGCATACTTTGGTTAACCCTTTTCTATTAGAGGAGAAATTTTATTTTATTTTAATTAAGTATAATATTTAGGATATGTGATAATACAACACATCTTAAGGGGATGTCTTAAGGGGTCCTAATAAAAGTTCTCTTGACCTCATGTTCCACAAAAAAAACTAATTTATAAGCTATCAAAACAAATAATAGCATCCAACACTAATTTGTAGGTTGTCTTTAGGGGATGTCTTAAGGGGTCCTAATATGACGTCTTAAGGGGATCAAAGAAGAGTATAATTAAGTATAAATAATAAGTGATATAAACAAGTATTATACTTCAGGGTGACTCATCATAACAAATGATATAATTAAGTATAATATTTAGGATATGTGCTAATACGACACATCTTAAGGGGATTTCTTAGGGGGTCCTAATACAACATCTTAAGGGGATCAAAGAAGAGTATAATTAAGTATACATATTAAGTGATATAAACAAGTCTTATACTTTAGGGTGACTCATCATAATAATTAATGATATAATTAAGTATAATATTTAGGATATGTGCTAATATGACACGTCTTAATAGGATGTCTTAAGGGGTCCTAATATGACATCTTAAGGGGATCAAAGAAGAGTATAATTAAGTATAAATAATAAGTGATATAAACAAGTATTATACTTTAGGCTGACTCATCATAACAAATGATATAATTAAGTATAATATTTAGGATATGTGCTAATACAACACGTCTTAAGGGGATGTCTCAAGGGGTCCTAATATGACGTCTTAAGGGGATAACTAATTTAACAATAATTTATACATGATATTTAGTGATTATACAATCAAATATAAAGTTTCAAAGTAGGAAAACATGCACATTTAACAAACAAAATATATAGAATATTAATTTTGATACATAAAAGTACATAGAGTATAATTTTGATGTACATGTATTTGTAATTTGTATAGAATGTTTAATTGTGTAAGTATGTATGTACATATATGTCATCTCAAAACAATGTTTACAAAATTTGGCTATGCCATCTCAAGAACATCTCAAACTCATTCCCAAAATGTAGTAGGTCTTCATGCCATCTGATATAAAAAAGGTACAAGCAATATCAATGAAATCATCAAAACATACATATTTTAATTTATATAAAACTATCTATATGTACACAACTCAAGTACTTGTATTTAAAAGTATTCCACACATGCGTGTAGGTTGAATCCAGGCATCCTCTCCTTTTTGTTTCAAAGTATGAGATCAATGCGATGATTGCTTAAGGATACAAAAAGGATAATAAATCAATTTTAACTATTAATGCACAAGCAATATCAATATATAATCAAAACATGTATTTAAATATAATTTAACTAATAATTACCTATTTGTACCAAGTATTCCATGTTGTCTAGGTTGAATCTACATGGACTCTCCTTTTTGTGATGATGGCTTAAGGATCTGTAAAAGGAAAATTTAAATCAATTTTAACTAATAACACACTTGACTAATATAAAAACATTTATTTAATCTATTTAAAAGGACAATATAAAACTAAAACTATATTTACCTATATTTAGTTATTCCATTGTACCATCTACATCTCTTTTTTGCAACACATCTATGATTGTCTCATGCTCTTCCATAGAAATTGTCCATAGCACTTTATTTGTAGGTCTTCCACAATACCAAACTAGTTTTATATTTGTTTCCACCACCAAATGTGAATAGTGTACAATATTTTTATACGTTTCATAATCTTTGAATGCAGGTAGACCATTCTTCCTTATTAGGTATTTTTGTAGCCAAGTTCCAACAACCACCACCGATCCCATTGGAAAACATGAAAACCATCATCAAATAAGTTCTTGAAATTTTCTTAAGGGGATCAAAGACTTGTTCTAAAAATTTTCTTAAGGGGATGTCTTAAAGGGATCAACGTACCTGTTAGATAATGATAGCCATCATCATCTTCTTGAGGTGTTATTAACTTATGTTTAGTCTCCACACAATGAGCCAACCAATATTTTGTTTCCTCTTCATCCCCCTTAGATGCAACAACAACATACACATGTCCTGCAAACAAAGTTTGATTTAATAACTTGTGTGTATCCATATAAATAATTTAGTATTACAAAATAACTTAATAAAGTGAAATAAAATGAAATAAATTGAATTAAATTACCTTCTTGTACAAGGTCTGAAACATGGTCATATTCTTCAGATGCAAACACTTGATCATTGTCTTTAATAGTTCTTTCATATTGATCATGTGCTTGTGCAGGTGTCAATGATCTTCGCTCCCACTCTTCAACCCATTTTATATTTTCACATGCTTCCCAATCTCCTAAGATACAAAATTGACAAAAATATGCAAGCTCCCTTGTCCAGATAGTCCATGTGCTTACTGTCAAACTTTTAAATGAATGCCATTTAGTAGATCCACTTATTGTCTAATAATCAACTCTAGGTAGAATGTTATCTTCTTCAACTAACCAAAAGAATCGATGAATTGTAGAGTACTCACTCAAACCAAGTGTAGATAACCTTGTATTGCACCAACCCACAATCCCATGTGCATCTTTAAATTTTATTGCATCCTCAAATTTCAATTGTTCTCTAGCAAGAATTCTTTTGACACATGCACCAACTCCATAACGTTCTCCTATACCATGCCCAGCTTCAAAAAACTCCATATATGTTGTACATTAAGTTCCTTGTGAACCCTACTTAACCAATAGAACATTAAAGCATTCTTAAATTTCCATGTACAATTATTTGACCATATGAGGTGTTTTGTCATCTGGATTCCTCTTTCTCTTAAATTTTTATAAAATATATTGAAACAATATTGAATAAACTCTAACGAGTGTAATTGATTGTCACTCAAATAAAAATGATACTCCCTTAAAAAAATTCTATCATTCTCTATGTTATCATCTGCATGTCTATAAACAATATGGAAAAACATAGCTACTTGCACTAAATTATAATACTATGATTGAATTTCCTCTTGCAGAGCTAGAGTATAATTTTCCACAAAATCAACCACTGAAATTATACTACCAATTGGAAATGTGTTTCTACATGCACGAAATTGGCCATCAATCCATAGAGCATGTTGAGATTGCATGACATATTTTGGTACAGTCGTATTCTTAAATTCACACATGAATGGATGTACACTAACTTTTTATGTAATTAAATCACAATGCTTTCCTACTTTTCCATCTTTTAAAAAATAGTCAACATTCTTAAATCTTTTAACATCTACTAATTGTTGTCCAAAATCATTATCAACACTTTCATGCATACAAATTCTTAAGAATGAAATATTTCCACAACTAGTGCATTTTCCAGAAATATAGGAACTTAAATAAAATAATTTAATATTAGATCTTTCACAAAAAAAACTTGACATAAACTCCCTTATTGTTTCAGGTGACATATTAATACCATATTCATGTATGATCATGTTAGTACATGCAAAGTACAATGTATATATCATAAAAATAATGAAATTGAACATGTTTTCTTACAACAACAAGATATTCATTGCTTATTAATTTTTACATAACAAGGTTTACATTTTTTAAAAGACCTTTGAATTATTTTAATATTACTAGGTAACACTAAATCACCATAAAATTTTCTATAAAATTCATTTTGTGTTGTATCTAATAGGTGTTTTGGATGAGGCTAGTGAACTTTGGACCTCGCTCTTAGTTTTAAAACATCTCTAGCATTAGATGATACCCTAGTATTATCATGCAAATATTTTTCAATCAAATATTTAATTTGAACATTCAATTTCATGTTAGACCTTGGGATTTGACCACTAAAACTCCAACATTAATGGTTAATTGGATCATTTTCTATACTTTCTCTTCTTTTTTCCACTCTTAGCAATTTTTTAGGATGTATTTGTAGAACTTCACTAATATTACTTACCATTCTTTTATTAAAAGTTGTTTTATTAACTATAACAATTGTTATATGTCTTCTTGCTACACTTTATCTTTAGATCGACTATTTTTCCCAATATATTGAATGACACTATTAATAGTATACATAGCATGATTTAATGATTGATTTTTTCTTCTTGGTTTAACAAAAAGGCCTAACTTTTTCATTATTTTCCTCATTTTTTTGCATTTTGATCCATTGCATTATTATTTGAGATTGAAATGCAAGTTTTTTATGATAAAATGATTTTTTGTATATTCTATTAGCATGTGTTCTTATTTTCCTCCAATAAATATTACTAGGAAGATTATCCAAAACATCACTTTCAACTTTTAAAAAAGTATTTTCATTAAATTCAACATCACATTCTATATTTTCATTTTCAACTTCAAAATAATTTTCATTTTCATCAACAAAATTGTTTTTATTTTCACTTTTCATCAAAAAAATGGCTTTCATTTTGATTTTCAACAAAAGGATCATTCTCATTTTCATTTTCAACAACATTTAAAAAAAAATTATTTTCATTTTCTAATTTTTTTTCAACAAATTTTATAAAAATTTCATCTCTCTGAGTATTATCAATGTCAACATCCTTAAGTCTAGCATCTTGTAAAACTTCTACAAATGAATTTTCCATTTCACTAAAATGTGGATTTGAAGAGGTGCCTAGATTTGTTCCTATTGACACCTTCTCCATAGCATTGAAAGAGGGATTTGAAGACATAATAGGACTTGTTTATGGGTGATCCCACAAAGCTAGTTTACAATTTGTAGGAGATTCTTATTTTCACTAAAATCACATATTTTTAGAGAATATAATTATTTAAGCTTTTAAAAGTTTCATTAAAGCATTCCAATTGAAGAGGGCTTGATCAAACTATCTTAGATCAAACCCCCTTGGATAGAACCCGACTAGTTTTAAACCACACCTATAGCAGAGTCTCCTTTACACCTATCAAAAGGTTGATAAAAAACCACTTTTGATTTACCTTTTGGGGAATCAAATGAATTCATTTTTAAAAAAAAGATTTATGTATTCCTTGTTATAAGCTTCCCAAAAAGTGTAATTTTAAATAAATTTAATTTCATTATTATATTTATTTTTAATTTCTTGTGAATGTCAGTTTTTCACCGAAAATCAAGCTCTTTGTTCTACACATATGAAAAAATAAAATATTATCAATTTTTTTGAAAAATATGAGTACACTAGATATTGAAGTTCTTGATCCAAAAAAAAAAAATTGAATTTCGATACATACAAAAAATGTTGCGTTAGACAGTTTGCCTATGTTTGAATTGTAATTGGTTTGACTTTGAAACTTGATTAAGGAAAAAATATTCAATAAAAAATTATGAAAGCAATTGGAAGCACTAGATATCATAGTTACAAATCTAAATATGAAAAAAATAGAATTTTATCCCTCATGTAAAAAAAATTTTGTGTTATACGGTGAGTGTCACTCCTTAAAAATGGTGTTTACTGAAAAAACTAGTTTTCAAAGGAGATGGAAAAAGAAGCACAATCTAATTCTATAAATTTTGAAAAAAATATATTTAGAATCTATAGACAAAATTCCACAAACCACTAGTTTGCACCATCTTCAAATTCCTCATGGTTTAGCCGCTATAGGTGCCTGAAAGTGAATATTTAGTTAGAAAAAATCAATTCAATGTCCAGTTTGGCCAAAAATTGTAAAATGGTATTATGGGATCACCCTTGTATAATCATATTATTTTGCAAATTGACTTCTTGCAAATTAGCTTTGTCTACAACCATGGTCTTTCAATGTTTTCATCTTCAATAGTTGTGGAATTGGATGCTCCACCATCATTCATTGATTTAATTCTCATTCTTCTTTCTCTTTGTCTTTGTTTATCCTTCTCTCTCTTTACTTGAATTTCTTCAGGAGTAAATTTCTTCCTATCTTTCCTCTTATTATGAGCTCATGAACCCATGATTATAAAACTCTCAAGCACAAATGAATTTCAATAGTGAAAGTCTTCAAAAAATTCAATCCAAATTGCAAGTTGAAGACCTATAAAGACAAAAGTTTTCCTCATTTGTTCCTCTAAACAAGTAGAAAACTAACACAATTCCACCTTAAAAACTATTTACATTATGCCTCATTTCAAAAATTCAATCAAAATTACAAGTTGAAGACCTATAAAAACAAAAGTATTCCTCTTTTGTTCCTCCAAACGAGTAGAAAACTAACATAATTCCACTTCAAAAAAAGTTTACATGATGCCTCCTTTGAGAAATTCAATCCAAAATGCAAGTTGAACACCTATAAAGATTAAAGGTGATAGAAAATAGCTCAATATGTCGCAGTTGGTCATACATGTGAATTTGCAAACTTCACAATAAAACTTTTCTAGTAATTTTTTTTTTAAATGGTAAAAAAGAAATGGGATCCCATTTTATAATCAGGATCCCCCTCCCCAATATTAAATGTAAGGATCATTAACATGGAAATGGGATCCTATTTATAAAATAGGATCTTGTTTCCATTTCAATGGTCTCGACATTTAATATTGGGAAATGGGATCTCGTTTCTAAAAATTTCAAATTCCCCTTGCTTTGTGGTCGGGTTTTTGGCTTGTATTATGGTTCAGGAAAGGCATTGGGAATCTGAACCTAGGCCTTCAAACTGGTTTGACCTGCAAGTTGAAGGTCCTAAAAATGTCAGAAAAATAGTGAGTTTGGACATATGGCTTACGACACTTTTTGTAGAATTTTTTGACAAAATTAAAATGCATTATAGATGAGATAGTGTAGATTCCAAATATGTAATTTTTTTACAATTGGATTATTTTTTCTATTTTCAATTAATTTATGATGAAATTGGTCCATAAACTTTAAATATCAAGGTTTTTTACTATTTTAATAACATTTTATTAAAATAAAAAATTCGTAAAACGAATTGCACGAAAATGTATTGCAGACAATTATTTTCAACTTAAAAACAAACAAAAATAGATAATTTTAGGTCGTCTTATGCATGATGTACATAATGATTTTTTTAAATGAAAAATATGGCTAATAAAAATTTAACTAAAAAATCAATAAAAAATTACAAAAAAATATTGAAAAATGTTGTTTAGTGAGTTACAAATCTTCTCCCAAAAGGATTTAGAAAAATACGATAATTTAGGTCAAAATATGGATGACATATATGTGCATGGTATGGTAAAAAAAAGGTGACTTTAAACAATTTTTTTTAGAAATTCCTATTCATACTCAATTTCTACCATCTGGGTATTGAAATAAACTACATATTTGGAAACTAGACTCTGAGCACTACATTTTATGACCAGTGAATTTTTTGAAGATTCTATCTCTAAGTGCTTCAAATTTTAAGGTCAAATGTGTTAAATTCTAAAAATTAGGGAAAACACAAACTTTTTGGCCAAAAATTAGACTCAACTTCTTGCCAGCATCCTCTTCCTCTCTCCCAACTTCCCCATGCTCTATCTCTCTCTCTCTCTCATTCCCTCTCTACTTCTCTATCTCTGCTAACTCTCTCTTCCTACCCCTCTCTCTTTGCCTACCCCTCTCTCTCTACCTC
>VDFB02000017.1:137781853-137824731 GCA_007258455.2 Sequoia sempervirens
CCAGCTTCCTCCTCTCTCTACCTATCTATCCCCTTTCCTCTCCACTTCTTTCTATCTCCCATCACTCTCTCTACCTATTAAAATTCATGGGAGAATTAATGATGAAATTGGCATATCTATGACATTTCCTTTGTAGTATTGTGCTTATCTTGAGGAGATATAGTGACACATGGATATATCAACAATGGTGAAATCTTGTATGAAGTTTGGCTCATTCCTTATTCTTATATCCATCACTATACACATGTATTACAATGAACACTTGATCAATCCTATATGTGCATGTTGCCATACATTCCCCTTATTTGAGCATTCATAACACTTATTCCCACTCACCCTATCTACCTTCCCCACCCAAAGTTGACTAGACACAAGTTTACATGATTAGGTTTTATGTTCTCTTATTTAAAGGAATTTTATTCCATCTATTTAATATATATGTTAGCTCTCAAGCATCCTCTCTCATTCTACAACATTAAAGGATATTCAATAGTGAAACATTTAAATTTGGTTATCTAAAAGGAATAACGAATATGTAATCTATGGTCATTGTCTACAATATTAAATATTTATACTCCTTTTAGGGATTTATGGACTAAAATTTGTTCCTTATGACACAATGAAAGCTATTCAAGTTATTTTATTATAGTGTTATTCTCTAGATCTTTAAGAAGAGAGTAGAAAACTAAGATCCACCTATAGGGAAGTGAAAGGTAAAATAACTAAGTATGTGTTATGCCTTGCATAACCACCCCCTTTTTGATTTGGAACAAAATGGGTCCCCCCTTTTTCTTTTGGTTTCTTTGCCTCTGTATTAGCTTTGCTCTTAGGAGTTCTTCTGATCCTTCATGTTTTATCTTTGTTTTGTCTGATCTGATTTTGGTCCTATTTTAACTTGAGTTGACTCTCTTCTTGCTAAGAATTCAATAAAATAATCATTGACAAGGATGGATTTATTATAATATGTCTTATTTGCTTCTGAGGACTAATGCAGACCTTTCTTTTGTAGGATTTAATCATGTGGATAATGATATTTGCCAAGGGAGTTCAGTTGGAATGCATTCCTCAGTCCAGTTAGTCATGAATTTCCTTGATGAAGAAAGTTGGCAAGACCTTTTGGATGTCTTGCTGACTACCAGTGCATTTTGTTAAAATGTGTTTGTGTTTCTTATCGGCAAGACCCCAAACATGTCATAGGGAGTGGAATTTACACACAGGAATCTATCGACAAGACATTGAACATAGTTTTGGCAACCTAGGAATTTCCCATCGGCATGAAGTCTCCTTCGGAGAGAGGTCTCAGCACGATCTCTATGTCTCGCCAACTGGCTACATGGAGATACCTATCGATGAGAGATTTTTCCTTCGGGGTGAAGTCTCAACGAATACATGAGTCTCACCGACTAGCATAGAGCGAGTTAGTGCTTCAGTGGGAATCATCTTCTTCTGTAGGTGGTCTTGCCAAGCACCTTAAATCTCGCCAACCATCGATAGAAAATTCACATCTCGGTGAGACACCTTTTTGTGGCAGGGAGATGTCTTGGCGAGTACATTTGGTCTCACCGACAAAGCACAAAGGCAATTCCTATCAGCATGATATTCTCATTATTTTAGGGACTAATGGTTTTCTTATTGACAGGAAAATTTTGTATCGGAATGAGGTCTTGGCGAGTGCATCTAGGTCTCACCGACAAGACACGAAAAGATTCTATCGGTATGTGGTCCTGCAGTCTTGCCAACCCAAAATGTCACATCGACATATTGCTTCATCGGGGAGAAAATGAGATTCTCACGGCGACACAAGTGAACTTGTGGAGGTTTCTCGGTGAGACATAAGGTGTCTATGGGATGTCTCCTCGACAAGGGAATGTTATGGTAACACATGTGGAGAGGAGTGCATATCGATGTGACTACAGGGGATGTCTTGGTGAAAATAGGCATCAACACGGGTTCGTTATGATGTCTCCCCAACTTCAAAAGGTCCTGCTGATCACTGGGCAACTCAACAAGAGTGAAAGAAATCAACGAAAGGTCCTGCCGATACAAAAGAGTCTCTATGATAGCAAGGCAGTGTCGGCAAGATGTTTCATTGAAGCGGAAGGCTCTCCCTGATAAGAGCGAGCTCGGGAAGAGTATATGGATTTCGATGAAAGGTCTTCTAAAATCAAGGATGTCTCCCCAATGGTCATTGGTCCCAACAAAAAGTTGTAGCTTGGGGAAAGAAGGAGTTATCCCTTCGCCATGATATCTCGACAACATGGAGGAAGCTCTCACCAACATAAGGAGATCTCGGTGTAATCTCTCACCGACTTAAAGAAGTCTGGCCGAAATAAAATGAGCTTGTGAGGAAAGGTTTATTCTTGCTATAATGTCTCCCCGACTATGTCATGTCTTTCTGAGAGAAAGGGGGTCCCACCGAAAGGAATAGAGCTCAACAAGGGATCATGCCTTTGCCATGAGGTCTCGGCGAGGAGGAAATATCTAGCCGACATGAAGTAAAATCGGAATAAGTCTTGCCGATCCATCAAAATCTCAATGGAATGAAGCAAATCGGTAAAACAAGATGTTTTTGGTGAAGGGTCCTGGCGACTAAGCATTGGTCTCGCTGAAGGGATTGTGACCTCAGTGTAATATTTTGGATTAAGTGTTAGGTCTCAGCGACTAAGTGAGGTTTCCCCAAAGTGCTTTTGGCTCAGTGAAAGGAAGCTTCAGTTGATAAAAGGTCTTGCAGACCAGAGGAACTCTCGGCGATAGCATGTGAGTTCGGGGTAAGGTTACCTCGAAACAAAGAAGTCTCCCCAAAGTGGAAGAAGTTTGAGCTCGAGAAGAAAAGGATGACATCGCCAAGAAGTCTTGTCGACATAATAGAGTCTTGCTAATACAGAAGGAGCTCGGGGTGAAGGGTCTGACCTCGCTAGGATGTCTTGTTGACAAAGTGAAGTCTTAGCAACAAGAAAAGGATATTGATGTGACCTGTGTAGCTCGCTCTGACTTCTGGGTGATGTCGATTGTCTTGCCGATGGTTTTTGTGGGCTCGATATGACTTCTACAGCTCGTCGAAATGTCTCGCCGACTGACCCATGCTACTCTGATGACTACTGAAGGATGAGATCGAAGCGGAGAGACACGGATGGTGTCTCATCAACATGTGATGCTATTCAGACCACCTTTGACTACCTGAGATGCTTGTGTGCCCTATGCCTGACCAATCAGAGGAAACTAAAGAGTGGCTCATTGGCCCCCGTTGACCGATTGACTATTGCTATGAAAGAAGACCAACAGAATGCAAGTAAGATGGACTCCTTATGAGATCAAAGGGTGAATGGATCAGCTTGAACAAGGGTATTTATATCTAGAAAGGGGAATGCGATGTTTTGCTCCTAGAGACGATCAACATATAGAGAGATCTAAAGTAGAAAGAGGGTCGAGAGGAAGAAAGAAGAAACTATGACTCATAGGGATAGTTGTAATGACCACTGGTAGGGATAGAGCAGTATTGATGGCAATCATTTTTAGCATTCAAGGCGGCCCTGATGGAGTTTGAGTATGGACACCGAGACAAAAGAGTTAATGTGGCAGCCAAAAAAGATATACAGATCATTCCCAAAACAATCTTCCATCAGCATGAACAATGAGGATTCACATTAAATGCACAACCGAATTTCTTCAAAAGGTCTGAGAGCTAACTCTCCCGAATGCAGATATTTTGTAAAAACCCTAATACAAGGGACAACACATCCCTTTTTGATACATTGGGGATATATAGGGCCTTAAGGATTCTTTGAAAGGTTATTAAAAATGTTAAGAAAAAAAGAAATAGACATAGTTAGAAGGAGAATAAAGTAGAGAGTTCTAGAGATAGATTTTCAAATAGAGTACAAATTTTTTGAAGCAAAAGGAGATAGAGTTGCATCTTGATTCTTAGTAATGAGAGCTTCTTTTGTCTTCTTGGCTAGTAGTTAGATTCAGTATTGGCTGTAATGCATTTTCCAAGTTCTTTTAGTATAGTTTGGAAACAATCTGGAGTCACAGATTCTCTGTACACTGGTGATTGTGCCAGTTTTATAAATATTGCTTATCTATTTTACTAACAGTAAAAGCAATCAAAGTTTAATCTACTTCATATTGTGTTCTTGAATAATATTTGTCTTAAGTTGATCATTTGATTTGTGAAGTCTTTAAGGAATGAAATGTTATTTTGTGTTTCATTTAAAATATTAATTAGAACTATGTTGTAAAAATTAGCACTAAGAATGAATACAATTGTGTGTTAATCCAAAGTTTACTGTGTTCTTCAGTTTTAGTTTGCAGTTCCTTGAAGCTAACAAGTCTGGTTAACATTGGATGAATTGTTCTTTCATGTTCCAAAACCCTTACCTATCTTTTGTTGTTTCTTAAAAAACCCCAGTTAGATTAAATTTAAATTCATGTTTGATCATAGAATGATCCAAAAGCTCAACACCAACAGGCCCCTTGCATATTACTATTACATTGACCAATTGAGCAACATCAGCATAGTTGAGAACCAACTAAAAAGACCTTGGGAGCTAAGATATCCATGTGATCATTTTTCTCTTTCAGGAGGAACAAAATAGCAATATTATGTTTACACGTTGCTATGCCATTTGCACCACCAACAGATCTGGCGCTAGAAGGAGGTCCTAGAAGGGAAAAATAGATAAAGCTAGATTTTTCTTGCTAGAAAGGTCCCATAGAGTTCTTCGATCAACTGAAAATCTACCACCTTTGATAGAAATCAAGACCGAAATAAGACACAAGAGTCACAAGACTCGGTCAATCGTCACACCACCCCCATTAGCTCCGCTCACTGCACAAGGATTTTCACCAATACCCCAGTGGCTACCCATTAATCCACCATTCAATCCATCTCAGTTGTCATCACAGTTGGCTCAATCACAACCACCTATGGCGTTCTTTCAGAATAATCCCTCTCCATTAGGGACTATTCCTGGAGGTTTTCATGATATGCCTAAGAACCCTGAGAAATTATGTCCTAAGTACATTCATGGTGAATCAAGGAGTGTTGAAGAACATATACAAGCCTTTAAGGATGCTTTTTCTAGGGCTCATATAGCTCACCATGATGTAGTTTGTAGGTTGTTTCCTTATTCCCTAGGAGATATGACATACAACTGGTATTTGAATCTCCCTCAGCATTCTATTCTTAGCTAGTCATACCTAGAAAATGCTTTCATCAATTAGTTCAGAATCTATGTGGATCAAGCTCTTTTATATCACCAATTTTCTACCATCAGGAAGGAGCCATGTGAATACTTGCCCATGTTCAATACCAAGTTTCAACGAATGTATAAGAGACTATAGGACCCCTATCTAGTTACTAAGAATAGTGCCATTCAAGCATACTTTAGGGTTATAGACCCTGTGCTAGGTTTGTTCCTGCAAAGGACATATCAACCTACTGATATTGATTCTTTATCCAAAGTTTATCATTTGGCTATCAGGCTGCAACAACAAATTAGTTCTCAACAAGGGAGTTTGGGAGGAGGTTTCCCTTCAATAGGATATCAGATGCATAGTCCAACTCCCTTGTTCAATACTGTCCCAAGAATGTCTCCTTCCCACTATGGACCTCTATTTGAATTGCATACTCAACCTCTTGTTCCATTCTTTTCCAACAAAACCCCTAACTCTTTTCAACAATCACAGGTTCCTCAGGGTTCCCATGGTCATCATAACCAGATTGGAGCCCCAAGTCATGTTGATCAGCCACCTATTGCTAAGGTTATTGAAAGTGAAAAGATAGTTCAACTCATAAATGAGGTAGATACCTTAAAGAAAACACTGTCTCAAGTTACAAATGACATGGCTCAACTTAGGTTGAACCCCTCTCAAAACCAAGGCAATTATCCCAATCAGAATAATAACAATCAGAGTAATTATCAAGATTCATAACAATTACAACCAAAGGGGTTATGAAGGCCAAAATTCCTCTAACCAAGGATATCAAAGTAAGAATAGAGGATATAACCAAATGCTAAATAACAACTGACAATGGAATACAGGGCCCAACAATGGTGGAGTTCCTCACAATTACCAATTTAATGAGGAGAGGTCACATACTGCAAATGTGGCTGACCTTAATTTCATGACCAATTGGTGTAGGTTGCATGATACTTCAACTCACTCTAAGGTAAATTTCCCTGAAATGGAGAAAGTTTTCAAGATGGCATAGGAAAATGCTCACACATTCCAATGAAATTCAAATAAAGGAGGTGATTTAGTAGATACAACAATGGCTTATGATCTCTTTGAAGAAGAACCCTCATTCCCAATGCAAAGTGAGAATGAACCAAAGGAAGATATGTATGATGCCCAAGCTTTCCAGAAAAAGGGATGACACTTTTTGAGAAATTAGAATAAGAGTCCATTTACTACATCAACACCTCCTAATCACATGGTCCCTCTGAATCAAAGTGTTGACAACAACCCCCATCCACCAAAAGGTCCACCTAACTTTCAAAACAAAGGTAATTCTCTTGGTGTTTTCAAAGCTAATTCAAGTTATAACATGAAATTTGATATTGTTTCTAAGATGCAGAAACAAAAAACTTCTTTGTCATACTTTGACATCTTAAAGTGGTTCCCTGCTCAAAGAGAGATACTGCTAAAAGCTTTAGAACAAGTTGATAAATCAAAAGGGAAAAGCAAGGTGGCACCTGCTATAGACATGAATGCAGCTTTGTATAGAAACAAGGTAGGTACCCCACCATTTCTTCTGAGTTTAAGAATTTGTGGGAAGAATCTACATAATTGTCTGCTAGATTCAGGAGCCTCAGGAAATGCCATGCTATTTTCTATATGTAAGAAGTTAGGATTGAACCCTATTCAAACAAACAAGAAAGTCATCCAACTTAACAAAAAAGAGGTTAATGAAGTGGGGGAATTAAGAAACATACATTTGCAAGTAGGGTATGACCCTAGGATCCTAACCAACATAGACATTCAAGTAGCAGACATTCCCGAGACCTATGGCATGCTATTGAGTAGAGATTTGATGAAAAGCATAGGGGGGTATCTCTCCCTTGACTTTTCACATATGTGGCTACCATGGAGGGGAGTGCCCACGCAGATTAGAATTGAAAGTGAACCTCGCCTCAAGCATATAATCAAATAATATGATTGCCCCAATGAGGTAGCTTACTTTGAGACTGAGATAGGGGTTTACAAGAGAGAGGAAATCCTAACCCTTTAGATTCTTGATTCTAGAGACATGCCAATACAAAAGTTCCCTGATCCCTTGATTAATGAAAATTATCATGCCTTAATTGGGAAGCTGCAACAAGATCAACTGATATTAGGGGAAGATACAGATTTACAAAGCCTTCTACTCCCTAATTGGTGCAGGGTACATTACCTAAGCCATTCTGAATTGACTTGTCAACCTTGCATTGACACTTTAAATCATGTTTCCCAAGCTAAAAAGACTAGCCCAATGCACATTGAGAAAGTTGTAGATCACTTATCGTTTGAATCCAAGGAAGCGACAATGCTAACCAGGGATAGGATACTTCCAAAAGAAGTTCCTTCCCAAATTGAACCTACCCCAGAAAAAATTCTAGATCCTCATCATGATGAAGAGCAACTCCAAGGTTTGTTTGACACTCCTTCACCCACAAATGTACCAAAGCCCAAGGGGTTAACCAAAAGCACGAGTGATTTTCAAATGGGTAGCCATAGGTTATGTGATACAACTGAGTAGGACTTGGAAAGTGTACCTAAAGAACCTATAGTGCATCCTTTCCTTATGTCTGATACAAAAGATCAAAGAGCCCCACCTTTGGCTAACCCTATCCAAATGCCTACAAAAACTCCAAGAGGATCAACCCTAGGTTATGACCAACTTTGGACCCTCATGTTTGATAGATCTAAATCCAAAATAGGCTATGGTGTTGGGATTCAACTAACCAGCCCCAAAGGAAAAACCTTCTTTGCTTCTTATAGGTTACAATTTGGATGCACCAATAATGTGGCAGAATATGAAGGTCTAGCTCGGGGATTGATGTTTGTACATAAGAAGAGGGTCATTGCCCTAGTGGTTAGAGGAGATTCAAAAATTGTCATCAAACAAGTACACAGCCAATACACATGCCACAACAGAAGGCTGGCAGCCTATAGAAATCGGGTATGGGACTTGATTGAGGCTTTGATGCTTTTGGAATTAGCTTAATTCCAAGAGAAGAAAATCAAGTAGCTAATTCATTAGCTATTGCTTCAAGCACCCTGGAACCTATGCAAGGCTCCAAGCTTAAGAAATTCTCAGTGGAATTGATATCTACCCCTGTTGTTCCTGATAATGTTAGGAACTTTCAAGTCTTTGATGATGATCGACATATTCTTGCTTTTCTAGCAAGCTCTGATGTTTTTGAAGGAAAAATTATTGATGGGTCCAATAGGGATCAAGGAGATTGGAACCCTGGAGATTCTAATACAGAAGGGGTCCTCCATTTAAAATGCAATAGCATTCCAAAGGGAACGGTGGCCTTGGAAAGAATTTTTGATTCAGACCCCAGGGCTCGAGAGAAGATATCAGCTAAAGAAAAATGAGGTGAATATGAAATTGTTAACCTAGCTAACTTTGGCCCCAAAAGGAATGTATGCATAGGGAAAGCCTACCCTGAAGCAATTAGAAAAGAAATCTTGATGGCACTCAAGAAAGATATTGTTGCAATAGCTTGGGTATATGAAGACTTGAAGACATTTGAGGCTTCTGTTATGACTCACACTATCCCCTTGAAGCCCGAAGCTAAACCCTTCTGACAGAAGCAGAGCCCTGTCAATGTCCTAATTGAACCATTGATATTCAAGGAAGTCCAAAAATTGCTTTCTGTAAGGATAATCTTCCTTGTATGCCCTTCAATATGGGTGGCCAACTTAGTCCCAGTCCATAAGAAAAATGGGGAGATTAGGCTATGTGTCGACTTCACGAACCTGAATAGAGCTTCAGAAAAGGATAATTACCCACTCCCCTCTCTAGATGAAGTATTGTAGATAGTCAATGGATCTCAGATGATACCCTTTCTGAATGGTTACTCTAGGTACAATCAGGTAATGGTTAACAATGAAGACAAGATGAAGATGGCCTTCACTACAAAATGGGGAACTTTTGCATACAAAAGGATTCCATTTGGTCTAATAAACATAGGGGAAACTTTCCAATGTGCCATGGACATAACATTCAAGGGTCTAATTGGAAAATCCATCATTGTTTACATGGATGACCTGACAGTGTTCTCCAAGGATCGATTGAACCACACTGCAAACTTATCCAAAGTTCTTCAAAGATGTATCAAGTATGGTGTTTCTTTGAACCCAAAAAAATGTGTTAAGAGTTTCTGAGGGGAAACTTTTGGGACATGTAATTTCTGAAGGAGGAATATCAATTGACCCAAATCAAGTTGAGTCCATTCTAAAGATCACTAGGCCAGGAAGCAAGAAAGAGATGAGGTCTTTCTTTGGGAAAATCAACTTTGTGAGAAGGTTTATTATGAGCTTTGCTGAAATTGTGAAACCACTAAATGAAATGATGAAAAAGGACGCCAAGATAAAGTGGACTTAGGAGGCAAAGGATGCATTTTCACAGGTCAAGTGATCCATTTCAGAAGCTACAGTTCTCACTAGCCCTGACTATCTGAGACTTTTTTACATCTACTCTTTTTCCTCTGAACACTCATGTGTAGTTGTCCTAACTCAATGGAGAGAAGAGACATAGGAGAGGCCAATCGCTTTCATGAGTTCTCCTTTCAAAAATGCAGAAACCAAATACCTGACTCTTGAGAACTAGGCTTTCGTGCTAGTTTGGGCTGTCAAGAAGTTCTGGCACTACATCCTCAGAAGCCAAATCATTGTTGTAGTCCCCGATGTAGCTGTGAAGTCCCTACTCATGTAGAGCGAGCTGGGAGAAAGGAGAGGAAAATGGATTGCCATCCTGCAAGAGTTCGACCTAGAGATACACCCTATGAAATTTGTTAGAGGTACAATTTTATCTAAATCCATGGTGAATGCTGGTGACAACATTATTTGTCAACAATACACAACCCAGTCTTTTTCCACTAACCCTTGGTATGCTGATATTGTTCACTTTATTCTCAATAATCGATGTCTAGAGGGGATGAATTCAACTCAAAGGAGAGGGTTACAAATGCAAAGTTCTCACTATATGATCAAAGGAGGGCTGCTATACAGGAAGAATTTTGACGGAGTGTACCTGAGATGCCTTGATCAGCAGGAGGCTAAGCATGTGATCTCTGAGTTCCATGGGAAACATGGCATGGGTCATGGTTCTATAGATTCTTTGGCTCACCAGGTCCTTAGATCTGGTTATTACTAGCCCTGTCTATTCAAATATGCCGACTAGCATGCAAGAACATGTCACATATGTCATACTTCTACATGAATGGAATGCCACCCAGCCATGCCATTGTAGCTTGTCTATGAGGTGAGGCCATTTACCCAATGGGAATTGGATTTTATTAGGGTAATTAACCCAAACTCTTCTATAGGACAAAAATTCATTCTAACTACCATTGACTACTGCACAAGATGGACCAAAGTAATACCCTGCAAGAACAACACAATAGAGGTACTAATTAAATTCATCACCGAATGCATCACTACAAGGTTTGGGGTACCCTTCGCGTTGGTATGTGACAATGGCTCTTCCTTTTCTTCTATTGAATTCATTTTATGGGCATATAATCACAAAATTGTTTTAAAGTATTCTTCAAATTATTACCCACGAGGAAATGGAGTTGCAAAATCAACCACTAAGAACCTTTTAGGGTTAATTAGGAAGCTTCTAGAGAACAACCCTAGGGACTAGCACACCCAGCTAAGGTTTGCATTATGGACAGATAGGACTAGGATCAAGGCCGCTTTAAAGACCTCACCATTCAAGCTAGTATATGGCCAAGAGCCTGTATTCCCTATCCATTTGCAAATACCTATCCTTGAGTTCATGCAAAAGTTCTACTCTAGTGATGATAGGATAGAGGTAAGACTAGTTGCCCTATTGAGACTGGAAGAGCAAAGAGATGCCGCCTTGCAACAATTCTCTAGGCACCAACCTGTTGTCAATCGTTGGTTGGACAAGAGAGCCAAAATCAAGGCTTTCAGGATATCAGACCTAGTGTTGTAATGGGATAAAACTAGTGAAAATAAGGGAAGTCACCAGAAATTTGACAAACTCTGGCTAGGTCCCTATCAGATTGTTGAGATCCTAGGAGAAAATGCTTTCAGACTGAGTAGCTTAACTGGAGAACATATTCCATTGCATGTTAATGGGTAGTTTCTTAAGCATTATTTTCAGTCATGAAGCTTGTTAATTTATGTTCTGTATGTAAGTAATTTGTTGTTCTTTATGTAAATAATTTTTTTGTCTCTTGTTGTAACTAATTTGCATTTATGTAAATAGCTTTTGTGCTTCTGCTTGTAAATAACCATGTCCTTTGTGTAAATAATTTTCTCTTTGTTTGTAAATAGTTTGCTGATTGGTTGTTTGTCCTTCCTTTCTAACTTTTTGTTTCCTTTGTTCTTTTGGTCTTTGTTTTGCTTTGTTCTTTGGGGGTTTTATTTGTTTCTTTCCATCTTGAAATGGTGGCTATCTTATTTGAAGCATACTTTGGTTGTTAGGAGAGAAGTGTTTTGAAAATTTTCATGGTTTTTGATTGGGTGATTTTGTCCTAAACACTTTGCTTTATGCCCATTGTTAATAAGAGTTGTGGAAGGTATTGAAAACAAGGTCCCAAGTATCTAACCTTGATTAACTCCTCTGAATCTGCCACAAATCACTAAGATCATCTCCTCTTGTAATGGTATATTTGTCCTAGGGTGATAGTGTTGTAAGGTTTGAGTGAAAAATCTAATCTCCCAAGTGTTGTTATGAGGTCCATGGTAGTTTTCAACCCAAGATAGATGTTAAACATCTGACATATTGAAATAGAACTAAATGAAAAATCTAAAACTCCAAAAAAAAAAAGAGAGAGAAAAGAAAAGAATTATTTGAAAAGAAAAGGGATTCAATATGAATGGGTGATTCTAGTATCTCTCCTAGGGTTATAGACACCTGACTAGCAGTAGAGCAATGCTGTGAGAAAACTAGAGGTATATCCATTGGGGCTATGGACGCCTAACTGACAGTCGAGCAATGCCCAAGATATCATTGCACAACAACCAAAGGGAATCAACTTTTGTAGCTCAAATCTTGTACATTGTTGTCCAAAAGATGAGGAGAACTTTACAAAAGGACGATGCACTATCAAGCACACACATAGATTCAGAGGTGGCCAATCTTGACTTACATTTGAGATTCTAGCTCAACCTTGGTTGTTATAACTAACCCAACTGGAGTTGTGATGTTCATGAGCTAGGAGTTCTGGGTAGCTGAATCCTTTGGTATCTTGAAAATGGCTAAACCATTTTCCCAGCCGAGTTTCCATTTGTTATGCCTTGCATAACCACCCCCTTTTTGATTTGGAACAAAATGGGTCCCCCCTTTTTCTTTTGGTTTCTTTGCCTCTGTATTAGCTTTGCTCTTAGGAGTTCTTCTGATCCTTCATTTTTTATCTTTGTTCTATTTGATCTGATTTTGGTCCTGTCTTAACTTGAGTTGACTCTCTTCTTGCTAAGAATTCAGTAAAATAATCATTGACAAGGATGGATTTATTATAATATGTCTTATTTCCTTCTGAGGACTAATGCAGACCTTTCTTTTGTAGGATTTAATCATGTGCATAATGATACTTGCCAAGGGAGTTCAGTTGGAATGCATTCCTTAGTCTAGTTAGTCATGATTTTCCTTGATGAAGAAAGTCGGAAAGACCTTCTAGATGTCTTGCTAACTACCAGTGCATACTGTTAAATATGAGTTTGTGTTTCTTATTGGAAACACACCAAATATGGCATGGCGAGTGGAATTTACGCATAGGCATCTATCGGCAAGACATTGATCATAGTTCTAACGACCTAAGAGTTTCCTGTCAGCATGAAGTCTCCTTCAGAGAGAGGTCTCAGCATGATCTCTATGTCTCGTTGACTGGCTACATGGAGATACCTATCAGTGGGAGATTTTTCCTTCAGGGTGAAGTCTCAAAAAATTCATGAAGTCTCACCGACTAGTGTAGAGTGAGTTAGCACTTTGGTAGGATCATCTTCTTTGGTGGGTGGTCTTGCTGACCACCGATAGAAAATTCACATCTTGGTGAGACGCCTTTTTGTGGCAGGGAGATGTCTTCGTGAGTACATTTGGTCTCGCCGACAGAGCACAAAGGTGGTTCCTATCGGCAGGCTATTCTCATTGTTTTAGCAACTAAGGGTTTTCTTATCGGCAAGAAACTTTTGTATCAGATTGAGGTCTTGGCGAGTGCATCTAGGTCTTAATAACAAGGCACTAAAAGATTCTATCAGTATGAGGTTTTGCAGTCTTTCTGACCCAAAATGTCACACTGACATATTGCTTCATCGGGGATAGAATGAGATTGTCATGGTGACACATGTGAACTTGTGGAGGTTTCTCGGTGAGACATAAGGCATCTATGGGACATCTCCCTGATGAGGGAATGTTATGGTGACACATGTGGAGTGAAGGAGTGCATATCGATGTGACTATGAGGGAGGTCTTGGTGATAACAGGCATCAGCATGGGTTGGTTATGATGTCTCCCTGACTTTGAAAGGTCCTGCCGATCATTGGGAAACTTGGCAAGAGTGAAAGAAATCGGCGAAAGGTCCTTCCGATACAAAAAAGTCTCAAGGACAGTAGGGAAATGTCAGCAAGAGGTTTTGCTAAAGAGGAAGGCTCTTCCCAATAAGAGTGAGCTCAAGAAGAGTATTTGGCTTTTGATGAAAGGTTTTCTCAAATCAAGGGTGTCTCCCCGACGGTCATTGGTCCCACCAAAAAGCTCTAGCTTGGGGAAAGCAAGAGTTATCCCTTCGCCATGATGTCTTGGTGACATAGAGGAAGCTCTCACCAACATAAGGAGATCTCAATGTAATCTCTCGCTGACTTAAAGAAGTCTGGCTAAAACAAAACACGCTTGCCAGGAAAGGTTTATTCTCACCATAATGTCTCCCTGACTATGTAATGTCTTGCCGCTAGAAAGGGGGTCCCATTGAAAGAAATAGAGCTCAGCAAGGGATCATGCCTTCACCATGAGGTCTTGGCGAGGAGGAAAGCTCTCGCCAACATGAAGTAAAATTGGCATAAGTCTTGCTGATCCATTAGAATCTCAACAGAATAAAGCAAATCATAAAAACAAGATGTCTTCAACAAAGGGTCCTAGCGACTAAGCATTGGTCTCATTGAAGGGATTGTGCCCTCGGTGTAATATTTTGGATTTGGTGTTAGGTCTTAGCGACTGAGTGAGGTTTCCTCAAAGTGCTTTCGGCTCGGTGAAAGGAAGCTTCAGTCGATAAAAGGTCTTGCAGACCGGAGGAACTCTCGGTGATAGCGCGTGAGTTCAGGGTAAGGTTACCCTGAAACAAAGAAGTCTCTCTGAAGTGGAAGAAGTTTGAGCTTAGGAAGAAAAGGATGACATCGCCAAGAGGTCTCGCCGACATAACAGAGTCTTGCCGATATAGAAGGAGCTCTTGAAGGGTCTATCCTCGCTAGGATGTCTTGCCAACAAATTCAAGTCTCAGCAACAAGAAGAGGATATTGATGTGACCTGTGGAGCTCGCTCTGACTTCTAGTCGATGTCAATTATCTTGCTAATGGTTTTTGTGGGCTCGATATGACTTCTATAGCTCACCAAAATGTCTCACAGACTGACCCATGCTACATCGATGACTACTAAAGGATGAGATCACATCAGAGAGACACTGATGGTGTCTCATCGGCATGTGATGCTATTCAAACCACCTTTGACTGCTTGAGAAGCTCAGTGGCCTATGCCCGACCAATCAAAGGAAACTAAAGAGTGACTCATTGGCGCCCATTGACCAATTGACTATTCCTATGAAAGAAGACCAACAAAATACAAGTAAGAAGGACTCCTTCTGAGATCAAAAGGCGAATGGATCAGCTCGGACAAGGGTATTCAGATCTAAAAAGGGGAGCCCGATGTTCTGCTCCTAGAGACGATCAACATACAGAGAGATCTAAAGCAGACATAGGGCCAATAGGAAGAAAGAAGAAACTATGACTCATAGGGATAGTTGTAGTGACCACTGACAAGGATAGAGTAGTGTTAATGGCAATCTTTTTGAGCATTCAAGGTGGCCCTGATGGAGTTCGAGTATGGACACCGAGACAGAAGAGTTAATGCTGCAACCACAAAAAATCTACAGATCATTCCCAGAACAATCTTCCATCAACATGAACAACGAGGATTCACATTAAATGCACAACCGACTTTCTTCAAAAGGCCTAAGAGCTAACTCTCCCAAATGGTGATATTTTGTAAAAACCCTAATACAAGGGACAACACATCCCTTTTTGATACACTGGATATATAGGGCCTTAGGGATTCTTTGAAAGGTTGTTAAAAAATTTAAGAAAAAAAGAAATAGACACAGTGAAAAGGAGAATAGAGTAGAGAGTTCTAGAGATAGATTTTCAAATAGAGTAAGAATTTTTTGAAGTAGAAGGAGATAGAGTTGCATCTTGATTCTTAGTAATGAGAGCTTCTTTTGTCTTCTTGGCTAGTAGTTAGATTCAGTATTGGCTGTAATGCATTTTCCAAGTTCTTTTAGTACAATTTGGAAATAATCTGGAGTCACAGATTCTCTGTACACTGGTGATTGTGCTAGTTTTGTAAATATTGCTTATTTGTTTTACTAACAGTAAAAGCAATTAGAGTTTAATCTACTTCATATTGTGTTCTTGAATGATATTTGTCTTAAGTTTATCATTTGATTTGTGAAGTCTTCAAGGAATGAAATATTATTTTGTGTTTCATTTAAAATAGTAACTAGTACTATGTTGTAGAAATTAGCACTAAGAATAAATGCAACTGTGTCTTAATCACAAGTTTACTTTGTTCTTCAGTTTTAGTTTGCAATTCTTTGAAGCTAACAAGTCTGGTTAAAATTTGACGAATTGTTGTTCTTTCATGTTCCAAAACCTTGATCTATCTTTTGTTGTTTCTTTAAAAACCCCAATTAGTGTAAATTTAAATTCATGTTTGATCATAGAACGATCCAAAAGCTCAACACCAGCGGGTCCCTTGCATATTACTATTACATTGACCAATTGAGCAACATCAGCACAGTTGAGAAGCAACTACAAAGACCTTGGGAGCTAAGATATCCATGTGATCATCTTTCTCTTTTAGGAGGAACAAAATAGCAATATTTTTTTGACACGTTGTTGTGCCATTTGTACCGCCAATAGTATGGTCAAGCCCATAGGTATATAAAAAGTATATAAACATAATTTTGAGCCATATTTCTAAGCTTGACTTTTATAGAGTAGAAGATTAGTATGGAACTTGAGACATTCTTAGGGAAGGGAGATTAAATTTTCAAAGTACAAAATAATCTATAATCTTCATCAAAAACCCACATTGTTTAATCAAGAGGCTAAATAGACCTATCCACTTCATTTGTTTCCTAACATAATAGATAAAAAATTATCTAAATTTCTATCCCCTAATCATCATCAATTCATTCAAACTAATTTATATTTATTTATATATATTTAATTAGATAAGACTAAATTAATCTTAAAAGAAGAAATTGTTTTATATTTATAAATCCAACAACAATAAGTCATAAAGTATTATTGAAAATACATTTGATATTTAACTTGAAACATAAAAATATCACATCAACATAAAACATCTGATTTACATATATAACATAGATTAGATAATTTGTACACTTTATATGTGTGTGTGCTTGCACACCTACACATATGCATACATACATGTATAAAATTTGCATATATATATGCATGTACAATTATAGAATATTTTAAAACTAATATGTTATAAGACATACATGAATAGGATTAAAGTCATCTAGAAATAGGAAGTTGCACGACCGCATCCACACTTCACCTATCGCCATGAGTCCCATAAGTTTTAACATACGGAACTTGACAGACATATGACCAAGTGTGCTTTATCTTCACCTCTCTCAGCCATATGTTTCTTATCTTCATGGCTATCATAGTATAAGATATCAAGCCACTTGTCTTTGCACCAGCACAGCAAGTTCAAAGGCCCCCATTTCTCTAGCTTCATCCACATGTGCTCCCCCACACAGTCAAGAAGAAAAGGAAGTAAACCAATCAAGTGGTTAAATCTGGCCTTTTTCACGGAAAGATTTGCAGCCATGTAGAAAAACATTTAAATTAGCATAGCAGCAGATGAACAAGCACACCCCAAGAGTGATCCAAGACAGCTTTTCAACATCGGTGGAGAGCATATAATACACTCCAAGCATGAACCCATATGTCGTAAAGGCAAAGGTGGCACAAACCAATAGGTTGGTGAGACAGGAATGATATCTTATCTCTCGTGGTAATAGTTGTACTCATTTTCCACAGCAGAACTACGAAGAGCGACAGAAAGAATTCCACGCAATCAAAGATGAGGAAAACCTTAAAGGAGGGGCATCCAAGTAGAATAGGTGAGCCTAAACTCTTGTTTGAGTCTGATCCTTTTGGAACAGGCGATGGCGATCCTACCTTTGAAATGGCAACAGTTAAATAGGTTCTCTTCTGCATCGTACTTTTGAGTAGGCTCGATGGACATTTGTCAAATAGTGCCTTCACTGTGTTTAAATCGCCGCTCTTGTAAGCTTGAATAAAGGTGTTTCTCCAAGCTTGTTGCGGACATTCACACCATTTTGTTGTTGTTGGAGTAGAACCTTCATAACATTCGAGAAACCTCCTTGAGCAGCTAAGTGCAGTACAGTATCCTTTTTGGCATTGGTAGCCTTCCCAAGCAGAGGCTGGACTTTGGGATCGGTATCATTTGGAAGTTCAAGATTGAGTTCCAGGAGCTATTGAATGAATGGTAGATTTCCTACACTAGTAGCTAAATGGAGAAGAGCATTTTCCCCTCCGAGTGTAATACCCTTGAGAGTTGCTTTAAGTTGGGAACCCTCAATTTTTGTTCCAGGGCTTACTGTAGCGTTGTACACCTCGTGATTGATCCTCCGCCTGAGTTGTTGACGTACGCTCAGTTTCCATGAAAAATATCTGTTGATACGGCCTACAACACTAACCGACACGCTTCTTTATAATTTAATTGAATAATACGACATATGTCTCTATAGTATAGATTGTGTAATGCCTAGAAAGAATGGACAATGTCTATCGAGGTTGTCCATGTTACAACATTTGGTAAATATTTGAAATTTAGAATAGGTCCACAACTTGGTTTGAATTTCACTTTTTCTTTATTTGGAAAAAAAATTTCTTTGTTTGGAATCACATTTTCTTTTATTTCAAATCATCTTTTCTTTACTTGGAAGAAGATAAAGTTTTTTTTTTTACTTTGATTGGGTATAAATAATTAATATGAAGATTATGATACCATTAGAAGGGTAGCAAAGTGACTATGGGTGTCATATGAGAATGATTTAATTTAACTTTGTAGGAGAGATGCTTAAAGTGATCTTACACTTCAAGACTTACATTATTTTTATGTAGTTTGAATTTTAAATTTTCTCAAGTATAAGATTTGAATTAGGTGTTTAAACAATGCTTAGAATTTATAATTTTTAAATTTATTAAAACATATAATATAAAATATTTTATTTTTTAATGTGAAATATATATATATATATTAAGAGAAAAAAGGGTGAAAATTTTATTGAAAGAAAATCAAATATTACAAAGCAGGGGGGCTAAGATCCTAAATCTTCAAATAACTATCAAAGTCAAGACCAATGGAGAGGTCCCGAATCTCCAAAAATCCACCACTCCAACCATCCTCCTAGCACTACAAAGCATACAAATAGACCAAACCAACACAACTAATCATTTTGATCCTCATGTAGATACTAAGCTAGTTTTTGACATTTATGCTAGTCAAGCTGACCTCAACTCAACACAGACCAATCCCCCATCTCATCAAAAGCCCATTTTGCTATAAAAATCAACCACTTTGTTCCATTCCCTTGGAATATGCACGAAGGTAAGAGAAGCAAAATTTGAGGCTAGATTGAGAATTTGTCTAGCAATAATCCCCAATCTCTAGGAACAATTCTAGAAATCTTGGTTGTTTAGAAGAGAAACACTTGAATCATTGAGTCCATCCCACATATCATCTTCCTCCAACCAAGCTCACAAGCTTTCTCTAGTGCCTCAAGGATAACCTAGGCTTCCATTTCATTATTGGAGTGCACCCTCATATAAATAGAGAAGAAGAAATGGGCACGACCTCTGCAATCCTATCCCACTTCACCAATTCTAGCAACCCTAGGGTTTCCATGAGTAGATCCATCTGTGTTTATTTTATAAACACCAAACAGGAGTGAAATCCACTTACCCTCACGGTTCACTTTCTTAGACCCCTTCATTATAGAGCCACGTCTAGGATGAGCCACTGAGGCCCTCGAAATCCCCAAGGGGGAAAGAGCCTAGCATCATTTGAGGATAAAGGATCATACAAGTCAAACTTAGCCTCTATAGTCTCCTTGAGCATATTCTTAATTTTGAAATAGATTTGAAGGACAACTTGTCCGCAATCTAGGAAAATCCACCTATTTGTCTCCAAATCTACCATATAATTAGGGAGGTAGCCAATTCCCACATAGCCACAAGGAAGGACACTGAGGCTAGAGGAAGGCTCAAGTTCTTCCAAAGATCGTGTATCTAGACAAGGCTTGAATTAATAGTCTCCTCCATAACTTCCACCACCAATTCCAGATTTGAGTTGAGAAAGAGCATAAGAAGAAAAGATGGCTAGTGCTTTCTTCACATTTTCCACAAAGAGAGAAAATTGAAGGACCACTAAATCCCCTTTTCCTAATTTTCTCCCAAGTTAGGCATTTATTCAAACTCAAAGGCCACATAAACATATTACACTTGGGCCAACCATTCGTGTTTTGTATATGTTTCCACCAGGGGCTCTCCTCCAAGTGCCCATGTCAACCAAGTAAAGCAATGCAACCTTGAGCCCTCGTATACCTTCCTTTGGGACCATTACCCCAAGCCAGCCCATCTATCACATCCAAAGAACTAAAAGGTCACTCAGCTAGGATCGAAGCCAAGTACTTTCGCTCCTCCAAAGAATCCCATCTGGCCAAGAATCAAAATGAGGCCACTGATACACCACAAAGGCCCCCAAAGTGGAAGAGACATTAAAGCTATCCAAAATTGATTAGCTAGCCCCCACAAAGGAATGACTTAAATCCTAAAGATGGGGGTGAGATGAAAGTATAGGAAAATGACCCTCCCAAGAATCCAACAAAAAATGGAGCAAGATTACCTTTATTAATAATCTAGAAGATCCCCTCCTTGATGAGAGTAGAACCCCATTTTAGGGTATTCTAGATCCAAGAACCCTTACCAGTTAATTCCATGCAAGGAATATCCTCATCAACCACACCACCAAGGTATTTCAAGTTTAGAATGCGAGCCCATGGCTAATTAGATAGATTGCACCATCTCCAATAAAGTTTTTCCACAAGAGCAAGACTAATGTGCTCTAACTACCTAAGACCCAAACCCCCATACTCGATGGGATTACACACTTGGTTCAAACTCACCAAGCACCACTTATGTTGTCAAATATTTATTTCCCATAAGAATTTCCTAAAAATAGCATCATATTCCTTAAGGAAACCCTTTGGGGTAGATAAGACCATGAACTTGTTAAAGGAAGAGCCTATAACACAGATTTTAAAAGAGTCAACCTACCAACAAATGAAAGCCATAAAAAATTCCAATGATTGATCTTTGATTGTAATTTATGGGTATGTGCAAGATCACCATGGAAAAAATCGGCCCTTAAGTGGCAAAAAATTCAAAAATTAGTGTTAGGAAACTTGACGTAAAAATTTGAATAATTTATCTATATTATTTCAAAAATATGTAAGAATAGAATCTGTAGAAAATTGAATGTAGTTTCTAAACTACTAGGTTTATTTTAAAATAAATAAAATCTATTTGGTGAAAATTTGAAATTTCAATGCAGTAGTATTTAAATTTAGGGAAAAAATAAGAAGTAGGTGTTTGTCGACCACCCTAACCATAATAAAATGATAATATTTTTTTATAATATTTTATATATAAGTAGAGGACTCATGTCTAGATGTGATGCATATTATTTTGTAATTTTTTCCAAGTAAATAATTAATTATGAATTTTTATTACAATTTTAAAAAATATAAAACTTGTATGTCCACCACTTAACTTGGTCAACTTCATGATTTTTTTTATTTATTTATAATCCTATAGTATGTGAAGCATAGAATGTGACGCATGTTTCAGATTCAAACAATGTGATACTTCTTGAAAGTTATAAATGTTTTTCAATCAGCCTATCGATCAGGACTTTAGTCATAATTCTAATAGAAAATGAATAATAATTATTTATTTAATTCAAATTAAAGCATAATTTATATTGGTGGAATGTTGAGAATTTACTCTAAAAACCCTTTTTGATTCATTAGTTTTGCATTAAAAAAAAGTCACCAGCCACACACCTTACAAATACCCATAATATTGCCACTTTTTGGCCCATCATGATCCTGCACATACCCTTATCCAAAATGAGCTTCCAATGCATCTTATCCATATTGCCAACATAGAGGGGAATACCTACATAGTCAAAAGGCATACCGCCAATCTGAAAATAAAGAATGCGAGCAATCCTATTCTAGATTAACATGGGAGTGTTGAAGAAAATGATACTAGATTTTCCCTTATTAATCCTTTGCCTAGATGTAGCCAAATAAATATCCAAAGCCTTCCTGAAATTAGCAGCCTCCTCAATTCTTGCTAGTCCCATCAGAGCAGTATCATCAACAAACTAGAGGTGATTTTGAGATTCTAAACCTTGGTTCTAGCTCCAACCTTTAATAAGATCACTATCCTTATGACACTTTAGTAGTCTACCAAGACCCTCTACCAAAATAATGAAAATATATAGAGATAAAGGATTGCCTTGCCAGAGTCCTCTTGAAAGAGAAAAAGGAGAGGAGGGAAATCCATTGATCAACCTAGGGAAAGAGGACATGGTCACACAACTCATAAGCCTTAGACATATCCAACTTTATGAGCATTGCTTTCTCCTTAGAAGAAAAAATGGAATGCACAACTTCCATTGCCACCGCAATCCCATCCATAATTTGACGACCTTTGATAAAAACCCCTTGCTCCAAGGATATCAAAGAAGCCAAACAATATTTCAACCTCTTAGTAATCAACTTAGTAATAATCTTTAAAACAACATTACATAAAGCAATAGGCTTGAATGAGTCAAAGGAGTTGGTAGATTATTTTTAAGGAGTCAAAGCCAGGAAGGTTGAATTAATGGATTTGAGCATCTGCTTATTAGCTTGAGACTCTCTAACCACCTCCAAAAAAAAAACTTTATGATACCTATAACTCCTAAAAAAACTCTATCAAGAAGCCATCAGGACCAGGAGCTCTCTCTTTCTTCATTTAGAAAAAAATTCTCTCAACCTCTTCGAAGGAAACAGGCTTTAGAAGGGAGTTATTCATTTCCCTAGAAACCACCAAAGGAATACACTCAAGGACTGTGTCCTCTTCAGCCACTACCATCTGACTATACTCATTGAAAAAGGAAGAAAATAAACCAAAAAATTTCTCTAAAATGGCTTGAAAAGAAGAAAGAATATCCCCTTGCCTTGAAATAATAGAAGTAATTGAATTACCATACCTTCTCTCCTTGATAGAGTTATGAAAAAAGCAGTATTCTTGTCCCCTTCCTAGAGTCATTCAATGTGAGACTTATGTTTCCAAAACATTTCCTCTCATAACTCCCATTCAACAAGATCTCTAAAGAGTTTAGACTCTTGCTAGAGAAAATCCATAGTCATGCCTTCTTCCTTAATTTTGAAAGTGATATTGTCCAAATCCACCTAAACTTAATTTTTCTCAATGAAAATATTTCCATAAGAAGATCTATTCCATCTTTTAAGCTTGTACTTAACAAATTGAAGCCTCTTGTAAAAGGAAAACATGGTTTTCCAAAAAAAAAGCTTCCCTTTAGACCACCATCTCTCAACCAACTGGTACAAACTAGGATCACAAAACCACATGAGCTAGAATTTTAAAGGGGGATTTTTATGCAAAGAAAACCTCGAGAATGAGAATTTGATAGGCCAATGTTATAAACCATTCCATCCCAAGATCTCAGAAGAAGAGACCCAACAATCCCTCAACCAATGATCTAAGACTAGAAATCTATTGAGCCTCTCAGAAATAGAACCCTTCCCACACCTTTTGTTATGCCAAATGAAAGTATCAATAACAAGCTCCATCTCCACCAACTTAAGAAAAGAGATATTATCACACAACAAAGAAGAAGTAGGACCCAAGCAACCCAACCTCCCAGTTTTTCCCTCCAGGCAACAAGTAGAGTTGAAATCTCCTGCAAGAATCCAAGGGCAACCAGGAGCCAAAGACCTAACAAATCTGATATGAGACCATAACAAAATCTTACCTAACAAATCATTAGGAGCATTTTTAATGTGAAATATATATATTCATGTTATCTTTATTTAGTTTTGAATCTATTTTGATGGAATATATTATAAGTTAATATAAAGTTAATATAAATTTTTAATATAAGTTTCATACTAATTAATAATATATTTATTTTTTTAAAGTGAGGCTTGCTTTTTGATCTATCATTCTTATCCACCTACAAATATTTTCACATATTCCACATCATACCATCTTTATCCACGCATATTCCTATACCCTTATTATTTTTTATATCTATACATGAATTTGTTCATATACATTCATTTACAAGTTTGACAATATCACTCTCATTTCCCATGTCAATCTAGTGGCATGTGTGATATGAAACAACTATTATCAAAGCTATAAATTTCATAATCTTATGCCATGAAGAATTGACATCTAAAATCAATACTTCAAATTCCATATTTTTAACTTCCACAAACTTCCTACCCTTATGAGCCCACATAGCATAGGTTTCATGTGATTATTTTTCTTGGTATTTAAAATGTATTCAATGTGCATTAATTTATAAGAAATTTACATTTGAAAATCCTCTATATTGAAAAGAGAACCATTTTATAAATAGTTTTCTTGGGAGCATTTAAAAGAGACAAATTCTACATTCAATCATTTTAGTACATTTGCATGATTGAAGAGTTTTGTGTTCAACCATTTACATGACCATAAAGCTAGTCCAATTAAGAGGGTCAAACTAAGAGAGTATGACTATTGTGGTCAAACATTTTCTATAATAATTTATTATCCTTACACATCCCAAAAAATTAATGATTAATGTGAAATAGATCATAGAAATCCACAATCAACCAAATTTAAATTCATACATCAGAAACCAAATCTAAATGACAATTCAAATCCATAATGCATGGGATTAATCTAAAAAATTATGAGAACTTAATTTAAATCTCATCATCCTTGCAACTTTTTCAGACCTTATTAGTTCCCGAGTATGTTTTATCATCATGACTCATTTCCATTTCTTCCTTATGGAAATTGCAGTAAAAGATGGCAAGCCACTTGGTTTTCCACAAGCGAAGCGAATCCAAAGGCCCCCATCTTTCGAGTTTCAGCCACATGCACTCCCCCACACGGTCAGTAAGAAAAAGATTTAAACCATTCAGGTGGCTAAATCTGGCCTTCACCACGCAAAACTCCGCAACCATGTAGCAAAAATTCAAATTACCACAGCAGCAGATGATCATGCACGCCGCAAGAACTAACCAAGCCAGGTCGTGATCCCTGTTGTCAAGCATGGCATACACTGCAGCCATGAACCCATACGCCGTAAAGGCAAAGGTGGCACAAACCAATAGGTTGGTGGTACAGAGGAACAATATCTTATTTCCCATGGTAATTGGTGTACTCATCTGCCACATCAGCACCACGAAGAGCGACAAAAAGAATGCCACGCAATTAAAGATGAGAAACAGCTTAAAGGAGGCCAAGCCAAGCAGAATCAATAATCCTAGTGTGTCTTCTTTTCCTTTCTCAGCGTCTGTCACAAAACTCCTCGGAATAGTGAAAGCTGCAGTAAATGACATCATCGCTAACAACACTGCCCTTCAAACGTTTCATTCTCCATCTTTATGGAAACCTCGTGTTTCTCTGCGCTCACCTTTGGAGTGCAGTACAGGAAAGGCTTACGCTTGGAGGGATAATTAGACAGCACTGCAATTATTCTGTCAGATTCGTGATACTCTGTGTTTTCTCTCACAATGTCGAAGGTCGTTAAGCCTGCCTTGTTAACAACAAACCTGTTTATTCCCACTATACGAAGCAACGACTTTACCATCTAAAAAATACAAACTCAAATCAGTACATAGAAACTAAATTATCCATTAGAACTAGTTATGCTTAAAGATTTCTCTAACGCAAGTTGTTTCCGTGATGATTTTAAGTTCCTATCTCACGTAGAAATACTTTGATTAATTGACTTTGTTGATACAGGAGATCAGGTGAAGAATCTACAAAAACCCGAAACGTATAGCTGATTCAAAGAGACAAACTTTATTGACAAACAGAGGTTCGTATAGAAAGAGACTTACATTCAAGTTCTTTTTCTTTGTTGCAATATGCAGTGGTGTATCTCCTCCACTTATGATTGGAAAAGGATCTTTCTTTTCAGTCGGATTTGTGTTTCCTTTGTTTCTCAGGGTGTCTTCCTCCGAAGGTTTGTAAAGTCTCTCGTTGACCAAGCATGATAAGCCTATCATTTCTCTTAAGTAATCAACAATTCGCACTTGGCTAACCTGGGCAGCTAAGTGTAGCACGTTCATTCCACAACCATTTTGTATTTCAACAGCGTCTGGACAAGACTTTGTTAGGGCTTTTACTGCTTCCAGATTCCCCAATTTTGCTGCCACACAAAGCGGGGTTTCTTGGCTATGATTAACCCAATAACACAGTTCGGGCTCAAATTTTATTAACTTCTCTATTATATCCACGTGGTTTCTTTCAACAGCTATATGCAGAGATGTGTTGTCAAGTTCGGCCTTTTTTTGGATTAACTGCTTTGCATCTTGTTGAATTAGTATATGATCCACCAGATCTGTAAAAGGAGCATCCAAAACCATTGCCTTATGTTAGATAAGATGTTCCTCAAGAAGAGCTAAGGGTAAAAGAATGCCTAGTTTACCTTTACTGAAGCGATACAGGCCTCAACTAAAATAACAACATAAAACAACTCTAATTCCCCGAAAACAAAAAATTCAAAAAGCACACAAATAAAGCAGTTTATATAGGCTATCAACTGTAATGAAACCAAAGCTGAATTAATAAACTAAGAAAAAATTTCAAAAACATAAACACCTAAAACATGATAGACAAGCACGCTCGATTCATTTCAAGTGAAGAAATTTTTTGACATAGCATGATATCTTTCTGGTGAAAAGTTTGATAGTAGGGTTTGAATTACTGGCTGGCTAGATTGGTGTTACAAACTTGAACCATTAAATTAGGAGATGCGAAGTCCCACTGTAGCAATAAACAAAATATAAAGACAATGATTAGGTGGAAAAAGCCTAAATTGTAAAGACAATGACCTGAATCTCCTCTTTTTAATGCAACAGTTAAACAGGTTCTCTTGTCCACCGTACTTTCAAGTAGGCTCGACAAACATTTGCAAATAGTGCCTTTGCTGTGGCTAAATGGCCGCTTTCGTAGGCTTTGAACAGAGTCGTTTCATTAAGCTTGTTGCGGATGTCCACACCACTTTCTTGTTGTTGGAGTAGAGCCTTCACCACATCGCAGAAACCTCCCTGAGCAGCCAAGTGCAGCGCTGTATTCTTTTCGGCATTGGTAGCATTCACAAGCAGAGGCTTCACTTCGGGATCGTCTTCGTTCAGAAGTTCAAGATTGAGTTGCAGGAGCTGTTGAATGAATGGTAGATTTCCCACACTAGTAGCCAAATGGAGAAGAGTATCTTCCCCTCCGGGTGTAATACCCTTGAGAGCTGCTTTAAGTTAGGAACTCTCAATTTTTGTTCCAGGGCTTACTGCGGCATTGTACGCCTCGTGATCAATCCTCCTGCTCAGTTGTTGATGCTCAGTTGCCATGGAAAATATCTGTTGTTATTGCCTTCAACACTTACCAGCACGCTTCTTTATAATTTAATCGAATAATGTGACATACAACTCTACAGAATAAAATGTGTAGTGGCTAGGAAGAATGAACAATATCTATCAGGGTTGTCCGTGTTACCGCATTTAGTAAACATTTGAAACTTAGAATACGTTCACAACAACTTTTTCTTTATTTGGAATTTAACTTTTCTTCATTTGGAATCACTTTTTCTTTAGTTAAAAATTCAAATCATCACACTCTTATCCTAATATCCATTTGCAATTACTTTTCCTATATTTCAAATATTCTTTTCTTTACTTGGAATAAGATAAAGTTTTTTAATGAACTAAATAATTAATATTAAGATTACGATACCTTTAGAAGGGTAGAAAAGTGATTATGAGTGTTATATGAGAATGTCTTAATTTAACTTTGTAAGAGATGCTTAAAGTGACCTTACACTTCAAGACTTACATAATTTTTATGTAGTTTGAACTTTAATTTTTCTCAAATATAAGATTTGAATTAGGTGTAAATAAGGCTTAGAATTTATAACTTTTAAATTTATTAAAACATATAATATAATATGTTTTATTTCTGGAATGTGAAATATATATTTGCATGTCAAATTTTATTTAGTTTTGAGTATATTTTGATAGAATATATTATAAGTTGATATAAATTTCATATTGATAAATAATATATTTATTTTTTGTAAAGAGATGTTTGTTTCTTAATTTATCATTCTTATCCACTTCCAAATATTTGCACACATTCCACAACATACCACCTTTATTCACATATATTCCTATATCCTTATTATTCATTATATCTATGCATACATTTATTCTTGTACATTCATTTACAACTTTCACAATAGCACTTTCATGTCCCATGTCAATCTAGTGGCATGTGGGACATGAAACAACTACTATCAAAGCTATAAATTTCACAATCTTATGCCATGAAGAATTGACTCTTAAAATTTAATACTTCAAATTCCACTAATCTAACTTCCACTAATTTCCTACCCTTATGAGACCGCATGGCATACTTTTCTTTGAATGTATTCAATGTGCATTAATTTATAAGAAATTCATATTTGAAAATCCTCTATATTGAAAAGAGAATCATTTTATAAATAGTTTTCTTTGGAGCATTTAAAGGAGCCAAATTCTACATCAAATCATTTTAAGGAATTTGCATGATTGAAGAGTTTTTTCTTCAACCATTTACATGACCATAAAGTTATTCTAATTAAGAGGGTCAAGCTCGAAGAGTATGACTATTATGGTCAAATATTTTCTATAATTTATTATCCTTACACATCTAAAGAAATTGGTGATCAAAGTGAAATAGGTCATAGAAGTCCATAGTCAACCAATTCAAATTCATAAATCAGAGGCCAAATCTAAATTGCAAGTCAAATCCATAATGCATGGGATTAATCTAGAAAATTATGAGAACTTAATTTACATTTCATCATACTTCTTGCAACAACTATAGATGTTGTGATTTGTGTTATGGTTCATAAGTTATTATTTAAACAATAAATAGTTATCTATAAGCCATTGTAATTAGAAAAGTTCATTTATTTATGTTATTTCTAGATTTAAGATATTTTTACATGATGTGTCTCTACTTAGTTAATTTAAATGATTGGCTTATTTGTTAAATTAATTTTATTAAAGGAATCCATTTATTTATTTACATTTTGGCTAACATAACTACTCTTACATGACATAATTTTCCTCATCTGGTTTCTCCCTCAACAAGATTTTTTAGATCTAATATTTTTTTTACATATTTCTAGGTGTGACTATGGTTTTTTGTTTTTTTTTTAGTAATTCTTGATAGTTGTATATTTATTTAGGGCATGTGGTTTAGTGATAGCTCTTTCCTTTTATCAATCTACCTATTGGTTCCCAAATTTCTATAGCCCACAAAGATAAATAATATGCATCAAGACCTATGTCCAGGGATGAACTTGGTCTAGAACGATGAGGAAAATTTATAATCAAAATATAGGAAATTAAGGACCAATTACAAATAGATGATGGTTCATCTTCAGTTCAAGATTGGCAAAACTTAAGTGGTTGTTCCTAGAGTTTTATATTAAATAGCTTATGCAAAATCAAATCAACATAATTTATGTCTAAGAAAAATATATGTGTGTAGCACTACACAAAATATTTTTCATTGAATAAAAAATACTTTGGATTACCAATACAACTCCAAAGAAACTCCCTTAAGAAAGTGATGGAACCCCTCAAAAAAAGTTATGGATTCCATCTTAATCTCGTAAATACTTGGCTTGGACCCCCGTTTTGTCCTGTGGTTATGTTCCTTATTAGGGTTTTAGGGTTTTGTGTTGCCTAAATCCCTCACAATTAACCTATGATTCCAAGAAACCCTTAGCCATTTTAATTTGGCATTGACCTGATGTTCTAGGTATCTGGTCATTTAAGTTACCACTTGTGCCATTGAATCCATTGTGTTCACCACCCCCCTGAGTTTAGGTTTGCCAGTTACAAAATGATTTTTTCATTATTCAAAATTTTACTATGTTCAGGCTTGATTTTCTTTAATTCTTAAATCCCCATTCCTAAGGGTCAAGTTCTCGTGAGCCTAGAGGTGGCCTCCTTTTTAAATTAAATTTTGTGGAAGGTGTAGAATAGGTTTCCACATTGACCATCTGATTGTCAAGGGTTGATCACCACTGTTCCTCATGCCCCTGTGATGTTTTATTCCTTATGATTTTATTCACACGGACTGGAAGGCTTCTACCATGCATCTGGTGCATTGATGGGCCTAGTCTCTTTGGAAAAGATAGCTAGCACCATTTGAAGAAGATCAAAAATTGTTATCAAGCGACGTGGCCACATCTTGATCACTCCCAATGTGCATGTGTTTGTTTATTTCACATTATTTTAAACACATGGGCTAGCCGGTGACGGCCACATGTCATGTCTAGCAGTGGGACCAATGTTTCCAAAGGGCTAACAGACATGGTTTCAACATAGATCAATCATGGACACCACAACACGTGTCTTCATCAGGACCATTCCCCACACACATGTCTGTCTTATGCATTAAGGAAAGATGATCACAAAGGATAGCAAGCAAGGCGATGTCTGTCACTTTTGTGGGACTCGCTAGGCTTTAAAGATGCTGATTGCTTAATAAGAGAGGAAGATCAATGGTCGATGGTGTGTGACATGGTTTAATCCTGACCACTCCCTACCACCTCATGAGGGGCCCATTTGTGTCCCATGTTCTTCAATGGGCAAGTGGGAAAGTGCCACATGGAAAATTTTGAGGGATCAAATGGAATCTACTGAAGGTGGAATGCTGCTAAATTTTTTTGAGATGGAACTTTATAAAAATGGTATCATTTCTATGTTTATTCTTTAAGGCACATGTTTGGGACTTTAGTCATTAATTTTGACAGTTATTGATACATGTGGGACTTGGTGAAAATAAATCAAGTTAGGGTATGGATCGATACTCTAAGATCAAATCAACATCACTCCCCACTTTTTTGCTATGAATAAATATAAGTGTATTAACTCTCACAGGTAAGTGGGTAACTATGACATGAAAATTTTTAAATTGATGCTAAGTATGTGGTTGAAATATGTGTATAAAGTGGATGTATATCTACTTTGAGCTTTCTGATTAGGAAAAGGAATTAATAGCATACAATTAAGCTTTATCACAAATGGTTACACTAGTGATATTTGTCCATTAATTTATTTTTAAAACATGATCAACGATTGAGATTTTAAAAGATCATCATGCGCATAAGCTTTCCTTGAGTATTAATGGTTGGAAAACTTGCATGGCTTAATATAATGAGAAATGATGGTCATATTTTTCATTCAAAATTTCCATTCAGAGGTAGACAATTGAGTTTGGTCCAAGAGAAAAAATGGTGAGAATTTTTTGAGTTTTCTTGTTTTGATTCTTAGGAAGATGACTAAGGCATGTGAGTCTATCAAACTAGTACGAAGGTATAGGAGATTAATTTTTCTAGAGTCTAAGGAAAATGCTCATGAGGAAGAAATTGAGACAAAGGGAGCTCCTGAAACAACAAAGGGTAGAAGGGCACATAGGAAATTCAAGAAATATCTAGTGTAAGGAACAATTAGCACCTAATAAGTCAGATCATTTCAAAATAACTAGTCAAGTGTAGAGAGAAAGAGCTGGTTGAATATGAAAAGAAGGAAAAGAAGAAGTGCAAGTACTGTAAGGCTTATTTGGGGAAAAATAATTCTCCCGCTAAGATTTCTAATAGCCTTTTAGATAGTGGAGGTGATACTGATCTGGAGGGTGACTATTATTCCCTCTCCTTGGTACTTTCTGAAGACTCTAACAAGGAAGTGGTGATGGTTCCTCCAATTCCTCCATGAAGAAGATGAGGGTGAGCATACTCTGATGTTGATAACTCAGAGTAATGTCTCTAGCCCTTTTTTTTATAACAAAACCATAGCCACCTTGTCATAGTTGTCCTATTCAACATGTTTATGGTTTTTTGTTTTTGGCAATGATGTGGAATTTTTTTGGGTTAGTGTGTTGGAGAAATGTCAAACTTCCTTGCTTTGGTGTCGGGTATACTTTTTCTAGGAGGTAGGAATAATTTTGCTCAAACTGTGAGTGGAGAATCTTCTTTCATCAACAAGGACAAGGTGATGATACTCCAACAACAAAATTTTCCTTTCAAGGAGTAGGCATGTCTAAATTAAGAGGATGTAGATTTTGGTCTTTTACTCTTCCATTTTCCATAATGATTACTTGTAACTAACTGAGGAACATTTCAAATTCTAGTGCAAATGATCTTCAAATGAAATTAAATGTAAATTTAGTTGAGCCCAATGCTTGTTGCTCCCTTGTTTTATAAAATGGATCTCAGGGTTCATTATAGGGGTTAGATTTTTAGGTCTCAAAATGGTCTAGGTGAATAGCTAAGTTTAGAAAAAGCATTTTGTAAAGAATATGGATAAATAGAATAGTAGATTGTCTTGGTATGAGTCATGTATATAAAAATCTTAAATAGGTTTTATTAAAGTTACGGATATCAAAACAAATCTTATTTTAAAAAAAATAATCTCCTATGTATTTTTCTTATATGTTATAAATTAAAATATTAATGGTATTCTCATTTGTCGTTAGTTGTTCCATTGAATGTATGATTTTGTTTTATCTTTAACTCAAAGATTTGATTGAATTCTTGAAGAGAGTTATAGATTTGTAGGGAGTTACATAGGATTTGATAAGAAGTTATTGTCTCATGCATTGTGAGTTTTCATACTACAAATTATTATGAGAATAGTCCACCAATTTATAAATTAAATAGCTTATGTATTACTGGTTCTTGCATATTTGACTCCATTGTCCCAATTGATGAAGCACCAATCTATTTGTTAGATAACCTTGCATAAAATGAGCTACTAGCATACATGACCATGGATTTAAAATAAGAACAAAATTCATTCAAAAATATTTTTCAATTATGATGTATGGGTTTAAACCATCCCTGATTCTTAGCAAATAAGTAATCATCTGCTTAAAGTTCTGCCAAACATTTAGTGAAGTACTTTCATTTTCAATAAGAGGGAATAAATCTATGTATGAATGTGCTACCAATAATATATATCCCTTTTGAACACAATAAGGAAAACCCTCTTAGGTCTTACAAAGCATAAAGAGTAGGAGTAAATACCTAAAAATCCTTTACTCATTGTGTTGGCCACTAACCGCAAAGTTACTTAAACATAAGGGTTGGCTACCATTTAGAGGACTTTAGGGTTCTACTATAAAAGGAACCAACATAAATGGTGACTCCGTTGGGGACCACTATGAAAAAAAAATTGATTTAAAATTATTTGACCTCAGGGTATGTGCAGGATCATGATGGGCCAAAAACTGGCAATATGATGGGTATGTGGCTGATGACTTTTTCTTTACCCAAAATTAATGAAATGAAAAGGGTTTTTAAAGGAGATTCTTAGCTTTCCACCAATATAAATTTTCTTTACTTTGAATTTAATAAGTAATTATTATTCATTTTCTATTCAAATTACTAGTAAAGTCCGATTGATAGTGATTGAAAAACATCTATAGCTTTCAAATGGTATCACATTTTTTGAATCAAAACATGTCACATTCTATGCTTCACATACTATAGGATTAAAAATAAAAATTGAATTTCATGAATTTTTGACCAAGTTAAGGTGGTCAGACATACAAGTTTTTTATATTTTTTATAAGTTGTAATAAAAAGTCATAATTAATTATTTACTAGGAAAAAAATTACAAAAAATATGCATCACATTGGGACATAAGTCCTCTACTTATATCTAAAATCTTATAAAAAAATATTATCATTTTATTGTGGTTAGGGTGGTTAGACATACACTTCTTTATTTTTCCCTAAAATTGAAGTACTACTACATTGAAATTTCAAATTTTCACCAAATAGTTTTTTTTTTTAAACAAACCTAGTAGTTTAGAAACTACATTCAATTTACTGTAGATTCTATTCTTACATATTTTTGAAATAATATAGGTAACTTATTCAAATTTTTATGTCAAGTTTCCTAACTCTGATATTTCTAAATTTTTTTCCACTTAAGGGCCTATTTTTTCCATGATGATCCTGCACATACCCCTCAAGAGTCAAGCATTGGATGAATTTGAAGATCTGGTTCAGATATAGAAGTTTTCAGACTTGAAAGTAGTTATGTTGTAACAACTCTAAATGAATTTATGTGTGACTTTATTGTGTGAGAAGACCCAAAAGGAAATTCATTCTTGAAGGATCTTCATATTGCTTGAATTTCAGTCCTCTATGAAGAGAGGTGGTGACTCCATCAAAAGAACCTGCTAAAGATTTGAAGAAAATATCAAATCTACAAAAAAAATTAGTTAAGAAGAATTTGCAACAGTTGCAACATATCTAGGTATTCTCCATATTTTGGTTTTCAAGAATCACAAATCTATATATGAAAACCATATTTGTAAGTCTTGAAAACGTTTGATTCCCTATAAAGTGAAAATAAGCACTAAGGAAGGGAAATAAAAGTGATAGGCTTGCATACTTATGTATTATTAGATTGTAACCTCTATTATAATATGAAGTATGCAATACTTTTGAAGAAACTCATTTAGAAGGTCTTAAGTAAGTTGAGATAGAAATCTACATTGTAAAAGTTTAGGATTATGTGGTAAAAAAAGTTTGAAGTACCATGTGTAACTACAAAGTTGAGACGAAAAGGCTTGTAAAGGTTTAAGAAAATGTATTACTGACCTATGCATCCTAGTGTCCATCCCCTACCATGCAATCAAAGAAGTTTCAAAATTGAAAGGCATAGAGCCATTAATTTTAGTAGAATTAATGTTTACCCAAATGTTATTCTACCTGAAATCAGAGATAAGTTACCAAAGTTCAAAGTTACAAAGAATGAATTAACAAATAAGAATCTACAAGAATTCAAAAAATTTAATGGATGAATATGAAGTGGATCATGGGGATATAATTATGAGACTATTTATTCAATCTTTGAAAGGAGATATAAGGGACTAGTTCTCTGATTTACTAGCTTGCTCTATTTTTTCTTGGAGTGAGTTCAAATCAGTATTCATAGAGCAATTTGGTGAAATAATCAATGCTATTTCTATGCTAAATAAATTCATGAACATTGAGAAAGAGAAGGATGAGTTGGTTCCAACATTTAACCAAATATTTGCTAAAATATTAAGGGATATTCCTAAGCTCTTGAGATTAAGTGATGTAGTATGTTTGGTTGTTTATTTGGGATATTTTTGATAGTAAGATGAGCTATTTACTGAGAGATAAGGATCCTAAAACTTTTCATCAGGCCTATGGTATAGCCATGAATATTGAAAACAACTAAAAATATGAAATGCACAAAGGTCATTTGAATGCAAGTGTTTGCTGCCCTGAGACACCACATGTTGATGAAAGGTGTAAGTCAAAAGTTAAAAATGAATTTCAAAGCACTTATACCCCTATTGTCTCAACTTGCACATCATTCCATATTGTTGATCACATAGTGCCCCAAATAAATTGTAACTTGAAGTTGCATGCATTTTTGATCCTATAATCTCTATTCAAACCCTCTCCTGCATAAGAAGATATGAAGAAGAATCATCATATGATCTTTATCCAAGGTTTATGATTACTCTGTCTTCAATTCTAAAATGTCATAGACCTGAAAAATTAGAGTGCATTGATTTGTTTTATGAATCTTATGAACCAGGTTTGAGTGCTCTGCCAAAAGAGTTGAAACCAATTGAGCTTGACCAAGTCTGTGGTTATTTTTCTCTATTTGAAAAAAATAAAGATGATCACTAGGAAGCTATCATGTTTTCAACATGTGATGATAATGATTTTGTTGCTCCATATATGTTACGAAGTGAGATACCATTTAAGGAAGAAGAGAGTAGAGCCAAGATTGAAGAAACATGCCTCAATGATGGAAATGAAATGATTGGTTCCAATTCTTCTATAGAATCCATTACCTATGCTCCTATGGACTTGACATAAGATTGAGCATTCAGTCTAAATTTTTTGAACATAGTTGCAATACAGATAGGTCCTCTTGTTGTAGTAATGATGTTGGTAACAAATATGATCACTCTTCTGATAGTCACATTTTTCCTCATAAGGAAGAAATTGAAATTTTTTCTACAAATGGGAAATATGGTGATAATGATGGAAACATATGTTTTTTTGATAAGGAACAACTTCATTTCTATGAATAATTCTTAGAGTATGTGTAAAAAATGTTGATTTTAGAGGATATAAATGAAATTGAAAATTTATTTGTATGCTCTTCTAGTGAATGTAGTGATTTTGAGTACAATGATGATATGGAAGATTTAGATCTTCATGTTAAAAGGGTTGAGGATTTTGTTGTTTCAATGAGTGTAATAGAAAAACCCTTATTTGATGAGTCTCCATTTGCACTAGAAGTAAGAAATGATGATCCTTATTGGTGTAGAGAAAATCCACTCTTTATTCAGAACTTAGATGATGAATCTAATATAGGGTTAGAATGTAGCCTCAATCAAACAAAGCAACACATTGATGAGCTCCTAGAGGGAATTACATATGAATGTTTCACAATTGATATAGATGTTGCATATAAGGTTGAATATCATGATGCTAATTACTTGGAGGAATATGAATACTTTCAGTTTCCAATTCAGCAGCAAGGTATTTTGATTCATCATAAAAATGAGATGAATACCAAGGAATGCTATTCTCAGTATGATCATGTTTCATGTGATAACACAAGTGTGTCATGTGATGATGAAAAATTTTAGTTTATGTTTGTTTATACAATGCAAAATGACAAGAATTGCATTAGTAGCGGTATGCTTAGAAAATTTGTGAGATTTGTTAATAACAATGATTATAAATAGGCATCTTTTAAGGGAAACTATATATTTCTGCTTGAAAAGGGAAAATTATACATTTTGTAGTGGTATGGAAGAGGTATAAGTAGATGGAGGAAAGTCAGCTCTTTCAATAGATTAGTCTTTTATAGGGGCAAGAATCAGCCCTAACTTTAGTGGCATGGTGTCACCTACTACAATTGAGGCTTGGTTAGATTGAAAGGTGCATATTAATAATTTGCATCTCAGATATAAAGGTTTCAAATTGGATAAAAATTGGATCTCTCGATTTAGGTCCTTGTGACCTATGTAAAAAAATTATATATATGTTGGATGTCCTAGTTTTGTCTTCTTGAGCTTGGTCTGCTTCACCTGTGAGTCTCGGATCTTGCCATGCTTGCAAGAGGCATGTGTCCCCAATTGGATCTAGTGATGGAACCCCTCAAAAAATTCTATGGATTCCATCTTAATCTTGCAAATACTTGGCTTAGACCCTCATTTTGGCTTGTGGTTATGTTCCTTATCACTGTTTTAGGGTTTTGTGTTATCTAAATCCATCACAATTAACATATGAGTCTAAGAAACCCTTAGTCATTCTAATTTTGCATTGCCTTGATGTTCTAGGTATCCAGTTGTTTTAAGTTACCACCTATGCAATTGAAGTTATTGTGTTCACTAGCCCCCTGATTTTAGGTTTTCCAGTTACAAAATTCCTTTTTCATTATTCAAAATTTTACTATGGTTGGGCTTGATTTTATTTAAGTCTTAAATTCCCATTCCTAAGGGTCAAGTTCATGTGAGCCTAGAGGTGGGCCACTTTTTAAATTAACTTTTGCGACATGTGCAAAATTAGGTTTTCATGTTGGTCATCTAATTGTCAAGGGTTGGTCACCATTATTCCCCACTCCCTCATGATGTTTTATTCCTTATTACTTTATTCACATGGGTTGGTGGGCTTCTGCAACCCATTTGGTGCATTGGTGGGCTTGGTATCCTTAGTAGAGATAGCTAGCACCATTTGAAGAAGAACAATGATGGTTATCAAGTAATGTGGCAACATCTTGACCAATCCCTGCACGCGCCTATTGGTTTATTTCACATTATTTTAAACACATGGGCTAGCGAGTAATGGCCATATGTTTCTAGTAGTGGAACCAATTTTTTTAAAGGGACATCGAACATGGTTTCAATAAAGATCAACAATGGACACCACAACACGTGTCTTCATTGGCACCATTCATAAAACATAGTGGATTATTACAACTAGTGTGTAAAGGATAACTCAATTCATCTTCACAAAATGACATGATTAATCATAATAGCTCCTTGCACATAAATTGCTTCATTATTCTTGATGTATTTCAACTTGGAATTGATTGATGAAAGTGTTGTAATAATACTTCTAAATCTATCCTTGACTACTCTTGCTTGATTTTAGGATCTTTAAATTGCTCAATAACAAGTGTTAGGATTAAAATGGTGAAAATAATTATATTTATATGAAATTATTCTAATTTCTTAGAAATGAAATATAGATGGCCAAAATAAAATTTTCAATTCAAATGATAAATTATCGACATCAACATATGGGTATGTGCAGGATCATCATGGAAAAAATAAGCCCTTAAGTGGCAAAAAAATTAGATAAATCAGAGTTAGGAAACTTGACATAAAGTTTGAATAAGTTATCTATATTATTTAAAAAATATGTAAGAATAGAATTTGTAGCAAATTAAATGTAGTTTCTAAAATACTAGGTTTGTTAAAAAAAAACAAACTATTTGAGTGAAAATCTGAAATTTCAATGCAGTAGTACTTAAATTTCAGGGAAAAAATAAGAAGTAGGTGTTTGTCTGACCACCCTAACCACAATAAAATGATAATATTTTTTTATAAGATTTTAGATATAAGTAGAGGACTCATGTCCTGATGTCATTCATATTTTTTTGTAATTTTTTTCTAAATAAATAATTAATTATGAATTTTTTATTATAATTTTTTAAAAAAATAAAAAAATCATATTTTTGACCACCTTAACTTGGTCAAAACTTCATGAAATTAATTTTTTCTTTTTTAAAATCCTATAGTATGTGACTTGCATAGAATGTGACGCATGTTTTGGATTCAAAAAATTTTATACCATTTGAAAGCTATATATGTTTTTCAATTAGTCTATCCATCAGGACTTTAGTTATAATTTGAATAGAAAATGAATAATGATTACTTATTAAATTCAAAGTAAAGTATAATTTATATTGGGGGAAAGTTGAGAATCTCCTTTAAAAACCCTTTTTGTTTCATCAATTTTGGGTAAAAAGAAGGTGGATTTATCTAGAAAGGATCTACAATTTGCAGTAGGAGACTATGTCATGGTTCACCTCAACAAGTCTAGGTTGCATAAGGGGATGTCAACCAAGCTACAGATGAAAAGAGTGGGACCATGTAAGGTATTAGCCAAATATGGGAAGAATGCCTACAAGGTGGAATTACCTGTAGATTTAGGCATCTCTCCAGTGTTCAATGTAGTTGATTTGATCAGATATAAGGGAATAGTCACTGACATGGATCAAAACAATAGGGATATCTTCAAGGATGTGAGCAACATAGCCTTACCCACTGAAAACAAGCTTCAGGCAGAAAGGATCTTGGAGTCAAGGGTGAAGAAATATACAAGGCATAAAGTGTACATGGAGCACCTCATCAAGTGGAAGGGCAAGCCAAAGTCTGAGGCTACATGGGTAGATGAAGCTCAGATTAAGAAGCAAGGTGTTGATTTGTCACTAATCACTCCTCACATCCCCTAGTGTTTGTGCAGAGATGGGGAGAATGGTGCAGGAGCACCCATAAGTTATCTTGGTTTTGTTTAGGAAAACTAGGCAGTAAATCTTAGTTTTTTAGATGTAAGCCTTCATGGAATTTTGGATTGGATGTTGATCATCTAATATAGGTCATGTTGACCAATGATTAGGCCTAAGGGTTTTTCTAGTAAGGTTTTGACCTTTTAGGAGTTTAGGTGTTATTTTTCAAATTTGGCAAATAATGCTTTTTTTTTAAGCAGCCAAGGAGAGTCCATAACTATTTTTGAGACCCTATTTAGGGTGGGCCTCGACCTAAGAGCAAGGTTGGAAGCATTGGAATTGGTTGAAGTTTTGAATTCAAGAAGAGTTAACTGTATTTTGTGAGATTTTTCTAATTTTTGTATTGTAGTATTGCTTTAATGGATTGATCATAGCACCAAGATCTATCTAGGATGTATAGTGGTGTTTCTTCAAGCTTTGTGTGTCATTAGATAGTTTCTTTATTCATTTTAAAGTATTGTTTGTAAATAAATTTGATTCCACACTATTGTTGGTCTGAACTAGATAGTCTTAAGCAAATGGAGATTTAGTTCACTTTCCCACCATACAAAAGTGTACGGCCTTTTGGGAATAGTGACTAGACTCCATGTGTTCAAATATGGTAGGATTTAGGGTTTGTGTGAGCACAGAAATTGTTGGAAAAGTTTTCCCCTAGGCAAGCCAAGAGGAGTTTAGCTAGGGAAGACAAGAAGTGCAGAGCACATAACTTGCAGGGGTGACAAGTTCTTTGTAAATTTCCTTTCAAAGGAGATAGGTAAGTGTCTTACCTAGAGAAAACATGAAGAAGAAAGCTCCATCAATTCAATTGATGTGAGATGAATTTGACAGTTTGAAAGCAGCCAAAAAATGGCTTAAAACCCTAGGAAATGTCCATTTTCAAGTTTAAGCATTGTACGAAAAATTAAGGCTTAAGAACTCAAAAATATTTGAGAGGTTTTCATATGAACCAAGAACCTAAAAGAAATATTGAGGTGTTCTTTTGAAATTTTTGAGTAATAACCATTTTTCTTAGAGAAAGAGGCCTAATTGGGGCTCTTAGGCTAGTAGCCTTTTAGGCTAAAAAGAGGGTTTGATGAAAGCGACTGAGAGATGGAGTCAAGTGGACCTTAAAGAACCATAGTAGGATGGATTGAAGTCTTTTGGGGCACCTCCACACTCCTACAAAGTTTAGTTCTTTAAATTGGAGGTTTGTAGCCTTTAGGGTAGATTAAGGGCTAAGGAAAGTTAGAGCTATTGCACCAAGTTTGACTTGGTTGGTAGAATTTGTGATGGTAGTGGGGTTGGCCAAGAGAACCAGGGGTACCTAAACTTGAAGAAGGTCCTAAAGGTTAAGGTGGTGAGGTAAGACACCATAGAAGTCTTCCAAACAAGACCTAGAGTAGGAGTCAGTGAGTGATTCCTCCAACCCCTCCCTATCAAGCTATTTGGGCTTCCTTTCCTAGTTTTATTGGCAATGAAAATATCCTCTAAATTTGAATAAGAGGTGGTAGATATATACCATTTCCTCTTTGTAGGAGCATGTGCATTTTCACACAATATCTTTTAATTCAGAAGCACTACCCAATACCACAATATCTTCTTATTTTTCCTCATTCCTTGTTTCCTCTTTTGCTTTCTCAATACTTCCCCTCATGGCACCTTTCTTTCTCAAGTAGTTTTAACACCTCGGTGGCATAGATTTCTTTTTTTGGGTATCCTTTTTTTGTACCTTTGAAGGTGTAGAAGATGAACTACCTTTCTTTTCCCCGATCTTAGGTGTTCTAGAGGAAGTTGAGATTTCTTTTGGTACAAGCTGGTCATATGTTGCATGTGGGGATCCTTGCACACTTTTCTCCTTAGGTTCACCTCTACTATGAGTAGGTGAAGAAACAGGTGAAACTGGGGGCATTTCCCTTAAGGATGCAATAGGTGAATCTAGATTTTTCAAGAACTATTGGTTCCTCAAGAATATGGTTAATATATTTACAAATTATAAATCTCTCCCAGAGCACATGTGGATTTTGAACCCTAAGTATCCTTTTCACTAACAAGGTTACCAAATAGTAGTGTGACAAAGTTGAATCATTTATCTTCCTGTGGTATTTCATCCCCATTCTTTTTAGTAAATTGTAAAGAAAATTAGGTACATGAACCAATCTATTGTGATGGAGATAAATTTGCAACTTAAAATTCATACTATACATGAGGGATTGTCTACCATCACAAGTGATATGCTTAATAATATAGGAAGCACGAGAGGCCATATGTAAGGAAGTGGCAATCTCTTTGTACCTTGTGATGACGAATCAAGGTTTTCTCCTACATCATTAAACACATCCCTAGAAGCAACTACATTCACTCTCACAAGAATTTGGCTCCATTACTTGGTAGACCAAACAATTCTCCAATTGAAACCTCTAAAGTGTCCACTTTCAATCCCATGATAGTGGCTTCATCATGTTGTAATGTAGCTACAAATTTCCTTGTGATGTCTTCATTAATGTTTTTCAACTTTAGGAAGTAATCCAACCATCTTGTCCTTGTGAAAATGGGCAGAACTAAACCATCCTCCAATATTTTCTTGTGTGTTGAAGGTTCCCTTCTAACAATATCACTTCCCATGGTGAAATATCCTAACTCTACTCAAATCTTTAGAAATTATTTAACTCAAAATTTATTTCAACCACCCACAAACCTTCTCTATCTACTACACTTGCATACACTTCCTTTCACTATAATTTCAACTATTATATCCCTTCCTCCTTTGTTTCAACTTAACTTGGCTTCAATTGGCTCATAATCTAGGGAATTGACAACATAAAGGTTCTAGGTGCACATAAAGGTATGAAGGAAAAAAGGGTTGGTATGTTTTTTTCTATGTACTTTTTTGGTGGTGAAAATATTTTTTTTGCATATATACTATCTCCCACCCCCCCAACTTAAATATTGAAGTGACCTCACTTCAATACATGTGTCATATTCAAAGGGAATGATTAAAGGATATGGAAATAAGTTTAATAAGTACAAAGCATGCTAAATTTAAATGTAAGTGCATAATGAAAGCATTGAAGATCCATGTTAATTATGGAAGTTAGTATCTGTACATATCGAATGAGATGAATGTAACTTTGTGCATGTGAAGTAGGTTGAAGAGTTTCCACAGCATGAGTGTGATTTGACATGAGTTAATTGCAATGTGGTATTAAAATGAAAGGTTGACATGTTAAAATTAAAAGGCTATGGAATGTACAATGTATTAGTTATGAAATGACTTCTCAAATGCATGAAAAATCATGATAGGTGACACACAGTGCCCTGATGGAGCTGCATGTATTTCCTACCCCTCTACCTCTCTACCTACCTACCTCTCTCTTTCTCTCTCTCTCCCTC
>VDFB02000017.1:137826481-137852390 GCA_007258455.2 Sequoia sempervirens
TACATGTCTCACCTCTCAAGAATCCTCTCTCATTCTATAGCATTAAATGATAATCAATAGTGAAATTTTTTAATTTGGATAACTAAAAGGAATAACAAATTTGTAATATATGGTCATTGTCTACAATATTAAATCTTTGTACTAAAATTTGTTTCTTATGACACAATGAAATCCCTTCAAATTATTTGAATATAGTGTTATTCTCTAGATCTTTAAGAAGAGGGTAGAAAACTGAGATCCACGTATAGGGAAGTGAAATGGTAAAATAACTCACTAAGTATGGTTAAGCCCATAGGTATATAAAGAGTATATAACCATAATTTTGACCCATACTTCTAAGCTTGACATTTATAGAGTAGAAGATTAGTATAGAACTTGAGACTTTCTTAGGGAAGGGAGATTGCATTTTCAAAGTAAAAAGACAAAATAATCTAGAATCTTCATCAAAACCCACATTCTTCAATCAAGAGGCTAAATACCCCTATCCATTTTGTTTCCTAACATAATAGATATACAATTATCTAAATTTCAATCACCCAATCATCATTAATCCATTCAAACTAATTTATATTTATTTATATACATTTAGTTAGATTAGCCTAAATTAGCCTTAAAAAATAAATTATTTCATAGTTACAAATATAAAACCATATAAAATCCAAGAACAATAATTCATAAAATATTATTGACAATACATTTGATATTCAACTTGAAACATAAAAATATTACATCAACTTAAAGTATCTGATTTGCATATATAACATAGATTAGATAATTTATACACTTTATATATGTTATGTGCGCTCACACATGAATACATACATATATAAAATGAATACAAATTATATATGTATATCGATGCGTAGATTAATTTATACACACGTACATCACATGTATACATACATGTGCACTTACATACATAAATGTGTACATACATTTAATAGAATATTTTAAAACTAATATGTTATATGAATACGATTGAAGTCATTTAGAAATAAGAAGCTGCACGACGGCATCCACACTTCACCTTGCGCCACGAAGCCGGGAAGTTTTAACGTCGAAATCTTCATGGCTATCCCAGTATAAGATGTCGAGGCACTTCTCTTTGCACCGGCGCAGCAAGTTCAAAGGCCCCCATTTCTCTAGTTTCATCCACACGTGCTCCCCCACATAGTCAGGAAGAAAAGGAAGTAAACCATTCATGTGGTTAAATCTGGCTTTTTTCACGGAAAACTTTGCAGCCATGTAGAAAAAAGTTAAATTAGCATAGCAGCAGATGAACAAGCACACCCCAAGAACGACCCAAGACAGGATTTCAGCATCGCTGGAGAGCATTGAATACACTGCCAGCATGAAGCCATACGCCGTAAAGGCAAAGGTGGCACAAACCAATAGGTTGGTGAGACACAGGAACGATATCTTATCGCCCGTGGTAATAGGTGTACTCATCTGCCACATCAACACTACGAAGAGCGACAGAAAGAATGCCACGCAATCAAAGATGAGGAAAACCTTAAAGGAGTCGTATCCAAGCAGAATCGGCGAGCCTAAACTGTTGCTTGAGTTTGATCCTTGCGGAGTTGGCGATGGCGATGGCGATGGTGCCATTGATCCCGTATTATCATCCGTCACGAAACTGCCTGGAACAGTGAAAGCCGCCGTAAATGACATTGTCGCTATCAGCACTGCCACCACTAATTCTGTATTGCGCCTGTCGTCAAATGTTTTGTTCACCATGTTTATGGCAACCTCGTGCTTCTTTGCGCTCACCTTTGGAGTACTGTACAAGAAAGGCTTCTGCTTGGATGGATAACTAGACAGCTCTGCTATTATCTTGCCAGATTCATGGTACTCTGTGTTCTCTCTCACAATGTCGAGGGCCGTTAAACCTTCCTTGTTAACGGCAAATTTGTTTATCCCCGGTATACGCAGCAAGGAATTAACCATCTACAAAATGCACACTCAAATTAGTACATAGAAATTAAATTATCCATTGAAAATAGTTATGCTTAAAGATTTCTCCAACGCAAGTTGTTTCCGTGATGATTTTAAGTTTCTATCTCCAGCGGAAATACTTTGATTAATTGACTTTGTCGATACACGAGATCAGGTTAAGAATCTACAGAAACCCAAAAACGTATAACTGATTCAAAGAAACAAACTTCAGTGACAAACAGAGGTTCGTATAGAAAGAGACTTACATTCAAGTTTTTTTGCTTTGCTGCAATATGCAGTGGTGTGTCTCCTTCACTTATCCCTGGAAAAGGATTTTTCTTTCTTCTACTTGGAGGTTTGTAAAATCCCTTGTTGACCAAGCATGATAAGCCTACTGTTTTATTCAAGTAATCAACAATTCGCACTTGGCTAACTTGGGCAGCTAAATGTAGCACGTTCATTCCATACTTTGTTGGTATTTCAACAGCGTCTGGTGTCCACTTTATCAACTCTTTTACTGCTTCAAGATGCCCCAATTTTGCTGCCACACAAAGTGGAGTTTCTTGGTTCTGATTAACCCAATAACACAGTTCGGGCTCAAATTTTATTAACTTCTGTATTATATCCACGTAGTTTCTTTGGACAGCTATGTGCAGAGCTGTGTTGTCAAAGTTGGCCTTTTTTTTTATTAACTGCTTTGCATCTTGCTGAATTAGTATATGCTCCACCAGATCTGCAAAAGAAGCACCCAAAATCATTGCCTTAAGTTAGATAAGATGTTCTTCAAGGAGAGCTAAGGGTTAAGGAATGCCTAATTTACCTTTATTGAAGCGATACCGACGTCAGCTAAAATAACAACACCAAACAGCTCTAATTCCCTTAAAACAAAAAATAAAAATAAACACACAAATAGAACATTTTATATAAGCTATCAACTGTAATGAAACCAAAGCTGAAGTAATAAGCTAAGAACAGCTTTGAAAAACATAAACACCTGAAACATGATAGATAAGCACGCTCGTGTCATTTGAAGTGAAGAAAATTTTGTACATAGAATGACATTTATTTTGTGAAAAGTTTGATAGTGAGGTTTAAACTATCGGCTGGCTAGATTGGTGTTTCAACTTGAACCATTAAAATAGGAGATGCAAAGTCTCACTGTAACAGTTAACAAAATAATTTATATCTACAGATACTATTATAAATGAATGGGTAAAAAAGCCTAAACTCTAAAGACAATGACCTGAATCTCCCCTATTTATTGCAACAGTTAAACAGGTTCTCTTGTCCTCTGTACTTTTGAGTAGGCTCGACGGATCACATTTGCCAAGTAGTGCCTTCGCTGTGTCTAAATTTCCGCTTTCGCAAGCTTTGAACAGAGCCGTTTCCTCAAGGTTGTTAAGGACGTCCACATCAATTCCATTTTGCTGGAGTAGAGCCTTCACCACTTTGGAGAAACCTCCCTGAGCAGCCAAGTGCAGCGCAGTATTCTTTTCGGCATTGGTAGCATTGACAAGCAGAGGCTGGTCTTCGGGATCGGTATCGTTCGGAGGTCCAAAATTGGGTTTCAGCAACTCTCGAACGAATTCTAGATTTCCTTCACTAGCAGCCAAATGGAGAAGAGTATTTCCCCCTCCGGGTGTGGTATGCTTGAGAGCTGCTTTAAGTTGGGAACTGATCTCAATTTTTGTTCCAGGGCGTACTGCGGCATTGTACGCCTTGTAATCGATCCTCTGAAGCTCAATTGCCATGGCAAGTATCTGCTGTTACTGCCTTCAACACCAACAAGGACGCTTCTTTATAGTCTGTTTGAATAATACCACATTCAGTATGATGCCTTGAAAGCGATAAGGGCTCTATGGAATAGAATACGTGGTCTCACTTTATTGAGTAGGGAAAAGTGAATGTGCCCTTATCTTTCACTTCAGAAATTCCACAACATTAGTGGGAATCTACTTTTTCTTTCGTTGGAATCAGATATAAGATTTGATGAAGTGCAACTGATTAGTGTTAATTAGCTTTGATCGGGTGCAACTAATATGACTATGGGGTGTTATGCTAGAATGCTTTCATTTTTTTGTTATATCAGCTATGTGCCCGGAAAATATAAGCCTTACCAACTAGACACATCGGACCCACTATAAAGTTGCTACCTAGGGACACACAACCTCTTCTGATTTGCCCACACACATATAACCCATGTAGATATTCACTAAATGCTCCCTTACACCAATCGAGAAAATCTATAACATCATCAAATAATTTGACCTACAGCTTTTAGCTGTGTCTACAGAAGATAATGCATGGCCTTAGTTCAAGGACTAGTCAAAAAGATGTGGAAAAAAATATGACTTAAGGGAGATTCCATCGACAACATTAATCCAAGGAATATAGAACTCGACGTGATTCTGGATGTATTTTGGTAGAATGATTTGATTTTGTAATCAAATATAAGATTTGACGCTAACTTGACTTTAATATGACTTGTTACACTTTTATATAATTCTTTATGAAATTTGGAGGCCCATCCAATTCTCATTTAGTTTGGGTTTATTTTTCATTGAATGGATAATTATATAGTAATAAATTACCTAATTTATCTAAAATTAGATTTAATTTTTGATCTCTCATTTATATTTATTTATATTATTTATTATATTTAGCATCTTTTTAGTAAAATATTTTTTCTAATCTTTAATATTAATTTCATTTTCCACTATCTTTACTTTCTTTTGCAATTTCAGTCTTATGTATGAACTTTATCTTTCCTATCGAAATAGATGGTTAAAACAATATAGAATGGTATTTTGTCTCTTAAAATGACTAAAAAAATAGTTTGACAAACCTCAGTTAAGCCTTCTAAATTTAAGTTTCTTGTATCTAGGGTGTATTTGAATGTCCACCTAATCTTTAAGGAGGTAAATATATTTTTAAACTCATGAATAGGGATTGTTTTGTAAGAATGAAAATATATTTTTCCACCATTTTCACATTTTCACCTATATTAAGAATTTATTAATGACAAAATTTTATTTAATCAATTACTCTCAATCATTAAGAACTACATTATCCATGCAAACAATGATTTTATTGTATTTTTATCATCAATATTTTATTAAAAATAAAAAATGTTCTAAGGGAGAGGGGCCTATAGTGGGCCACCCTAACTTTGCGCTTCTTAGAGTCCTATGTGAAAATTTCTAATCACTCCCAAATTTGTACAAATTATTTGGCAAGTCCCCTGCTTATAAAAATTAGTTTCAAGGCCACATCAGCATGCTTTCTGTCAAGGTATCCAAAAGGGCCCAAAAAAAAGGTGAGACCAATAGTGGGTCACTAAATCATGTATTATTGGTGCATTGATGTTGCATCACATGATTTGTCAATTTGTGTACTTTATGTATAAAAGTGTTTTGAAATTGGATATTAAGTGTAAGTTTATTTGATATTAAGCCTACTTGCTATGGGGCCCACTCAAACCTACTTCTATACCCACCATTGGACCCCTACCCACTATGGACCCTTTCCCTTACCAATTTTTTAATATTATTCATTATCTTGGAAGAATATTTTTTATGCTCTTCATTCTTATATATGAGGTAAGGATTTAAACCCCATAATACTTCAAGACCCAAACTCAAAAGAAATACAATCAATAATTTGTATAGTGGGATTCAAACATAATAGAATTACAACATCGAAATTATGTAAGACAACTCTTATTTCAACTTATAACACATTTCAAATAGGTTTAAGTAATGGACGCGTAAAATCTAACATAGTAATTTATTTATTTTTATCACAAGCCACCTAGAAGCATAAGATTTCTTTATCATAAGCCACATAGAAGCATTGGACTGGTAAAAGATTAACTAATTGTCTTATTCATAAAACTTATATAGACAGAAAAGAATTCGTCAAAAAGACGTGGATAAATTAATGCAAAAGAGATTCCAGCAAGAAAATTAATCCAATGACTATGAAACTTGGAAAAGATTAGCAACATTACAGTGATTGATCGCTCCGGCTATTCATGCTCAGCTGCCATGATTCTTGTTTGTTGATGTTACCTTTAATTTTAGTCAACAAATTTCTCTATAATATCATTAAATAGTACGACATACATTATTTATCCTATGAAATGAATATGAATCTACAAATTATAAGAGAAAAAATGGGCATATCCATCAAACAAAAGTGGAAAAAATATAACAGCATGGAGATTTCATCAATAACATTAGTCCCATGACTACAATATTTGCAAAAGAGGGCCGACCTTTACAGTGATTAATTTTTTTTGTTGTTGCTATCTTCAAAACTAGCTAACAAGCTTCCTTAAAATAATATTACATAATGAGGTGGAGGTGAAGTTTTTGACGGTGAATTTTCTTAGAACCATTATTATACTATGCATTATTATGATATTGTGAAATGGATATGACTCCACATATTAGAATAATAGACCCACTTTAAAGATAAAGGAGGAAATTGGACATCTCGTCAAACAGACCTAGTAAATATATGACAGAACGGAGGTTCCATGGATAACATTAACCCATACCTATGATACTTACAAAAGATTGCCAAGTTTAGTGATTGATCGCACTATTAGCTATTCACCATCATTTTCCATGACAACCTTTTTTTGTTGTTACCTTCAACAAGCTAACACACCTCTTTATAATATCATAAATAATGCAACATAGGGTACTAATCTATGAAATGGATACAACTTTACAGACTAGAATATATATGCCTAGTTAATGACTATAAAAATAGGTCCAAAAAAATAAATAAAATAGTCTATTTTTACAAGGGCAAGAGAAAACTAGATATATCCAACAAGAGAAAAATGGATATATACAAGTAAAAAATAGACAGAGGAGATTATATTGAGAATATTAATCCCATGATTGTGACATTCCCAAAAGAGTGGTAGTGATCTTTCACTTTGGGACTTGTGCAACTATTGTTTAGTTGGAATTACAACTTTTTAAAAGTTGAAATTAGGTCTTGAATTGACAATTTTGAAACTTTATTAAATGTTATAATGTGATTTATATATCGATAGGAAAATGTTTTTGATTAGATAAGCAGGGAAGGGACTTGACCTTTACAAAATGAAAAATAGAGTCAAACAACTCAGCAAAACAGACTAGCCCAACATAGTCAAACAGAGAGAAACAATTACCAGCAAAAGACCAGTCAAAAACAACAAACTACGAGAAACTATTCAAGGGACAAAGATTGAACCAAGCAAAGCCTCAAAGGGAGAATTAAGAAAAACCATAACCTTCTTAGAAAAATGCTTCTTCTTTCTGTGAATCGTTGTCCAAGGAGAATCAGAAACTGAAATTGAGAAATTTTGATCAGAGGGGGAAGGCTCCACTCTAGAGTAGTAGACAAGAGGAACAATTGATACTTCAAGTGAAGCATTTGAAACCAAGCCTAAAATTGTAGGATTTACGACATCATTCTCCAAAAAAAGGGCCACGGGAGAAGCAGTACTAACAGCATTAGGAACAACCATAACTAGAGATTGCACCATAGTATCCACAAGAGGAGCAACATCCACCACAATCAATTCATGTGAAGCAGAAAGAACCTACAAAGGAGAGTTTGTAGGGGCACAGAGGAGTATCGTTAATATTATTTTTCCTCACAAAAGGAGGAGGTCTTGAATCTTCATCAAAAGAAGTAGAATCAATAGCAAGGTGCACTGTGAAGTGCTCACAGAGTGAGTTCTTCCACCAAGTAGAAGAGGAAACAATGTGAGAGCCATGAGAACAGTCACGGGCCAAGTGACCAACAACAAAACAATGTCTGCAGTGAAATGAAAGACCCTTGTAATATACCATCTAAGACCATGACTAATCATTAACCTACATAACTACCTCATTGGGTAGAGCCTTTAAAAGATCAACCTCTGCCAAGATCCTAGCAAAGGAGGAGAATATTATTGGTAAGTGATTTCTGGATTCGATTGTGTGCATATTTTTTGCATCCAAAAATCACAGGAGGAGGCCTTGAATCTCCAAAAATATTATTTGAGATACAAAAAATTCACACACAATTGAATCCAGAAATCACTTACCAATAACATTACGGATTGTACAAACTTGATATCACTGAGGAAATTGTTATTAAATTCTAATGTATATAATTTTTTAAAATTAATTTAGATTAGTAAATGATATTTGTGGGAGTGATAAATTTAGAATAAAGTATTAAGTTAGAAAAAATAATGTAAGGGAGAATTATATTTAGCTCTATAATTAATGTAAAGGAATGTTTCATGATATAGTAAAATATATATTTTTTGGATGTGCCTTTTGCTCGAGATTATGTGTTAAATTATCTTTTATCAATTCATGCACTAGTTAGATCATATGGATATGTGTGGATCTATTATATTAACTACAAATCTAATCCTATTGGTTGCACACATTTGTTTTCTAATTCACTCAATTTCATATTTCCTACCCTAAATTGTATAGAATAATAGTACATAAGAATACCTTTGGGAGACTATCAAATCATAGGGAAATAATTAAGCTAGGTCAATGCTCAAAAATACTAGCTTTATACTCATGCAAGTGATAAAACAGAAACAAGTAGGCATGCAAGTGTCCATGAATTTTCATGTAAATGTTGTTCTTTCTATTCTAAACTAATTGAAGTCTCATTTCATTGATTGCTCTTTGCACACTCTAAGAATTTTAATGATTGTAGGGCAGAAAAGGATGTGAATTATTTTTTAAATGAATTTCATTAAATGCTAAGACAAAAATAATGTCATATAGGTGTACACCTAGTTAGCTCCCAATGATTGTTAGAAAAGTGTAGGAGAAAAAAATTGAATTTAAAATTTAAGAATTGTGGGGCTAGATTTGTCATTATGGGAGCATTAAAATGCCCACATAAAAGACCTCAGACACAGAAAATGTAATTTTTCAAGAAATGATTAGATGGGTGGAAATTATGGTCAACAATGATGTGAACATGTGGCTATTGGTGTAGATAAGGTCACAAAACTATAATGTGTTTAAATAGGTGGATAGGTGTAGATTCTTATGGCATGTAGATTCTTGTGATAGGATAATAGTGGATTGATGATTATTGTGGTAACTATCAAAACTATGGGCTGCAAATGAATCTCAAGGCATATGGTTGCCCCTAGCCCAAGGAAATAAAAATGGTGTTCTACCCCTCAATGACCAAAAAATACCTTGTAGATACATAGGGCATTGCGATGAGGCATATGCCCTTAATATGATATCTAATAACATGAGCACACAAAGGGAAACATAAAGTAACCATTCTCTAGTTATGACATACGAATATGTGTTGGGAACTTGTTATCTTGTACACCTTTTATAATAATATAAGTCTATTAATAATTTAAAAATAAATATTTAATTTTAGCATCTTTTAGAGATGTGGACACCACAACATGGGTTAGAAATTCTTGGGGATACTTGTATGTTGCATGAGACATTGAGATAACCATTTAATTTGGGTAATATATTTGGAAAAAAAATTGAGAAAATTTAGTATCAACTATTTAATTTTGGGTTCATGTTTTAATGAACTCATGGTTTTAACATCCATAGTTAATGTAATACCACCTAGTGGTTTTGTGTGAGTTTATTTTACAAAATAAAACACATGAACATTTGTTAAGGTTGCCTTGTTTTCTACAATTAAATTAAGCATCTCTTGTGTATTATAAATGTAACTAGATGAAGCATGGATTGGGATGCGTAGCTACATATTTCTTATTTTCTTGTTCACAAGGATGAATACAACTAGGGCGCTTGATGCTTCGAAATATTACATGGAGACTTTAAAGGTGTATTATTTATCTTATTTCTTGAGATAATACATTGAGTTGTGTGGATGATTTTGGTTGTTGAGGTTGTTCCTTGAGAAGGTATTTGCATTGTACAACTAGAGCTATCTTGTGGTATTTTTAAAAATATTTTAATTGTAAATTATAAATACTCAATTTTCATTTATTTCCCTTATCATGGTTATGCCAAAATTGCATCTTATTTCTATGAGCACCCTACAAATCTGCACAAAGCTTAAACTCCATAGCATGGATTAGTTCATGCAAACTCACTAAATGCATCTATGAAATAAAGCATCATGCTTTCATAAACAAGATAACAACACAAACTAATTGAAAGCATAAAAGCAAGATACATATCTATCCCATAGTGGATTGGTGCTTATTTGATGTGGAAAGAAGCCCTTTCCCAATCCTTGATAAAATCAATGATAAAATGCTTTGAAGATGGAGTGAAATGGACAAAATTAGCTCTCAATTGAAGAGAGTAACTTTGCATGAGATTGTAGATGGATTTGATGAAGAATAAGCCTTCCATTTATAGAATATTTTGATGAGAAAAACAACCAAATGGATGAATGTGGGACAAAGATTTAGCCAATGATATGGAGCTACTTGTCACCTTGTGAATCATTGAGGAATGTGCAAGTTTTGGTCAATGTGCCAAAGAGGGGGAGATTCAAATTTGAATTTGATAGTTAAATGTTGGGTTTGACCTTTGCAAGACATGTAAGAGCTCATAAATTCCTTGTTGGATGTACATATCAACTTGTGGGGAGATTCAAATTTGGAGAATATTCCTCAAAGATGCCATGTTGAAAGAAAATGATGAATTAATAAATCAATAAATTGATTTATTTGTGCAAGTGGGAAAAGCTAGAGGATGTGATGGGTGATTAGGATTAGGTTAATCGGGATTAGATTAACTTAGATGATTTGACCCATTTGACTTAGATTTTAGGGATTTAAACTAAATCAAAGGGAGATGAAAGGTGATTTCAGATTTAATTAAATAAAGGTTTGATTTATTTAATCAAGGAGGGTGATGTTAGGATCAAATTAAATAAAGTTGATTTATTTAATTTAAATTGATGAATTTAGGAGATTGATCAAATAAACTTGATTTATTTGATGAATGGATGAATATGACCTAATCAAATGCATGATGTCAATTTCACATGTCTACATTTTTCCCCTCTTTGAAGCAATGTACTTGCTGTGTTGGTTCATAGAATAAACTTGCCGCAATCAAAATTCAAAAACATTCTAATTTTTTCAGATGCCCCAGTGGAAAGAAGAACACTAGTACATTGCCCCCATGAGAGATTGATTGAAAAGATTTTATTTGAGGGTCGATCTCATGATAAAGAGGTTCAAAATGGACAGTTATGGTTTTAAGATACTTAGAATAACCAATCTATATTATCCTAAACAACTTAAATGATGATGTAATGCATATGATGCGATGATGCCTATATCATCTTTGGAATGAATGTTTTATGTAGATATATGAGTTTATGAGATGCTTAGACTAACAAATCTATATTATGATGATGAACATGCATGTGAGATGATATGCAGAATGCTAATGGTTTGTGGATGCAGGATGGATGCACTGATGGATACGTTGGTGATGTTATGTTAGTGCGGAGAAAAGAAAGAAGAAATGAGATGATGACAAGAGGATCTAACAAGTCCATGATATGATGAGACTTTATTAGAGATGATGATGATGATAGATGATGTTTTGCTTATCAAGGATTGGGATTTTAAAAGGGCTACTTACCTTATGTTGGATTACACATGTAGATACGATGCATCAAGGTATAAAGAAACAGGATGGCATTGTACCTAGTGTGATGGAATTTGACTCGACAAACAAATAGGATTATTCATGTTCACACTTGGCATACAAAAACCTTGCTAGGATGTACCTAACAAAGCAAGTATTCGCCAAGTTATTTTACAAGAACATCCAACAAGCACAACAGACAAAAGATAATGATCATTGCCCCATTCCTTTCTCTCTAAATCATTTTGAGTAGAAATCATCGAGAGATCATTATAATGAGTGCAATAAGATAAATCAAAAGAAAAGATCAAGTACACAAACAAGTCAATGTTCTTTATATCTCTAGCCAAAGAGATTTGTTTTGATAGGATAAGAATCCAAGTGATATCCAAAATGATGCCCATTGTCAGAATGATATATCCTAGGACATGCATTGTATAGGATGATGATGGTTTGATAAGTTGATTGATAGGCTGTTGATATAAGGTTGATTGACATGTTTGTGAATGATCAAGAGTTTGATTTTGCATTTAAAAGTTTTGTTGTTTCGATTTTTATTTTGTGTTTGAAGTTTTCTTTTTGTTGATTGTTGTGATTGTTTCTGTTTATGTTGCCAAAGGATGAAGGAGATGATAAGTTTATTATGGATGATTGATTATTGTGGGTGAAAGCGAAATGAGACAAATGGATTTTTTTCAAATATTTGGATGTTTTTCAAGTTTTTGAAATATTTTTAGGCTGTTTTTTGGGTTTTTGGATTTTTCAAATGTTTTGGATTTTGTGAGCTTTTATGAATGTTTTTGGATTTTGTGTTTTTTGAATGTTTTTGGATTTTTTTTTTTCAATGTTTTTGGATTTTGATGTCTTAGGGGCTGATCAAAGATGAGCCTTGCCTATGTTTAAGCTCAAAGATGATGTAGTTCAGATTTCCATGTTTTTGTCATTTTCTGTTTTATGGATGTTTTTTGGATTTTGATATGTTTTGGCTGTTTTTGGGTTTTTACATGATTTTGATGATTTGGATATGGATAGGTGTGATGATATTAGTGTTCTGTTTTGAGATTTTGTTGAAGACCAAGCTAAGGTTGATTGATAGAATTGATGGATTGATGATGATGAAACATTGTTGAGGATACACAACAATGAAAGGATTGATTGATCAGGATTGATGACGATAACATTGTTGAGGATGCACAACAATGCAACAATTGATTGATCAAGATTGATGATGATAGCATTGTTGAGGATGCACAACTATGCAAGGATAGTGTTAAGCAACAAAAGGATTGAGATGTCGATCGGATTGATGATGATAACCTTGTTGAGGATACACAACAATGCAAGGATAGTGTTAAGAAACACAAGGATTAGGATGGATATCCCAAGATGATGAGGGATTGATGATGATAACATTGTCGAGGATGCACAACAATGTAAGGATTTGATTGATCAGGATTTTGAAGCTTGGATTGAAACAAAAGATGTTTTGGATAATTTAATGTGATGTTTGACGTGTGAATTAGATGCGACTGATAGTGATTATTTGGATCGATGTTCGATTGAAGCTAAAACTTGATAAGGAACATCTTCTCGTCAAAATGTGACATGGGCTAGTGATTTGGATTTTGGCTCACAAATGCTTTGACCAATTTGATTTCACATTTTCCAATGTTCTGATCACCACATAAGTTGGAGGATATAGAACAAGATTTATTCTCGAAGAAAGATGTAAATATCGACCCCTAGTGTGTAGCAATGTATGGAATGTCATGGGTGGATGCTTGGATAGGTGTATGGATGGATGGATATGTTAAGCATGCAAAGGGTTCCAAGGATTATCTTGTGATAAGATAAGGTGTTTGAACAGAGGAATGCTTCATTGGATAATGCTTCATGACTCAGATAATGTTGTATAGGATAGGATCAATGAAAATGACTCATGTCAAAATGTTTACCATAAGCAAGCATAAAGTTGTCACCAAAATTCATCAAGATCAAGATAACTCAGACTATGGATGCAGATATATGAAAACAAATTGGATAAATGGTTCATGGATGCATTGATTTATTATGGCTGCGATAGATGGGGTGTTGGATTTATTATGGATGGGATGAGATGCTTCCACCTGAAATAGTGCACGCAGATGATCAGTTCTACTCATGATGCCTATTTTCTGGGTTTTCATCATGGTCTTTCCCAAAGAGCCACCGTAGTGGTTTTCACTAGAGGACGAGTTTTTTTCTTTACTATTTTCAATCCTTTTTCTTTTTTTCTTTTTTTTTTGGATTTTTTATATTTTTTATATTTTTTTATATTTTTTCTAAAATATTTTAAGCTCATGTTGAATCACCTGGTGGTGTCGATGTAGATGCTTCTATCATGATGTTCCATCGATATCCTACTTGAAGAAGTTTTTTTTCCAAGATATGTGCAATTGAATACAAATTTTGAGATTCCTAATCTGCTTCGTTGATATTGGAGTTAACTTTATCTTTGTACACACATGGCGATAGATTGCCTTTTGAATCCTTATGATGAAGGGTCATTACCAATACATGGTCAATGCAATATTTGGATTCATGTGTGGAGGAGTGGATGGAGTGTGTTTAGAGATAAGTGATGGATTAATTGAGAGTTTGGAACCTTTGACTCTCCAAACTTGGGAAGATGGGCAATTATGGGTGGATACGGAAGTGTGCATGGAATTAGGACCAACTTCTTGATACACTTTGTACATCACTTGAAAATCCTACTTTTTCTTTTGTGGACATCTTTGATGGATACTTTTCCCTTTTTTATTTTTCCCCATAGTTTCTTTGACTAATGGAGTTTGATAGGGATAATCTTTCTTTGTATGTTTTGGTATCCATGCGTATCTGATTTGTCCATTATGCTTCTTAGCTTCTCTTGATTTGATAACATTATTTGTGCTTTGATTCAAATCTTTCTTTTGACGTTGGTCCCAATTCCTGGATGGGGTGATGGGTGGATGAAGATTCATGATGTGGCTAGTTGTAGTATTGGCATCAAATTTATCATAAGGATTCTTTAGGCTCCCTATGTTGACATTTTCTTGAGACAAAGTTGCCCCTAGTATGGTGGTAGTAGTACCTTCATGGTTTGATTCTACTTTTTTTGAGAGCTCTTGTTTCGAATGCATTCTCTAATAAATGACCATTGTAGATCATGTTATTTTGATTTGTTGCTCTGTTGACTCTGGAATATCATATTTTGTCTGACCTATTTCTTTGAGTGGATAATGTTGGATATATTCATACATGATGTCCTCAGTCTGAATTTGGGATCTATGTGATCCTTATGTTGAAAACTTAGTTTGACTATATGAATCACTAATCTGCTCTTTTTGTGTAGTAATGTCAGGAGTAAAGGAATCTTGTTTTGAATGAAGATCATCTACGTGTCCATCCAAAGAAAGAATCTCATGGGTAGATGGAGGAGTATGTGCTATGTGGATATGATCATCTTGTATAGATAGGAGAGCATCCATTAGACCATTGTAGTAGCTTGGAGATACAAACTCTTGATCTTCAATGATTTCAGAATTGTTATTGACATGCTTTGGATCAAATTCTTGACATGGGTCAGTTTCAAAGGATGAATTGCTTATAAAGGTTTCTAGGATATCTTCATTAGGAATGAAAAGTGGTTCATTATCCTCTTGATCTTTGAGTGGACTTAGATCAAGTGTTGAGTTGAGGATTCTTTCAGTATTTGTAACCATGAGGTCAAAGGGTGTCAACATGTCTTGGAAAGGACCATTGCTAGACCTTGGTGAAAGATTTTGATCACGCTTTGGAATAAATTCTTGAGATATGTCCTCTAACTCATTAGGTAATGTAGAGACATTTTCAACATGGTCATTGGTTGATGGATCATTGATGATAGGATCAAATAATGTTAACACTCCTTGAAATGGATCATTGTCAGATATTGTTGAAGGATTCTTATCATGATCAAAAAGTGACTCTTGATGTATGTTGATTTGATCTTTGGATGAGGTAGAAATATCTTCCATGTGTTCATTGATGGATAGGTCTTGATTATGTGATCGTTGACTTGGATCGATACATGGAGTCATTAACATTTTGTTGGGATTTTGAACAACATTTTCTTTTTGGGCTTGGTATTGGGCTTGATCTTGCACTTGCACTTGAGCCTAGTCTTGTGCTTGTTGGGCTTGTAGTGTGGCTAGGGCAACTTGAGAAACTTGTGCAACTTGATGAGCAACTAGTTGTCCAGCTTGTCAGTTTTGGTTTTGTTGGTGTGCCTTCTGATAAGTATCCTACTGAGTGGCTTGAAATGTAGTGCTATAGAGGTTTGATTTGTTTGGTTTGGGTGATGGTGGTGGCGAAGGTGGTTTTGGAATAGTTATTGTGGTGATAAGAGGTGTTGTCATATTGATGATTGGTATTTGAGTGGTGGATGGTGTAATTGATGTGATTGGTTGCTGAGAGATGATATTTTGAGATATTATGGGGGTGGTTGATGATATTGTGATTGCCTGTGCATTTGTTGTCTATTGTTGTGATGTCGATGACAAGTTCTAAAAGTTTGGCATGATGTTTTGATTGACGTTCGGGATGTTGGTTTGATTGATACTTGGTAAAAGGGGAAGCCCTAAGCCAAGGAGTGGTGTGGGTGATGATGGAAATGGTGGTTTTGGAATCATGTTGGATGTAGTGACAAGTTGTTGAGATACATTTGGAGTGATCATGAGGGTTTGAGATATGATGGGTGTGATAGGGGTGGTTGGAGTGATCGAGGTGATAGGAATGGTCAGAATGATTGAGGTGATAGATCCTTGAGAGACCATATTTTGATTTGTCAAGATTGATGTTGTCATTTGATTAGATACCATCTGTTGGTGCGATTTTGATGGTATATTCAAAGGATTTGATGTGATGGCTTGATTGGTGTTAGGCGGACTGATTTGGATGGAGTGATTGGTGCTAGGTAAAGGGGGAAGCCCTAAACCAAGGAATGATGTTGATATGGGTAATGGTGGTGGAGATGTCTCTTGGCGCAATGACTCAACTATTTTGGTAAGTGTAGCAATTTGATCTCGCCAAATTTGATCTTGATTTCAATGTTGAATCCCTTGATATAGTTGATTTGGTTTTTGTTCAAGTAGATTTGGGATGCATACTTATGGTTTTTGAATGGGATCATGGACAAATTGATTTTGGACAATGTTATGATTTGGAATGATGTTCAAATTTGGCATGATAGGTTGAAATTGAACATTGTTGGTGTTGGGAATCACATTGTTGATTTAGGTAACTTTGATTTTGCATGGTGTTACCTTGACTTGGATTAATACACAGAGTCGTTAACATCTTGTTTGGATTTTGAACAATATTTGTATGATTCGAAAACATATCTATCCCAAAGTTTTCCAAGTGTGGATTCATGTTTGGTAATCTTTTACTTGGTATATTCACTTTCAACATGTATGGATTTGGTGGGATAATGTTGTTTTGTTGAAGACTTATGCATTGAGTATTTAGTTGATAGATTTGTAATGTTGGACTTGGATTTAAATCTACCATCAAAAAAGGTGTTCCAAGATTTAGATTAGGTAGACTCACATTTTTTGTACCATTGAGGTTTGTAGGAGATAATGATCCCATGTATGGATTGTATAAATGTGAGTTTTGAAAATCAATTGGCATTGTAAGGCTTTGATAGTTTGGTTGACTGGGATTCTCATGATGTATGGATCAAGTTTATATTCCATGTTCCTCTTGTGTTTTTACCTTGTTGTAAAAGTGACCTCTAAGGTGTTTAGGACCAATGATGAGATGAAGGATGAAAAGGGGTGAATGATATGAGTGTTGAATGTTTAGGGACTTTGTATCAATGCTAGACTTAGGGCTTGATTTTGATTGTTTGATTTGGATAATGAACTTGTAAACCCTAAGATGTTTAGATGTTATCTTAGGATGAACTCATTCAAAGCTGTGCTGATTTTAACTAGAGGTATGAGAAATGATGCATTCCCGTGCTCCTAACTAAACAAAGTGATTTTGATTTTGATGATTTACCCAAGTCTAGAATGATGTTTCCAAAGATCTAAAGTTGTTTGGTGGGATGGGATGATAAATTTTTGGAATGGATGAAGTGTTTGATTTGATCCTAAATGAACCTAAGAAGGACTTGTTTACTAGACCAAGATAGTGAAGAACATGCTTTTCTCTAAGAGTAGTTCAAACCAAAAGACCAATGTTTGCTCGTAAGATGATAAAAAGATAAAAAAACACATGTGTGGGGTTCAATTTGAGTTAATCTTGGTTAATGACTTCTTTTTACCACAAACACTTCTTGATTAATTTTTGAAACTAGATGTCCAATGTCCTAATTCTCTTTCATCCCACAAAGTACATTATGTGGAAATCGAGGAAATCAAGGCAAAGGTTTCCTAATGTTGACCTTAGTAGGAGCAAATTGAGATGAAATTCAAATGCTTAGAAGCCTCTAAGGATAAAATCCCAAGGGAAAGCAATAGCATGTGAATTTGTTCAAGGATATTTGCCTCTCCTAAAGGGTTTGAGATTTGATGCTCATGTTGAATGTTGGTTTTCCAATGTTTTCTATCAAAGCACTATGTTTTCGAACTGACTCACAAGCAATATAACATCCTAGCTCAATTGGTACGTTTTTTTTGGCGGGCTTGCCTCATGCCCTTCATAGTAGAAGAGATGATTTTACATGCAACCAAGGGAAAATATAAAGGTATGTTAAGAATGAAGTCTTAACCTCTATATTTTAACCAAGATCGGACATGGCAAGTAACTTCTTGGAATCTAAGTTCCAATGCACCACGATAAACTCGTTGGATGGATTGGTTGGCTACTACAAACAAGGTTCTTAATGATGGGACATCGGGGACATGGCACCTTGCGAGTGTCCAGCAAGCCACTAAAGGCTTTAATAAATCCTACTAGGGGATCTTATACTTTTTACGATAGTACCCCATTCTGAAAGACACTGTACAGTAAAGGCCTACATACCATGAGGACTTGACAGTTTAGTCTTATCCATTTATATACCAGCCCGAATGAAAAACTAGTTGGTGTCACCTTCGAGTTCTCCTTTCAGATGTGTCTCTTAAGTAGGCCTCTCTAAAGGTGACTCAAAGCAATAAAATGCATTTTGAGTGTTTCTCTTGCACCCTAGATTGCACGAAGCACAAGGAGAGAGGATACACACTCAAAATGCACCAAAGATAAAATCACACAACTCAAACACTCGTTCATTTTAGCCTCAAATCAATGATGAGTTCATTTTTTAAGCACCAAGCTAAATGTGAAGTTTGTTTGTTCAATTTTATCCCAAAAAGAAATGTCTAGTCAGTTTATAGTGTTCAATTTTAATCCAACTTTGAAAACAAACAATGATCTAGTTGGCTTAAAACAAAAAATTAAAGCAGTAAATAGAGGCTCCAAGCATTAAAAAATGCTTTATAAACTCCAAATTTAATGCTCCATTCTCCAAGATTCCTCCAAAGATTGCTTCTTGCAAGCTCCTTGTGCAAACGAGAATCCCTCCTCGATTTTCCTTACACTTACAAGATAATAAAAAAGAAAAGAAGGTAATCATGTGAGGGTTTAATTATTTAATTAACTTCATTTTAATCATTGACTTTAAAAAATACTAATGATTTCAAAAATAAAATGAAGCATTATTTATAGTCTTGATTTTGCACATAGATAAGGATTCACAACAACTTAGGTAAGATTCTCAATACCCCTCCACTTAGCTTGCAACACAACCATAAACAAATTTATTTTAATGCACTAAGACTTTATCACCATGGGTTATGTAGTTATCCTATTTAATACCGCAATCTTCTCCAATCTTCTATGACAAGTTAAGTCAATAGAAATTAATAGCTTATCCTATTTAAAGCCCTTACAACTATTTTACTTCTCCACAGATGTTTTGAATGCATGATTCAATGAATAATAGCTTTCAAAAAAAAAAAATTTGCAAGTAACTATAATTGGAAGGTGTTGACTTAAAGGCTCTTTGCTAAAAAATTTCAAGCAAATGCATTTGGCAAATGTAAAGTCAAATCCCACAATCTTTACCAGCATACTCCCATCCTATGAAAAAAATGGGAGTTTTGTTAGCAGATCAAAGCATAATAGAAATTGCGAATATCAAATGCTCTGGTGGATGCGTAATGTGGAAGCATAGACAAGGTGTGTGAACTATTTTGATAGATTGCTTCAAAAATCTCTGCATTGATGGTGTCCTCTGTAAAGCGGTGTATTCTTAGAAGTCATTTTAATGCTATTGGGTGAGCATTCAAAATAGTCAATAGTTTCAAACAAATGCATTTGGTAGGTGTAGAGTTAAATTCTACCACTTTGTCCGTGTCATCTCATTCAAATCGATCCACTATTGGAAGAATAAATTCACCTCTTAAGAAAGCACCATTTAATGTAGGAGCCAAAAGAAGTTTAGAATGCAACGACCAAGTACTGCCAATAAATACTTTACTGTCTCCACAAATATTTTGGAAAAGTATGAAATTTTAATGTAGTATGCTTAGACATCAAAAGCACGCCTAATTCTTGGTGAGTTACTTCACAACGTGATTGTCTTTGTGATGATACCAATAATGGAAAAATATATGTACCACTAGCGCAATAATGAAGAATAAATACAATCATGTGGGACAGTCTTTCTACAAAGGTAATAAATATGTCTAGATGGTTGTATGGTTGCGACTGGCAAACTAACAGGTAAAATGCAACTGGTAGGTACAAATCTGAATTGCGCCTTCTTTAATGCAGAATGCAATGATTGCAGGGTCTGTGCTAAGAAAAGGTGCGATTAGCAAGTTTAAAGCCAATCTTTGCCACCGACCTCATAGTGTGTGCCAAGAAGAATGGGAGCTTTGGAACCGGTTATGGATATCCCTCAAAAGTTAAATATATTTTTTAGTTGTCATTGTTGTATCTTCCTTGAAACATGGTTATCTATCCAAAGACAAAGATAGGGAATTGTTGTCAGATATTATGGTTGCATTCACCTTGGCAACATAAATGCAAAAAGTTGAAAGCAAGGCAAGGCACATGACTAATAAAGTGATTGGTGTAAAGATCTTCCTTAACCTTTTCCTGCAACCTGCTAGACTATACTAAACAAGCACTTTGCTACAACCTATGGACATCTATAAAATCATAATACAAGGGGGATATTTTCACTACACTATAGTTGGGAAACTTTGGTAAACGACTATACCAAGTGGGAAGAGAGGTAGGAGAGTGGACTATTTTACAGAATGCCTCAAAATATCAGCGCACTATTTTTTTTTTAGCTCAAATGGATAAGTATTGATCAGGAAATCCTCAATACAGAAAACCACAAAAAAATGCTTTTGTTTAACCAACAACAACAAATTTCTTTCAGAATGAAATAAAAACACCACTAAGAAAATCATTCAACCACATACAGATTTCTAAAGCAAAACAAACGAAACAAAACTCATTGAAACCATGGACGGTGACTTAGCCCAAGAATCTACACAGTTGCATCTTACTATTATTAATTCAATGAGAACAAGATCTCTTCCAACATGGTGGGCACCATTATGTATACCATATGTGAGCACCCTACAAATCTGTACAAAGCTTAAACTCCATAGCATGGATTAGTTCATGCAAACTCACTAAATGCATCTATAAAATAATGCATCATGCATTCATAAACAAGATAACAACAAAAACTAATTGAAAGCATAAAAGCAAGATACATATCTATCCCATAGTGGATTGGTCCTTATTTGATGTGGAAAGAAGCCCTTTCCCAATCCTTGATAAATTCAATGATAAAATGCTTTGAAGATGGAGTGAGATGGACAAATTAGCTCTCAATTGAAGAGAGTAACTTTGCATGAGATTGTAGATGGATTTGATGGAGAATAAGCCTTCCATTTACAGAATACTTGGATGAGAGAAATAGCCAAATGGATGAATGTGGGACAAAGATTCAGCCAATGATATGGAGCCACTTTTCACCTTGTGAATGGTTGAGGAATGTGCAAGTTTTGGTCAATGTGCCAAAGAGGGGGAGATTCAAATTTGAATTTGAGAGTTAAATGTTGAGTTTGACCTTTGCAAGAGACATGTAAGAGCTCATAAATTCCTTGTTGGATGTACATGTCAACTTGGGGGGGGATTCAAATTTGGAGAATATTCCTCAAAGATGTCATGTTGAAAGAAAATGATGAATTAATAAATCAATAAATTGATTTATTTGTGCAAGTGGGAAAAGCTAGAGGATGTGATGGGTGATTAGGATTAGGTTAATCAGGATTAGATTAACTTAGATGATTTGACCCATTTGACTTAGATTTTAGGGATTTAAATTAAATCAAAGGGATATGAAAGGTGATTACATATTTAATTAAATAAAGGTTTGATTTATTTAATTGAGGGTGATGTTAGGATCAAATTAAATAAATTTGATTTATTTAATTTAAATTGATGAATTTAGGACATTGATCAAATAAACTTGATTTATTTGATGAATGGATGAATATGACCTAATCAAATGCATGATGTCAATTTCATGTGTCTACAATTTCTATAATTTTTCCTTCATTTGGTACTAAAGAATAGTTATTAGGTTGTGGGAGGAGATATATTTCTATTTGTAAACCCTTGGTGCAAGTGAATCCCATGTATAGTTGAATACATTTTCTTATAGGAAATTAATAAAGGCATTAAAAACTTTAGGTTTTTTTGTATATATAGTGCTTTTTTTAATTTGGAAAATAGATTTTATAATATTGATTTATGATGGTTTTAGAGGTGAAAATTTATAGATGACCACTTAGACAAAAATAGACCTCATCATTAGATCCAAAAAGTACAAAAGCATTAAAATAAAAAATAAAAATTGTAGCTTCATAAATTTTCACCCTTGCCTATTTCACATTATGTTTTGTTCCCCCTTAATTAATTGGACATGCTTCCTCTTAATTAATTGGACCTAATTGACCAAATAATTTCCTAAATTATGCATTCCATAACCCATTTTAATATTTACCAAAAAATTGCAATCCGAAAACAAATGTATTCATTTAATATTTTGGCCCCAACTCAATTTCCAAAAATAGGTCTAAGACAGTAGCTCCTAGGGCGCCTATGTCTCCATATTTTCACTCCAAATTCGAATATGTTAGAGGTGTCCTTTTATTGTTTGAATTTCAAATATCTATTTTTGGCTATCAATATTTAATTTGGTGGTAAATTAAAATAATTTCATACAAATACCTAGTTATTGCATCATTTAAAATTGAACAAGCAATTATTGGAGAAATTATTGTCAAGAAGCATTATTAAGCAAGTCAAGAGAAAAAATTTAGTGATTTATTGCAACAATTCAAGATCCAAGCATCATGTGAAAGAATATGTGAGTTTTTTCATGTTTATTTTATCATATTTTTTGTGAAGAATAACCCTTGTAGGTCTCTAAACAAATCAAGAAAGTAAGATCCAAAGCCTTGAGGAGATGTGCATAACTCCAGTCCTTCAAGGAAGCCATTTTTGAGTGGTGAGTTATAGTCCAATGGTGATTCATCATTTTTTTTATCATTTAACTTTATCCCTCAAAAAGATAGGTTCTCTTTCATTAGCATTGCCATTGTGGAAGTAGAAACACTAACACAAGGTTTGACTAAGGCAAAACCCTATATGACACAACCCTTCCTCTTTCTTCAACAATGTGTAGGTTTCAAGTTTAAAGAATATTGGAAGAAGCTTGAAGATCAACTATTCATTATTGCAATCAAAACCCTAGACCTTGAAAACTCATGAAAACTTAGTTATTTCAGAATCTGACAGTGATTTGACAGTGTGACAAACGAAGAATAAAAGATCTGATCTAGCACCAAAGAATTGTGAAATCATATCTTAATTATCCCTACTAAGACATAGGTTCCTTAGGTGCCTCAGTCTTTCCAAAATAACTACAAGTTTATACCACAGAACTACACAGTGCCCTACTCAATCCATTTCTACAATCTGTTTCTATCTGTTACTTTCTAGATCTATTGTTTTTACATCAAAATAGTCATTTTCATCATTATATTAATTGAATCATTGCATTTCATCTTTAAGTTTATTTCAAATTTGGCCAAGGATAGGTTGACTCACCTTTCAAGTTGTAAGTCAATCATATATCTTGTCCAAATCCATCAAACCCCCATCCACAACCATACCATTTCATTATCTCTCCTTCTTTTAATGAAATCAAGGAAAAAGTGTCAAACCATATCCTAAAAAGGGATAGGGGTTCCCCTTTTCACAATTTTGAAAATTAATAGGTACCCTTTGAAAAAAAATTAGCCATTTTAAAGAATTTGGAGGAATTTGATACTATCATAATCCCTAAATTTTACATCAACATATACATCTGTATGAACCATGTAGGAATATGTTGTGTTGTTAAAATTGGGTAAGTGCAAAAAGATGGGTCCCAAAAAGGGGGCTTAAGTGACCATTTTTTTCTGAAATCAGGAAATACTGGCCTTGGACGTGAAATTGAGGATAGTTACACTAAATTTTTTGAGATGGAACAAAAAAAAGAATCAAAGTTCTCTAAGCCTACTTTCTAAACTACTAATTTATTTTGAAAATGGTTGAGATTAAGGGGTTCAAAAGAGGGACGTGAAAAAATTGGTGTTGTTTTTGTCAGAAAAACATAACATAACAACTCTTGTATGTCCCTAGCTCACGGTGAACCTTTTTTTAGTATTTTTAAAATTGTTCCGATGAGAAATTAGCTAACAATATGTAGTTGATGCATGATTTTCTAATAATTTTTTTATGAATATTTGAATTTTTACTAATTTTCTAAGTGGACACTTCCTAAAAAATAGAATTTTGGTTGTTCTATCCCTACAAATTTTGGAAACTAATTGAAATTTATTTTATTTTTTTTTTATTTTATTTTTTAATGGAGTCTAGTTTCTAAAAATGTAATTTATTTGAAATTTCGATGAACAGTTAATTTATAACAAAAAAACACCAAACACTACTTTTTGCCAAAAAGAGACACAAAAACAAAAGAAATTATAGATGAAAGGCTTAACATTGTCATAAAGTAAAAAAAAATTACATTGTTGGATAGCAAAGAGAGAACCTAACATTACCCAAGTGTTCAATTTGTTTGACATTGAACCATGTGCAATCCTAATGGTGAGCACGAACCTGATTATGTGAAATATTGTAGAATTTTCAAAAACATGTCTCTGGTCATTGGGAATTCCCTCCAAGCATTTGCATTGGTATTCCAAAGAAAATACCAAGCCCAAGGCTTGAGAATTTCCAAAGTAAGATATAACACGAGTGCTTTATAATGTGTGTGTGTTATAACCGCATGTGAGTCCCCAATTCTATGAGGCATATGCTACCCCTAATTTGTCAACCATACCACATTGGAAAGATAGTGAACGAGCTAGCTTGCAAATGCTCCACTAGCTTGTCAATGCGGTAGGGTTGAGAAGGTAGGGGCAGCGTATGCCTCATAGAAATGGGGTCTCATAGTAGTGTATGCCTCATAGAAATGGGGTCTCACGGTGATGTATATCAGAAATGTGGTAATGCGGAATTCCATGATTGCAAGATAGGCTCAAAATGGAAGCATGGACAAGGCATATGAATTCAAATTCCTTGTCAAACAATTCAAATGCCTTATCAAACAATTCAAATTCCTTGGCAAGCTAGTGGTACATTGGCAAGCTAGTGGAGCATTTTCAAGCTAGCTCACTCATGGTGATGTATCATCACCATGAGACCCCATTTCTATAAGGAATATGCTGCCCCTACCTTCTCAACCATGTCGCATTGGCAAGCTCGTGGAGCATTTTAAAGCTAGCTCACTCACTAGCTTTCCAATGCAGTAGGTTTGAGAAGGTAGGGGAAGTGTATGCCTCATAGAAATGGGGTCTCACAATGATATACATTACCATGAGACCCCACTTCTATGAGGGAAATGCATCACTATGGGACCCCATTTCTATAAGGCATACATTGCCCGGGTATGTGCAGGATCATGGTATGCCAAACAAGCCCTTAAGTGGCAATGAAAATTCAGAACAATTAGAGTTAGGCAACTTGATGTAAAAATTTGAATAAGTTATCTATATTATTTCAAAAACATGTAAGAATAGATTATTTGGGAAATTGAATGTAGTTTCTAAACTACTAGGTTTATTTTTTTAAAAACAAAATCTATTTGGTGAAAATTTAAAATTTCAATGCAGTATTACTTAAATTTTCAGGAAAAAATT
>VDFB02000017.1:137852490-137984681 GCA_007258455.2 Sequoia sempervirens
GGATTCAACTTCCAATTCATTCCGAGATCAATTCCTTCAAATTATCATAGAAACCAACTTTTATGTCTAATGTCAATTCCTTCAAATTATCATAGAAACCAACTTTTTATGTCAAATAGTTCATGCTCTCAATTCCTTCAAATTATCATAGAAACCAACTTTTTATGTCAAATAGTTCATGCTCTCACATTTTGCATATTCATAACATTTTGTCAAACAATTTTTAAGAGCCATTATGTCAAATAGTTCATGTGGCTTGTTTAAGCTTACATATTTCGTATACATGTCTACCAAGGTAGTTGTAGCTACATCATCTAACAAAAGTCTTGTCATTTATCTCAATGGCCATACGTTGTTCCAAAGCTACCATTGGCACAAGTTTTGGAGGATACTAGTAGAGGTTTTAGAGTTTGGGATTACACCTTCTAATCACATTTGGTTGAAAGTTTCTAAATCCTTTTCAACAAATACAGTTTGTGCACATCTTGAAATCATATTATTGGAAAGGAAATAAACAAAATGGACATTAGGCAAAAGGAATGGGCCCACAACCATCTAAGTGATAAAACTTAGTGTGTTGTTTAAGTTCAGTTGAATCAGATAGAAGATTCGATATATGGTGGGTCTACATAAGGGCTTTAAATTTGTATTTTATATAATTTTCATTTAGCTTTGGATTCATTTTGGTATCATCATATGCTATAAGTGCATAGTAATCAATATATTAGTTCATATAGAGTATGGTTTATTTTTAGGTTTTTTACTGTATTCATTTATAATTTTGATATTAGTTTTTTTATGTAAAAGTAAATATGTGTTATGTGAAATTGATTTTTAAAATTTTGAAAAAAAATCTTGAAATTTTGTTGATTCTGATCTATTATACATTTTATTTTGATCATATTTGACACAAGTTGCATGTCATTAATTGCTATGTATTAGTATTGAAAGGAATTCAATATATTAACTCACAAGTAATTGATATTCAAAACATATGAATTGAGAATAGAATCAAGCTAGGACTACTTTTGAGCATTAAAAGGAATCTAGTTTTGTACCAAATCATCACATGATATCTACATGAATGAAGTGTGTTATATTTAATCATTTTGACAACCATACAACTAGATTAGTTAGTAGGTCAACTTAAAGGAACTTGACTCTTGCAATTCAATTATTTTCTCAAGGTATTTTTTTAATATTGTTAGTCCTTGTACATGCTTGGACATAAGAGAGTGAGCTAAAACAAGTCATAAAAGTATATATTTCAATTTCAAATCTACATTTCACAAATCAAATCTACTTGAAAGGTTAGATTCATGGCCATTGGGATCAATTGTACAATGTGCAATATTGGTACACAAAATTTGGAGGGAAACCCAATTTAGATTTCATCATTCTTCTTCCCACAAATTAAAAAATAATGATTTGTGTTATGGTCCAAAAATTATGATAAAAAATTAAACCACTATTTGTTACCCACAAGAATCAACTAAATAGATTTATTTATGCTATTTTTAAATTTCTAAATTTTATTAAGATCTATCCCATATTTAAATTATATTAATTAATTTTCTTATTCATAAAATTTAATTTTGATAAATAAATCTATTTATTTCCTTACAAGTTAAATTATAAAATTTGTTACTCTTACATGTCTTGATTTTCTTCCTATAATTTCTTTCTCATTTAAATATTCTTTTGATCTATATTTTTTTGTCTACACCATCATATTTTCATCCAATTTTACTTTTCTTTTATATTTATACAAAACAACTAAGTCTTTACTTAAAATTCATGAGTTAATGATAATCTTTCTATAGACACCTAAAATATAACCTTACCCCACCACACCTAATTTTAGCCTATCCTAAGCTTTTAATTAACATTTATTTAATTATTCTCATTTCCCATATTTATTCTAATCATTTGATTAAATAAATGTTTATTATTTATTGAATTATTTTTCCTTCACATGATCCCATTAATTTATCTAATTAATTCTCTTTTATCCTCTATCCTTATCCATTTAATTATAGTCTTCCATATTTTTCACATGGATCATAATATATAATTTTCATCATGTGACAAGCATTCCCTTGATATATCTAACTAGCTTTTCATCCAGATTGCATGAACCTAGACACCTTCCTAGAAACCAAACTAACTTTTCATCTTATATCCACTCATCTCAATCTCACCTCTTAATCCTAGCCATTCACATAAGGATTTTTTTCTTTATCCCAATCTTGAACCTAGATCCTATCCCTCATAGGTCACTTGTCACATGACTATACCTTTGGGCCTAACCCCAGGTGATTCTCATTCAAACTTAGCCATCCATCATCAATCATTCCTAGCCATTGATTTGGCCTCTTCAAGAATCTATAGCTAGAGGTTCTCATCCTTGATCAAATACTAATGAATGAATGAAATTTTAAGCTACCATACCCTTATGTTTTCATTTTGACCTTTCATCTTGCAATCTTTTCAAGGTTATGCTACAATATTGAGCAATCCACATTCTATCAATATCATAAGAAAAATGGAACAAGTGTGAATTCCATTTTTGCTCATCAAGGAATATCAAAAGATATTAGGTGAAGGAATTATTTCTTTTATTTCTTTATATTCTATTTTCTTACTTTCAATCTTTTCCTCATCTTCATTTTGGCATGCCTAGTGGGATTCACATCCCTTAACAATTTTTGGTGAAATTTTCTTTTTTTGTGATGCAGAAAGTATTTTTATGTACCAAAATGTGAAGTGGTAGCTTTTATTCATAGAAATGTGCCTTTTTAGCATAGATTTGTGCCTCTATTTCATGAAAAAGGAACCTATGTTATGTAAATTTACACATCCATCACCTAGAACTCTACTTGTATATTGTGTATTTCATTTGATCATTTACGAATTGACCTAGGTTTTAATTGAAATTTTATTCCATGTTTTTTAGGATATAAATATTCTAACACTCTACTTTTTTAGATATTTAAGATCTTTGAATGCAAAAATTAAGGTTTCTAGGGGTTTTTCAAACTAGGGTTTCTTGCAAGCTTTTTAGGAAATCTAGGTTTACATCATATTGAGATCTTTTGGGCCTATTATCTAACTTATTTTTGAAATATATCTACTTTAATAGTGTTACCTAATCTTAATATATGTTTCTTGATTAGGTTGGTGAAAAACCTCATTTTTCGGTTCTAGACACATTTTGAGGCTCTATATGCGAAACTACACCTCTAGTTCATAGAGTGGTGCCTCTATTTTATAGAGATGTGCCTGTGGGGTAAAAGCACAAAGCCATGTCAAAATTTTAAAGAAAACGACCATACTAATCCAACTTTTAAACTTGAATCACTACAAAGTGACATATACGTTTTGAATTTTTAAATGATGTAAACTAATGAAATATTTTTCTCTACTCAATTCATCTAGAAATTTTGGTTCAAATTTTTCATTACTAGATTCGAGATAATCCTTCTTTTCATTTATTACAATCCATTTTGAATTTTGAAATGGTGTAAACTAATGAAATATTTCTTTTTTAGTATATTTTATGCTTGTATTTAAAAATGAAAAAAATAAATTATTTGTATATGTTTTTTATAAATTGACACTATAATTTAGTTGCTAAAAAAATGCTAAAAATTGAAGTCTCATGAGATGCCAACCTTTATATAGTAGTTTTTATTTTTTATCCTTCAATTCTTTTCTATGTATTTATAACTTGAATCTTTAGTGCATGGATATATTTTTTTCCAATTTTTATAAATATATATATTTAAATAATAGTAAAATGTGTATGTATTAAAACATAACTATTTCCATTCGACGTCAACTTTCATATTGTCTATTTATCTAAAATGGAAAAAAAATTATACCCTCTTGATATAGATTCTTTTATCTAGTGCATCATATTTTTTTCAATGTTTTTTAATAAGTTTTACTATTTTTCATTGTCATGGTAATCAACCTAATATTTTGTGTTGATAACTTACTTTTAGTAAAATTAAAAGTAAAAATATAAATAATAATTTAATTTAATAAAATATTTATATTTGAAAACTAGACTTATGGATCTACAAAAGGTTATTCTTATATTTTTTAAAAAATGTTGTTTACATGAGTAGAAATTGTTAAAACATCAATTTTTTAAAATATATATTTTTTGGTAAATTGGCCTCAAAGTGGTGCTACATATGCATTTAACTAACAATTTTAGTTAGTAAAGTTATGGATATATCTAACTTAGCTAGAAAGAATCTTACAAGATCATATGTTTGACCAAAATATATTTTTAGTTAGAAATACTTAAATTCACTTGTGTTGATAAGTTGGTTAAAAGTGTGCCTCTTATTTATAAAGTGGTGCATCTATTTCGTATAGCTTCTCTTCTATGTCAATTGAGTTTTCTAAGGTTTTTAAGCTCTTTTTGGCATCTAACCTTCTTTTTTTGATAAGTAACAAGTGGTGTATCTTGTAAATGCATTTCAAAAGATAATTTTCATCAATATTACTAATTGTTTGATGTATTTTATGTTGGTTCAAGGATTTATTTCTCACTAATCTAGGCATCTAAAGTTGTTTAGTGGGTTAATGAATATTATTTTCCATGTTTGGAAGGGCGTGTAGATGTATTCTCTCTCCCTACACTTAGTGTGATCTTGGATATCTAAAATCTCACACTTATTGACTTTTTAATATTATTTGTTATACTAAGGCTTACTAGTTTGTTTGATGTATGTTGTCTCTTTATGCTTTGTATAATATTTGGTGATAAAAAACACCTAGTATAGTCTTTCCCATTAGGAGGCTTGATTTTGGATTTGATCACCTCAAGAATTACCTCAACCATGTTTTCTAGTGGGGTATACAAAGGTGGAGACTAAAATTCATACCTCAAAGTGTGGGTAGCATCATTCAATCCAAACCACAAGACCCTCAATTTGTCAAAACTTTTTTGTAGATGAGAGGAGAGACCCTCCTAATCTTAGGCATTATCAAATGAGCTCACTATTCATATATCAACTAAACACCTTATGTTTAGAAGTCTTTATGACCATTAATTCATTTCTTAGTATGGTGCAAAGTACAGTATCATTCCCAATCTACTCACCATGTACATCCCTAAGTAGAGGTAGAATATCTTTAGGTAAGATATTATGATATCTAAGGAAAGAGAAAGGGTGAGCCCTTGTGCCAATAGATATCTATTTACAAATTATTGAAAGAGAGGTGTTTCACACTAATCTTAAGGTATTAGTCTTTGGATGGTCTTCCATACTATACATACCTACTTGACTAATTCTAGGATTATGCTGTTATTCTTAGCATGTTTTCATGTGCCAAACCAATAGATCAATTTATCCTTATCATCTTGAGAGTCCAGTTAGCCAATATGTATTTGTTTTTTATTATCTCTAGCCAAAATTATTAAAAACAATCTCAAAGTATCAAACAACACTTTTGTTTCATCTGCTTGTACTTGTGCACTATCCAGAGGTGCCTCTATATAGTTTTCTATGAAACTATTCCTCTATTTCATAGAAAAGAAAATTTGTTTCAAAGAGATATTCCTTTATTCCATAAAGTTATGCCTATGAAAAATCACAATTATTTGACCACTTTTGGCCTTCAATCTATGATCTTGACCTTTGTAGACCCTATCTTGACCTAGGAGACCCATCGTTAGCCATTATTTCACCTAAAACATCAATCATTTTCATCATATCTATCCAAAAACTCTTGTCTTTTCCTCATCTCATCATTTTCATCAATTTTCATAACCTAAACATTACTATCACCATCCCTCGACCTTGGACCAATAAAAAATCATCTAATCCTTGTCATCTTTACATTACCATCATTTTATATCATCATTGTTCCTTCTTTTCTTCCACTCCAATCTTTATTCTATCATATCATATTCAATCCATCATTTTTCATCATCCACTAATCTTATGTTTCTTATCCCAGCTTTGATGATTGACCTATCTCATTGTCCAATCCAAATCCATATCATATCCTAATCAAAACCAATCTTGTTAAGATTATAGTATACATCCTAATCCTTTTTCTCTACTATCTTGTATATTTCTTGAGAAATTGCTTTTCTGAACTATTATATTGAACTATCCCTTATAATTTTTGTTGTCCTAGGTTGGGAACTTGTCTCCTCTAAGTTAGCTATCAAAATACACATCCACGCCTTACTTAGGTAACTATCAACCCTAAGTAATAAAATAATCCCTATCAATCAAGGTTATACATCTACTTGTAATAATATTGGTCGTGCATCATTTCATGCCTCTTAGTTATCCTTAGCATGGCCAAGTTGTATCCATCATTATCCCCTTTCCATCCATCATCATCCCCTTTTCCATCTTTTAAAGAAAACTCGACATTTTTAAATTTGTTTACATCCACTAATTGTTGTCCAAATTCATCTAAACTACTTTCATGCATACATTCTCCTAATAATGAAAAGTTACCACATCTATCGCATTCTCCAAAAATGCATGCTTTTCAAACAAATAAGTTTCCATTTAAAGAGGGATCACAAAACAAACCTGTTATAAAATCTTTGATTCTTTCAAGTGGCATATTAATGCCACAAATGTCCTGCATAATTTGGTTACCATGCAAAGTGCATCGTATATATCAAAATATATTATAATAATAATGAAATTGTACATGAGTCTTATAACAACAAGAGATTTGTTGCTTATTAATTCTAACATACCAAGGTTTACACTTTTCGAATGATCTTTGACTTATGTTAATATTCAATGGTAAGATTGAAGCATCTAATTTTTTTATATAATTCAGTTTGAGTCATATGTAAGAGATTTTTTGCATGAGGTTCACAAATTTTGGAACCCACCCTTAATTTTAAGACATCTCTAATGTTAGGTGATACTCTTGTATAATTATCATGCCAAAATTTATCGATTAAAGATTTAATTTCATTAGTTAATTTCATGTCTGATCTTGGGAGTCTACCACTAAAACTCCAACATTGATTAATAGGATCCTTTTCAATACTTTATCTTCTTTTAGTAGCTCTTATCAAAGTTCTAGGATTTAATTTTACACATTTACTAATCTTAACATTCTTTTATTTGAAGTTTTTTTTATCAACTAGAGCAATTTTTCTTGCACGATGAGCCACATTCTTGCCTTTCGACCGACTTTTCTTACCAATAACATCAATAGCATTAGCAACACTAGATATGACTTGTTTTACTGAATCATCTTTCTTTTTTGATTTTACAAAAACACCTAATTTTTTCATCACTTTTTCTGATTTTCAACATTCTCATCAATTGCACCATGAGTTGACATTGGAATCCTAGTTTCTTTCTATAAAAAAACATTTTATATATTTTATTTCCATAATTTCTAATTTTTCTCGAAGAAACTTTAACATGAAGGTTATCTAGCACATCTGTTTCAATTGTAAAAAAAACATTTTCACCTTCATCCATAGAAGGAGTTTCATTTTCATTCACACAAGGGGTTTCATTTTCAGTTTCAAATGTAAAAGGGATTTCATTCTCATTTTCATCAATATGAGGGATTTCATTCTCATTTTCATCAATATTAGGGATTTCATTCTCATATGATATAATTTCATCTTTTTTTGTTTTTGCATTGTTTCAACCCTAATATTATTCATCTCATCAATGGTGTATCCAACTTCATCTAAACAAACAATATCAATATTATCAAAACTTGGGTTTGAACACATACCTAGATAGATTGTTTGAATAGGTGCATTTTCCATATCATTGGGAGGTGGATTTGAAGACATACCCGATGTTGTTTGCATATCATTCAAAGTTGAAGTTGAAGGCATAGATGGGTTTGTCTCTATAATTGCATTTTCTTCCATATTCACCATCTCCACATTTGCATCATCTACATTCATTTCATCATTCATGGCTTCCTCTTGAACATTCTTGGAACTAGATGTTTCCAAATCTTTCATTTGACGTTCTCTCCTTTCCCTTTGTCTTTTTTCCTTATCTTTATTTGCTTGAATTTCTTTGGGTGCCATTAACTTTCTACATCTTTTTTTTTTGTCTTTTCTTATCACCCATGGTTACCAAACCCTTTTTGATGAGAAAAAAAAATAAAAAAACCTATTTTTAAATTGCTACCTCCTTCAAATATTCAAATTAAACCATGTACTATGACAATCATTTTTTCTATAAACTCTGAAGTATAAAAGCATCATGAGTACATCCAAAAATTCTCTTTTTCAAAATCTTCTTCTGAAATGTTCTTCTACTTGATTCCACTTCATAAAATTCAACCCGCACTTTGTCTCTTCCAACAATTTGAATAGAATATGCCCTACACAAGACAAATTTGCAATAAAAAATGAAGAAAATGACACTTTCGGACCGTACTGCAGAAAAAGAATGTTGCAGGAAAATCATGTTTTACTAGTATTTTTTAAATTAGGAAAAAATGACTATATTAGAAATGTGTACGCATTATGTTCTAGGAATGCATATGCATTTCATAACACCTATGCATTACCTTTACCCAACAGGTAAATAGATAACACGTATGCGTTATGAAATGCGTATGCTTTTCATTTCAATAACACGTATGCATTTTTGTAACACATACACATTATTTAAAAGTTGACTTCCCACACTACATACAGCCCTAGTTTTAGGCTTGGGAAAGGCTTGGCAATCTGAGCCTTAGCCTTTGACCTGCAACTAAAAAACTAAGGCAGATTGAAGAAGAATGTCCAACTTTGACAACATGATTGATGGACTTATTTTTTGAATCAATCTATAAAATTAAAACCCATTATAGAACATGATGTATACTTTCCAAATATATAATTTTTATTAATATTGGATTATTTTTGCTATTTTTTAATTAATTTCTAAGCAAACTAGTCCTTAAATGTGAAATATCAGACATTTTTTGTTTTTTAATAGCCTTTTTTTTGTTAGGTTTTTTGTAAAAAAAATAATATTGGATCAAAATTCAGACAATTCTATACACAATGAAAAAAAAAAGAGTCAAAAAATGTTTAGTTTAGGTCCAATTATGTTGTCCGTACACGTTGATTTTTAAAAACAACAATTAAAGCCAATATAAATTTAATTAAAAAAAATATTCAACCAAAAGTTACAAAAAAAAATTCAGACCAAACTTCATGTTGTTAACTCTCTTTTCCCAAAATTAATTAGCAAAATACTTTTATTTGGGTCAAAAAGTGTTGTTCGTACACGTGCTTGGTATTGTAAAAAAATGGGGATTTTTAAAAAGGGATTTTTATAGATCCCTATCAAAATTTAATTTCTATAATCTAGGTATTTGAATAATTTACATATTTGGAAAGTAGATTCAAAATTCTAAATTTCATATTACTGACTTTTTTTTAAGATTCATTGTGTAAGTGCCTCAAATTTTCAGTCCAAGTGTGACAAATTCTGGAAAACAGCAAAAACATTCCACTTTTTGAGTTTTTTCTGTACCCAACTTCTTGCATCAGTCGTTATATCCTTTCATATATGTATCCCATCATCATTAATCATCTCCATCAGATGATATCATCATTCCTATATCTCTTTCTTGGATTCCTACCTCAAGGTAACAAGTTGCAAAATAAAACATGGCTTCCCAAGAGTTTCCAACATCATCATCCAATTTCATGTTCTTTGAAGAAGTGGCCCATCAAGTTCCCATGGGGGCCACATTCCCATACCCATCTCACATCATACATGAGGAAAATCATTCAATTGGCCAAGATTCACCCATATCATTAGAGGAATTTTCTCAAGACATACAAACCATGTACCTAATTCATTGATATATAATGAATCATCTCGATCAATACATCCTTATGCTAGTAAAGAAAGGTGCTAGATTACCCATGACTTTGACATTTCCCAAATCACCTAGCAAGATCCTTCCACACCCCCAAATTCTATTCATAATCACACATTTCCTCCATTTTATTCTAATCATTATGATCCTACATATCCTCCATCTTACTCTAATCTCCCCATTTCATCTTAAACCATCAATCCCATATCACACTTGTGCATTACAATCACATTAATCACCCCAAAAAAATCGTCACATGTATCCCACAACCTCAAGCTTCCATCCCATTTTTTCACATATCAACATCCATCCCATTAAATGTACAACATATCCCTTCCAAATTTGAAACCCCATCTCATCTACCTACCAAATCTTCCAATACCATTTCATTCTCTCATCAATATCCTCACTACCTCTTGTAGAGTCCATACTAATATCTACTAAAATTGGTGGAAATCACATAATTCAGAGGGAAAATCTAACTAAATGTTCCACTTGAACCTTTGGGAAGACCTTCATTGAAATATTTGTTGGCCTCCTACAATGATTTAACAACTAAGCCCTTAAAGTTGTGATTCAGAGATTGGACATCTAATCTAAATAGCTATCTTAATCATCATGAAGGTGCATTTAACTTTTCAACCTAGGGATGTAGACTTGAAATGGGTCAGCACAATATGTGCACTAGGAATCCATAGTAGCCATATTTATTCTACAACTAAGAAAGACATAATGTTGAAAGTAAATTTCTTTGAAAGAAGTAGCATAAGTGTTGAATGTCAACCAACAACTATATTAAGCTAAAGTGCATGATAGAAATGAAAATCTGAGTAAACAGACAAGAAACTACTATGTTTCCTTTGGCTACAAGAATAGTCACATAATAGAATTCTAGTAGTGGTTGCAGGAACAAACAGTTGCTAGATTCATAACTATTTGCACAAAAAAGTAACCACTAAGCTAAAGGATGGAATGCTCACCAAGTGGGCCTCCTTGGATGAGTATCCCTTAAGACAAATGTAAACTTATATGCAACGAGCTTATATCTTCATTTTATTCATTGGAAAGTATGATTATAATAAAGCAACATAACTGTATTATTGGAAAACTAAGAATGTGAGTACAACATCAGATTAATCAACCTTCTGAGAAGGAGCATTTAAGTCTTATTTATAGGAGGAAAAACTACTAACTTCCTATCAAGGTGGTCAACTCCAACAAATTAGGAGGATGCCACTTTAGGGAAGAATAGAAATTGGAAAGGAGGTTATACATGCGTGGAATCTAGTCAAGCTAGTTTTCCTTAATGCAGATCTAGCATAACAATAGCTCCTATATTCACTCAACAAAATATTATGACCATTTACAAGGCAATTACAATCTTTAATTTGAACTAGGAATCTTTTTCCATTGAGAGTCTTCCCTCCATTGACCTTTTGAATGATCATGTTGTTGACCTTTATGGAAAATGATCAGCTGACAGAATCTTCCTCAATTTTGTAGGCTCTAATTATATTTTCATGACAACATTAGTATGCACAACAATTGCATATCTATAACTATCTTAAAGTAACATTCATTAATCCACATGTAAAATTAACATAGATAGTTCATATAGCATATCAATGTCATTTAAAGGTTACAAATATAAGCTTATGCCCAATGTCTATGGTTTTGAGGAACATGAAAATGTCATCATCTAAGTATCAAAGTTTAGGACAACTACAACAAATGGATAATAAACTCTCTCAAAATTAAGCCATAAATTGGACTTATCAATATCGACTAGGGCTAGTAAGCTTGCGATGGTACTGACATTGTATGTGCTTTCAAAGACTTAAGGTTACCTATTTCATCCTAATTCAGGTAAATTACACTTGTTGAGAAATCATAAAATTGGAAAACGTGGAAAATAGTAAAGGAAGCAAAGATGGCACTATTGCTACAAGTAGCTACAATATAAGACTATAACTAATTACTATTAAGAATGAACTGATACTGATAATTAAACACACACTACAATCTAGAGTACAACAAACTCAAGAAATTATAGTATGATTGAGAAACAATAATTACCCATTTATCCATTAATGACTATAACACAAAGAATCTATGTATCATAACTTTCCTTATGAAGTAGCTACTAAAACATAAATGAAATGATAGTAAATGGAGTGAAGGATAGTTACCTTGAGTGACATTTGCTCAAGTGGTTTTCTTCACTAATTTAAACCAAATCTAACTTCGTAGATTAATGCAATCATAATAACTCAACCATTCATTGCACAATTCCAAAAGATCATGTAAGATTCTGCTAAGATATCTTATTCATGAAACCATGATTTTAATAATAAACATTGTCTACATAAGAACAATTAACTAAAAGTATCTGGCAACTATATATTTCTAGAAAAAAATCAACTAACTAACTAACTCAAACCTCAACCACTGAGCCATACATATAGGCACAAGGGAGTTTATTTAAAAAAATGGACTCTAAACTAAAACCATAAATTACCACTCGGACCTAGACATTAGAGTATGATAAAGACTTAGTAATCTAAATTGCAATTGAAAAGGAAGAGATTCCATGTAGGATTGTGACTTTGTTGTAATAGAACTAAAACGATGAAATCCTAAAATTAGTTATGTTAGAATCCCAATTGTAACATGGTTCTTTTCCTCCAGTATCTTTATTGATTATCATAATGATTCACAATCATCTTCATTAAGTGCCTCTATGTTGTAGCTTCTATGTTCCATTTATTCTATAACCTCCCTTGTTTTGTTATCTAGGAACTGCTTTAGCTTCATACTACATCTCGCAGTTGTTGTGGACTACAGTCTACCTAGATTCTAGCTATAAAGAGTTAGTTCACAAAAAATGCACACAATACTAACAACCATAGCTAAGCACAAATATCAATTACATCTCATACATATGCACACATAAATTATTCAATAACCATCACATCATAACCATATTTCCATATATTTTAAATCAGGTTCAAGGTTGCATAATGAGTATAAAAGACAACATAGTGTAGGAATATGTATTTAAATGTTTGGTAATGTCTAAAAATTTGCATTAAAACATAAGAAAACTATCTAATGATTGGACTCATCTTCCCCCCCAACTACCCTTTTGCTTTTCCTCAAGAAAATTAGCTAAGGTTGGAGGTTGTAGTGCAAAGTGATTTCCCTGAAGTCTGCAAAAGTGTCCACTCCTTTGACCCGTTTCAAATATAAAATCCTTTATAACATGCAAGTCTATTCATTCTAATAATTTTAGGCCTCTCACACTTATCATGTTTATCCCCTGTCCAATGTGGCACTAGGTAAAGAAGTATTGGTGGCTAGAAAGTGAGTGATACCCATTCAACTCCTTTGTCCTAAGAAACATCCACATACTTGCATGTTCTCTCAAAAATATCCATAAAATTTTATGATGAGTGGGGCTCTTCTCTCTATAGCTCAGAGGTTATTTTATCCCATATTTCTTTCACATACCTATAGCAATGAGTAAAAAATCCAACCATTAGTATCTGCATCCTTTTGTAATCCTTCATTCTCAGATTCATGATATTCTTTCCTACACCTTTGTGATCCAAGATTTTTAGCCATTTATCTATGATCATATTAGGGTTTTAGATTCCTTCCTTATTGAAAGAACAACTAATTTAGTTGTCTCCATACATTATACCATAAGTTCACCCTTGAACTTTTCATTCCTGAAATAGGATGCTAGTACTCTCAATTGTAAATCCCCTACATATATTAAGAGATTTCATTATGTGTCTTTTGTTATTACATCAATATCTAAATAATATGCAAATAATTAATCATATTCTTATAGTGTGGAATCAACAAAGATGTTTATAAAATTAAAATTTTCACTCATAGAAACTAGCTGGTTACTTATTAGTCTACTAAATTGGAAACTTAAGAATTTTTCTTGTAAAAACATAGCATAAGTTCTAGCTGGAGGTATTCATCTAAAAATTTAGGTAGCTTTATCTGCTACCTCTTCCACCTTGATTGCTAATATTTTTATTTCAATATCGTTTCCCTCTAGTGTTCTAGTATGTTTTTCAATTATTGCTTCTTTTTATTTCTTCCAATTCTCTTTATATTTTGAAAACTCTTGCCCGTAACCTTCCACAATTGATATCCTAGGGGCATGCTTTTATGATTTAAGTTGGATTTTTTATGGTAGGGGGCCTCCTATTTTATGTTTCAAGTTATTTAATCCTTTCTTTGACCATGGAAAGTTGTGCGAATAAGTCTAACTTGGTCCCATGTCCATGTGTTAGTAACTTTTCCTCCAATTCTTGTATCTTCATTTCCCTTTCTTTATCCCTTTGCTCATAAGTTTTTACTAGTTCTTGTAGTTGTTTAATCCTTTCTAATACTTCTTGGAACTTATTTTTGGAATTCCTTCCTTCTAAAAACATTTCCTTATCTTTTAAAAAACTTTGCATCACCAACCATTGTGTATTCAAAACCCTCACTATTAGGGCTATTTGGGATTCCTTTCCTAGTTTTATTAGCAATAAAAATATCCTCTAAATTTGAATAAAAGGTGATAGATATATACCATTTCCTCTTTGTAGGAGAATGTACATTTTCACACAATATCTTTCAATTCTGAATCACTACCCAATGTCACAATATCTTCTTCTTTTTGTTCATCATTCCTTGTTTCCTCTTTGCTTTATCAATACTTCCCCTCATGGCACCTTTCTTTCTCAAGTGGCTTGAACACCTTGGTGGCATAGATTTCCTTTTTTGGGTATCATTTTTCTACACCTTTGAAGGTGTAGAAGATGAACTACCTTTCTTTTTCCCAATCTTAGGTGTTCTAGAGGAATTCGGAGTTTCTTTTGCTACAGGTTGGTCATATGTTGCATGTGGTGATCCTTGCACACTCTTCTCCTCAGGTTCACCTCTGCAATGAGTAGGTGAAGCAATAGGTGAAATAGGGGGAATTTCCCTTAAGGATGCAACAGGTGAATCTAGGTTTTTCAAGAGTTGTTGGTTCTTCAAGAATATGGTTAATATCTTAACAAATTATAAATCCCTCCAAGGGCACATGTGGATGTTGAACCCTAAGGATCCTTTTCACTAACAAGGTTACCAAATAGTAGTGTGAAAAAGTTGAATCATTTATCTTCTTTTGGTATTCCAACCCCATTCTTAACAATATAGGAAGCACAAGAGCCCCATATCTAAGGAAGAGACAATCTCTTTGTACCTTGTGATGATGAATAAAGGTTTTCTCCTACATCCTTAAACTCATCCCTAGAAGCAACTACATTCACTCTCACAAGAATTTGGCTCCATTACTTGGTAGACCAAGCACTTATCCAATTGAAACCTCTAAAGTGTCCACTTTCAATCCCATGATAGTGGCTTCATCATGTTGTAATGTAGCTACAAATTTCCTTGTGATGTCTTCATTAATGTTTTTCAACTTTAGTAATTAATCCAACCATCCTGTCCTTGTGAAAATGGGCAGAACTAACCCATCCTCCAATATTTGCTTGTGTGTTGAAGGTTCCCTTCTAACAATATCACCTCCCATGGTGAAATATCCTAACTCTTCTCAAATCTTTAGAAATTAAACTCAAAATTGATTTCAACCACCCACAAACCTTCTCTATCTACTACACTTGCATGCACTTCCTTTCACTATAACTTCAACTATTATATCCCTTCCTCCTTTGTTTCAACTTAACTTAGCTTCAATTGGCTTCAATTGGATTATAATCTAGGGAATTGATAACATAAAGGTTGTAGGTGCACATAAAGGTATGAAGGAAAAAAGGGTTGGTATGTTTTTTTCTATGTATTTTTTTGGTGGTGAAAATAAATTTTTGGCATGTATACTATCTCCCACCCCCCCAACTTAAATATTGAAGTGACCTCACTTCAGTACATGTGTCATATTCAAAGGGAATGATAAAGGATATGGAAATAAGTTGAATAATTACAAAGCATGCTAAATTTAAATGTAAGTGCATAATGAAAGCATTGAAGATCCATGTTAATTATGGAAGTCAGTACATGTGTACCTATTGAATGAGATGAATGTAACTTTGTGCATGTGAAGTAGGTTGAAGATTTTCTACAACAAGAGTGTAAGTTGACATGAGTTAACTTCATTGTGGTATTAAAATGAAAGGTTGACATGTTAAAATTAAAAGTCTATGGAATTTACAATGTATTAGTTATGAAATGACTTCTCGAATGCATGAAAAATCATTATAGGTGACACAAAGTGCAGTGATGGAACTGCATGTATTTCCTACCCCCTCTCTCTCTCTCTACCTAACTACCTCTCTCTTTCTCTCTCTCCCTCTCTCTCTCTCATACACCCTACCTCTCTATATACCTACCTCTCTCTCTCTTTACCTATCCCTCCCTCTCTCTCTACCTACATCTCTCTATTTATACCTCACCCTTCCTACCTCTCTATCTACATATCTCCCTCTCTCATTACCTCTCTTTCTACCTACCACTCCCTCTCTCCCAAATTCCCCCTAGTTTGATCTATCTCTCCCTTTCCCTCTATATGTATTCCTATCCCCCCTCACTCTCTCTACCTACCCCCCCTCTCTCTCTCTCTCACACACACACACTACCTCTTTCTACCTCTCCCATGCTACCTATCTCTCTAACTACTTATCTCTCTTTATCTCTTCCTACCTCTATCTCTACCTACCTCTCCCTTTCTACATATCCATCCCTACCTCTTGGTCTACCTTCCTCTCTATATTTACCTCTCCATCCCTCTCTCTCAGAACCTCTCCCTCTACCTATCCCACCCTAATTGTATCTCTATCTACCTATCTATCTCTTTACCTCTCCCTCACTCTCTCTCTACCTACATCTCTCTTTCTACCTCTCCTTCCCTACCTCTCTCTCTCTGTCTTTACCACTCCCTCCCTCTCGCTCTCTCACACACACTACCTTTCTTTCTACCTCTTCCATCCTAAATCTCTCTGTACATATCTCTCTATCTTTATCTCTCCCTCCCTCCCTCCATACTTCTATTTCTAGCTACCTCTTCCTCTCTCCAAACTTCCCCATTCTCTCTATCTCTCTCCCATCTTCCCTCACTATTTCTCTTTATCTCTACTCACTCTCTTTGCCCACTCCTCTCTCTCTACCTCTTCTAGCCTATCTCTCTCATTCTACCTTCCTCTCTCTTTGTGCCTGTATCTCTCACATACTACCTCCCTCTCTACCTCTTCCACCCTACCTCTCTATCTCTACCTACCTCTCTCCCTCTCTCTCTCCATAGTTAAATTTTTACCTACCTCTCCCTCTCTCCCAACCTCCCCCTCTCTCTACCTCTCTCTTTCTTTTCCTCTCTACTTCTCTCTAAATCCTATATCTCTCTCATGCACACACACACACACACACACATAGAGTATCTCTCTCTCAACCTAACCCTCCACCTATCCCTCCTATCTTACCTCTACCTCTCTCGACTTGCCCCTCTCTCTATATCTACCTCTATCTCTCACACACCTCTCTCTACCTCTCCCACCCTATCTCTCTCTCTAACTACCTCTCTCTTTATCTCACCCTTCCTCTCTCTCTACCTACCTATCTCTCTTCCTAGCTCTCTCTCCCTTCATCTCTCTCTTTCTACATACCTCTCTCTTTACCTCTTCTTATCTATCTCTCACACTACATCTCTCTCTTTACCTCTTCTTATCTATCCCTACCTCTACCTCTACCTAGCTCTCTCATTATCTCTCCCTTCATCCCTCTCTCATACACACACACTACCACTCTCTACCTCTCCCTCCTTACCTCTCTCTTTACCTCTCCCTCCCTACCTCTCTTTATACCTATATCTCCCCTTCCCCATCTAATGCTCTATATCTACCTCTCACTATATCCCTCCAAGCTGTCCAATCTCTCTCCTTCCCTCCATCTATCCTTCCCACTCTACCTCTCTCTCTCTCTACCTACCCCTCTCTCTACCTCTCCCTCTCTACCTCCATCCCTCTCTCTCTTTCTACCTACCTATCTATTTTTACCACTCACTTTATCCCTCTCTCTCACACATACTAACTCTCCCTACCTCCCCCACCCTATCTCTCCCTCTCTCTACCTACCTCACTATCTTTCTAACTCTCCCTCCCTACCTATCTCCCTATCTTTACCTCTCCCTCCCTCTTTCTCTATCTCTCACACACACTACCTCTCTCTCTACTTCTCCCACCCTACCTCTCTCTTTATCTTTTCCTCCCTCTCTTTCTACCCACCTCTCATTCTCTCCCAATTTCGCCCATCTCTACCTCTCCCTCTCCTTCCCTCTCTACTCTTTATCTCCCCTCACTCTCTCTACCTACTCCTCTAAGCTATGTCTCTCTCTCACACACACTACCTCTATATTTTCCTCAACCACCTTATCTATCTCTCCCTCAATCTCTCTATCTACCTCTCTCTTTGTACCTCTCCCTCCTATAAGGAAGCTAAGGTAGCAAAAGAACTTCATACACTAATCTTGAGAGGAGGATAATGAAAAAAATTTATAGATCTTTAACAGTTACAAAAACATAAAAAGAAATAAACACATATATCAGGCATACCACAATATAGTGATTTACCTGGGGAAAACCTTTATGGAAGAAAAACCCCACACTCTAAAAGCCGCCCAATATATTATTTAAAAATCACAAAGATTATAATATACTTGCAAAGAAAGCTTCTCACAAGAGTATCACCAACCAGAGATCCAAAGGAAACACAACTACTACCAGACTCTCATAATACATCACAATACACAACCATACTATAATGCCCTCATAAAATAAGGTTTCCTTCTAGGGAAAGTCAAGCTAATAAAATATCAGGCATCAAATCTAAGACATAATGATGAACAGTCTAAATTTACGATAATAAAATATAAATGTTTTTTTCCTTTTGAGGGCACTGCCCTTGAGCCCCCACTAGGGCATCCTACCCCTGGACCCTAGTCAGGGGGATGATCCCCCAAGACTACTCATGGGGGCAGACCCCCTCTACACCCCGAGTTGTCATCAAATGAATAGTACCTTATGTATAACTAACAACTTATGTAATTGCAAGGTTAAGACACATTTTCACAACACCTCCCTACTTATATCTTTACCTCTCCCTCTATCTCTTACACACTAACTCTCTTTACCTCTCCCACCCTACCTCTCCTTCTCAACCTACCTCTCTCTCTTTATCTCTCCCTCCCTCTTTATTTACCTCTCTCTTTCCCTCTCCATCACTCTCTCACACACACAAGCGCACAAAAACTACCTCTCTCTACCTCTCCCACCCTCTCTCTCTACCTATCTCTTTGTCTCTCTCTTTATCTATCCCTCGCTCTCTCTATCTCTCTCAACCTCTCTCCCTCTCTCCTAGAACTTCTCCCTCTCTCTACCTCTCTATCCCCTTCCCTCACTAATTCTTTCTATCTCCCCCCACTCTCTCTACCTATTAAAATTGATGGGGGAAATTAATGATGAAATTGGCATTATCTATGTCATTTCCTTTGTAGTATTATGCATATCTTGAGGAAATATATTGATACATGGCTATATAAAAAATGGTGCAATCTTGTATGAATTTGAGCTCATTCCTTATCCTTCTATCCATCACTATAAAAATTTATTGCAATTAACACTTGACCAATCCTATATGTGTATAGTACTATACATTCCCCTCATTTGAGCATTCATAACACTTATTCCCACTCACCCTATCTACCTTCCCCACCCAAAGTTGACTAGACATAAGTTTACATGATTAGGTTTTATGTGCTACTATTTAAAGGCATTTTATTCCATGTATTCAATATACATGTCTCACCTCTCAAGAACCCTCTCTCATTCTATAACATTAAATGATAATCAATAGTGAAACTTTTAAATTTGGTTAACTAAAAGGAATAACAAATTTGTAATATATGGTCATTGTCTACAATATTAAATCTTTGTACTAAAATTTGTTCCTTATGACACAATGAAATCCCTTCAAGTTATTTTAATATAGTGTTATTCTCTAGATCTTTAAGAAGAGGGTAGAAAATTGGGATCCACCTATAGGGAAGTGAAAAGGTAAAATAACTCTCTAAGTATGGCTAAGCCCATAGGCATATAAAGAGTATACGACCATAATGTTGACCCATACTTCTAAGCTTGACATTTATAGAGTAGAAGATTAGTATAGAACTTGAGACATTATTAGGGAAGGGAGATTGCATTTTCAAAGTACATAGACAAAATAATCTAGAATCTTCATCAAAAACCCACATTCTTCAATCAAGAGGCTAAATACCCCTATCCACTTTGTTTCCTAACATAATAGATATACAATTATCTAAATTTCTATCACCCAATCATCATTAATCCATTCAAACTAATTTATATTTATTTATATACATTTAGTTAGATTAGCCTAAATTAGCCTTAAAAAAGAAATTATTTCATAGTTACAAATATAAAACCATATAAAATTCAACAACAATAATTCATAAAGTATTATTGACAATACATTTGATATTCAACTTGAGACATAAAAATGTCACATCAACTTAAAGCATCTTATTTACATATATAACATAGATTAGATAATTTATACACTTTATATGTGTGTGTTCGCCCACACACATGCATACATGCATGTATAAAATATGTACAAATTATATATGTATATCTATGCATAGATTAATTTATACACACATACATCACACATACATACATGTACACTTACATACATAAATATGTACATACATTTAATAGAATATTTAAAAACTAATATGTTATACCTAAGACCTATGGATACGATTAAAGTCATCTAGAAATAAGAAGTTGCACAACTGCATCCACACTTCACCTTGCACCATGAAGCCGGGAAGTTTTAATGTCAAAAACTTAGCAGACATTTGACCAAGTGTGCTTTATCTTCATCGCTCTCAGCACTTGTCTTTGCACGAGCGTAGCAAATTCAAAAGCCCCCATTTCAAAACTTTCAAACTCTGCGACAAGGTTTCAAAGTTACAAAAAACACCAATGCCACGACAAGGAAGGAAGTTGATCAGTCAAAAAAAATTGTAACTTCCAAACTCTGTGAAATGGTTCCAACATTTAGGATTTGGGAGATAGGCCAATAAAGAGGACTATTAAAGGGTAACTCCACCAAGTCTTAACAAAGATACAAGCCAGGAAGTTGAGACACCATTTTCTAACATCTTTCAATTCTGAATCACTACCCAATGTCACAACATCTTCTTCTTTTTGTTCCTCTTTTGCTTTCTCAATACTTCCACTCATGGTTCCTTTCTTTCTAAAGTGGCTTAAACACCTTCATGGCATAGATTTATTTTTTTGGGTATCCTTCTTTTTCTGTACCTTTCAAGGTGTAGAAGATGAACTACCTTTCTTTTTTCCGATTTTAGGTGTTCTAGAGGAAGTTGGGGTTCTTTTGCTATAGGCTACTCATATGTTATATGTGATGATCCTTGTACACTTTTCTCCTCAGGTTCACCTCTACATGAAGCAATAGGTGAAACAAGGGCCATTTCCCTTAAGGATGCAACACATCAATCTAGGTTTTTCAAGAATTGTTGGTTCCTCAAAAATATGGTTAATATCTTCACAAATTATAAATATCTCCCAGGAAACATGTGGATGATGAACCCTAAGGCTCCTTTTCACTAACAAGGTTACCAAAAAGTAGTGTGACAAAGTTTAATCATTTATCTTCCTTTGGTATTATGACCCCATTATTTTTAGTAAATTGTAAAGAAAAGTAGGTACATTGACCAATCTATTGTGATGGAGATGAGTTTGCAACTTAAAATTCATAGTATACATGAGGGATTGTCTACCATCACAAGTGATATATACTTAATAATATAGGAAGCACAAGAGGCCCATATCTAAGGAAGTGACAATCTCTTTGTACCTTGTGATAATGAATCAAGATTTTCTCCTACATACTGAAACTCATCCCTGGAAGCAACTAGATTCACTCTCACAGGGGATTCAACTCCATTACTTGGTAGACCAAACACTTCTCCAATTGCAACCTCTAAATTGTACACTTTAAAGCCCATGATAGTGGCTTCATCATGTTGTACTGTAGTTACAAATTTCCTTGTGACATCTTCATTAAAGTTTATCAACTTTAGGAAGTAGTCCAACCATCTTGCCCTTGTGAAAATGGGTAGCACTAACTCATCAGGCTCTAATATTTGCTTGTGTGTTGAGGGTTCCCTTCTAACAATATCACCTCCCATGGTGAAATATCCTAACTTTTCTCAAATATTTGGAAATTTAACTCAAAATTGATTTCAACCACCCACAAACCCTCTCTATCTACTACAATTTCATGCATTTAATTTCACTATAAGTTCAAGTTTTATATCCCTTCCTCATTTGTTTCAGCTTAACATATCTTGAATTGGCTTCAATTGGCTCGGAATCTAGGGAATTGACAACATAAAGGTTGTAGGTGCACATAAAGGTATGAAGGAAAAAAGGTTGGTATGTTTTTTTCTATGTATTTTTTTGGTGGTGAAAATAAATTTTTGGCATACATACTATCTCTCCCCCAACTTAAATATTGAAGTGACCTCACTTCAATACATGTTTCATATTCAGAGGGAATGATTAAAGGATATGGAAATAAGTTTAATAAGTACAAAGCATGCTAAATTTAAATATAAGTACATAATGAAAGCATTGAAGATCCATGCTAATTATGGAAGTTAATGTGTGTACCTATCAAATGAGATGAATGTAACTTTGTGCATGTGAAGTAGGTTGAAGAGTTTCTGCAGCATGAGTTTGATTTGACATGAGTTAATTGCAATGTGGTATTAAAATGAAAGGTTGACATGTGAAAATTAAAAGTCTAAGGAATGTGCAATATATTATTTATGAAATGACTTCTCGAATGCATGAAAAATTGTGATAGGTGACACAAAGTATAGTGATGGAGCTGCATGTATTTCCCACCTCTCTCTCTCTACCTACCTACCTCTCTCTTTCTCTTTGTCTCCCTCTCTCTACTTCTCTTTGTCTCTCTCTCTTTCTACCTCTCCCTCCCTAACTCCATTTGTCTCCCTCTCTCTCATACACACTTACTCTCTCTACCTCTCCCACCCTACCTCTCTCTCTACCTCTCTCTCTCTCTCTTTACATATCCCTCCCTCTATCTCTCTACCTACCTCTCTCTCTTTATACCCATCCCTCCCTACCTCTCAATCGACATACCTCTCTATCTTTACCTCTCCCTCCCTCTCTTTCTGTCTCTCTCTCACACTAACTTTCTCTCTACCTCTCCCACCCTACCTATCTTTTTCTACCTCTCTCTCTCTCCCTCTCTCCTTACTTCTCTTTCTACCTACCACTCCCTCTCTCCAAAATCCCCCCTCTTTTGATCTATCTCTCCTCTTCCCTCTCTATGTATTCCTATCTCCCAGGTCACTCTATCTACCTACCCCTATCTCTCTCTCTCACACAAACTACCTTGCCCTACCTCTCCCATGCTACCTATCTCTCTAACTACTTATCTATCTTTGTATCTCCCTGTCTACATATCCCCCTCCCTACCTCTCTCTACCTTCCTCTCTCTCTCTTTACCTCTCCATCCCTCTCTCTCTCCCACACAACCTCTCCCTCTACCTATCCCACCCTAATTGTATCTCTTTGTACCTACCTCTCTCTTTACCTCTCCCTCACTCTCTCTCTACCTACATCTCTCTTTCTACCTCTCCTTCCCTACCTCTCTTTCTCTACCTACCTCTCTCTCACACACACACACACTACATCTCTTTCTACCTCTTCCATCCTAACCCTCTCTCTACATGTACCTCTCTCCCTCCCTTCCTCCATACTTTTATTTCTAGCTACCTCTTCCTCTCTCCCAACTTCCCCACTCTCTCTCTATCTCTCTCTCCCCTTCGTCACTATTTCTCTTTATCTCTACTCACTTTCTCTTCCTACCCCTCTCTCTCTACCACTTCTAGCCTATCTCTCTCCTTCTACCTTCCTCTCTCTCTTTATCTCTCTATCGCACATACTACCTCCCTCTCTACCTCTTCCACCCTACCTATCTATCTCTACCTACCTCTCTCCCTCTCTCTCTCTCTCCATAGTTATATTTTTATCTAGCTCTCCCTCTCTCCAAACCTCTCCCCTCTCTCTACCACTCTCTTTCTAAGTTCCCTCTCTACTTCTCTCTAAATCCCTCTCTCTCTCTCATGCACACACACACATAGAGTACCTCTCTCTCTCAACTTAACCCTTCACCCATCCCTCCTATCTTACCTTTACATCTCTCTACCCACCCCTTTCTCTATCTCTAACTCTAACTCTCACACATACACTACCTCTCTCTCTACCTCTCCCACCCTACCTCTCTGTCTAACTGTATCTCTCTTTATCTTACCTCCCTCTCTCTTTACCTACCTATCTCTCTTCCTAGCTCTCCCTCCCTTCATCTCTCTCTTTCTACCTGTACCTCTCTCTCTTTACCTCTTCTTATCTCTCTCTCACACACTACCTCTCTCCCTACCTTTGTCATACTACCTCTGTCTCTACCTACCTCTTTCATTATCTCTCCCAAGTCCTCCCTCATGCACACACACACACATACTACCACTCTCTACCTCTCCCTCCCTACCTCTCTCTATACCTATATCTCCCCTTCCGCAATCTAATGCTCTATATCTACCTCTCACTATATCCCTCCTAGCTTTCCTATCTCTCTCCTTTCCTCCATATATCCCTCCCACCCTAGCCCTCTCTCTTTCTACCTCTCCCTCCCTACCTACATCCCCCTCTCTCTGCCTCTCCAACCCTACCTCTCTCTCTTTCTACCTACCTATCTATTTTTACCACTCTCTTTATCCCTCTCTTTACCTCTCCCACCCTATCTCTCTCTTTATCTATCCCTCCTCTCTACCTACCCCACTATCTTTCTAAGTCTCCCTCCCTACCTCTCTCTCTATCTTTACATCTCCCTCCCTCTTTCCCTACCTATCTCACACACACTACCTCTCTCTACCTCTCCCACCCTACCTCTCTCTCTATCTCTCCCTCCCTCTCTCTCCCTCTCTCCCTAATTCTCTTTCTACCCACCTCTCCTTCTCTCCCAATTTTCCCCCTCTATACCTCTCCCTCCCCTTTCCTCTCTACTTCTCTTTATCTCCCCACACTCTCTCTATCTACTCCTCTGAGCTCTATCTCTCTCTCACATACATTACCTCTATATCTACCTCCCCTACCCTATTTATTTCTCTACATACATCTCTCTTTATCTCTCCCTCAATCACTCTACCTACCTCTCTCTTTGTACCTCTCCCTCCTATAAGAAAGCTAAGGTAGTAGAACAACTTCCTACACTAATCTTGAGAGGAGGATAATACAAAATTTTTATAGATTTTTAGTAGTTATAAAAACTTAAATAGAAATAAACACATATATCATGTGTACCACAACATATCAATTTGCATGAGGAAAGCCCTTCTGGGAGAAAAACCCTACACTCTAAAAGTTGCCCAATATATTATCTAAAAATCACAAAGATTACAATATACTTGTAGAGCAAGCTTTTCACAAGAGGATCACCAATAAGAGATCCAAAGGAAGCATAACTACTATCAGACTCTCATAATACATCATAGTACACAACCATAATACAATGCCATCATAAAATAGGGTTTCCTTCTAGGGCAAGTTGAGCTAATAGAATATTGGCCATCAAATCTAAGACATAATGATGAATGGTCAAGATTCAAAATAATAAAATTATATAAATATTTTTCTCCTTTTGAGAGCACTTTCCTTGAGCCCCCACTAGGGCACGCTACCCTTGGACCCTAGACAGGGGGATGATCCCCCAAACCCCTCATAGGGACAGACCCCCCCACCCCCCACTGTTGTCAAATGAACAATACCTTATGTATAACTAGTAACTTATGTAATTGCAAGGTTAAGACACATTTTCACAACACCTCCCTACCTATATCTTTACCTATCCCTCTATCTCTTATACACACTACCTCTCTCTCTACCTCTCCCACCCTACCTCTCCTTCTCAACCTACCTCTCTCTCTTTATCTCTCTCTCCCTCTCTCTATTTACCTCTCTCTTTACCTCTCCATCACTCTCTCACACACAGGTACACACAAACTACCTCTCTCTACCTCTCCTACCCTATCTCTCTCTACCTGTCTCTCTCTCTCTCTCTATATATCCCTCCCTCTCTCTATCTCTCTCCTAGAACTTCCCCCTCTCTCGACCTCTCTATCCCCTTCCCTCTCTATTCTTTCTATCTCCACTCACTCTCTCTACCTATTAAAATTGATGGGGGGAATTAATGATGATATTGTGATATCTATGTCATTTACTTTGTAGTATTGTGCATATCTTGAGGAAATATATATTGATACATGGCTATATCAACAATGGTGCAATCTTGTATGAAGTTGGGCTCATTCCTTATCCTTCTATCCATCACTATACACATGTATTACAATTAACACTTGATCAATCCTATATGTGTATACTACTATACATATCCCTTATTTGAGCATTCATAACACTTATTCCCACTCACCCTATCTACCTTCTGCACCCAAAGTTGACCTAACATAAGTTTACATTATTAGGTTTTATGTGCTACTATTTAAAGGCATTTTATTCCATCTATTCAATACACATGTCTCGCCTCTCAAGAATCCTCTCTCATTCTATAACATTAAATAATAATCAGTAGTGAAACTTTTAAATTTGGTTAACATTAAAAGGAATAACAAATTTGTAATATATGGTCATTGTCTACAATATTAAATCTTTGTACACTTTTTAGGGATTTATGTAGTAAAATTTGTTCCTTATGACACAATGAAATCCCTTCAAGTTATTTTAATATATTGTTCTTCTCTAGATCTTTAAGAAGAGGGTAGAAAATTAAGATCCAGCAATAGGAAAGTGAAAAGGTAAAATAACTCACTAAGTATGGTCAAGCCCATAAGTATATAAAGAGTATATGACCATAATTTTGACCCATACTTCTAAGCTTGACATTTATAGAGTAGAAGATTAGTATAGAACTTGAGACATTCTTAGGGAAGGGAGATTGCATTTTCAAGCTACAAAGACAAAATAATCTAGAATCTTCATCAAAAACCCACATTCTTCAATCAAGAGGCTAAATATCCCTATCCACTTCGTTTGTTTCCTAACACAATAGATATACAATTATTTGAATTTCTATTACCCAAACATCATTAATTCATTCAAACTAATTTATATTTATTTATATACATTTAGTTAGATTAGCCTAAATTAACCTTAAAAGAAGAAATTATTTTATATTTACAAATATAAAGCCATATAAAATCCCACAACAATAATTCATAAAGTATTATTGACAATACATTTGATATTCAACTTGAAACATAAAAATATCACATCAACTTAAAACATCTTATTTGCATATATAGTATAAATTAGATAATTTGTACACTTTATATATGTGTGTGTGCGTCCACACACATACATACATACATGTATAAAATGTGTACAAATTATAGATGTATATCTATCTATATAGATTAATTTATACACATACATCACATATATAGATATGCGCTTAAATATGTACATACATTGAATAGAATATTTTAAAACTAATATGTTATAAGACATATATGAATACGATTAAAGTCATCTAGAAATAAGAAGCTGCACGACTGCATCCACACTTCACCTTGCGCCACGAAGCCCGGAAGCTTTAACGTCGGAAACTTGACAGACATATGACCGAGTGTGCTTTATCTTTACCGCTTTAACCGCTCTCACCCAAATGTTTCTCATCTTCATGGCTATCGCAGTATTAGATGCCGAGGCACTTTGCTTTGCACGAGCGCAGCGGGTTCAAAAGCCCCCATTTCTCTAGTTTCATCCACACGTGCTCCCCCACACAGTCAGGAAGAAAAGGAAGTAAACCATTCAGGTGGTTAAATCTGGCCTTTTTCACGGAAAACTTTGCAGCCATGTAGAAAATAGTTAAATTAGCATAGCAGCAGATGAACAAGCACACCCCAAGAACGACCCAAGACAGCTTTTCAGCATCGGTGAAAAGCATAGAATACACTGCCAGCATGAAGCCATACGCCGTAAAGGCAAAGGTGGCACAAACCAATAGGTTAGTGAGACAGAGGAACGATATCTTATCTCCCGTGGTAATAGGTGTACTCATCTGCCACATCAACACTACGAAGAGCGACAGAAAGAATGCCACGCAATCAAAGATGAGGAAAACCTTAAAGGAGGGGTTTCCAAGCAGAATCGGCGAGCCTAAACTGTTGTTTGAGTCTGATCCTTGCGGAATTGGCGATGGCGATGGTGCCATTGATCCATTATTATCATCCGTCACGAAACTGCCTGGAACAGTGAAAGCCGCCGTAAATGACATTGTCGCGAACAGCACTGCCACCACTAATTCTGTGTTGCGCCTGTTGTCAAATGTTTCGTTCAGCATCTTTATGGCATCCCCGTGCTTCTTTGCGCTCAGCTTTGGAGCGTTGTACAAGAAAGGCTTCTGCTTGGATGGATAACTAGACAGCTCTGCTATTATCTTGCCAGATTCATGGTACTCTGTGTTCTCTCTCACAATGTCGAGGGCCGTTAAACCTTCCTTGTTAACGGCAAATTTGTTTATCCCCCGTATACGCAGCAACGACTTAACCATCTACAAAATCAACACTCAAATTCAACAAATAAAAATTGATGCTCAATTGAAAATAGTTATGCTGAAAAGATTTCTCTAAGGGAAATTCTTTCCTTAATGATTTCAGATCCTATCTCCAGTGGAATTACTTTCATTAATTTCACTTTATTTTTACCTATTTCAATAGTTCACGAGATCCAGTCAAGAAATCTTACACAAACCCTAAAGGTATACTCGAACACACAATAACTGGTTAAAGAAAACAGCTTCAGTGACAACCGAAGATTAGTATAGAAAGACACTTACATTGAAGTTTTTGTTCCTGGCTGCAATGTGCAGAGGTGTGTCTCCTTCACTTATCTTTGAAAAACGGTCTTCTCCAGCCGGATCTGTGTTTCCTCTACTTGTCAGGGTCTCTTCCTCCGGAGGATTGTAAAATCCCTTGTTCACCAAGCGTGATAAGCCTACTGTTTTATTCAAGTAGTCAACAATTCGCACTTGGCTAACTTGGGCAGCTAAGTGTAGCACGTTCATTCCATACTTTGTTGGTATTTCAACAGCGTCTGGTGTCCACTTTATCAACTCTTTTACTCCATCAAGATGCCCTAATTTCGCTGCCACACAAAGCGGAGTTTCTTTGCTGAAATGATCCCCATAACACAGTTCGGGCTCAAATGTTATTAACTTCTCAATTATATCCACGTAGTTTCTTTCAACAGCTATACGCAGAGCTGTGTTGTCAAGTTTGCCCTCTCTTTGGATTAACTGCTTATTTGCATCTTTTTGAATTATTAGATCCACCAGATCTGTAAAGGAAGCATCCAAAATCATTGCCTTACGTTAGATAAGATGTTCTTCAAGAAGGGCTAAGGGTTCAAGAATGCCTAATTTACCTTTATTGAAGGGATACATACGTCAGCTAAAATAACAACAGCTCTAATTCCCTAAAAACAAAAAATAAAAATAAACACACAAATAGAGCATTTTATATAAGTTATCAACTGTAATGAAACCAAAGCTGAAGTAATAAGCTAAGAAAATCTTTGAAAAACATTAACACCTCAAACATGATAGACAAGCACGCTCGTGCCATTTGAAGTAAAGAAAATTTTGTACATACAATGACATTATTTGGTGAAATGTTTGATAACAAGGTTTAATCTATCGGCTGTGGCTAGATTGGTGTTTCAACTTGAACCATTAAATTAAGAGATGCAAAGTCCCACTGTAGCAATTAACAAATTATTTTTTATCCACAGATACTAATATAAACGAATAGATGAAAAAAGCCTGAATTCTAAAGACGATGACCTGATATTTACAGATACTATTATAAATAAATAGGTAAAAAAAGCCTAAATACTAAAAACATTGACCTGAATCTCCTCTGTTTACTGCAACAGTTAGACAGGTTCTCTTTTCCACCCTACTTTCGAGCAGGCTCGACGGACATTTGCCAAGTAGTGCCTTCGCTGTGTCTAGATTTCCGCTTTCGCAAGCTTTGAACAGAGGCGTTTCTCCAAGCTTGTTGCGGACGTTCACATCAATTCCTTTTTGTCGAAGTAGAACCTGCACAACACGGGAGAAACCTCCCTGAGCAGCCAAGTGCAGCGCAGTATTCTTTTCACCATTGGTAGCATTCACAAGCAGAAGCTGGTCTTCGGGATCGGTATCGTTCGGAGGTTCAGTATTGAGTTTCAGGAACTCTCGAACGAATTCTAGATTTCCTTCACCAGCAGCCAAATGGAGAAGAGTATTTTCCCCTCCGCGTGTAGTAACCTTGAGATCAACTGCTTTAAGTTGGGAACTATCAATTTTTGTTCCAGGGCTTACTGCGGCATTGTACGCCTTGTTGAAAGATTTCAGTAAGCCTTCTGCTTGTTGACGCTCAGCTGCCATGGCAAGTATCTGCTGTTACTGCCTTCAACACCAACCAGCACGCTTCTTTATAATCTGTTTGAACAATACCACGTTCAGTATGATTCCGTGATACCGATAAGGGCTCTATGGAATAGAATACGTGATCTCACTTTATTGGCCTGGCTTAAACGTCACACACTAAGCTTTGACTGCTTAGTGTGGACGTGCCGTGGGCCCCCCTCTTAACCGGCCATTCCAAGTGCCGTTTTTACTTTTGCCTTTCCCGTCGCCTTCACCTGCCTCCGTTTTGGTTTACCTTAGCAGATCTGTTTACCGCTGCAGTCAGCAGTCAACCGCCTAGTTCCCGCCTATGATTCAAACCAAACACAACACTGTTCCTACGCTGCAAAGTTGGTAGATGCCTGAAATAAATGTGGTCTCATGGAATGCCAGATAGCAAGATATACGCAAAATGGAATTTTTGAAAGGCTTCAGGAAATTTCAAGCAAATGCAAGTGCAGTTGTAAAGCCAGACTCCGCAACCTTTGTCAGCAGCCTCCTTGCCTGTGCGAAAATGGAACTTCAGAACAAGGTATGGAATCCATTGGAGGATTTTTTTCAGATGTTGTGGTTGCAACTACCTTGGTAAACATGTATGTAAAATGTGGAAGCATAGCCAAGGCATGTGAACTGTTTAACAAAATGCCTCAAAGAAATGTGGTCAAATGGATTGCCATGATTGCAGGATACGCAGAATATGGAAGCATAGACAAGGCACGTGAATTGACAGAATGCTGAAATGTATTATCTTGGAATGCCCTGATTGCAGATTATTCACAAATTTGCCTTTTTTAAAAGGCTTTAAGAACTTTCAAGCAAATGCAATTGGCAGGTAGGTGTTGCATGAGCTAGTCAGTAAATTGGCTTTCATTATTTTTGTTCCTCACTGCACAATGAAGTATCTGCTGCTATGTGTTGAAAATTTGCAATGTAGTGTAATTATGAGGGAAATAAATTTGGATATTTATTATTAAGAATGTATAGTGCATTTGATGGCACAAGCTGAGGTCTCTTTTTTTTTCTATGAAAATGAAGAAATATGAAACTTAAAGCTTTGATGAGTCTCCCATATAGATCAATCCACAATAATCTTGGAGATCAAGTGTATCACATATAATTTGTACAAAATGACTTTCATAAAGTTCATAGATTAACTAAATTTGAAAAAATAAATTTATCTCTATATGTCAGGTTCATCAGAATTAAAAAGTGTAAGTATGAGCACATTGTTTAGCCAAAAAGAATTTTATTTTGGTGAAGTTAAAAACTGGTTAATATTGTAGACATGTGAAACCTTTCTTTGGGTGAGAATTATTTTCCTATCTATAGAATCACGCTGAAAGAAATTAGTTTGTTATAAGAGATAGTGAGGAGAATAGGGTTGGATTTAATCATAGAGGCTTGTAGTTAATAGTGATAATGTATAGATAATTTATATTTGGTATATATTTAAGTGATTTTAAAAGTCTTATATATAATAAAATATTACATATATAATTGATAAATTTATTAATTTGTAGTAAAGTTTTAATGTTAATAATTCGAAGAGTTTGTGTTTTATTTTATTAAACAATCTATATATTAAAATTATCATTCTATTTTATATTGTTAATTCTATTGAATTTACTTAAATACGTAGACTATTTTTCATACATAAGTGAAACATATATAGAAATTACAAAAGTGTTTTTTGAACATAATTTTAATTCTTATTCATCAATATTCTCATTTAAAATGCTACATGCATATTTATATAGAATGGTTACATTTTCTAGTGTATTTCAAAAGTTTCAATCATGAATTATGTTGGCTCTTAATGATTCCATCTCCATTCTTATAAAGAATCCATTTAATGTCAAGACAAAATAAAAGATAAGTCATAACATAAAGGGTAAGATCATCATCAAATAAATAATAGTACTGGGACAATTGATAATAGTCATTAAGCTTTTTCCTCTTTGAGCACTGCCAATCCTAGGAGGGTGTTTTTATGATGATTTTAGATAAGACAAAGAAGGGGAAATAATAAGTTACAATCCATCTATTGACTAACCACACCACATAACAAAATTAAAACTATTTGACCTTAATTAGGTAGATAATAGTAGGTATGTGCATGCAACAATTGATGTGAAATAATTTTATACCTTTCAAGATGAGTACTCTTAATTGAACAATGTTTATATGCAATTTACAAATTATACCAACAAGATCCTTTTAAGATGGTTCAACTTGAATTCAATTAGAATATAAAAATGTAATGTTGAATTATATTGGTGAATAAGATGTATCAACTAATTCTAAACTACAAAACACAACTAAAAGAAATGTGTTTTAGTTTTTTTTGTCCTTTTCCATTCATAATTAGTTCCTATTTAATTGAGGAATAACATCAAAGATGAAACAATGCAATAATTTGTGTAAACTTGAAATGAGAACTATATTGTGTATTTCTCATTTCAATATAATACACAAATTTATGAATCATCACAAATTGTAGGTTTAATTTACATTCCACAATATTTCAAAGATACCCTACTTGTATTAAACAGAGTGTATTGTAAGATATTGCAATGACTTACAATGTTTTGACACTAGTAAGTCCTCAAAACAAGAATCCACCAAAAATGACATGAGGAGCTATGATGCACTCTCATGACTTCCTAAAATACCTTAGTCCACTAGGGAGACACCTAAAATATGGGGAGGAAAATCCATTACTACAACTTTTCCAAGTCGACTTACAAATGAATAAGTCTCCAAAAAATAAAAATACAATGTTTAGTTATCTACAATTAATATTTAAGTATTCTCTTGTACATGTGGAATAGATAATAGGCCAATATATTTTACATCGTATCACCATGTATTTATAGCATTCACCTCTCTCCCACTCTTAGCATATGGGTGTAGATAAACTTGGAATTTTAAGTCAAATAAAAAAAATCCCTATCTTCTCAACACTATACACTAGACATTCATTTACACAAGGGACTAGAACTATTAAAAATAAAATTGAAAGTAGATAGATATGGGATAATATATTTCAAAATAAACAAACAACAATTCTAAAAGAAGTCCAAGCCTATACATGTATTAGTTTCCTTGCCTTCATGTGTAATAAATCTACCTAACATGACTTTCCATTCTTATAAACACATGTTATTTTGAAGAAAAGGATAATACAATGATAATGCACCAAATCAAAGACATTGTGTAGGAGGGAAAAAGAAAAAGCCATCATTCTAGTTATACGCATGTCATAAGCTAGCATATAATAAAATATGTTTCCTACATGAATAAGGCAAGGCCACAAAATATCATTTTTAACTATCTTGTATTAGATAATATATTATTTAATACTTGTAGCCAATAAGACATCATATTTTATGCATATTAAATCTACCCTTAGTACAAGAACCAACATGAAACAATTGAGTAAATATTTCTTTCTTGTTGTTGCTCACACAAATGCATGGAAGAAACTATAAAATAGGGAATTTAATATTATAAAAAAAATATATATTCTTTTATATCCCCGTGCTTTACATGTGTTTGATAAGGCTAGAAATAGGGGATATGGGATGCCATAATTATGTTTTAAACATGTGATAGTTTTTCTTCACTTGATGAGAGCTAATGTTATATTAATGGCCATGGTAAATTTCCATATCATATACAAACCACGTATATTGATATAAGTAGCATGTATGGATTTGGTAGGGTTGTCCAAACCATCCAAACTTACGTACATCCATACACACATGTTGTCTCTTTCCATACTATATAAAAACCTAAACCAAGGAAAAAATGCATTTTAAAATTTCCATATAAAATAAATTCCTCTATGATGTACCTAGATTAGGCAAGCCCTCAATTTTAAAATCCATCTCATAATCCAACCAACCAATAATCACTTATATATAGCTACATCACTATAAATTATCAATATGTTTTGCCTTGTAGTAAACTGCCTAGTTCATGGACCACAAGGGTAAGGGGATTAAAAAGGGCACCAACCCATAGGTAGGAAGCCAACTCTTGCTCACCAACACCTTCTCCATCTTTTGACTCATCATTTCCCTCGCCACCATCTACAAAATCTCCAAAGCCTTCACCTCCATTGTCCCATCATTTATTGGTTTTGCACCCTTCATCTCCATCATTAAGATGTCTATGGGTTATCATTAATTTTGTGTGGTGACTATCAAGGGAGTTTGTTGCTAGAGATATTTATATATTAAAAAATATAAAAATATTACTTAAATTTGGATTATTTGGATGATTTTTTAATTAATTATTATAACTAGAGAAGATATTTATTTTTTGTAAGACCTACATCTATCTTCATTTCAAACTTACTCTTCTCAATAATAGTAGTAATTAATCAAAGCTTATAGGTGTATTAAGAAGAGCTTAGGGTTCAAGGGTTGGGTTTCAGATGAAGTTGGATAAGGTTATTGGAAAGAAACTCTTGAAAGATGGAATGGGAGGATTTTCTAGCTTCATCCAATTAGTATTAACTTGTCTAAAAGGGGAGATAGTAAGTTTAGATGAGGAGCAAGATTGTTTTAGTTACTTTAGTTGATTGTTTGATCAAGGTTGGGTTAAGGAGAAAATTATAAGTTACTGGCATTCTTTGTAGAATTATTGGTTTCTTGAGAAGAGAATGAGGCAAAACAAATAGTGACATTAGAGGCCAATGAGGAGATGGACTTAAAATGATCTATCACCTATGTACAATCATATGAAGTGGTACAAAGTATTATAAATGTTGAATATTTGTGCAAGAGATTTTGATTCTGATGCTTTGCAAAAATATTCCTAATAAACACACTCTCGATATTGAAGTTGAGAAGAAGATAGGAGATCTATGAAAGAATGCATTGATGATAAAAAATAAAATCCATCACCTTCTTATTTATGTCTTGATTGCAATGTATAATGTTGATGAAATTAACCTACAATCCTATGTTGAATTGAATGTGTTCCATGAAAAGATTTAAGTGAGATAGAGGAAGGAACCCAAAGAATAGGTAGATAAAGAGTAGAACCATTTTATGTTTTTTTTCCTTTATGAATTGATAAAGCTTAGCTATGAATAGATCATGAAAGAAATAATCAATGCACATTGATCTATAAAGGATTGAACATGCATCTTAGGATTGCTATCCAATCATACATGTATGTCAATGTTTAACATGATGAACTATGGTTCCTATGGATGATCTATTATAGCCAAATATATTATGCTATGAAAGAGGTTTAAGGTTTCATCCCCCAATGCATAAGATGATATGATAATAGATAGCTAGCATTGCATTAATGACAATTCTTGAACTAGGTGGTAAATGATAGTACTAGGGACATAGGTTGGGACATGGAGGGCAGGAGATGTAAAATAAATCTTGTTTTAGTAAGAGTATGGAAAGGGTTGTGAGGTTAATGGTAGGATAGGAGAGGGAGTGACAATAGTGGTAAGAGAGGATCAAGCAAGATAAGTGAAGGGTAAGGGTTGAAAGGGTGGCACATCTAGGGGTAGGAGGTAAAGTGGTTGCCTAAAGGGACATGATCATAGTTAAAAGGAGGAATGAAGAGAGAGACATAAAGGTAGTAATGTGTGTTGGATGAGGAGTAGGCATGGAAATTCAGGTGAAGGAATATGGAGATGTAGGAAAAAGAAAATAAGCTGGCTCTAAGAAGATTGGGATGAAGGTAGGATAACTCAACTATGAAGAGACATAAGTGTGGACAATATATCCTATACCTTGTAATATCTCTGGCCTCTCAAGATGGGCGATGATGATATTTGTTAAGGAGTGGGTGACATCATCAAGTAGGCTACTTTGGAGGAGAGACAAGTGGTGCTCAATTTTGGTGAGTGACAAATTTTGAATCATCTAATAGGGATTTGTTATCAAAGTGGGTCATCATTGTGAGACATATAGAGTGGAACAACATGTGGGGTCGATGACAATAGAGGAAGGGTAATGGAGGAAGGAAAATAAATGGATAGATTTAAATGACAATTCTTATAAGAGATAATGTGTGAGGAAGGGATAGTCAAAGAAGGAAGGCTAATAATTTATATTAAAGAACATCGAAATGATTCATTCTCATATACTATACAAAATTTGAGTAGAAAAGTGTAGAGTTTTTATTTTTAGGTGAAAATAAAAGACAAAGATAGTAGTGTATTAAATGGACACTAACCTAATTGTGATAAGGTCTATATGTTGTGACTATGTTTATGTTTACTCAAAAAAAGTTTCGTTGAATGATGAAAAATTAAAAATTCGAAGTAGAATTAACTAAATTTTAAACATTAGAATGAGAGTTTGTTGTTTATAGAGATATATTAATTTGAAGATGAAGAAAGGAATAAACAATGAAGGTTAGGACTAACATCAAGTTCACTACAGTTCACATGCCTTGGCTATGCTTCCACATTTTGCATACATGTCTACCAAGGTAGTTGCAACCACAACATCTGAAAAAATTCCTCCAATGGATTCCATACCCTGTTCCGAAGCTCCCATTTTCGCACAGGCAGGGAGGCTGCTGACAAAGGTTGGGGAGTCTGGCTTTACAACTACACTTGCATTTGCTTGAAATTTCCTGAAGCCTTTCAAAAAACCCATTTTGCGTATATCCTGCTATCTGGCAGTCCATGAGACCACATTTATTTCAGGCATCGACCAAACTTTGCAGCGCGGGAACAGTTTTGCGTTTGGTTTGAATCATAAGCGGGAACTGGGCGGTTAACTGCTGACTGTAGCGGTAAACAGAACTGCTAAGGTAAACGGAAATGGAGGTAGGTGAAGGCGACGGGAAAGGCAAAAGTAAAAACGGCACTTGGAATGGCCGGTTAAGAGGGGGCCCCACGGCACGTCCACACTAAGCAGTCAAAGCTTAGTGTGTGACGTTTAAGCCGGGCCCACTTTATTGGATAGGGAAAGTGAATGTACACATCTTTCACTTCAGAAATTCCACTACATTAGTGGGAATTTCACTTTTTCTTACGTTGGAATCAGATAAAAGATGTGACAAGGTGCAAATAATTAGTGTTAATTAGCTTTGATTTGGGCGCAAGCAAATAGTCTTAATTAGCCTGGATTGGGTTCAAATAATATGACTATGAGCTGTTATGCTAGAATGCTTTCATTTTTTTTATTATATCGTCTATATGCCTTGGAAAATATAAGCCTTCAACTAGACACATCGGACCCACTATAAAGTTGCTACCTACAGATACACAATCTCTTCTCATTCGCTACTCTTTTCAGCTGTCTACAAAAGATAATACATGGCCTTAGTTCAAGGACTACTCAAAAAGATGTGGAAAAAAATATGACTGGGAGATTCCATCGACAACACTAGTCTATTCCGAGGAAAATAGTACTCGACGTGATTCTGGATGTATTTTGCTAGAATGATTTGATTTTGTAATCAAATATAAGATTTGACGCTAACTTGACTTTAATATGACTTTAATATGACTTGACTTTAACTTGACTTTAATATGACTTGTTACACTTTTATATAATTCTTTATGAAATTTGCAGGCCCATCCAATTCTCATTTAGTTTGGGGTTATTTTTCATTGAATGGATAATTATATAGTAATAAATTACCCAATTTATCTAAAATTAGATTTGATTTTTGATCTCTCATTTATATTTATTTATATTATTTATTATATTTAGCACATTTTTTATTAAAATATTTTTTCTTATCTTTAATGTTAATTTCATTTTCTACTATATTTACTTTCTTTTGCAATTTCAGTCTTATTTGTGAACTTTATCTTTCCTATCGAAATAGATGGCTAAAACAATATAGAATGGCTTTTTGTCTCTTGAAATAACTAAAAAAATAGATTGACAATCCTCAGTTAAGCCTTCTAAATTTAAGTTTCTTGTATCTTGGGTGTATTTGAATGTCCACCTAATCTTTAAGGAGATAAAAATATTTTTAAACTCATGAATAGAGATTGTTTTGTGAGAATGAAAATATATTTTTCCAACATTTTCACCCATATTAAGAATTTATTAATGATAAAATTTTATTTAATCAATTACACTCAATCATTAAGAACTACATTATCCATGTAAACAATGATTTTATTGTATTTTAATCATCAATATTTTATTAAAAATAAAAAATGTTCTAAGGGAGAGGGGCCTATAGTGGGCCACCCTAATTTTGCGCTTCTCAAAGTCCTATGTGAAAATTTCAAATCACTCCCAAATTTGTACAACTTATTTGCCAAGTCCCCTACTTATAAAAATTGGTTTCAAGGCCACATTAGCATGCTTTTTGTCAAGGTATCCAAAAAGGCCCAAAAAAAAGGTAGAGACCGATAGTGGGTCACTAAATCATGAATTATTGGTGCACTAATGTTGCATCACATGATTTGTCAATTTGTGTACTTTATGGATATTAAGTGTAAGTTTATTTGATATTAAGCCTACCTGCTATGGGGCCCATTCAGACCTACTTCTATACCCACCATTGGACCCCTACCCACTATGGACCCCATTCCCTTACCAATTTTTTAATATTATTGATTATTTCAGAAGAATCCTATTTATGCTCTTCATTCTTATATATGATGAAAGGATTTAAACCCCATAATACTTCAAGACCCCAACTCAAAAGAAGTACAATCAAGAATTTGTATAGTGGGATTCAAAGAGAATAGAATTATAACATCAAAATTATGTAAGGAAACTCTTATTTCAACTTATAACACATTTCAAATAGGTTTAAGTAATGGACGGGTAAAATCCAAGATATTAATTTTTTTTTTTATCACAAGCCACCTGGAAGCATAAGATTTCTTTATCACAAGCCACGTAGAAGCATTGGTTTGGTAAAAGATTAACTAATTTTCTTATTCATAAAACTTATATTGACATAAAAGAATTTGTCAAAAAGACATGGATAAATTAATACAAAAGAGATTCCAGCGAGAAAATTAATCTGATTACTATGAAACTTGGAAAAGATTGGCAACATTACAGTGATTGATCACTCTAGTTGTTCACCCTCAGCTTCCATGATTCTTGTTTGTTGATGTCACCTTTAATGTTAGTCAACACATTTCTCTATAATATCATTAAATAGTAGGACATACAATATTTATACTATGAAATGAATATGACTCTACAAATTATAATATGTGGACATTGTTTAAAGATAAGAGACAAAATGGGTTTGGTGCTTAGCTAAGTTATCGAAATAGGGCGAGGAAGAATTCTGACGGATGGAGTTTTGGTCTGCAACTGCTAGGAGCCAAGCTAGGGCATCCGAGCCCTAGCTCGTGTTTGCTTTCTCTATTTGTATGAAGGTTGGGGTGGGTGTCTACTTTGTTCTGTGGGGGGGTTAATCTTTTTGCTACAGCTGTTCTTTGAAGCTTCGGTCTGGTTGTGTTTGTCCATTTTCCCTATGCGTGAGGGTTTCCTCTGATCTATTGTGTCTGGGGTCAGATCTCTCCTATGCTTGTCCATCCTGGGCCTTTTGGTGGCCATGTCTCAGAGTGAGCCATCTAGGGTTGTGCCCGACATGGATTTTCGTGCTGCGGTGCGCTTGAAATTGCCAAGACAAGGAGCGAGGGTTTTTGAAAACACTCTGTTCTCTCCGAATACAGGGCCTATGGAATCAAATTCATCTGGTGGATCTCAGATCTCGAAGATTAATGGTTTCCTTGAGCGTTGCAAAGAGAGACCTAAATTGGTGATTCCGATTGAGATGATTGCTGAGGATATTGAATATTATTCAAAGCATTCTCTATACTACATTTTTTTGGGAATGAGAGTGTCTCTTCAATTTTTGGAAACTTGGGCTCGGAGGACTTGGGAGCCAGAGGGTGAAATGGAGGTCATGCTGCTTGCAAATAATTTTTTCATGGTCACATTTATCTGCTTGGCTAATCGCAATAGGGTTTTTGAGGGTGCCCCTATTTTCACAACCAGGTTGGATTGTTCGTCAAGCCATGGCATGCAGGCTTTAATCCCTCTAAGGAGCTTCTGAATCATGTTCTGGTATGGGTTCAGTTGCCAAGATTTCCAATTGAATGTTGTCATGAGGATGTTCTACACATGCTTGCTTCGATGCTTGGGAAGTTGGTGGGGTCTTTGACACAAACCCTAGGTAAGAAAGTAATTACTTTTGCTTGAATTTTTGTGGAAATTGATTTGAGTAGACCTTTGCCAGATGCTCTAGATATGTGTGTGGGTTCCCATTCTTGGGTGTAGAAATTGGATTATGAGACCCTTCCTTTTCACTGTCACCTCTGTCATGAATATGGTCACCTATTGCGTAGATGCCCAAAGGCTAAGCTGGTGGTGCCTTAGCCTCCACCTCCTCCTCGTAACACCCCTAATGCTGATAAGGGGAAGAATCCTCTATCTGTTGAGGGGGAAAATGCTGAGGGCTATGTTCCTGTTAAGGCTCGTAACCAGAATAGAGGTCAAAAAAGGACATTGATGGAGAGACAAGATGAGGATACTTTTAACAAGTTTGAGGTCTTGGATGATTTGGGTCAGTAGGAAGTTAATCCAGGGTTAATAAGTGTGGATCCGGGTGTGGTGGGTTCTAGCCTGGTGGATCATACTTACATTACTCCTCCTGCTCCACAAGAGGAGTCTACCATGCCTATGGTCATCTCAGGAGTTGTTGGGTCCAAATGTTGAGTTGGGGAAGGGGGATTGAGGCACTTCTTTTCCCACACGAAATGTTGAATTGGATGTGGCTAAGAGTAGCAAGCCTTCTCCTCAACTGGGCATTTTGCAAAAGGATGGCAAGAAGGGGGGGTCAGAGAAAAGCGCTAAACTTGGTAGGAAGAAAGATTTGGAAAAGATTAAGATGATGGGGGAGACTTTGGTGGAGTCAGGGTCTTTCAAAACCCTGGATTCTCATTTTTCAACTCCTTTTAAATGATCATTATTTCATGGAATGTAAGGGGCTTAAACAGTGGCCCTAGACAAAAAGTTGTTTGTGAGTTGGTAAGAAGTCATTCTCCTGATGTTCTTTTTCTTCAGGAGACCAAGTTATTTGTTGAGTGCATGATGGGTTTAGCTCCTAAGTTGTGGAAGAATGGTCAATGTCAGTGTCTTAGGGCTCAGGGATCCTCAGGGGGTGTGGCTTGTTTTTGGAACCCTCGAAAGATTCAGCCTTTTTGGTGGTTATCCTTCAAGTCCTCTTTATCCATGGTTGCTTTGTGTACTGAGTCGAGAGAGTCTATTCTTTTCTCCAATTTTTATGCACCTATTGATTTCCAGGGTAAACTTCTTTTATGGACAAATATCCATTTTGTTCGTAGCCTATTTCCCTATCATCCATGGATCATTGCAGGTGACTTTAATGCTATTACTGAATTAGTTGAGAAACGAGGTGGTATTACAAGACTAGAGCCTTTTGCGTTGTTATTTCAGGACAATATATCGGCTCTCAATCATGTTGATATCAAACCTAGCAATGGTCAGTTCACTTGGAACAACAGAAGGGTGGGTGACAGTTGCATTATTGAATGTCTGGATCGTTTCATGGTCTCCTACTTTTGGGTCAGGGGAATGTGGTCTTCTAGTTCTGAGATATTAGATTGGAGAGGTTCGGATCACTAGCCAATAAAGCTAGTTATCTCTTCTACTCAGGTACCTCAAACGCCAACCTTCAAATTCCAGCTAATGTGGTTGTGGGACCCTGACCTTTATGGATGTGTTTCTGAATGGTGGAGGTATGGTAGACCTGCTTATGGTACTGCAATGTATAATTTTTCTAAGCTCCTTCAATATGTTAAGTATCAACTTAAACGGTGGAACCGACAATGCTTTGGAAACATTTACCATGTGAAGCTTGCTGCACAAGCTAAGTTGAATGGTATTACTAGGTTAATTAGGGAGGATGGGGTGTCTGAGGATTTGTTGTGGGATGAGGCTAGGGCATTGAAAGCTCCAGAGGAGTGGGAGCTGAGGGATATCTACTGGAAACAAAAAGCTAGGATTGAGTGGCTTCAGGAGGGAGACAAAAATGTTGCCTTCTTCTTCAATTCAGTGAAGGCCAAGCATCACGGTAATTCTATTTCGGCTTTGGTTCAACTGACAGGGGAGAGGTTCTTTCTTCTACTCAAGATATCTCAAATGAAGCTGTGGAGTATTTTTCTTCTTTATTCAAGGAGGACTCACAGGGGGACTCGATTGATGAGGCTTTGGTCCTATTTTGTATTCCTTCTTTGGTCTCTTCAGAGATGAAGGAGCATCTTATGAGTGATATTTCGCTGGAGGAGTTGGAGAAGACTGTTTTCCAAATGAAGAAGGGTAAAACTCCTGGTCCATATGGTTTCCCGATTGAGTTCTTCCAAGAATTTTGGGGGATTATCAAGCTGGATTTATTGGTAGTTGTTCAAGAGTCTCAAAAGAATAAGCAAATGCTTTAGGCCCTAAACTCTACCTTCCTTGCTCTCATCCCTAAGGGTGATGGGGCTGATCGGTTAAGTCAATTTCGCCACATTTCTCTTTGCAATGTTATTTATAAAATTATCTCTAAGTTGATTGTTGATAGGTTAAAAAAGTGGCTTACACTATTTATTTCTGAGGAACAGAGTGGTTTTGTGGCAGGCCGCCAGATTTTAGATGGAGCGGTTATTGCTACAGAGACTATTCATTCTATGGCCAACTCCAAAGATAAGGCTATGTTCATCAAGTTGGACATGGCTAAGGCTTATGATAGAGTTCGATGGTCCTTACTCTGAAAGGTTTTGGGGGCCTTTGGTTTTGAGGAGGATTGGATTAGCTTGGTTATGAGCTGTGTGACTTCAGTTTCTTTCTCTATTTTGATTAATGGGGAGCACTCCGAACTCTTTGGTGCTTCTCGAGGTTTATGACAGGGTGACCCCCTCTCTCCATACTTGTTTCTTCTTTTGGTGGAAGGTTTGGGACGATTGATAAAAGGAATGTGGAGGGGGGCTTCATTCAGGGATGGTAATGGGGAGGTGGCTTACCGGTACAATCTCACTTACAGTTTGTGGATGACACTGCTTTGATGGGCATGGCTACTATTAGGGAGGCTTCAAACATGCGCAAGGTGTTGGATGTTTATCTTGGGGCATCAGGCTAGTTAATTAATGAGGGAAAGTCTTCCATTTTTTTCTTCAATACTGCAAACTCCATTCAAAGGATAATTGCTCACATTCTCAGATTTTAGATTGGGGATATCCCGTTGTTATACCTTGGGATTCCTATTTCGGTTGGTAGGTAGTCTAGGGATTCTTGGCAGGCTATTCTGGAAAATTTTTGTGTCAAAGTCACTCACTGGACCCTTCGCTGGCTGTCTTTTGTGGGTCAGGTTCAAATGCTCAAATTTGTGGTTCAGGTGGCGCCGATGGGTTTTGTTAGGGATCTTGATTCCTTAGGAACGAAATTTTTATGGGCTGGTAGTTTATTGTCTTCCAAGTGGATTCTTGTTAGATGGGATGCTGTATGTAGCCCAAAATAGTTTGGTGGTCTTGGGTTAAGGCAGTCGTTGCTGTCAGGTATGGCTTTGGCTGCTAAATTGTATTGGTGTTGGTGTGTGGAACAAGACTAGGTGTGGGCTAGAATTTTGACTCAGAAGTACTTTCTTGGGATTCCTCAAAATGATATCCCTCGTTACAGCTTGACGGGTAAGGGATCTGTGATTTGGAATACTCTCAAGAAAGGGGCTACGCTTGTTAAGGGTGGCTTATTCTGGATTTGCAAGAGCGGGTCAGAGGCCCATTTTTGGCATGACGCTTGGGATGGTCACCCTCCCATTGTTTCTCAGTATCCTCATTCGCTTACTTTGTGCCAGAGGTTCTGTGAAGCTAGATGGTCAAGGGTGTGTGACTTTAAGTCTCTTTCTTTTCAGGGGCAGTTGGTGTAGGCAAGATGGAAGAATCCTGAGGAATGCCTGTTGCTGGTATGAAGGAGGAGTGCGCTGAGCTTCATTACATTCTTTCTTGTCGAAGTTGTAGCTCCCTTGTGGATGAGGATGTGTTGGCTTGTTTCCTAATCCCAAGGGTGCATACACCATTTCTCCTAGGTATCAGGAGTTGCTTTCCCAATAGATTGAGGGGGTGGAGGTTAATTGGTGGAAGAAAGTTTAGAATAAGTTTTCTTGGCCAAAGTGTAATTGCTTTATTTGGACTTTGGCTTGGAATAGGTGTTTGACTTGGGATAATATCCGGAAGAGAGGTTTTTCAGGCCCATCTAGGTGTGTTCTCTGTGGGTGTGGGGAGGAGGACTCTCCTCACTTGTTCTTCCGTTATTCCTTCACCTTACAGCTCTAGCATTTCTGGTGGGTTGTTTGGAAAAGCCCTTGCATTCATGCCTCCTCCCTGGTGGAGTTTTGGAATAGTCTAGGGAGGCACCCCTCCTCGGCCTCTTTCTTGCAGGATGTTTGGTATGTTGGTCCTATCTTTTTGCTTTGGCAAGTTTGGTTGGAAAGGAATCAAAGAATCTTTCAAGGTGAAAATTTGGGGATTCAACAGGTTTGGTTTAGAATTGTGGGAATGATCCAGGAGACAGTTGAAGCTAAAGGTGAGATTGTGTTGCCTTTAGAGAAAGGAGATGCTGATATGGTTGATCGGTGGTGCATTCAGGGGCTATCTTCGACATATGCTTGTGTTAGGAGAGGTAGACATGTGAAGCAAAAAGTTCAAAGGGTGGGGAGTTGATTGCCCCCTCCGGTTGGCTTTCTGAAGATTAATACGGATGGCTCATCTAGGGGAAATCTTAGACCCACTGGGATTGGTAGGGTTGGTAGGGATTCTTCAGGATTGGTGGTATTTCTTTTTTCCGCTAATGAAGGGATACAAACTGTCAACAGGATGGAAGGCTTGGCTATCCTCTATGCCTTGAAGCGGGATTATGCTTTAGGGTGGTGTAAGGTTATTTGTGAGTCTGATTCTTAGGTCTTGGTCAATTTACTTTAGGTAAAGAAGATTTCTGATGTTAGCTGGCAGCTGGCTATGATGGTGCAACAAATATTACATGTTAGCTCTTTGATGGAGTCGGTGTCTTTTGTCCATATTCCAAGGGAATGGAATAGGGCAGCTGATTGTTTGGCCAAATGGGTGTCAGAGAATATTTATGGTGGGAAGATCGATGGGTGGGAGCAGGTTGCCCGTGAGTTACGTTAGGATTTGGAGAGGATTCTTGTTGAGGATGGGAGTGGTATTGGGGAAGGGTGATTTTGTTCTTGGTTTCTCTGGTGGTTTCTATTGGTTCTTGGGGCTTTGTCCCTTTGCTTTTATGTAATGCTTTGTTCTAATTTTCAATAAAGTTTTTACCCCTTTTTTTAAAAAAAAAAAGAGACAAAATGGGCATATCTATCAAATATAAGTGAAAAAAATATAACAACATGGAGATTCCATCGATAACATTAGTCCCATAACTACAACACTCTCAAAAGAGGGCCAACCTTTATAGTGATTGAATTTTTTCTGTTGTTGCTATCTTCAAAATGAGCTAACAATTCTCTTTAAAATATTATTACATAATGAGATAAATTTGTCATGGTGGTGAATTTTTGAATGATGAATTATTGACAGTGAATTTTCCTAGAACCATTATTATACTATGCATTATTATACTGTGCAATGGATACGGCTCCACATACTAGAATAATAGACTCACTTTAAAGATAAAGGAGGAAATTGGACATCTCGTCAAACAGACCTAGAAAATATATGACAGAAAGGAGATTCCATTAATAATATTAACCCCATGCCTATGACACTCACAAAGATTGCCAAAGTTATAGTGATCGGTCACATTGTTTGTTGTTCACCATCATTTTCCCTGACAGATCCAAAAAAAACTATAAAACAACCCATTTTTACAAGGCCAAGAGAAATATAGATATATCCAACAAGAGAAAAATGGGTATATGCGGAAAAAAATAGATTGAGAGGAGATTATATTGAGAATATTAATTCCATGAATGTGAAGCTCCCAAAAGAGTGGTAGTGATCTTTCACTTTGGGACTTGTACAACTATTGTTTAGTTGGAATTACAACTTTTTAAAAGTTAAAATTAGGTCTTAAATTGACGATTTTGAAATTTATTAGATGTTATAATGTGAATTATATACTAATAGGAAAATGTTATTAAATTCTAATGTATATAATTTATTATAAATTAATTTAGATTAGTAAATGATATTTGCGGGAGTGATAAATTTAGAATTAAATATTAAGTTAGAGAAATTAAATGTAAGGGAGAATTATATTTAGCTTTATAATTAATGAAAAGGAATGTTTGATGATATATATATTGGATGTATCTTTTGCTCGAGATTACATGTTAAATTATATTTTTTCAATTCATCCACTAGTTAGATCATATGTATATGTGTGGATCTATTATACTAACTAAAAATTTAATCCTATTCGTTGCACACATTTATTTTCTAATTCACTCAATTTCATATTGTCTACCCTAAATTGTATAGAATAATAGTATTTAAGAATACCTTTGGGAGACTCTCAAATCATAAGGAAACAATTAAGCTAGGTCAATGCTAAAAAATTCTAGCTTTATACTCATGCAAGTGATAAAATAGAAACAAGTAGGCATGCAAGTGTCCTTCATGATTTTTGATGTAAATTTTGTTCTTTCTATTGTACCAATTGAAGTCGCATTTCAATGATTTCTCTTTCCACACTCTAAGAATTTTAATGATTGTAGAGTAGAAAAGGATGTGAATTATTACTGAAATGAATTTATTTAAATGCTAAGACACAAATAATGTCATACAAGTGTACACCTAGTTAGCTCCCAATGATTTTTAGAAAAGTGTAGGAGTTAAAAAAATTAAATTTAAAATTTAAGAATTGTGGGGCTAGATTTGTCATTATGGGAGCATTAAAATGCCCACATAAAAGACCTTAGACATAGAAAATGTAATTTTTCAAGCAACAATCAGATGGGTGGAAATTATGGTCAACGATGATGTGAACATGTGGCTATTGGTGTAGATAAGGTCACTAAATTTTAATGTGTTTAAATAGGTGGATAGGTGTGGATTCTTGTGATAGGATAATGGTGGATTGATGATTCTTGTGGTAACTATCAAAACTATGGGCTGGAAATGAATCTCAAGGAATATGGTTGCCCCTAGCCCAAGGAAATAATAAATTTGTTCTACCCCTCAATGACTAGAAACAACCTTGTAGGTACATAGGGAATTGTGATCAGGCATATGTCATTAATATGGTATCTAATAACATGAGCACACAAAGGGAAACATAAAGTGATATGTCTCTAATTATGACATAGGAATATATGTTGGGAAATTTTTCTTGTACACCTTTTATAATAATATAATAATGTTAATAATTTAAAAATAAATATTTAATTTTAGCATCTTTTAGATATGTGGACACCATAATAGGTTAGGAATTATTGGGGATACTTGTATGTTGCATGAGACATTGAGATAATCATTTAATGTGAGTGATATATTGTGAAAAAAATTGAGAAAATTCAGTATCAACTATTTAATTTGGGGTTCATGGTTTAATGAACCCATGGTTTTAATGTCCATAGTTAATGTAATACCACCTAGTGGTTTTGTGTGAGTTTATTTTATAAAAACAAACACATGAATATTTGTTAAGGTTTCCTTATTGTCTATAATTAAATTAAGTATCTCTTGTAGATTATAAATGTAAGTGGACAAAGCATGGATTGGGATGTGTAGCTACATATTTCTTATTTTATTGTTCACATGGATGAATGCAACAAGGGTGCTTGATGCTTCAAAATCTTACATGAAGACTCTACGGGTTTATTATTTATCTTATTTCTTGAGATAATACATTGAGTTGTGTGGGTGATTTTGGTTGTTGAGGTTTTTCCTTGAGAAGGTTTTTGCATGGTACAACTAGAGCTATCTTGTGGTATGTTTTAAAATATTTTGAATTGTGAATTATAAATACTCAATTTTCATTTATTTCTCTTATCATGGTTATGCCAAAATTATATATTATTTATATAATTTTTCCTTCATTTGGTACTAAAGAATAATTATTGGGTTATGGGAGGAGATATATTTCTATTTTTAAACCCTCGGTGCAAGTGAATCTCGTGTATAGTTGAATACATTGTCTTATAGGAAATTAATAAAGGAATTAAAAAATTTAGGTTTTTTTTGTAGATCTAATGTTTTTTTATTTGGAAAATAGATTTAATAATATTGATTTATGATGGTTTTAGAGGTGAAAAATTATAGATGACCTCTTAGACAAAAATAGACCTCATCATTAAATCCAAAAGGTACAAAATCATATAAATAAAAATAAAAATTGTAGCTTCATAAATTGTCACCCTTGACTATTTCACACTATGTTTTGCTCCCCCTTAATTAATTGGACCTAATTGAGCAAGTAATTTCCTAAATTATGGATTCCATTGCCAATTTGTATATTTACCAACAAGTTTTAAGCTAAAAACAAATGCATTCATTTAATAGTTTGGCCCCAACTCCTTAATTTCCAAAAATAGGTCTAAGACACTAGCACCTAGGGTGCCTATTTATCCATATTTTGGCTCCAAATTTGAATATGTTAGAGGTGGCCTTTTATTATTTGAATTTTAAATATCTATTTTTGGCTATCGATATTTAATTTGGTGGTAAATTAAAATAATTGCATACAAATACCTAGTTATTTCATCATTTAAATTGAACAAGAAATTATTTGAGAAATTATTATCAAGAAGCAGTATTAAGCAAGTCAAGAGAAAAAATTTAATGATTTATTGCAACAATTCAAGATCCAAGCATCATGTCAAAGTGTATGTGAGTTTTTTCATGTTTATGTTATCATTATTTTTGTGAAGACTAACCCTTGTAGATCTCCAAGAAAATCAAGAAAGTAATATCCAAAGCCTTGAGGAGATCTACATAACTTTAGTCCTTCAAGGAAGCCATTATTGAGTGGTGAGTTATAGTCCATTGGTGATTCATAATTTTTGTTATCATTTAACCTTATCCCTCAAAAATATAGGTTGTCTTTAATTAGCATTTCCATTATGCAAGTGGAAACACTAACACAAGGTTTGACTAAGGCAAACCCCTATATGGCACAACCCTTCCTCTCTCTTTGAATGTGTAGGTTTCAGGTTTGAATAATATTGGAAGAAGCTTGAAGATCAACTATTCATTATTGCAATAAAAACCCTACTCCTTGACATCTCATGAAAGCTTAGTTATTTTAGAATCTAACAATGATTTGACAATGCGACAAGTGAAGAACAAAGGATCTGATCTACCACCAAAGAATTGTGAAATCATATCTGAATTATCCCTATTAGGACATAGGTTCCTTAGGTGCCTCGATCTTTCCAAAATAACTCCAAGTTTATACCGCAGTTGCACAGTGTCCTGCTTAGTCCATTTCTACAGTCTTTTTCTATCTGTTACTTTCTAGAGCTATTGTTTTACATAAAAATAGTCATTTGCATCATTAGATTAATTAAATCATTGCATTTAATCTTTAAGGTCATTTCAGATTTGGCCAAGGATAGGTTGACTCACCTTTCAAGTTGTAAGTCAATCATATATCTTGTCCAAATCCATCAAACCCCCATCCACAATCATACCATTTCATCATCTCTCCTTCTTTTAATGAAATCAATGAAAAAGTGTCAAACAACATCCTAAAAAGGGATAGGGGTTCCCTTTTTCACAATTTCAAAAATTAATAGGTACCCTTTGCAAAAAAATTAGCCATTTTTATTTGAATTTGGAGGAATTTGGCACTATTGCAATCCCTAAATTTTACATTAACATATATACATTTGCATGAACCATGTAGGAATATGTTGTATAGTTATAATTATTTTATTGCATAGTTGACATCATTAAGGAATATTCGTTATAGTCTAGTTCACCTTGGTATAGCTAGTAGAAATTTTTTAAATTATTTTATTGAACTCTGCAAGTGTGTTGATGAACATTACCAATGGGATTTTGGAAATATCTTTTGAGGGGCCAAACTCTAGTTATATGTTATTGAAGCATATTTTTTGATCCAAAGGTCATGGTAAGAAAACTTCTAATCATAGGGCACATAATCCCCAATGGGTCAATTTTTACCTACCCACCACTAGAACTTTATTTGAGATTATTTTACCACCAAAGGAACTCCACAACTTTTTTGATCCATTACCTATTTGGCACCACCAACCCTAGCCATGTTAGTGTAAATTTTCATTTTCCTAATGTATTATTTATATTCCCTTAGTGCTAAGTTCTTCCTACAACTTTATTAATCTTTCTTAGGTTAATAAAGTGAACTTATTTAATTAATAACTAGTGGATAAGGTGTTTTTATGTCAACATACTAAAAGGGAGAAGCATTTACTATTTTTAGATCACATGGTGGTCACTCCCTATTGGATGGATTCTCCGTCTCCATCCTCTCCCTAGTTCTATATAAACTCACTACCTATGTTGTATTTTCATTGATTCATGTTGATTCATTCAATCATTCTTCCACAAATTCTCTTTGATCTTCTAATGCAATATTATCATGTTGCAATTGGCACATCACTTGAAATCATGGGTTTGTAATTATGTTATTTTATTTATAAATTTATAGCTTATTTCTCTCAAACAAATATCATGGTTGTTCATTTGTTTAATATTTTTTGCATGGTATTAGAGTTTCAATTTTGAGAATTTTGGGTACTTGGATTCTTGATTAAGAGATTGAATTTTTCTGTGTGATATTGTAAATTCTTATATGAATAAATTTTTTTTATGAATATCTATTAATCTCATATTTTGCATGTATGTTTATGGTGAGATCTAGTGATTGTAGCTTTTCTAGTTAAGTGGAAATAGTTTTACTTTTCCAACATGTCTAGGAGGCTCAAGAAAGTCATACTTGGATTTTGTTTCACTCAATTTGGTCACCACATGATAGTAGAAAATTGGGGTTTGAAGCTCAAATACAACAAACAATTTTTTTTGATGAATATGTGTATATAAAAAATACACATATTCAACAACAAAAATTATTGGAACACTTTTAGCTCAAATAAACCTTTCCATTATACTTAGAAGGCCAAATAAATCAATTTTGATATAAATTTTTCCTAATTTTACTACTACGAGCATTTGAGGCAAAAAATTACTTGGGAGGCCATGTGGTACATTTTGTAGGTTTGTACAATGTACTATTCATAATGACGAAAATATGAATAAAAGTGTTTTAAACCACTATAAGTGATAAAAATTGCATATAGTGCTAAGAATTGAGTGTTTAAGCACCAACATATTAAGTGTTGGGGATTTAAACCCATGAAGGAGACCTCAAAATCAAAAACTTAAGAACCATCAACAATCTATACACCACATGGAAAAAAATCAGAAGTAGTCCCAAATAAATCTGTTGAGTAGGAAAAGTAATCCTAGATCTAATTAGGTTAACTAGGATTATCTCCTTTTTACTTGACTCAACATTAAACATAAACCAACTAAGGTTTGCTGATAAATTTGATGTATGATTTGAAAATCCTATTTTCATGTAGCCATATATTTAAAAATGTAATCTATAGAAAGGTGAAAATGGAAAGTTAAAGAATAGACCTAGATTTGAGAAATGATGACAATGAGGAACTTGTGACTAAAATTTGGGCTTCATTTGCAAGTACAAGGGCATATTGCACTCCAAACTAGATTTCTTCATTTTTGGATCTACAAATTTTGGATTGTAGGTTGCAGTCTACACTATGCTTTCCTGAACTATCATTTACTAAAACCTTTAGATCTAACCTACACACATGAAAATAGGGGGAAAGGTTAAGTTGTATTGGGGATTTCCTAAGTCAATCCTTGTGTTGGTATTTATACCTCCACATACAATGATTGATGATGATCAAGAGGAAATTCCCTAGGCTATAAAAAGGCCAAAAAACTAATAATTGACTAAAATTGATGAATAACAAATGATAATCTTACCTTGATGTGAAAACCATGAAAGAAGAGATGTCACACACAAGCTGATTGGTGGATGCCCTGATTTATTGATAGACCTAGAAAAGGTTAATTCATAAAACATAATGGATTGTTACAACTAGCGTGTAAAGGATAACTCAATTCATCTTCACAAAATGGCATGATTAATCATAATAGCTCCTTGCACATAATTTGCTTCATTATTCTTGATGTATTGCAACTTGAACTCGATTGATGAAAGTGTTGTAATAATGCTTCTAAATCTACCCTTGACTACTCTTGACTAGTTTTAGGATCTTTAAATTGCTCAATAACAAGTGTTAGGATTAAAATGGCGAAAATACCTTGTATTTATATGTAATTTTTCTAATTTTTTAGAAATAAAATACAGATGGCCAAAATAAAATTTGAAATTCAAATGATAAATTATTGACACCGACATATATGCATTTGGAGCCAAAAGAGGTGGTTTAAGGTGTAGGGCACCCTAGACTAGATCAACCCTTTTTGGGGTCTAAATGTTTGCAACATGAGCATGTTGTTATATGGTGTTTTCATTGATGGCAACCCATTGCAAAAATGTAGAAGTGTTGTTCTGAAGAAGATCAAGTGTTTTGGAGAATTGACTAAGTCCCAGTATGCACATTCAATAATCAAAGGAACAATTTTGTGGTTCACATTGCTCCATAGAACATCATCATGTCATGTGGTTTTGAAGTGTTTTTGTGATGTGTTTAAGGATTCTACATCCAAATTTTCAAGGTTTTATGCGTTCTCCAATTGAAGATATCAATGATAGTGTATAAGGCTTAGTAATGGTAGAGTTGCAGTTGTAGTGTGCTTGTTGGAATGCTCTACATTCCACTGTAGATGAATATTATGTTGTGCATTTTTGAGGAAGTGTTGGAAGGTTTTATAAGTGTGTTCACTCCAACTGGCAAGTGATTTGGTGGTACTTGTGTTGAGTTGTGAATGAATAGTTAGTTCATTCAATTGTTGCTTCACCATTTTTGTTGTGTGGTGCTCACCTAAGGGTTTTAGGCTCATACAAAGTTGAATTGTGTATATAGAAGATTCATTAGAGTGATTATAGGTTGTTCCAACCTATTTTGATGCAGTACATGTTTTGGTTTCTTTTACAAGGCATGTGTGATGGATTTTTGGGTTGATAGGTCATGGTGTTACATGGTTCATCCGATTAAGTCAACCTAAATGGTTTTTTGGTTAGTTGTGGTATATATAAGGTTAATTCATTGTGTGATGTGTGGTATTAGATGGTTGACTAAGATTGTGTGTGAGATCTAATGTAGTGTGAAGTGTGAAAGGTGATAGTGGTGAAGTTGAAGTGTGCAAAGTCAGTTTTCTAATCTTAATTAGAATTGTACCTTCAACATGTTGCAAATGTATTGTTAGTAGTTCATCCTTGGCAATGAGCCACCCTTTCTTCCATCTCTTTATTCTGGGTAGTGAGCCATTCTTTCTAGATAGTGAGTCCTTGGACAATGAGTCCACCATTATGTAAATCCATTGTATCTAGTTATAATATATTGTGAGCTAATCTTCACCATGGTTTTTCTCTTTCAAGGGTTTTCCATGTAAATCTGGTGTTCTTTTGTTATGTGTTGTGATGCATTCTTTAATTGTTTCTTTCCATTTCTACAAGTTTGATGAGATGCTTTGAATGCATATTTAAGTTGATGAAGTTAATGAATTTCAGTGAATATTGATTCACCCCCTCTCAGTATTCTAAGTGTTCAACAATTGGTATCAGAGCTTGGTTCTTTCAATTGGATTAATTTTTTAGGTAGATCCTAGAGGTGGAACACATGGCTACTATGAAGTATCATATTCCTCTAGAAGAGATCATCCCTTAAGGGTTTACTAAAGAAGACTATGAATTTGATATATAAGGAGAACTCAAATCAACCTTTAATGATCTAGGTAAAGTAGAATGTGAGAATAGAGACCTAAAAGAAAATATTAAGGATGCAAATAAATTTATTAAGAAGTTGAGGGAGCAACTCAAGAAATCTAAAGAAATATTCAAGGAAACAAATGAGCAACTCAAACAATCAAATGAGACAATCACTATTCTGAAAGTGCAAGTTGAAGAAGGAAAAAGAGTTGAAGACTACTTGAATGCCAAATTGAAAGATAAATATGTGAAATGTTGAAAGCTTGAAGAAGAACTTGTTGCTTCGAGGAAAGATTTGGAGAAAAAAAAAATTCAAGAACACAAATTTGAGAAGGGCTCCACCTTGCTTGATGATATCTAGGAACTTGATGGAACTAATGAAAAGCTTTGAGATCATTCAATGTTGAATTTTTGAAAGGGGGTGAATGGGTGGTAACTAAATTTAAAAAAATATCATTTTTTTTGTATTATGCTATGAATATTCTTAGATGGTTTTGTCTAATATTTATTTCTCTTAAGAATGATATTGGGAACATCAAGTCTAAGAATCGCTAACTATATTTACATTATTTTGAAAGCATTTATTCTTTTTGAAATTTAGAGCATTAGAAGAAGAGCCCCTAAGAGTATCTAAGGGATTCAATAAGTTAGATCCATTATATTTATTGATTGGCTATTGATAAACTTGCAAGGTAGTGGATAAATGTGTAAAATAATTATATTTCATTAATAAAATTCTCTCACATCAAAGGTTGTAGATTACCAATGAAAACAAAATACATATTTTTGTGGGTCTCCTTTACAATTATACTTCTTGAGTCATGAAATCTCAAACCTCATGGGCAAGGGGGGTAGGTAGAATTTGTAATTATAGAGGAATTCAATAGTAATGGGGATGGTGGGGTGTCACAGGGGGTGAGGATTGGATGAGTAGAGGTAGTGGCAATAGATGTACTATGAAATTAAAAGAGTATGCAATTTTGACATTACACTTCATGTATAGTTTCACCTATTCTTCAAATACTTATATTCTATGTGTCATGCTCAAATTTGAACATAACACATAACCTAATTTTTAAATAATGATCTAAAAAAAATTAACATTACAAACATTAGGTTTCACATTGATTTGATATTAATAGACATTTGTTATGCTAAATTTTTACCTTTATTTATGCCATTTATTTTACCCTCTAGGTTAACCACTTTCTTAGGTGGCAAGTTTGTAGTTAGAGTGGTAGTTATCTCCCACAAGTTGTTATAAATCTTGAACACAAATTTTTCCTCGAATTTTGGAATTCAGTTTGCTCAAAGTTCCTTAATATACGCCTCATTTGATCATTAATAAAAATCCTTTCTACTTGCAATTCATGTGACATTGTAATTTCTATTTTGAATCTAGATTTCATGGCTCCATTTTCAACCTATGTAAGTCCCATTTAATTTTTATTTTTTTAATGGAATGGTTTAATATAATTTAATAGTAATAAATGATCTAGCTTTATATAAAATTGGGTTTATTTCTTCATCTCTTAGTATATATTTTATATTATCTTCATTACAATTATTTATATACCTATCAGGTCTTATATGTATATATGTATTTCTTCCCATATATTTATATATAATATTGATATTAATACTTTCATGTGCTCATTTTATCCTAGTGTGTGAGAAAGTAGTCATATACCATGGGGAAGTGACTCCTCAAATTTAAAATTTAAAATTTAAAATTTAAATTCTGATGACTTTCATCTATTTCATACTAATTATGATCCCACTTAATGCATGTTATGTGTGTTTAATTTTTATGTTTGTATTTGAAGGCACCCAATGTTCATGAAATCACGAGCAATTGATATTCAACTACGCCCATGTGACTCGTTATCTTTTTGTTTTCTAGGTTTTACCCGTGTGACTCTTGGGGCGTGCCTTCTTACCACCCACTTTTTTTGTGAATATTTATTCTAATCTTTGATTTAATATAGATTAATGCCTATTCATAAAAAAAAGAAGAAAAAACTCATAAGTATTGAGAAGAGAATAATTTGACGAACATTCTTCTTTCAAGAATTAAAAGAAACTTAATTTTTCCTCAAATCATTCTACGACATCTGCATGATTGAAGAGTGTTATCTTTAATCATTTCCACAACCATGAGACTAGTCTAGTCAATAGGAAAACTTAGGAGAACATAATTCTTGTAATTGAATGATTTCCCCAAGATATTTTTTAAATATTTATAATCCTTGCACATCCTCAAACATTATTGAAGTCACAAAAATCTATAATTATCTATTTCAAATCTTTGTGTCATAGATCAAATCTATTCAAAAGATTAGACATGTGACTCTTCAGATCAATCTCACAATGTGTAAGATTGATGCACCAAGATTTGGCAGTGAGCCAATTTTGATTTTATCATTATTCTTCTCAGAGTTGTTGTTAACCAGAATAAACTAAGGAGTTAGATTTGCCTCTTTTAAATAATGCGACATTGATGGTTAATGTATACGACTCCACATATTAGAATAATAGACTCGTTTTAAAGATAAAGATAAAAATAGACATCCTGTCAAACAAACATGGAAAATATATGACAGACAAGAGAGTCCATCAAGAGAGAGTCCATTAAGAGCATTAACCTTGTGGCTACGACACTCACAAAAGAGTGCCAACTGTACAGAGATTAACTGCTCTGTTTTCCGATCCACGGTCAGTTGACATGACATCTTTTTTCTCGTTGCTACCTTCAACGCTAGCACAAGATGCTCCCTTTTAACCAAAGTAAATAATGCGACCACCAAAATCAACTAAATGTATTTATTTCTACAAATTCCAAATTTGAATGTTTTGATACTTGATTTATCTCACCTTTAAATTAGATTAACTAAATGTTTTGTTCATAAAGTTTGTCTTTACAGTGATTGATCTCTCTGTTCGGCTATTCACGGCCAGTTGCTATGATTCTCGTTTGCTAATGTTACCTTCAACATACAGTATTCTTCTATGAAATGGATATGACTGCAGATGAGAATATTTAACTCTCCTTTAAAGACAAGAGATAAATGGACATACCCATTAAATAGACTTGGAAAAAATATGAGAGGATGGAGACTCCATTGAGAACATTAATCCCATGACTACGACATCACCAAAACAGGGTCGACCGTTATAGTGATTGATTGCACTATTTGGTTGTTCACGGTCAGTTTTGTTTTAAAATGCATACAACTTTGCAGATTAGAATATGTACCATCAGTTAAGGACGAGAAAAAAGGATTAATCTGACAAGAGAAAAATGGATATATCCCAAAAAAAATGAGTGAGGAGATTCCACTGAGAAAATTAATCCTATGTAGCCTCAGTTTAAGGACCAGAAAAATAGATATATCCGAGGAGGAAAAAATGAATATATTCGGAAAAAAATAATTACCGAGAGGAGATTCCATTGAGAATATTAATCCCATGACTGTGACACTCCAAAAGAGTGGCAGTGATCTTTGACCTCACGATTTGCACAACCATTGTTTAGCTGGAATTACAAGTTTTTTAACGATTTGAAATTTATTACATCTTATAATGTGATTTGATATAATTTGAAATATTTTCGTGAAGTTTAATCAATTCCAATTCATATAATTTAATATAACTTAATTTAGATTAGTACACGATAGTTGTGGGAGTGATAAATTTATAATAAAATGTTGAAGTTAAAAAAATAAATGAGATGATGACTGGTACTTAGTTTTATAATTAATGTGATGAAATAAATTTAATATGATGTTAATTTTGACGATTTTATACAAAATGGATATTTTAATTATGTCTTTTGTATAGTATTATATGCTAAATTATAACATTTCTCAATCGAACCTACTAGTTGGGTCATTTCTATATGTGTAGATCTCCTAGGCTAGCTATATATTTGATCATATTGGTTGCACACCTCTACTCCCCAATTCACTCAATTCTCTATTGTTTGCCCTATCACATATAGTAATAATTAAGAATACATTTGGGAGATTATTAGATGAATAAGGGAAAAAATTATCCTAGGACAACCCAAAAAAAGACTTTATACTCATCCAAATGATCAATGAGCAATAAGTAGGTATGCATGTTTTCTAGATTATTTTGATGTAAGCATTGTTGTTTTCAATGCACCAATTGAATTTCCATTCTAATTATTTCTCTTTGCACACTTAAAAAGGTTAAATAATTCTTACATGTGAATTATTATCCAACTTAATTTCTTAAAATGCTTAAAAACTAAGCAATATTAGAAAAGTATACACTTAGTAAGCTCCCAACAACTAATAGAAAAGGGTAGGAGCATAAATAAATAAATTTTAACATTAAGAATTTAGGGGCTAGATTTGTTAGTGTGGCATTATTATCATACCCACATAAAAGACCTAAGCTATAGAATAGGTAAATTTTCAAGAAAGGATTAGCTCTATGGAAATTTAGTTGAACAATGATGTGGATATGTGAAAATAAGTATTTTTTCAATGTGTGAATAATGGCTATAAATAAAGATGGATGGGCATTGTAGAAGGATCTCAACTTAGTAGAAGAATCTACCTCATGTTTTTATATAATTATGTTAATATATTATCTCAGAAAAGGGCCCAAAGCGTATGGGTATTCAAGTTTCACTATTACATTTTTCACCCAAATCATGGCGCATGTGAATTCTAAAACGATAATGTAACTCCAAGTATGTAAGAACTCAAACATGCATGTAAAGTAAATATTTAGAAAAAAATAGGATAATGGATCCATATAAAGTAATGCACCCTAATTGGTGTCTTTGTGTGAGCATTCTTGATAATTATGTGTGTTATCCATAGGAATATTTAAAATATATGAAAAATATGCAATGAGTATCTTATATCTCACAAATGAAAAATAGGCACAAACTACAAGGTTAACTAGCCAAGAAATTAAAAATGAATAAAATGAGACAGAGTGGGATCAGAAAAATATGCTTATATAGAAAGTGATATGACACACTAGTTAAGTGATATATTGGAAAATTCCATACCATGTGATGAAAATCCATTTGGATATAATAATAATTTATGATAAGTATCTATAACTGTTTGCAATCAAAACATAGGAGTATTATCTATTTTATATGCCCCTAAAAGTGATTGCATCTACAAGATTCAAGGAATTAATAGTATAAGACATGTAAATGTAAGGTAAGCATGTAAACCCTATAAAGTGGTAATTATAAGAAATTTAGTATGTAATAAGCAAGTAAAATATATAGAATGATAAATCATGCAAATCATATGGGTTTTATATGAATCTCAAGGAATATAGTTTCTCCCAACATGGGGAAATAAAAATGGTGATTGTAACACTCAATGAACAAAACCAACCTTGTAGGTACATAGGAAATTATGATGAGGTTTATAGCCCTGCCATGTTATCTAATACTATGAGCACAAAAAGGGAAAGGTAAAATAATAGGTCTCTAGTAATGACATAGGAATATGTATTGGGATAGGTGTGGCATACACCTTCATAATAATAAAATAATATAAATAATACAAATAAATATTTAATTATGGTACATATTAGATATGTAGATACTATAATGAGAATCATTCTTGGGGATCATGCATCTTAGAGATGTGGCTACCATAATAAGTTAGGAATTATTGGGGATACTTATTTCTTGTAGGAGATATTTAGATAAATATTTAATGTGGATTCTGAATACTAAATTGTCTATTTGTTTCTATTATGAGAGTTATATAAAAATTAATAGTTTTATTTTGGCCAAAAACCAACTCTATAGCCAATAAATTATATTTTATATTTTATAACTCAACAATCACACTTTTAGAATCATATGAATAGAAGCAAGGTTTAGATACCTTTCCAAACATTCTCCCACTTGGCTAATACCTTTCTAGAGAAAAGGTAGTATCAACACCATAATTTTATTTCTAGGGGTCAAATGGCCCATAGAATTATTGTGAGGAAAAAGAGGTGCAGAAACACCTTCCTAATACAAAATCCTCAAGAAATAAGTGCAAGAAAAACATTCATTGAGTTGCACATTCATTGAACAAAAGAATAGATAACTTATCACACATAGAGATAACACTAGATTTATGTGGGAAAACCCTTACGAGAGAAAAACCCACACACCAAGTAAAGCCACTTTGTATTATAGTGAACAGATTACATATAGAGTTACAAAATTCACTCTCAAGTGTTAACTCACAATAGCAATACAATCCCTTGATCAGCCTCACACATAGATTACAGTTCTCCTCACACTACTACAATGCTCATAAATGCATACAATGTAAAACCATTCAACCACCATTAGTTTTTCATTAATTTCACTATTTTCACCAACAAGCTTTCTTCATCTCGGGCCACACACACCGCCATCCAATATGCATCAAGCCACCCAGCAAATAATTTAGTTATAGAGGATATCACCATATTTTCTCTATATCAACCCTCAAGTTAGATCATGCATTTAATGAAAATATATCGCTATTAGGAATATAGCTTCAGTCCAATGATTCTTGATTAACAATAGTAATGTAGAATCAATGAATGAATTCATGTCATGTGTTGACACATCACTCATCCACCACTTTTGGCTATCGTACCATTCAAGTCTCTACCTCCATCGAAATGTCACCAAGACTTGGGGAGATCTCTCTCCAAAAACCCCATGTCCCGTCGATAAGCACTAGTAGGATATCACCAAAATTTATAAGAGACATCAGAGGATCGACACTGACATCATTACCATCACACCGTCGATGAGACATGCCTAATCGAAGAGACTTGGGAGTATCTGTCGCTGACACCATAAGGTCACCTTGACGCAATGGTCCACTAGGCTCATAGTCCTCAGAATGTCGAACAGACATGGGAAGATCCCTCATCGAACCACATATGTCTTACCGACAACAAAAGGGATCACCAAGTTGGGAGAAACCTGAACTTCAGAACCTTCAGTCAGAGGTTAGGAAATTCTTGAAACCTACGACAACAAAGAGATTACCATGTCAGGAGGTTATAAAACTCATGAACCTTGCAACATAGGTTCCAAGGTTCAGAAATCTAGCGATCCCATGACAAGCTCAATGTCGCCAAGCTATGATCTTTCAAAACCCCACGACTTAGGTTTCAAGGTTCTAGATTTCAATGATAGTCTGAAAAAGAAGGCCAACAAAGGGAAAAAATGCCAAGTCTTTAATAGAGGTTCAAGCCAACAAGTTGAGGCATATTTTCCAACAAGCTCCCACTTGACAAAGACTTACTGGCTTCCTCTAAACTCAAAGTTATTGAAGGTCATAGGCCCCAAAGCCCATCAAACTAGCACACCACCTATACTTGTCTATGCTCATAGGCTTTGTCAATACATCAGCGACTTTCTCTAGAGTATCCAACTTTTCCATCCTCAAACATATCATGAATGAAATGATACTGAGTTCATCAATGTGCTTCATCCTATCATGGAAAGTTGGATTTTTTTCCAAACAAATAGCACTCTAACTATCACATAAAATTGTAATCTTCCCTACATTAAACCCAACATGAAAACACAAATTTCTAAGCCAAACAAATTCTTTGCAGGCATGTGTTGCTGCCATATACTCTGCCTTAGTGGTAGATAATGTGACCACAACCTATCACTTGCTCATCCAACTCACTGCACCACCAAATAACATGAAGATGTATCCACTGGTGGATCTTCTACTATCAATGTTCCCTTCCCAATCAGAATCCACACACCCAAGAATGTTAAGAGACCTCTATAATCTAGCTGAGTTGCTATTATAACACAAAGCATACTCTGAGGTACCCTTCAAATATCTAAAAACTCTCTTCACAGCATCCCAATATGCTCTTCCTAGATTAGCCATAAACTGACTAAGTACTCCCACTGCTTGGGCAATGTCTGGCCTTGTATAAACCATTGCATACATTAAACTTCCAATAACACTTGCATAAGGCATTCTAGTCATGTCCTCCATCTTGGTAGGAGATTTTTGACAATCTTTGAAAGATAGCTTCGTTCCCTACAAAACTGGAACAACTAGTTGCTTGCAATCAGTCATACCAAATCTCTCTAGGACAATGTTGATATACTTACTCTAGCTAAGCCAAAGCTTTCTACTTCCTCTATCCCTTTTTATTTCCATCCCCAAAATATACCTAGCTACACCTAGATTTCCATTTCAAACTTTGTTGACAAATGAGATTTTAGATCAGAAATCATAGTCATACTATTTCCTATGAACAACATGTTATCAACATACAGGGTAATAATAAGAACTTTGTAATAAACACAATGATCTTATTTTGATCTCACAAATCCCAATGACAACACAAAGGTGTCAAAATTTTGGTACCACATTCTAGGCGATTGCTTCAAACCATACAAAGATTTATTTAACTTGCAAACCAGGATTTCTTTACCTTTTTCAATGAAGTGCTCAAACTAGGACATATAAATTTCTTCTTCCATCTCTCCATGAAGAAACACTATCTTCATATCCATCTGCTCAATCTCTAATTCATACACTACTACAAGTGACAAAAGAAATATAATAGATGTCAGCTTAGCTATAGGAGAAATTTTTTCTCCATAATCAATTCCCTCCATTTGGGAATAACCTTTCATGACCAACCGAGATTTATACTTCTCAACACTACCATCTAGACCAATCTTTTTCTCAAATTCCCATTTACAGCCAATAGGATTTTTCCCTTTAGGCAAGGGTACTAAATCCCAGGTTTCATCCTTTTTTAAACACGTCATTTCCTCATTCATAGCTTCCAACCAAGAATTTGAATCAAACATATTAATTGCATCTTTCACAGTCCTAGGCTCATTAGTGCTAATAATCAAAGCATAGGCATAGTTTGAATCCAACATAGAAAATCCATACCTATCAATTTGATGCTTTTCACGTGTAGACCTCCTCAAAAGCTAAGGTTGAGGTTGTGGTTCTTCTTCTTTAGAACTCTCAGAGCTGCTAGAACTCTCCTCAGTTTTAGGTACATTTTGTAGTTCCTCTTTATCTGGAGTTCAAGGAATTTCAACTATATCATTCTTCTTTTCTCTTTCTTTTGTCTCTGACCACAGATCAGCTATTGAAGGCTTCATCTCATGAAATATTACACTTATGTTGTACAAAACCTTCTCAATAACTGGATTCCAAAGCTTATATCCTTTCACACCAACACCATAGCCAAAGAAGATACATAATAGTCATGTTCTCCTAGTTTGATATTTTATCATTCGACACATGTATTCATATGCCTCATATCCGAAGACACAAATATGTCCTAGAGAGGGCTTCTTACCAAACCATGCTTCCATAGGTGTTTTGTCAACAAGAGTCGAACTGGGTGAATGATTGATCAAGTAACATGTTGTAGCCATAGCCTCAACCCAAAACTTTTGCTCTAGACTAGCACTGCTCAACATAATTCTCCCTCTTTCCATCAGCATCATGTTCAACCTTTCATCAACTCCATTCTATTGTGGATTATAAGGCATATTTTTATTCCTTTTAATCTCATGGTCTTTGTAGTACCTTTTAAAATCTGCAAAACAAAACTCACCACCATTGTCTGTCCTCAAGCATTTAATTTTCCTTCCAGTCTAACTTTTTACCAATTTTTTAAACTCTTTAAACCAACTAAACACTTCTAATTTACTCTTTAGAAAATACACAAATTCCCTTCTCAAATAATCATCAATAAAAGAAACATAATATCTAGACTTTCATAACGAAGGAACATTCACTAGACCAAAAATATCATAATGAACATAATCTAGTATGCTAGAAGATTTATGAGGACTCGAACAAAATGAAACATGGTGTTGCTTTCCATAAATGCAATGTTCACAAAAGTAAAACTCAAGGGTATAATCAACAAGCCCTTCAACTAAATTTTTTATTTTTCAAGACTTTTAAGCCTTTCTCTCCTATGTGACTGAGTATATGATGCCACAACATGGTTTTCTCTTCTAGGAGTTTCACCTCCAAGGAATTTACACCTAGAGGAGCTGCATTCTCCTTCTCTACATGAACATCTTTGCTTGAATTTATAAAGACATTGTTACATTGAACATGACATGCATCCAACTTCTACATAGTTACTATGTGTGCACCCTTAGCCAGCACCATTGAACCTCTAGTCATGTTACAACCTCCACTCAAGAAGGAAACTTTCACGCCAACATCATTTAGCTTATTAACAGAAAGCAGGTTACAATCCAAACCTAGTATGTGTAGTACACCATCAATTCCTTTGATTCTTTCGTTAGGGAATTAAATTCTAACTCTTCCATGGCCAATAATTTCTAGAGATGAATCACTTTCCAGGTACACCTTTCTACGAGCATACTTTTCATACTTAGTGAACCAATCTTTGTGATATGTCATGTGAAAGGACACACCTGATTCAATCAACCAGACATCACCTGATGCCTAAGTCACCAAGGTTGCAATGAAGGTATCTGCATCACCCTGAGAAGAATCATTGTCTGAAGGTTTTTTCTTCTTATACTTCTTTTTCTCCTCCTTACAATCCTTTTGGATATGACCAGTCTGCCCACAGTTCTAGCATTTCACCTTAGACTTCTTGCCAGGAGACTTTTATCTCCCTTTAGATTTGGATTTAGACTTCTTGGTTTTCTTCTTTCCTCTCTCCTTTGATCTACCTTGAACAACAAGGGCCTCCTTAGCCATCTTGGAAGATTTCCTCCACATTTCTTCTGACAGCAATGAGGCAACCACATCTTCCATCTTGAAAAAAGTTGTATTTCTAATAGCCATTACCAGATGATCCCAAGTGTCAGGTAAGGAACATAACAAAAGAATACATTGATCCTCCTCCTCTATCTTCACACCCAAAAATGCCAACTAAACAACAATCATATTAAATGAATTTAGATGGCCTACTATGGATGCACCTTCTTCCATATTCAAGGAGTACAACTTCTTCCTTAGGAACAACTTATTCACTAGAGACTTTCCCTAATAAATTCCACCAAGTTTCTTCCATAATGAAGATGCAATACTCTCCTCATGGACATTTAGGAGTACAGAATTGGTTAGAAAAAGTCTTACCAACCCTCTACCTTTTCTATATGTAAGGTCCCAATCTTCTTGCTTCATACCTTGTGGCATAGTTCTAGACACAAAAATCCAGAGGTCTCTATCCACCAATAGGTCTTCCATTTTGAGTTTCCACAACTCAAAATTGCTGCCATTGAACTTTTCAATTTCTACTCTTCCTAATGTTCTTGTCATCTCAATCTGTAACCAAGAAAAATATTTATTCTTTTGCAAGACTCCCACTAAATAGGATTAGTACAAAAAATCATCCATAATCACAAGGATAATACAATTGGCCAAGCTCTGATACCACTTGTGAGGAAAGAAAAGGTGTGGAAATTCCTTCCTAATGCAAAATCCTCAGGAAAGAAGTGCAAGAAAAATATTCATTTAATAGATTACATTCATTGAGATGCACATTCATTGAACAAAAGAATAGACAAATTATCACACACAGAGATAACACAAGATTTACATGGGAAAACCCTTATGGGAGAAAACCCACACACCAAGTAAAGCCACTTTGTATTATAGTAAACAAATTACATACAGAGTTATAGACTTCACTCTTAGGTGTTAACTCATAGCAGAAATACAATCCCTTGATCAACCTCACACACAAATTATAGTTCTCCTCACACTATTATAATGCTCATAAAAATATACAATGTAAAACAATTCAACCACCATTAGGTTTTCATTAATTTCACTATCTTCACTGAAAATCTTCGTTCATATCAGGCCACACACACCATCATCTAGCACGCATCAAGCCACCTAATAGTTAATTTGGTTATGGAGGAAATTACCATATTTTCTCTCTGTTAACCCTCGAGTCAGATCATGCATTTAATGAAAATATATTGCTATCAAGAAATATAGCTTTCGATCCAATGATTGTTGATTCACAACAATGATGTAGAATCAATGAATGAATTTTTGCTACATGTTGATACATCACTCATCCACCACTTTTGACTATCATACCATTCAAGTCTCTACCTCCACTAGAATGTCGCTAAGACTTTGGGAGATCTCTCCTCGAAAACCCCATGTCACATTGATAAGCACTAGTGGGATATCACCAAAATTTCTAAGAGACATTAGAGGATCTCACATCAACACCACCCTATCACACTGACATTACTACCATCACACCATCGATGAGACATGCCTAGTCAAAGAGACTTAGGAGTATCTCTTGCCGACACCATAAGGTCACCTCAACGCAATGGTCCACTAGGCTCACAATCCTCAGAATTTCAAATAGACATGGGAAGATTTCTCACTGAATCATGTATGTCTTGCTGACAACAAAAGGGATCACCAAGTCAGGAGAAACCCAAACTTCAAAAACTTCAGTCAGAGGTTAGGAAATTCTTAAACACACAACAACAAGGAGATCACCATGTCAAGAAGTTATAGAACTCATGAACCCTACGACATAGGTTCCAAGGTTTGAAAATCCAATGATCCTGCGACAAGCTCAATGTTGCCAAGTTATGATATTTCAGAACCCTGCGAATTAAGTTTCAAGGTTCTAGCTTTCGGCGATAGTCCAACAAAGAAGGCCAACAAAGGGAAAAAAATGCAGAGTGTTTAATAGAGGTTCAAGCCAACAAGTTGCTCGGCATATTTTCTAACACTTATAGGACCACCAAAAAATTTACGTGCTCACTAGTTTTGTTACTAAATCTATAACATTCTACACTGTCTCAAAATTTTCTAACATAAACCTCCCATAATCAATAATATCTCAAAAAAATGGTATACTACATCAATATACTTTTTCCTCACATTAAGCATTAGATTTTTTCCAAACTTATGGAACTCTAACTATCACAATAAACTATAATGGCTCTTTCCTCTAGCCCAACATCTAAACATAATATCTTAAGCAAAATAGCTTCCTTATAAGCATGAGTTTCTTCTATGTACTCTACTTCTATAGTGAACAAACAAACCACATAATATTGCTTATAGTACCACCAAAAATAGTGAAACATACCCACCAATGGATCTTCTCTTATCAACATCTCTACCTCAATCTGAATCAACAAATCCATGAGTAGTAACAAGAACACACAATGACCCATGATAAAACATGTTGAACCTATCCAACACTAATTTCACATACTTACTTTATCCCAACCAAAAAAAATTGTACTCTCTTTTAATTTACATCCTCAAGATGTACCTAACTTCACATAAGTCCTTCATTTCAAATTATGTTGAAAGATGAGACTTGAAATAATAAATAAAACCTTTCCATTTACTGAAAAATAAAATGGCATTAACATATAACATAATAATGAGAATACAATCACCATCCATATTATAGTAGATGCAATGATCTAATTTGTATATCAAAATTCCCAAACTTCTTATAATGAATCAAAATTTTAGTACCACATCCTAATGTTGAACACCCAGAATATCGAGAGGGGGGTGAATTAGTATTCTTTGAAACAACATAAACATTTAACCATTCATTTGTAGCATCAAATTCAAATTTCAGTAAGGAAAGAAATTATGAAAGCAACCATCAAAGCACATAACACATGAACACCAAATTTTTATGTGGAAAAACCAAAGAGGGAAAAACCATGATGAGGATTAGCTCACAATATATTATAACCGGTTACAAGATATTATAGAAGGATCACTACTAGGTGGACTCACTGTCTAGTGGACTCACTTCCCCTAGAAAGATAGATAGATAGATAGAAGAAGGGGTGACACGCTACCAAGATCTGAACTGTTACAAATGCATCTATAAAATGCAGAAAATATAGTTCCAATGATGCTCAAAAATAAGTTAAATCAACACACTTCAAATTACTTTACTCTGATCTTCATTCACATCACATTTGCACTTCTACTTAATTGGAATTCCCAAACACCACTTGATCATCTGTCATAATCACACTCTAAGACCAAAATGATCTTATACTTATATCCATTCCATCCACAAACACCTACAACATTTATTAGGTCATCCTAATTAGATGTACCATGCATAATATGACTTGTCAGCCCAAAACATGCTTCACACCACAACTTAACACTTACAATGCAACAAATAGGTTTGGTTGGACCTATAATAGCTCCCACAACATATCAAAACTTATCTAAACTTCACACAACTCCAAACTTATTAGATCGGCACCATTGGTGACCTAACACCAAAATATGCTGACTAGTCACCCTCAAACCAACACACAACCCTCCAACTACACACCATTTGGACTACACACCCTTCTAACACTCCCATAAATCTGCATAACTAGATATTCTTCAACGTGAAGTGTACACTAATAAAAAAAAAGTACTTTGTATAGGAAATACTATCATTGGAAAACTCGATATACTATCATCGTTAAATTTTACACTAGAGGAAAAAAAACATGAAACTTTGGATTTAGACTCCTATGACATCCAAAAAAAAATTCCTTAAAACTACAAACAAAAATACTTCAAGGTGGACCAATGCGTACCAAAAATAAGATGGATTTTATATTGAAAGTTGATGTTCCAGATGATACTTAGCCATATAACCAACTCACTTGTTCTGCAACAGAGAAAAACATCTACATCTCTATACCAGATTACTATTATTTCAAACACTTATGCACACCGAATCAACTTGTCATAAAAGTAGACCTCAAACCACAATGTTGACATTAATGAAAACACTGTATAATCTCATGTTCATGCTCATGTTTCCAACAACCATATCAATGAAAATCTCCTCAAACTTCCAAAAATCTCCCCCTTTCTCATTGATGGCAACATGAAAAACTCTTCTCAAATATTCTCCCCCTTTGACATCAAGGAAAAGGGCGTAAAACATAGTTGTTATCTTCTTTTATCCCCCTTTTAATTATTTTACATTATCAAAAAACTCTTCACCATATTACATGTATACTCCGCCTAACTGATATATACATGTATACATGAGAGTACAAAAAACTCCAAAAATCTATCCAACTCCCTCTAATAGTGCTATCCATCAAACCAGATCAAAATTGGCATTGGAACACTATGCTCTAACATCTGTATATATATAATGAAGTCTAAAATGCATAAAAGGAAAGGAAATGTATACAATCAACTAGAAGAAGTGTTTGACACCTAAAATTTTGCAAGGTGTGTCTTCCAATCCTTTTTACCTTCTTCCCATTCTTTCTTGGCTAAGCCAAGCATGTGGATTTGTGTCTCAAACTCAATGAGGAGTTCTTCTCCATCATTCAGAGCATTGGGTACCAGATTCATCTTTAATGCTTTCTCTACATTAATCAAGGCACTGGAGATAGGTGTGAACTTTGTATTCACTAGGTCTCTAAGGTGTCCAAACTACACTATGATCTCCTTTTGTTCTTTCAAATGGAGGAACTGTTCATGTAGATTCTCAATAGCCAATCTTGTGCTCCCATCTGCATCATTAGCTAGATCATAGGCACTAGATGCCTTGTCAATATTGGACAATGGAATCCATCTCATCCTTAATATTCTTAGTGGAATTGGGCCACTTCAGCTAAAATTGAAATAACACCTTGGCTTCTTCAACATAATTTTGTGCATCCTTAAGGTTTTTTAAAAATCTATTATGTGTATTAGCACACTTCTCTATATTATATACATCAACCTTCCCTCATTCACCTTTTTATTAATCTCATTTTTCCAAATCCTTTTCCTTGTCACCAATGCTATCCTCTACTTTTTCTCCATTGTCTTTAGCATTGTCAAATTCAATCTTCTTCTCATCACCAACAGATTTATTAGTGTTATACGTAGGAGGCATGTTTTCTTTGTTTTGTTCTTCATGTATCTTCAGGTTTCCTTGTACAAAATCTTTAGCATTATTTTCTATTTCTAGAAGAGGTGGAATGTTACCTATTTGAGTATCCTCCTTTGTAAATCCTTCAACATTCTCTTCTTCAATAATATTTTCTCCTACCAGAGGAGTGTCATTAGTAATATTTTTTTCTTCTACAACATTCTCTTATACTTTTGGAAGGGTATCATTTTGTGTATTCTCATATTTTACTCCATGCTCATGTTGAGCATCTTCTAGTTGTGAATATCCTAATTCATTCACTTCCAGAATGGGCATATCATCATGAACATGATTTTTTAGTATATGAGATCATGCCTAACTCTTTTTCCAAATTGGAAACTTTATCATTTGTTTCATTCCTAAGCCTCTCAAGGTCATTCTTATCTCTTCTCATCAATGTAGTTACTCTTTGTTTGGTCCTAAACTCCTTATTGTATATTTGAGCTAATCTAGCTCTATCTCCATATGTGAGAGGAGCATTGATCTTCTTGAAGGCATTTGATCTCAATTTAGCTTCTTCATTTGTTGCCTCTTCTCTTCTTGCATATAATGCACTTCTCAAATCTTCAAGAAATTGGCCTTCAATATTTTTCATATTCACCTCAAAAGTAATAATATATTTTACAATTGCTTCTTCTATTGTTTCTTTATCAATGTCATCCACAGTGGTAAATAATGCAATAGTTTGATCCAACATGATCTCATGTTCTACAATACCATTAAACAATGCTTCTAATTTCATGGGACTATGTTTTCTTGCCAAAGTAGAAGAATTTTCCTTCTTATTATTTGTTTCTAGAGTTTTCTTTCCTTTACAAGATTATGATTTCTTATCCCTCATATGAATCATAAAGGTTTTTTTTTCCTTTTCTACTTCTGCCTCACTTTCTATATCCTCAATGTCAATCTTAACCTTCTTTGCACTTGCCTCTACTTGAGAGACACCAGCTTTCCTTTTTCTAATCAGATGTTCTATTTCTACCTCTTCTTCATCATCATAAACACCCAAGTTATTTTCTCTTGTAGCCATTTCCTTTAGTCTTATCTGTTGTGGGGTACAGGTTGCTACTTCACTAGAGGAGCCTTTTCTTTCACTAGCACACTCCGTTGTTTAGTTGGAGTACTAGTAGACTCCTTTCTCTTTGTTCCATAGGTAGAAGGTTTAGCCCTAGAGGACTTGGGGGAAACCGAAGAGGAGGTATATGTTCTACCAAATATTCTTCTATTGGATGCACCTTCCAGAGAGCCAAATATGCCTTTGGCTTTCTCCACTTTCTCCTTTGTTAGACCCATCACTTTCACAACCTATGTAGTCATCTTCTCAATAGATTTCTTTATTTATTTTTTCCTCTGCTCCATGTGCACCTCCATGGACTTCTCTTCATATGTGGAATACCTTCCTCATAGGTATATTTATGTTTTCTTAGCATATGTTCATCAAAACCAACAATCACATCCTCTACAACTTCATATCCCATTTATAGGATCCATACAGTTCTAGGCTCAACAACCTCCATTATGCAGTGGTCCTTACTCTTGATGCCATGAAAATGATGTCATTTTGTACTTTTCAACTACACTCTTTATAATCCTTTCTTCGGCTTGCATATTCTCTTGGAAAGTTTTAAAGAATCCCCATAATGCTTTATTTTGTGTGTATTCATCACCTAATCTCATCAGATGGTCTATGATTTGAGATACCACTAGTATTTCCTTCAACCACACTATGTTCCTTATTCTAGAAACCTCATTAAGAAAGTAGAAAAGTAAATAAATAATCAAGGTTTACAAAGATTCCTTTGTTTTCTACAAATTCTGCAAGAGTTTCTCTCTCAACAACTCACACAAATCATAATTAGCTCCCTTCTATACCATCTCATATGTAGTGTTGATGGCAATTGCAGAAATGGAGTTCTCTTTGTTTGTGAAATATATATTATGTACCCTATTACCATTGAAGCATATTTCACTATAGGTTCTTTGATGATCATGATGATTAGGGCTCTCTTGTCATAGCTTGCACCTGTCAACTCCATCATCATTTCATTCTTCACTAACTTGAGCATTGAAACCAATCTAATTGAACACGATCATGTTACAACCCTAATAACCTCCTTATTAATTATATGAGGAATATACAACCACATAAACCTATCATGAATCATGCTCAAGGTGTATCAAATCCACTCATCCACATAGAAAAGGATATGTAAATTGTTCCAAACATCGAGCTTTTTCTCTGTCAAACTCTCAAACTTGGTTTTAGTTCAAATTGGCCTTTGATGAGTTCATTAAAAAGAACATCACCCAACTTTGAGTGATTATATTCTTCAAATTTTGCATGTATGTAAATTATTACATCTTCTATATGCAACACACCATACAAAATGCTCAAAAATGCACCATTTGGATCAGTCATCATTGACTTATTAGGGTGTCATTATGAATTTTGGACTAGGTCAGTCCACAACCTCAACAACTTATGGGTTATACATTTTTCAACACAATGAAAGCACTTTGAAAGCTTAGGGAAAATATAAATTGTAAATACCTTTCAAACACTACCAGTTAGGGTTAAATGCACAAGAATTTTAAAATGCTTCACTTCACTCAGGTTCACTACATTCTCATTTGCAAATGATCTTTTTTTAAGTGCAATCACTTATAACCCATTTAATAATTTACCTATTTCACATTTAATGTTTGATTTTATACAACGGGTGAACCCTAATTGCTATGCAAAATCATCTTGAATTGCTCCACAAATTTCCACATCTTGATATTTCCCACTAGTTTTTTCACCAACAGATCAATCATATCGACCTACACCTTATATCCATGTGTTGAAGGAATCAACACCATATCTTTGGAATGGGCTTAAAGATATTCTATTAAAGCTCCCCCTAACCCAAAGCTCTTAACTTAGTTTCTAGAGGAAACGTTTTCGCTAGAGGTTGGCATAGCGTCTTAACTTCACTCTCTTCCTTCTTTCTCCATATTTTGTCCATCTCTTCTAGATCAACCTTTTTCACTAGATCATTCTTCTTTACTAGATTATTCTTCTTCAAATTCTTACTTCTAAATTTTTTTGCTATATGTCCAGGTTTATTGCATTTTACAAAGTGACAATATTTTGAACAAGCTTACTTCCACTCATTCTAAATCTGCATTAATTAGCTTTATGCCCAAATCCATTGCATGTGTAATGTTCAATAGCCATTGAAATATTGAAACCTCATACCATTTTTATATCCATTCATCATTGTATTTCTACATTCACTAGCTCCATGACCAAATATTTTTCATGTAAAATATTGACCGGTAAATGATTGAACATTCTAATTCATTATGCTTCTACATTCTACAACCTTATGTCCAACTTATTATATGAATAACAATAAACATTAAAATATGAGTACTTTTGTGCATTTGGTTGTCTTACATGTGGTATTTTGAAGTCTTTCCTTTGATTCCTAACCTGCTTTTCATTGCTCTTCTTGTCCTTGGACTTCTTTTGTTCATTGTTCTTCTTTTCATCACTTGGTTTCTAATCTACTTTTAGTCATTTCTAGATCTTCAAGGGCCATTCTAATATTTTCCTTCAAATATTTGTTCTCACTTTTAGTCATTTCTAGATCTTCAAGGGCCATTCTAAGTTCTCCATTCATGTAAACAATTTAATATTCTTCAATGAAACCAACTGAAGGAATTTCTTTCATGAGGAATATGGTATCTTCTAATAGTCATGTGTTCAACTCCAAGATCTTCCTCAAGTAGTTAAGCTTCTTCCAAGGAACCAAGCTCTAATACTAATTGTTGAACACCTAGAATATTTAGAGAGGGGGTGAATCAATATTCTTTGAAACCACTTAAACATTTAACAATTCATTTACAACATCAAATTCAAATTGTAGTAAGGAAAGAAACCATGGAAGAAACCATCGAAGCACATAACACATGAACACCAAATTTTTACATTTAAAACGTAAAAAGGGAAAAACCACGGTGAGGATTAGCTCACAATATATTATAGTTTGTTACATGATATTACAAATGGGCTCACTACTAGGTGGACTCACTGTTTGATGGACTCACTACCAATAGAAAGAAAGATAGATAGATATAAGAAGGGGTGGCACACTACCAAGATCTAAACTACTACAAATGCATCTACAAAATATAGAAAATACAGTTCAAATTATGCTCAAAATATTAAATCAACACACTTCATATTACTCTGCTCTAAAAATCTACTCTACTCTTCATTCGCATCACATTTACAATTCTCCTTAATAGTATTTCACACACACCACTTAATCATCCATCATCATCACACTCCAAGGAAAAAATGATCTTATACTTATATCCATTCCATCCACAAACACCTACAACACTAATTAGGTCAACCTAATTAGATGTATTGTACATAATATGACTTGAAGACCAAAACATGCTTCACACCACAACTTAAATCTTATAACACAACAAATAGGTTGAGGTGGACCTAGAATAGCTCCCAATAATGGATCAACACTTATCTAAACTCCACACAACTCCAAACTTATTAAGTCATCACCATTGGTGACTTAACACCAAAATATGCTAGCTGATCATCCTCAAAATGACATGTGAGCCTCAAAACTACACGTCACTTGGAATACACACCCTTCTGACACCTATAAGCACTATGATAAATTTGCATAACTAGATATTCTAGCATGGTGAAGTGCAAACTAATCAAAAAAAGTACTTTGGATAGGAAACATTTTCATTGGAAAACCTAATATAACGTCATCCATAAATTTTACACCAAAGGTCAAAACATGAAAATTTTGATTTAGACTCTTCTTCAACATCCAATAAAATTTCCTTAGAATTGTAGACTAAAATACTTCAAAGTGGACGAATGTGGACCAAAATGTGGATGCAATGTACACTAAAAATGATGTTCTAACACCTAGCCATATAACCAACTCACATCTTCTACACCAAAGCACAACATTTGCATCTCTATATTGGATTAATATTATTTCAAACACTTATGCACACGAGATCAATTGATAATCAAAGTAGACCTCAAATGACAATTTTGACATCAATGACAACACTATATAAGCCCATGTTCATGGTCATGTTACCAACAACCATATCAATGACAATCTCCTCAAACTTCCAACACCTACGAGATTGCTTAAGACCATACAAATATTTCAACTTAAAAATGAATGTTCTTTATATTTTTCAATATAAATCTATAATTGCATCATATAAATATCTTCCTCTAAATCACCATGAAGGAATTTTTTCTTCACATCTATCTACTCAACCTAAAAATCATACTCTATAGCAAGATATAATATAAATTGAATGTATGTCAATTTTGTTATTGGGGAGAAACTATCACCATAATCTATTTCCTAAACTTGCAAACAAACCTTCACAATTATCTAGACCTTATTTTCTTTTGAATACCCATTTTCATACAATAAGATTTCATCCATCAAGAAATGGTATTGGGTCCCATTCATTACTTCTCTTCAAAGAAACCATGTGTCATCATCCATGTCCACCTTCCAAAAATCTACATAATTCATACCCACAACCTCCTTTTATAGTCCCTATCTCATCAGTTGTAATAATAATAATAAATCTCTAATCAAAGGGAGAATAGCTATCTAGTTCTTTTTTTCTAATTGAACCTCTTCAATGATTGAGGTGGAGGCTCAATATCTTCTCTCGAACTCTCTGAACTATCATTATTTTCATCCTTCTCTAGATATAATAATTTGGAAGAAGAGTTAACTTCTCTAAAGATAACATGTCTACTATACAACAAATATTTTCGAAAAGGTCCCAAAGCTTGTATCATTTCAAACTCTATATCCAATGAAGATACATTTTATAACCTTATTCTCCAACTTTAACTACTCCTCCCTAAGGACATATACATATGGCACACAACCAAATACTCAAAGTTGATTCAATGAGGACATTTAGCAACCACACCTCCATAGGTGTTTATCAACAAGATCTAATGTAGGAGACTTTTTAAATAGATAATAATATATGGAAACTACCTCTACCAAAAAAAAAATCCAATTTAGCCCTACTAAGCATGATCCTAGCTATATCCATCAATGTCTTATTCAATACTTTTGTCTCTGGACCATTCTATTGAGGGGTGTATATATTTTTATTGTATTATATCCCATGATCCTTACAAAATCTATCAAAATCTATCAAACAAAACTCATTGCCATTATCAGTTCTCAAAATCTTAGTCTTCTTCCCAGTCTAGTTCTCTACAAGATACTTAAACTCTTTAAAATAATTCAAGACTTTATATTTAATTATAGGTAAATATATCCATGTCCTTCAACTGTAATCATTAATTAAAAGTATAATACATATATTTGTAAATTTGAGGAACATTAACAAGACCAAATACATCCAAATGGATTCAATCCATCATTGAAGAAGATTTATGAGAATTAGAGTAAAATTGAATGAAATTTTATTTTTTATTTATATATAATATTCATATAAATTAAATATTAAAATTATTTAACCCCTAAAAAGGTTTTTATTTTATAGGGTTCTTAAACCCTTCTCACATATGTGACCCATCCTTTGGTTCTATAACATTGTTTTCTTTACTTTTAGCTCTGTCTCAAAAGTATGAACACCCTTAAGTACCCAAAAATAATGACCATCAAAAGTAGACACACTATAACTCTTTGTTTCTATTTCTAATGGTGAAGGTGAATATTGTATAGATCTCTCCAAGTTATTGAAATTGAATAAGTAGTACACTAAACTACACATAAATTTAGCTAAAATAGAGTTTCAATCTAAATTCCCCTAGAAAGAACTACAGATTGTCTAACCATATTAATCCATCCACTTAGTAAAATAAGTTTCACAACCACATCATTCAATTCACTTACAAAAACTATTTTATATGGAAATCTAGGGTTACGTACTACACCATTGATCCCCTTTAACTCATTCATTTAGGAATTGAATCAAGACTCTACCATTACTAATAATTTTCAAATGAGAATAATATCAAAGGTATACCTTACGACCATCATACTCATCATATTTGGTAAACCAACCTCAATTTGAGTTCATGTGGAAAGAGCCACTATATTCTATCAACCATGTACCTTTCAATGCATGAGTAGCCAAGGTGTTGGTGTAAATAGGTATTTTACCTATCTAGTCATTAGTAGGCCCTAGGAGGGAATCTTTCTATAAGGTGTTAGTTGTCATTTTAACTTATCTTTTGGAATTTAACACATGTACATCCTAGGTAGTTATGATAAGTCATCACAAGTCATAGGATTAAGACACTTGTCATAATCCTATTTAATCCTAAAATAAAGAAAAATAGGGCTTTCCAAAAATGGAAAGGTAAGTCCAATGGGTGGAAATAGACAAAATCTTTCTAATTTCATTAGGAAATGAGATACCTACAATGAATTTATTATCAACCCTTAGGTGAATCAACCCTATGTGAAAATCCTTAGATTTCCTTATGCTTGAAGGATGGGGGTCAAGGTAAAATTGCACTTTTGGGAGAAAAACTAAAACTAGAAAATCAACTAAAAAATGCAATATAACACTTGGATCTTGTAGATTAAGAATACAACTAAGAGAAACAGTAAATCTTCTAGAAAATATGGGAAGGAATAACACTATGAACCTATCATAAAATGTTGTTTCTACAAGCCTGTCAAGGACTCATTTTCCCATGGGTGAATGGGTCTTTGTAGGGTTTTCCAAAATTCATTTTTGGGTCCTTTTCTCCTATGTATGCACTTCCAGATTCTCTAGGTTTCATAGTTGGACAATCGGAAATAAATTTGGGATCTAAGTTTCTATGAGATGACAACAAAGGTGACAACAAATACAAATTTGCAATTTTGCACTTTTGAGATCTTCAACTTTTCTTTAGCTTATGAACCTAGAAATATGCAACACACAAAGAGAGGGGAAATTTTTTGTTTTTGGGTGAATGGGGTTTTTCCTTGGTCAAACCCTGTTTTGGTAAATAAACCTTGAAATAAAATGAAATAGCATGAAAATAACGATGAATGAACAAATCAATGTCACAATTCACCAAACCCTTAAATAAACCCTTGAAAATATAAAATCTTGCACGAGATGGATTCAATGGATGTGGATCTTGATGCTTGAATCTTGCTTTAAATATTTGACTCGAATGCTTTGATTAGATCTTGAAACCTACATCACAATGTTAGCTCTAAAAACATGCATGATTGCAAAATACTTTGACATGATACTTGATATCTTGATTGCTGCAACAAATTCTTGATAGATATTCCGTTGAATGCTCTTGATAATAATATTTTCTCTTGTGAAATTTCTCTTCAAAACTTCTAGTTGATTTGAGAAAACAACCTTGTATTTTTAGACATTTATCCTTAATTTCCTAAAAACTAAACATTACAAGCCGACCTTTGAAATTTAAATTTGGGATGATAAAAATACTACCAAAACATAATTTGAAAATGGGTTCCAAAGCCTAGGGACACGGAAAAATGGATCCCAAGTCCCTTTCCTTGGAACACGCATTGCTCAAAGTGTTTAATTATGTGTTGGAATTAATTGTTGTTAGGTTTCCCCTTTGAAAATAATAATTTATTGGGCTTGTAAATGAATAATAGAGCTTATTAAGGCATAATTAAGTTAAATTTAATTAAGAGGAACCAAATAAGTGTGAAAATGTAAAGGGATATATTTTTCAACACTAAATTAAGGCATTATTAGATCAATTTTAATTAGGAGGGCCCAAACAAGTGAGAAAATGTAAAGGGCTACATTTTTCTACATTACATTTATCCCCCACTTTAGTGAGAGGATGACCCTACATCAAAATCACACTAAAGTAAACAATCAAGAGAGATCTAATTGTACAATCATTGGAAGGATAATGCAACAAAGATCAAGGAGGGTGATCAAGCCCCAAAGATCTAAGATCTCATGACAAAACCAACAAAGGAACAAGGAGACACATGCCTATGTTAACATATATATGTAGCAATGACAAGATACTCAATCATACAATGTCAAAGACTAAAAGAAAGAAAGGAAAAATAAAAATAAAATGGGTGGATTAAGCCTCGACTATCCAATGCGATGTGGATCGCGCCTTTGTTGTTTGACCAAAAATGTTTACAAGTGGGACTCAATTTCCACTATGCAAACAACAATGCATGCTCACACAAGCTAGTAAAATCTATTTTCCACTAGGTGAGCCCCCAAAGGTGTAATTTTAATGAGATAATCTTATTAGGCTCCCATACCATACCAAATTTATACCTCTGATAACTTTAATAATCCACCACACAATATGAATTTTTAGCTTCATAAGGCTTAGCAAGCTACGTTATGCTAAACAATTATGAAGCAAGGCTTCATAGGCAAGCAAAGTGTGCTAAGCTTGGTGGCCATGAAAAAGGGTTTTAACTTTGACCTTCATAAGGTTAGAAAGTTGCATTATGCTAAACACTTGTGAACAAAATGCAAGTAGGATAATACATGTTTAGAGGGGTTTTGCTTAGTTCATCTAAGGTATCCTCTTAGGGAACATCGTTCCTAATTTCTCCAAGGGAGGACAATTCTAAGATAAAATATTCACAACTTAGGGAATGCAACATGTAGCATCACCACTAAGAGGAAAGTCATATGCCAAGAAAGGTCATGCTCTTGGAGGAAATGAAACCCAATGACATCACCAAGAAGAAGACACATCACAAGAAGTAATAAGACCACATAATGAAACATAAGATATAGTCCAAGATCTCCAAAATGATAATTCCAATGTATGCTTCGACTTTAAAGAAATTTTTATTACCATGCTATGAGCAATTACTTCAAAGTAGAAAATGATAAATGCTAACAATAAAGAAGACATGATAGCTTATTTGGAAAGCCCTATGTCAAACATATGTTTCCAAATGAATCTACATCATGAAAAAGGGGTTTCCCCCAAAATGAAATCCCAAAATCATATAAGGGATCCAAAGATTAAGGGTCAACATATGTCTTTGGTACAATGATACTATAGAGCTCAGAAATGTCATCATTCCCAAAATAACTCATGGAACTTGAAGGATGACACATAGAGAGTGAAAAATAATAAAAATATTTTGGTTCAACATGGAAGAGACCTAAATTTCTCGGTGCCTTATGTCATCCCCAAAAGGAAAACATAAGAAAAAAGAAAAAAGAAAAGATAAAGGTTTACGACATATAGCAAAATGTAGGTACAAATAGAGGAATGAACATGAAGAGACATGAAACAGAACAATACAAGGGATCACATTACGCACATGCAATCAAAAAAAGAAAAATAACATAAATACAAGAATAGTAAGGCACATGTGAGTCAACCTATTAGCAAGTCATTTGCATCCCAATCTTCTTCATTGTATATGAAAGGAAGACAACTAGCCAAAGGGACAATGTCAAGTGCCAAACTAGAACAATTACCAAGTTTGACATGTGGTGAATCACTCTTTGTAGGAGGATCATCATGATTATTATCATTTAAGCTCATGGAAGAGGAAATCAATAAATTTAACTCTTTATGCACTTCCTCAACATTTTTTGCAATTTCATTGTCATCATATCCAAGTTATTAACAACAGAAGGTCTAATGATAATATCCATAAAAGATGCTTGTTCTTTTTATGTTCAAGATTTAGGATTTTATTGTTTCATTGAAAGTGGAGAAGCATCGTGTATTTCTTGAGATAAGTTTGGATTTTTATTTTCTATGTTGTTCTTTTCTTCTTTTTCTTGTAAGAAACAAGCAATAGCATGACGTCTACAACTATGCTCTATAGCATTTCGGTTTCTTTTTTGTTCGGTTTTCAAGTTGTGATTGTGTAGGAGTGGGTTTATCAACCATAGTTTTATTTTCTTCCCTTAAGGGAGGAATGAAAGGAACCATGTGAGGTTGTTCAACCACTTTCTCTTTAGCTTTATAAACCTGTTTGATTTAAGGAGGCACAATGGGACCTAGTTGGTTATCTCATGGTCTCTTATAGGAAATTGGTGCAGGATTTTCTATGTTTTGGTTTTGGTGACTTAGAAGGGATTTTGGTTCAATCATTGTTTTTTCAAGGATAGGAGGCTCAATCATGGGTTGAGGCATATTGCTAAGGGATAATTATGTTATGCACTTTTCCTTAAAATTTTAATAGGATTTGAAAATGAAGTCCTCACAGGGCCTAATAGGTTCCATAGGCTCAGGCCAAAATAAATCCTATGAGAAATTCCTAGGAGAAGATATGCATGATTAAATCCACTATGGTGCATAGTAAAAAGCTCATTTCCAAATGGAAAATTTAAGCATTTATACACAATCGATGGGATGACATTCATGGAGAAAATCCATGGGTAGCCTTACTTCACACAAAATTGGTTCGATGATGGGATGATAGAAAATGAGACACTTAATTGCTTTGCTCCAACTCTTAAAGGAAGATTTATTGAACCTATCAATGGGAAAGAAAAACCATTGTGTTTTTCGATCCATGATTTTAGTTTTTCATAAGTATCTTGATAAAGCTCATGCACAAATCAGTGGTCACGTTCTCTACACAAATGGGGTCAGTTAATATCCCATTAGTAGGCTTGTCATTGATTCTTCCAGCTATGTAAAGAGGACCATCGGGTGCATGTCTAAATAATTTCATGTTGTGAGAAAGAAATGTCAAGTAGCATTTTGGTTAGGCCCTTATGAGGTTGAAGTTCAATGAAGTTGACTGAAGGTTTTATAGTATTCTTTTCATTATTTATTATGTGATGATTAATGATGTGGTCAAGGCTATCAACCAATTTTTATTCCTTGATCATTTTTAATTAACTTTCTTATGTTTTGTATCATAGGAACTACATTACAGGTGATGGATTTAGAACTTACAAATTTTTATAATTTTTCTAGTTCTTCATCCATTCTTCTAAGGTTCTCATGAGGGACATTAACAATCATTGCATTTACAATAGTCACATTGGTTGTGGGTAGGGATGTCATGGGAAATGAAGTGTTAAGGATATGATCCATACTTTCAACACTATGAGTGAAAGAGATAGAACACCCAAGATCCATGGTGAGTGATGTATTGTGGGATGGCATGAGTTTGAAACTATGTCTCGTGATAGTGTTGGCAATAGGACACCAAGTTGTGAAGTTCATACAAGTTTCACAAACCGAAGGTGCACTCAAAATGGATAATATATAAAATGGAATGAAATACCCTAGAATGTAAAGTGCAATGCAAGTATGTAAAAGCAATTTTTAGATTTAAAACAAGATAACTTTACGATTGTGCTATGCAAAAACCTGAAAAATAATGTCTTTTAGATGTAATTTTGAATTCAACGAATGCACTAAATTTGAAAAATTAAGCTTAATATGAATAATTTTAGATAATAGAAATTTTGGAAACTAGAACAACAAGCTGAATACAAAAACACAAAAGGCAGAAATAGTGTTTTTAATGCTAAAAAAATTAGAAAAAACCCTTATTAGGGACTCATTCGCCCATGGGAAAATGGGTCTCACTTCAAGGTTTTTAAAAATGAATTTGCAGGTTTCTAAGAGGATTTCTATGGTTTTCAGATTCTAGTTTCAAATAGTAAGTTACAACTTCGATTTTTTGGAAAATGAGGTCTAAATGCAAGTGCAAAATAATGCAAAATGAAAAGCAAGAAGACCTAATTTGAGATGCAATTTTGATTCAATTTTATAATGTAAATGAATTGTCATGGAATATCATGTAAACACTATGCAAAATGATTGATATTTTTAAATATTTTAGATTTTAAAGATTGCAAAAATGCAAATCTAAAACCCTAAATGAGATTCAAAATAATGTAAGCAAAAAACCGTAAATAAGATACAAACTAATGCAATGCAATGCAAATGAATGCTAAACCTAGATCTAGGGTTGAAAAAGGACTCCAAATCAGCAATTTATGATGATTTCATGTCAGATTCACCAAAATGAAATGAAAAAAAATAGGGGCTTTCCCAAAATGGAAAGGTAAGTCCAAAGGATGGAAATAGACCCTATCTTTCTATTTTCATTAGGAAATGAGATCCCCACAATGAATTTATTATCAACCCTTAGGTGAATCAACCCTATGTGATAATAAGATCTTCAATCCTTCCTCAACCTAAATCTACAATCGCCCACACAATAGAGAAAAGTGTTTTTTTTGGGTGAATGGGGGTTTGCCTTGGTCAAACCCCATTTTGGTAATTAAACCTTGAAATGAAATGAAATAGCATGAAAGGAATGATGAATGAACAACTCAATGTCACAACTCACCAAACCCTTAAATAAACCCTTGGAAATATGAAATCTTGCATGAGATGGGTTCAATGGATGTGGATATTGATGCTCGAATCTTGCTTTGAATCTTTGACTTGAATGCTTCGATTAGATCTTGAAATCTACATAACATTTAGCTCCAAAAACATGCATGATTGAAAAATAATTTGAGATGATGTTTGAGATCTTGATTGCTACAACTAATTCTTGATAAATTTTCTCTTGAATGCTCTTGACAAAATCAATGTTTGAGATCTTGATTGTTGCAACATTTTGAATTATCTTTATAAATGGTTGGATGTGGAAGAAACTGCGTGAACTATACACTTAACTTTTAAAATTTCAATTCAAATGGAGTCTATATTTCCACAAAGGACTTTCATGTAGAGTTCAACGAGTTGAAGTGGATTTGCAAAAAAGGTGAAGGAAACTAGATTTATGGAAAAATAAAACTAAATTTGATACTTCACTTTTGAAAGGGGAGTTTTGGATGGTGGTTGGGTTCCCACAAGCTTTAGACTTCTGTAAACTTTTGAATTCGGTTTATGAGTTATCAAGTGTGGGGAAAGTCAAATAACATAGTTTTTAAACTTTCCATAAGTGCAGTTTGGATGGATTCCAATTTTCTATGGGAAAGGATCTTTATAGGAAAATTGAAGTGAAGAATACCTAGAAATAAAAATTAAGTGAATAAGATTTTTAGATTTCATAAGGTGTACTTTTCTTGGAAGTTAAACCTCCATAAACACTGAGTTTTATGGGACTTTATAACTAAACTTAACTTGTTAAAAATAAAATGAAAAATATCCTTTGGACCATTTGAAAGGGTGAAACCCATGAGCGATTATGTAATTTTCATTAACAAATTTAGAGAAATTTCAAAGGGACCAGACCTAATTATAGATACACTCTATTAAATTGTAATAAAATTTTAGTACAAAACCAACCAAATTTAACATCTTCTAAAATAGCATGACTATTTGAGTCTTGAGCTCAAACAACTCAACAATTGCTTTCACATTTATAAGTTAACCCATGTCCTGTCATTCCCTTAGTGTGTATGTGTTTGTTTCAAGTGATGTTTTCTCTTGCTTGACATCCCTATATTATGTGATGTCATACCATGAACATAATGTTGCATATTTCATCATTATAACATCATTGTCAATGTCTTATTGTCTTTAAACATCACTCTCTCCCCTCTTTTTCCTTAAAACACATTGCATTATTTTCATCATGAAATTATTTTAACAAAGGTTTATCATTGCACACACCTCACTTTTGTGATCTCTAAATAATTGGTCATCTTTACACTCTTAGCAATGTTGGTAGCATATGAGCCACCTAGCATAATGCAATTTGCTAGAATATGGATCCTTGTATATCCTTCACTTTTCATGGTCATCCTACAACATAGCTTGTAGTGTTGATGGTTCTATACTTGTTATTTCTTCTAGCAATACATTGTTAGGAAATACCTCTTTTATACATCTTCTTAATGCTCCTCTTCTCTTTTCTCTTCTTGATTATTTATATTTGTATGTTTTTGGTGTATGATTTTTTGTACTATCTTTTCCTTCATAAATGATATATTTTGTAATTAGTATATATTTTTCCTAACATGTTTGTTACATGAAATTTTTACATAATGAATGTAAATTATACAAAATATTATGGTTGTTTTATAGGTATTCATTTTGTAGGCATATTTACCTCATTTTAAGACTCTACATCTCCTATAATATATTTGGGTAAATTTTTTTATTTATGTATTTACTTTATTATGCATATTTAGTGTAAATAATATGTCTTCTAAAGTGGGGGAAAAATGTAGTGTCAAAAATTACATATTCTTACAATTTTGCATGGTATCATCTCTTCACTCTAGTATCCTAATATGGAGTGTCTTAGATACAAATTTTTAGCACTATGGTTGTGCATTTCTTGTATTTTTTTTAAGATCTAGGATTTTTGAATCCAAATTTCTCCAAACATGAGCAAAATATGAAGATGTCCATGTGAAATGTTAGCATCCCAAAAAATTATGAATCTATTGGTCATTTGAGCATTACTTTCTGTTGGTTTCATTGATAATCAAGAAAGTAATGGATCTACATTTGAATCTAAATTTCTTTTTTATTCTCATTCAATCATCTTGGAAAATTTTCTTGAAGCTCCAACTTGTGAAGAATCTAGAAAATTTCACACTATACAAACCTTTTCCACGTGATTCCTACAATATTTTTAAGTAAATATCTTCATGGTATTGTGGTAACAAGTTGAAGCAAAGCAACATATATCATCTTGGAGGATTTTAAAATATTCTAGATGACTTTTCTCTTGTGATATTATTCCCTTTGTACTTTATTTTTTGTACTTTATTTGCATTTTTTATCTTCATTAATAAATCCTAATTGCTACATAGTATATTTAGGATTACTTTTTTCTTAGCCATTTTCATTTTAAATTCAATCATTTTACTTTGTATTTCAAGTTATATCAAAAATATAGGTTGTTCATGGAGGTAGAAATAGAAAAATGAGGGTTTGACTAAGGCAAGCCCCTCAACAGTCATAAAATAACTCTCTTTTTTTTGTATGTTTTGTTGGAGAATAAGTAGTTCCATCTAGCAATATATTTTCCAATATTTATTTTCTATTTTACTTTCTCTCATTTTAATATTTAAATAGTTTTTACAGTAGCTATTTTTGTTATAACAAAAAAATAATTTAAAATTGATTATTTTCGTATTCAATGTATACAAAAAGTATTTTTGTACCTAGTAGTACTTTTTGTTTCATATTTGGACTGGATGACAATGTAACACAAGACATCCACATAATACATTTGTGTCCTAAGAAAAGTCTTCTAGACTTGAACCCCAAGTTCTATATGATTTATAGTTTCTATTTCCATCAATAAAAAGATAATTAATTTTTTTGGAAGATATTTTCACCAATTCATTTTTAACAAGCCTTTTAGTTAGTTATTTGTATTTTGTTTGTTAAAAATTGAACTCTTTAGAAAATGGATAATTATAGTAGCTTTAGGTAAACTTAAACTATCAATTTATCCTAGTGTAAAGAGTGAAGTTGGATCTTAAGGAAGATTCCCATTATAGCAGTTAACATTTTCACCCTGTATAGTGAGTTCTAAAGAAAAAAGAAATAATGCATAAAAATAAAGCATCAAAATCCAGTCCTTTGAAAGGTAACTCTTTCCCCAAATTCATAAATATTTATCCCCCATACTAATCCAAAATCTTTCCATTTAAACCCAAGTGTTCTCATCTTAAAAGTCCCACACATTTTAGGTCCTTACATCCAAAAATTCACTCATAATTCCTCCACCTTAATCCCAAAATATAAAATTATATTATAATCCTAAGGTCCAACATCCATCATGGTATTTCTAACTATTGTTTCTAACACCACTCTCTCATGAAAATCCCATCTCATCCTTGGACATGTACTCAATTTACATCATCTAATCCATTATCCAACACATCACCTCCCTTTAATTGAAGACTTCACATAAATCATTGTCCATCCTTCATCCATTTGCTTCATATCCCTTGGAATTATCCTCTAATTTTAGAGCTACATTGGTACCATATTTATACTTTAAAAAATTCTGCTTAGCATGGTTTATACCAACATCTACAAGTACAACCCTTTTGTAATAGGGCAGGTGCAGAAAGATGGGGGGAAAAAAGGGTACCACCCCTTTCAAAAAAAATCAATAATGTATGTTATGACACGCTCACGTTATGGCTTGGAGTGATTGATCCTCAGGCTTAGTCACTCCTAGGCTATAATTTGCTCACGTTATAATGTGAGTGTGTTAAAGCCTATTTAAACCAAAAAAAGAAAAATAAAAAGTTCATTCTATTTTTTTTGCAATAGTTGCAAATAATTCCTTTGTGGCTAGAAACCCCTTCATAATGTTCTTGCACTTTTGGAAGGTCAAAACCACTTGAATTCTTCATCGAATATTCATGCAAATGTCACCACAACATCAGGGAGGTTGAAGGAGTAATTAATTTCTATTTTTTTATGTGAATTTGGAATTAAACAGGTAGATTTAATATTTTTTTTATGTTAATTTATTTATTTTTTAGGAAATGATAATGCACCTCCAAACCCTCCTCAAAATCTTGATTCACCTCATGCCCAAATCCCTAGTGAATAACAACCTCAATAAACACCTCCAACAATTCCTCATCATGCTTCAAGAGCTCAAGAAAATTTAATGGGGCAAATTAAAAACTAAAAATAAATAAATTGAGGAGTTAATTACAAGGTTGAGAGATCCTACAGGCTCAACCTCACATAGAACCACACTTGCTCAATCACTTGAATTGATAATATCACATTTAGATTCAACTAGCAAGCAAATTAGTTGGTTGGAGAAGAGATGACAGTTTAGAGAATTTTATGCAAATAAATTATCCTATAAAAAAGTTAAATATGAAAAAATTACAAATTTTGACTTGTGTGATCTATTCACAAACCCTAGAATGTATCAACATTTACATCCTTCAAGCAAGAGGTTCCCTATACATTGGTGCAACCACAAAGGGATAAAGAATATTTTGTTAGAGGATGTGGTGGATGGTTTTTGACCTTCCTCCATGTAACAATAATGAGGTGCCACAATATTTTTTGAGGAAAATCTACTGTAATTTTTTCCTCAATAAAATCTACAACTATTTTGGCATGTAGTACTTATATGGTAGAGGTCGGGGCATGTATCAATGCATAGCAGCTAGCAAAGCAAGCACTCATTAGACCAATGTTTGAGCATGTGACTATCCCTTCCATTATGAAGGAGAGTGTTGAGGTCGATACATTTTAGTTGATTAGTTCCATCACCCAAAGCCTCATACAACATACCAATCCTCTAGCATAGAGTGAGCCAAGCGAGTCTTTAGGGAGCATAGTTCCACCTTATTATTTTGAAGCTTGTGGGTCACTTTATGTTTATGATCCCATGCATAGTTAGGATGCAGGTGCCCAAGGTACATCTATAGTTGATCAGATGGTGATGACAAATTCCCTCCTTAATGAGGCATTTGGCCTTGATAGTCAGGTAAATGTTAGCAATTTCATTGAATTTAATTTATTAAATTTCATTTTTGAAATGCAAGATTAACTAAATTAGTTGAATGATTATAATTAAATTTTAGGGTCGTAGTGTTCACTCTATTTTCAGTAGTCCTCCACCTCCCTATTACATGACCACATGTATTGCAAAGGTATGTAACTAGTAAATAATTATAAATATTACATGTGAATACCTAAATGTTATATGAATCGTATTATTATATCTCATTTTGGATGTTGAATAGGTTAATATTGGAGCCTCAATGATAGCTCCTGCTAGTGGAGGTGGTCATTGAAGTTTCACTCAGGTAATATAGACTATTTATAATTTTAAAATACAAAAATTGTATTTCGTAATTGAATAATGTTTAATGACTTGAAGGAACTCTATATAGTTTTTTAGTATGCTTTGTACTTTTTCATTAATTTGATTTAATGTTTTTATGCACTTCATAGGCTATGAATTTCATTTGTTCATGTTGTTGGCCTTCAAAAATATAGGCTAGTGGAAACCCTAGCTTGTAGCATACCATTTTACTCTTCTCCTCCTAACCATCATCACTAGCTTGTAACATACCATCTCCCTGCTCACTATTGAGCTCATGAATGATGCCCAGGATATTGATCTTATTACTACCCTCAAGTCCTATTTTGACTATACTTATCATGGTGAATATCTTATTGCATTCATACATTATGGTTTTATACTTTCATTTATGCCTTAGAAGTGCTTAACATCATAGAGGACTACTCTCTTCCTTTCTTGACAATATACTATCATCTTCTATCAATTATCTTCAATGGTATCTACTCCATAGACAAGGTATTGTCCACTTATAATTTATAAATGTATGCCCTCTTTCTATATATTCACAAGGACTATCCTCTTTGAGTTTGATCATTAAAAGGGCCTTGTCACTCTCAACTATCCTTTAATAATAAACTATGAATGCTCCTCATATACCATTGTACTAATTTTTTTGCTTCTCCTATGAGAATATCTTGTATCATTGGATTTCGTGTGATTACCACCACATTCATGACTATTATGCACTCTTTACCTTGAGGAATCTTGGTTGAAAGAATATAAAGTATCTTCTCATAAAAAATTATCTTCCACAATTATCCCTTGAAGCATTATTTAGTGTTGAAATACATGTGGTTGTCCTATTACATCTTATGACTTTAGACTATCATATTCAGTCTTATGTAACTATCTTATTTCAATTATTTATTTATGCTATATCCTTTATTATTATTTTTTGTCCTTTATTCATCAGTTCTCCTTGTGATCATTACTCTTCCTCTGTGAATATTACACTATCCACTATAATGAAGATATCTCACTCCATTTCTTACCTATATCTTCTTTGTGATTCATCTTGAATATGAATAGACTGTTGAGGTTTTATGAAAATCATGGAGTTTCTTTATAGGTGTGAATTGTTATCAATATTTTAGGACCACAATCCCCTCATTTCTCACTAACACTACATCATTTTGTTCTTAGTTGGTAGTTCTCATTATTGCTTTGTTTCATGTATCTCACTATCATGCTTTACATTATTGCTTCTTTTCATGTATCTCACTATCATGCTCACACTTCATATCAACAAAGTTTTGCATGAATTCTTTATGTAATCATGATATTTTCCCTTACATTAAATGATTGTCCCTAGGACTGTCATCTTATGATTGTTCTTTACTTTGAAATTTTCCTCATGAAACATGCAAACCCTTGACATTGAACTGATATTAATGAAGAATCTTACTGATATGAGGATACTAATGTCTACAGTCAAGAGGATAGGATACTCTATCCTTTCTCCTCATTTAGATCCTAACTACCACATTGCTCTGCCATCTATCCTTCTATTATTACAAAAATGCCTTGTCATTCATGAGACCCCTTATTATGTAAGATTCCCTTATAATAACCTCTTCCTCTATCAAATTCTTCGTACCAACTTAGAAACTACCCAATATGGCTCTTATGCATTATGTTTTGTCTCGTTGGTTCTCTAGACAATATTGCTCTCTTCTATCACCCTATTGTTCACCATGTTATTCATGAAGGTTTTTTATCATAAAACAATATTTGAAATAGAATTGAATGTATTAACATATCCCAAGGAACACAATGTTGTAGTAACCACACATTAAACTATGAAGCAATATATAGTTCAATAAGTACTCAAAATTTTGTTGACTATGTCATACATGTTATAAGCCATGACCTACATCACTCTTCTAGTTTTTGTAATTGAATAATGTTGTTTTATTTTCATATGATCAAACAAGAAGAGACTCCTCCTGACATTGATAAGGAAATGGAGTATGGTGTCTCGACTGCAACTGAGAGCTTGATTCCTTTGATGAGAGTATGAGGCAGATTAGTAAATTTCAAATTACATCTATTGTTTTAGTTGTTTATTATTGAAAAAATAAATGAAATTATTGATTTGTAGTTTAATTTCTATCTGGATTTGGTTTCTATAAGGCTTAGTAATGCCACATAGTGAGCATGCCTCTATTATGAATGAGGAGAAAGATCATTTATTAGTGGTAAGTGATTATTTTGTTAAATATTTTATTTTATATAATGTAATTTGTATATTTTAATGTCTATACTTTTTATTGTAATAGGTATGAATCCATGAAGAATTAAATAGGAGGTCTATCCCTCAAGTTCGAAGTAGGCCAACATCATATACATCTCTACCCCCCTGAAAAATCAAAGGCCACCTATGATCTTTTTTCTTCACCTGGATGGGAATGAATATTTATTAGGGTCCTTTGTTGTATGCCTATATGGTATTTTTGTACATATTTTGTATTGTATATAGGTTACATTGTATGCCCATATGGCATTCTTGTAATCCTATATGGCTATTTTTTATATATTTTATACTTATATCGACATATATTGATGTATGCCTATATGGATATCTGGTTAATATTAATACATATCTTTTTTATTGATGGTGTCCATATTTACATTATAAATAATTATTTAAATAAATTAAATTAAATTTGATGTAGTTAACTATAAATGATTAAAATGTTATTCCAATCCATTCTCACAAAAATGTTCTTATATTATTTCCTTGCAATAAATGAAGTGCTTCAAAACATGCTAAGATGTTTATCTCTCAAGCATGTAATTAAAACACAAGGAAAAAGAGGTAATTAAGGATTACATTTTTAGATTTGAAGATTTCGATAATAATATGTTGCCTCCATTATAGAATGATAAGCTTCAATGGATATTTGTAGATGGCTTACTTAAAATATTTACAATCCAATTGTATTCCATGATTGATAACTTATTTCACACTCAATTCACCTATATTTTTTGGTTAATTATTATCTTTCCTACACCAGTATGTGTTTTTGGTCTTGGATGACATATTTTTGGTATATAGTGATGGAATCAATTTTTAATCAAGATAAAGTACTTATATTTTACACTATGTTTCCAATAATTTTATTCAATTACCCATCCATTCAAGTACCCATCCTCCAGTTGGTTGGTCACTACAAATTTATAGACATATTCTTCATACCCACACTTTCCTTCATCACAAAAAAATGTTTTCCTATATTGACCAATATGTTTATGATTGAATTGAGTTCAATCAACAAAGGAGACTAGTTCTTTGATGTAGATTATATAGTCATAAGATTATAAAGACACATACATTGACCAAAAAATATAAAGTGGACTTATTTTGTAGCCACCCAAATGTGTTCAAATTGTGTATTTACCCCCAAGAGATGAAGAATGTAAACAATGCCTCTCAATAACATTTTACTGAATTCAAGTGAGACTTTTTGGAAACTATGAAACATTGTTTCCATAGTGGAATGACTTGGATATATGAAAAACTGAGAGAGTTTTTGTAGAGATACCTTACGTGACCTTATACATTCAGAAAAAATGTTTATAAGAGCCACTCTTTTCGAGTAACATTTTTTCAAAGTTTGCTACCCTTTCGCACTTTGGTCTCTTAAGAGAAACCACTAGTGCAATGTAGCCTAGAATGATTTGGCATGCTGGGGTACAAAATAGGAACTTTCCTACCATAAGCCCACCCACCCTGATGTGTTGAAAATTTCAATTTGGTTGCACAGTGAATAAAAAAAATTAGGCTATCTTGCAACTTTCTTTTGAATGCAATTGATACATTTTCCATCAACTACAAACTTGTCACCATGAGCAAATGGATTAGAGGTATGAAAATATGAGAAAGGTTATTATAGAGGAACTATACGTGATCTTGTAGCCTCAGACGGAATAGTTGTAAGTTCCATGGGTTCTGAGTAACAACTCATCAAAGTTTGCTTCCCTTTCACATGTTGGTCTCTTAAGAGAAATCACTATTGCAATGTAGCCCATAACATTTTGACCTATTAGGGTGAAAAATAGGACCTTTCCTAAAATAAAGCTACCCATCCAAATGTGCTAGAACTATCAGTTTGGTCACACTATTAGAATTGGCTATGGTTTTCAAGATCTTGAGACCAAATGGAAAGCACAAAGAGAGAGAATGGAATGTGACAGAATAAAGTGTATTCTTATCAATATGATTCAATGATATGATTGTTATGTTATAATGAGAGACCCCTTGGTTATATAGCCAAAGTGAGATACAAGATGTCATATGATTATGACAAGTGCCTTAATCATAGGGTATGTGCAAGATCATCATGGAAAAAATAGGCCATTAAGTGGCAAAAAATTCAGAAAAATCAGAGTTAGGAAACTTGACGTAAAAATTTGAATAAGTTATCTATATTATTTCAAAAATATAGAATCTGTAGAAAATTGAATGTAGCTTCTAAACTACTAGGTTTATTTAAAAAAAATTAAAATCTATTTGGTGAAAATTTGTAATTTCAATGCAATAGTACTTAAATTTCAGGGAAAAAATAAGAAGTGTTTGTTTGACCACCCTAACCACAATAAAATGATAATATTTTTTTATAAGATTTTAGATATAAGTAGAGGACTCATGTTCGGATGTGATGCATATTTTTTTGTAATTTTTTTCCAAGCAAATAATTAATTATGATTTTTTTATTACAACTTTTAAAAAATATAAAAAACTCGCATGTCTAACCACCTTAAGTTGGTCAAAACTTCATGAAATTTATTTTTTATTTTTTTAATCCTATAGTATGTAAAGCATAGAATGTGACACATGTTTTAGATTCAAAGAATTTGATACAGTTTGAAAGCTATAGATGTTTTTCAATCAGCATATTGATCAAGACTTTAGTCATAATTCAAATAGAAAATGAATAATAATTATTTATTAAATTTAAAGTAAAGCATAATTTATATTGGTGGAAAGCTGAAAATATCCTTTAAAAATCCTTTTCGTTTCATCTATTTTGGGTAAAAAAAAGTCATCACCCACATACCCTACATATACCCATAATATTGCCACTTTTTGGCCCATCATGATCCTGCACATACCCCATATGACATGAGAGAACTAATCACACTTACCTAGGTTGACATGTGTTACAAGTTAAAAGATAAGATAACAACTAATGACTACTAAAACCTTCTATAAATATTCCTTCCTATAACCTAAGTAAACTTAACATGTGTTAATAAGTCCCCTAGTAATGAATTAACTAGGTACAAGACATTATTTACACCAACACTCCCCCTTAAGTGCAACATAGGGAGTATCAACTTATTATGCAAATGACACAATGATGCAAAAATGGGTCTCAGCTACTAGGCCATGTTAGGTATCCATGTACCAATGTAAATGAAATCTCTCACAAATGGAGAAAGGGAGAAAACCCAATGGGACAAAAATCCTCCCCAAAAGAGAGATGAAATACAATAAATGAAATGCTTTCAATGAAGAATGAGAAGGCCAAAACCCCATGTGAGGAAAAATACCTCCCCATAAGAGAGAATTGTAAGAGAGACAATGCAGACCCCCCTCAATGTTGAGTCTCATGCGATGATGGTAGAAGCTTGACATTGAATGTTGAAGATGATCCAATCTCATCGAACAACATTCCTCCCCTTAGGAAGAAACAAAACCATGAATGTATGCATGATTTCAAGAAGATGGATGATGTATGATGTCTCTAAAGCATGCTCAAGTGTCTCCCTATCAATGTCGAAAGCTAAAACACTCCAATCAGGCATTCTATGCCACACTGTTGAAGAGGACAATCCAAAATCTAGTAGAGATGAATGTAGAACATGATATAAAGAAAAGGATATGCCCTTTGAAGAAAAAGAAGCCTCCTCCAAATGTTGTCCAAAAATATCCACAGTCACGTCAAACTGCAAAGAATGATCATGTAGAGAATGAACAAGAGGGTCAAAGTGTTCCCTCACAACAACTAAGAAGGAGCATCTTCATCAAAGAGAAGATGAATGCTATCAATGATTTCCTCCAAATCTACAAGATGAGACTCCATAAACAAGTATGAAATACCTATCAAGAAGCCATCACAAGTAGCCATATATGGAAGACAATTAGGATCCTGCTACACTGAATCACAAGAAGCCATATCTGTAGCATTACAAGTATCATCAGTTGCAACAATAGATGGATGAGATAGAATGCATGACTCAAAAACTAGATCTAATGTGAGAACTCCCAAGTTGAAGAAGCCAAATGTCCCCTTTGAATCATGGTGTATGTGATCAACAGTTGAAGGAACAATGTCACCATTAGAAGAAAAAATTTCAAAGGTATACAACCGATATGAATGATCAACCACCCCAATAGCAATGATATCTTGACTCTCCAAGTCTCAAATGATGACCGAATCAGGTGTGAACTCCACCGTCCTCCCATCTCCACCATGTGTAATCTAATATATGGAAAGAAGATTGTTCGTCAAATGAGGAAAACACAAAGCATTCTAAGAAGTGGTGTCCCCAAAACTAATAGATCCCTTCCCAATTACACTCATTTATGTATTGTTTCCCATCAAGATAGGAGACATAGTACAAGGCTGAAAAGAAGAGAAGAGAAACTGTGAAGATGCCATATGATGAGATGCTCCAAAATCTAGAAGCCGTCTCCCTGATCTAGGACCTAAAAAAGCACAAAGATCTTGACCTTTATTTCCTGATGTAGATGCTTGACCTTTGTCCTTTTTAGACTGTTTTGAAGAAGGAGGTGATTCAGACATTCTAGAAGGAAAATCAATGTGATTCCTTTTGAGAATATTTTTCAACTCATCAATATCTTTCTTGTAACAATAGTGTTCTTCATGTCCATCCTTCTTGCAATATGCACAAAAAGGCCTCTCCTTCTTAGATGATTCTTCTTTTGAGGATTCTGATTCTTTATGTGGCTTGTTCTTTTTCTTCTTTTACTTCTTATCAAGATTAATTGATTCTTTTTGTACCTTAGACTCACTAGCCACCAATTCTTGTGACTTGGAAGACTTGATTAGACCCATGTTCATTAACTTAGCTTCTTCTTGGATTAGGAGATTTACAAAGTCATCGAACTTAGGATCAACATATGATGCTCCCATAGAAATTCGTTGGGTATGAAAGCCAAAAACAAAAACTAAATACTCAGGACCAAGCTTGGATAACACATTTAGAATCAACTATAAATCCTCTTTTTCAATGTTACATTCTTTCAACTGTGTTCTTAGTTGCTTGATTTTGGAGATGTAGTATTGGATGTGGTAAAAAAAAAATTGGATCAAGATTCATCAAATCATTATCAATCTGATATCCCCTAATCTTATCTATTTTACCATACAATTTTTTAAAAGTGTCCCAAACCTCTTTAGGTGTTTTGCATGATTCAATATGAAATTGTAAATCAAATGAGTCTAATGAACATATGCATCCAAGTGTTTTCTCATGGTCAATTTCCCACTTTGCCAATTCTTTAGCATCAGTAGGTTGTTGAGTGGTTTCCTTTAGATGACCTATTAGACCTTTCATCATGAGATAGTTCCACACTAATTTTCTCCATGTAGCATAATTATGTTGAGTTAGGAGTTCAATTTGAGATTTTCCCATTGCAAGAACACAAACCAACAAAAGAATGCAACCAACCACTGCAAGATTACCCCCCCAAATCACTCAATCAAGAAACCCCCCAGTAATATATGAGCTTGACACTTTATGAGTAGTGCATTTACAATTGCCACTTGCCAAAAATAGAGAAGTGGACTTTGATCTTGGTACATGCAAATGCCAAATTTGGCCACATAATCAAGTACAATTTTTGGTACAAAATGAGATCAATATGATCATACCACTAAAAATTGCATGAAATATTATGAACTTTCAAAAAAAATTGCACCCAAAAATGTTATCATAGGAGTAAGATATGAGCTCTCGAAGTTCCCAAAATGAGGACAAAGTAACAACACCTATGAGAATATGAGATGTATGGAAAATCCAGACACCAAAACCAAAAAATGATTGCACCACTATGAAGACCACAAAAAAATAGCCCAAATAAAAAAAAGTGCAATGAAAAAGGAGCTCATATGACTGAGATATTGGCCTTCAAAGTTCGCCTACAAAAATGAAAATTCAATTGGAGAGGGGGGCAATATTTTTTTTGAAAAATGTTGATGTGACGCTGACGTCAGAAAATAACTAGCTTAAAATTGACGATTTCTTACCCGTCACCAAAAGATGCGCCCTTGGCCGGAATATTCTGAGAATCTAAAAATTGTTAGAATATTCTTATAGAATCTTGGTGGAGGGAATTTGTGGGGAATCTCCTGCATCAACCACCAGAATATTGGATAGGTGGGACGAAATCTTCTTTATCCCATCGAGTATTTGAAGCCAGAATTCTTTAATAATTAACACCGATTTTTTTCTAAATGGCAAACAAAATTTTGATGGAGGCACCGATTTTATTTCTATCACCCACTTGCAATGGTGGGGGCCCGTGATACATAGGTACAATATGGTAGTGTACCCACAGTACGCATGGTACACTATTACAATTTATTCCACAGAAAAACCAAAAGGACTTTTTTTATTTTTAAATCAAATTTTTTTACAAACAAATTTTAATTGTTACAATATGATTTCTTTTAAAAAAAATTCAAAAAAAATTTCTAACCAATTAAAAAATTATTTTTCAAAAAAAATCCTACCATGTCATAATGACACGACCTAGGGGGTAGTACGGTTCCCTAGGAAAAAAATTTCCACTCCAGACAACTACTCCGATTTGGATGATTTGGTAGTCGATCTTAGGGTTTTTGGCCCTTTTGAACATAATGGCAGGGTCGAATTTGACCCAAAATGCTCCAAAAATGCAGCTACCTTCTAGATCTGGCAACCACTTTTCAGCTTCAAACCCTCAAATTTGGCCTCGTATGTTTGATTTGGATGAAACAGAAAGAAAAATCAACTTTCTTAAACCTTTCGAACACAATGGTTAGCTTAGATTTGCACCAACAAGCTCTGATTTACAATCTCTCTTCAGAAAAATACTATTCAATGGCACCCAACCCACTTTGATACCATGTTAGAATTGGCTATGGTTGTTAAGATCTTGAGACCAGATGGAAAGCGCAAAGAGAGAGAATGGAATGTGACAAGAATAAATTGTATTCTTATCAATATGATTCAATGATATGATTGTTATGTTAGAATGAGAGACCCCTTGGTTATATAGTCAAGGTGAGATACAAGATGTCATAGGATTATGACAAGTGTCTTAATAATATGAAATGAGACAACTAATCACACTTACTTAGGTTCACATGTGTTACAAGTCAAAAGATAAGATAACAACTAATGAAAACTAGCACCTTCTAGAAAGAATCCTCCCTATGACCTAAGTAAACTTAGCATGTGTATATAAGTCCTCTAGTAATTAATTAACTAGGTTCAATACATTATTTACACCCACACATGATGAACATAACAAAAATTAGAGCACCTTGCAACTTTACATTACATGCATTAGAACATAAATTGAGAGGGGCTATTGTGGAGGGGCCCTACATGACCCTATACCTTTAGATAGAATGGTTGTATGTGCTACGGTTTCGGAGTAACAACTTCTCAAAGTTTTCTTCCCTTTCATACTTTGGTCTCTCAAGATAAATTGCTAGTGCAATGTAGCCCAAAATGTTTTGGCATGGTAGGGTGTGAAATAGACCTTTCCTAGCATAAACTACCCATTCAGACATGTTGGAAATTCCTGTTTGGTTTCATGACAAATAAAATGAAAATTAATGCATTGTAACTTTACACTACATTCATTTGATGCTTTTTTCATCAACTAAAAATGTGTCACCATAGAAAAATGGATTGGAGGTATGAAAAGTTGAGAGAGGTTATTGTAGAGGGGCCTTACATGACCCTTTACCTTCATATGCAATGGTTTTTAATTTCCATGGTTTTTGAGTAACAAAACTCATCAAATTTTGCTGCCCTTTTGTACTTTGGTCTCTAAAGAGAAATCGTCAATGCAATGTAGCCCAAAAAATTATGCTAGGGTGAAAAATAGGACCCTTCCTAGTGTAAACCTACCCATTCAGATGTGTTGGAACCATCAGTTTGGTCACATGATAAATATAAAAAAAAAATATGCCACCTTGCAACTTTACATTGCATGCATCTAATACTCTTTCCATCAACCAAAAACTTGTCACCATGGGAAAATGGATTGGATAAATGAAAAAACAAGAGCTCAGTTATTATAGAGGCTCCCTACATGACCTTATAACTTCAGATAGAATGGTTGTACGTGCCACTATTTTTGAGTAATAGCTCATCAAATTTTGATGCCCTTTCGCACTTTGGTCTCTTAAGAGAAATCGCCAGTGCAATGTAGCTGAGAACATTCCAAAATCTTGAGGTGCAAAATAAGAAATTTCCTAGCATAAACATACCCATCCAAATGTGTCAAAACTATCAGTTTGGTTGTGTAGTGCCCCTTCGTTTCGGCTATCATTAAACATTAAGCGAGTTGTTTATTTGTGTCTTGTGATGTTATGTTGGGTTCGCAAGTTTGCATTGATTAAATAATAAAGACTTAGATTCCATAATTAAATATTTAAGTGAGCCCTTCAAATTATTAATAATTACATTATTAAAGCTAATAAATTATTAGCTTAGTAGGATACTAGAGTGCTAATATGTATTGTTTAAATTAGATGTATGATGTAAATAAATTAATGATTATAATAATTATCTTTAGATTATTAATTATATCATTAATCAATTTTAATAAATTATATTTATTTTGTTTATTTATTAATGGGCATCAAAATTACAAATGATGCAATTTTGATAAAAGAAAAGAGAAATTTAAAATATTTAATAAATAAGTAAATAAATAAAATAAAAACAAATAAAAAAAGGTGTAACAAGATTTACACTTGTGCAGCATGCACGGAAATAGTTACATCTGCAAAGTATGCTCATTTACTCTCGCAGTATGGATTGCACAATACACGGCATGCAGATGGTTGAGAGATATTATCTCCATGCGGAACTCTGCCAAACGGGGGGATGCCTTTCCTATTCTACACTTTTTGCATGGTGAATACTGGGCTTGAAACTATTTGCAGTTACTCGATCATGCTAGGTGGTGGACGCCTAAAAATGTCTGATTGGCGAGTAGGATGTGGAGTACCAAAAATCAATTTGAAATTATAGGGTTGGGTTTGGATAGGGGAGAAGAGAGAGAGCGGCTGGAGATTCTCCTTTGCATTTGTTTCAGGTCAGTATTATCTTCCTGCTTGCATGTTCATTTTGATGCCTTCATCTTTATCAGGAATTGATATGTGTAGATCTCTTTCTAAGAAAATCTATTAGTAACTATTACAACAATTATAATTTCAGATTTAATGTGCTCAACACGTTATTGAATATTCTCTGGTATGGACTGTGATTGTTGTACTGTCTTTTGCTTCACTAATATCATGGTTGTAGGCATCTTGTTCGACATGTTCTATAATATGGCTTGATATATGTTTCTAGAAACTAATAAATCCAATGATAGCATTTTCAACAGTATCATGTGTGACCCACTCATTTATTTGGCTTCTTTCTATAGCCGTATATTCGGTTGCACAATCGTTTGTTGGACTGGATTATCTTCCCTTGTGATATCCTCCTTGTAATGGTAATGGATCTTGTATGCTTCATCGTTATAGGGAAGCTCTTTACATTTCATTTTTGATTAGTAAACTCTTTTATGCTTTCCTTAAGCTCCATCTAACATAGTCTAGAATCATGGTATGCTAAGGTAACCACATTTCTTTGAGGAAGTTTGACAAACAATTACAAACCATGTCTATTCTCCCATAGAAGTCTTCAAATGAATGCCTCCCCATTGCCTCCATAGGCCGTGGCGTACCTTGTCTCGCAGAAAGGATGCTAGTATACGTTGAGAATCCTGGCTCTCTACCTGTCTATTGCATTTGCTTGAAAGTTTGTAAACCTTGGTGTCTTCGACCATGTTGCTTGATCTCAGGTGCTTGCCTCTGTTCCTTTCTGAATACCTATTCTTTCAATGCAGATTCCTTTTCCATCGATTCCTTAGTATATCATTGGCTCAAGAAAAGATCGGTTAAGTATTTTCTTTTGAAGATCTACACATTGCCTTCATATTGACAATGATTATTTCAGCCTTTCAGTGGTTTTGTATATTTTACTAGTTGTATGTATATATAATTCGATGTTATGAAATGGCATTTGAATTTCTGGCTTCTTGTTTTGTAAAAAAATTGCAGTCTCTCCTAAGTCACAGGTGTAGTTCTTCCTGTTATTAGATGGACCGAGACTCAGATCGACACTTTCTATTGATAAACTGTGTTAGATGAAATCCTCTTTGCATCTCCTTTCACTGTCTCTTGATGGTCATATCTTGATGACTACCAAACATTGTTTTATGAAAATTATATATATTCCTTGTACTTAGCTAGTGTGCCTCTCTCAAAATAGTATCTTGGTCACTGCATGTTACTTTACCTATGTCTAGAAATAGCATTGCTTTCCTCTCTTAAAGTTGTGGTAGAGTCTTTCTTTGGCCGCACCCATGCCTTCATTTCGAAGTTTTTTTTTTTTATATCGTGATTGCTCAATATCCAACATCATTAGTTGAGCACTGTGTTGCATACTTTGCTTTAGGTAGTTATTTGACTAGCCTGTATTTGCACCCTTGTGTCCAATAACACTCTAGTGTACCCTCATCTTTGGACCCAAAAAGGTAGATGTTTTCCTTGTCAACGTATTCTCATTCCAATTAGACTTGGGATGCCTTTTAAAACTTGGTTGAGTGGTATAGTCAAATCCATTTGACCTTAGTATGGACCTTTATTCTAAATACTTTTGTCTTTCTTACGAATATAGCTAAATTGACCTTATATTTTTGAGAAAATTGACCTATGTTTCTAGTTAAAGGACTTAATTATGTTTATGAAATTAGGTAACTTTTGTAATTATCTAGAATGGAAAATTATTAGAAAAATAAAAATAAAAATGCATAAATGCAATAGCCACCAAGTTTAGCCAACTTATCTTTATACACGTGCATGTATCCTCAATCATACCGTATCTGCACCTCATTCCTTGGCATGGCGACATGGGGGCTTTAATTAGTTTATCTTATAATAAAAGAGGACAGGGGTGGGGAGAAATATTTTCCCCATATTTCTAAGAGGAGATCCTAATGAATTAAGTAGGAATTCTTATAAAAAGAAAAGTCTAGTATTAATAGAAATTAGATAAAATAAAAAGGAGAGAAACGAAACTCTTCTATATTCGTGGGCCTCTTCCTTTCATATTAAAAGGAAATTTAATAATGCATATATATCAATATTAAGTGTTTATTTTATTTATTTTTGTTTAATTAAGAGAATATTTATGCACTTGAAAATAGTCAATCTTATTAGATTAGATAATATATGTCAAATTTTTGTCTTGGGTAATTGATTAAGTTTCTAATTGAAAAGTGTAATATTAAAGTGAATCATCTTTATTATAAATGCAAGCTAATCTTAATTTGTTAAGGGAAATTTAGAGTGGTAATAGACAATTTATATTATTTCTTGGAAATAGAATTTAAATAGAAATCTATTTGAAGAAGTCATTTAGATGAGATAGAGTGCTTTATGGCTTTGTTTATATAAGTGTATAAAAATGTGTTTATACCATGACTTAAAATAAAAAGAAAATTCGTTGGTGAAAATAGAGATAATTTTATATTTTATCTATATAATTCTTTAAGTATTTAAATGACTTCGTGATGGTCAAATTAAATATAGTGAAATGGTATAGGATGTTTATTACATATAATGAATGATTATGAAAATGTAAGTAGTTATAGGAAAGTTAAATTAATCTTGTGTTAGATGCTTAGCAAGATAGTTGTTAAAATACATTTCTATAATTCTCTTAACTGTTTCAAATGATTTCTCGATGAGTGAAAGAGTAACATAGTAGTCTCCTATTCATTTTGTCTTAAATTGCTCCTCATAGTATGATTCATTGTAGACTTTAAAAGATTAGGATTGAGTGTGTATGTTGATATATTTATATATATATATAGGTGTGATTTTCATATGGTTTTGTTCATTACATAGATTTAAGGAAATTTAATTTAAATAATGAAGTATCCAAGTTGTGAAGGATAAATAAATTAGATAATTGTAGTACTGTAATGATGAGTTGTAAGTTAGCATGAAGGTTTGTACTAACTAGTTAATAGTGAAGATTGTTCTGTGTAATCCATAGGATGATTATTAGGAGCATTACATGTTTGAGTAGTGGTTTGAGTTAGCATATAGCAGTGTTATGGTGTAAGTTCGTGTCTGAGATAGTCACCTTTAAAAAAAACCTAGAGGTTGTACTCTATGAGGGTGAGTCAATGAGTTGGGAGAACTCAAGTTGGGCGAACTACGGTGCCTCTGCGAATTATATACGTAGGAAAGGCCATCAAGTGATGAGCCCCCGAGGAATTAGGTCGGGCCCTTAGAACTGTTTGGTTTATGAGTCATTATTATAAACTTGTCTTTTCCCTCGACATTGTAAACTATTATGGATGATAATCGTATGTAGTGGATGTATGTAGTGGATTATGTAGTTATTATCTTAAAGGTAAACAAAAAAAGTAAATTATTGCAAAACTAGTTAAGATTGTCATAGTTTTGTTAGGATGTTTAGTGTGTATATTTTGGTAATCTTGTACTTGATGTACTCTTTTCGTTGTTATAAGGGGAGCATTATGTAATTTATTAGTGTGCCCATGAGGTGTTGTGTCTGTGGAAATATGTTCCACAGTTGTGCTATTGAAATGTATTGCAATAAATGATGTATTGTTTCCACTCTTTGATCATTAATAGTTTTAAGTCATCATTGTGTAATCTTGGTTGTTTATTCACTTTCGTTTGATAGAAGTTTATGATTCGTAATGACCGTTTCGTGTACCCCAGAGGACGTGAAAGACTTAGTAAATGTATAGTTGCTTTTCATGTAATGTATGTGCATATTCATCGTATGCAATGTTTCTCTTAAAAAAAAAAAAATATATATATATATATATATATATATATATATATATATTGTAGTGTTTTGTTGTCCTTTGGGGTTCACACGGCGGGGCGTTATAGGTTGTATGACAAACAAAATGAAAATTATACCACCTTTTAACTTGACACTCTATGCATCTAACACTTTTTCCATCAACTTAAAACTTGTCACCATAGGAAAATGGATTGGAGGCATGAGAAACCAAGAGAGGATATTTTAGAAGGGTTGTACATGACCATTTACCTTCAAACAAAATGTTTCTAAGTGCCACTTTGTTTGAGTAGCAACTCATCAAAGTTTTCTTCCTTTTTGCACTTTGGTCTCTTAAGAAAAATCAATGGTACAATGTAGCTCGGAACATTCTAACATGCTAAGGTGAAAAATAGGACCTTTCTTAGTGTAAAACTATCCATATAGAAGTGTTGGAATTGTTTATTTGGTCACACAATGAACAAAAAAAATGCCACCGTGCAACTTTACACTACATGCATCTGATGCTTTTTCCATTAACTAAAAACTTATCACCATGAGAAAATGGATTGGAGGTATGAAAAAATATGAAGGTTATTGTAGAGGGGCCCTACATGATTTTGTACCTTCAAAAATAATTTTTGTTAATTTCCATGGTTTCTAAGTAACAACTCGTCAAATTTTTTCCCTTTTGCACTTTGGTCTCTTAAGAGAAATTGTCAATGCAGTGTAGTTTAGAATTTTCTAGCATATTGGGGTACAAAATAGAACTTTTCATAGCATAAACCTACCCATTTAGACATGTTGGAACTATCAGTTTAGTCGTATGACCAAAAAAAAAAGTACACCACCTTGCAACTTTACATTGCATGCTTCTAATGTTTTTTCCATCAACTAAAAATTTGTCACCATAGGAAAATGGATTCAAGATATGAAAAAATGAGAGAGTTTATTGTAGAGGGTCCCTATATGAACCCGTACCTTCAGAAAAAATGGTTTTAAGTGTTTCCCTTTCACATTTTTTTCTCTTAAGATAAATTTTTGGTGTAATGTAGCCTAAAACATTCTAGCATGCTAGGGTGTGAAACAAGACCTTGTCTAGTGTATTAGTTTGGTTACATGAAAAATAGAACAAAAAATGCACTACCTTGAAAATTTACATTACATGCACAAAGGAATCTTAAGGGGCAGTAAAAAAGGGTCTATCATTACACAAGAAGGAGAATAGAGTCATTTCCAAGCGCTAGGTGCTACTATTATTGATCAACTTGGCTAGAACCTAAATATAAACTTTACAAATGAGATTGAATTAATAGAAGCACATGATAACTCTATCTTAGAGAAGAATCTTAAAAATATCAAGAATAAAATTAAGACAAAAAATAATACATTTATTGCAAATGATTAATCTTTTTCAAAAAAGGTGAATGTTGACATGGATACATCAATCTTGCAAGATAAGAGTCCATTCAAAGTGAAATGGAAAAGGTGGAGATGGTAGTAGAGATGGGAAGATTTCCTGATTTAAGAGTGAAGGAATACATATATATATCAAGGAATGTAAGACTGAAGGAAAGATAATTAGAGATGTATTTTATGAAAATTAGTTTTATCTTTATGAAATTTCTTTATCTTCAAGATTTTCATTTTGAACTATAATATAACTTCCCTCTCATAAAGTTATCATTCAAACCTTAATACTTTTCTCCTCATAAATCTAGTACTAATGCCTTCCTTATGATGCCCTACTATGTTGTATTGACCTTTTGGTTGTATAGTGGAATGTGTGGGTCATATTTTTCTTTATGTATTTTTTTATCTTATTGTCACAACATTTATCACCATCATTGTAACCCTTCTACTATGTTTTCCAAACTAAATTGTATGAAGAGTTTCAATAGGAGTATTGAGAGTTCATTTTGATCTCATTTTGAATTTATAGTGACACACAACAAAAGATAGTGAATGAAATTTTAATCACAAAAATGTCTACTATGTACTATTTTAAATAGACATACCATAAATATGCATATAATCTACCTAATATTCATTGTATATGTGTAAAATTGCAACAACAAGAAAATGAGAAATCTTAAGTTAAAGATGGCCAGTAAGTCCTTCCTATGTCATATGAAATTTGGAACTAAAACATAAGTAAAGTTGAAATGTGACAATGAAAGGTCTAACTATCAATTGCAATACATTAATATCAAAAGAAATATTGAAAAAATAGAAACACAAATATTTTTATATTTTATTTATGATTAATGTCAAAAAATGAAACATGTGTATTGTGTTTAATCTAAGAAAGAATGCCTAAAAAAAGTGATCAATAATATGAGTTTACAAATTCAATGTGCAAATTACAAATTAATCCAATGAACCATCCAGATTTTCTCTATTCTTTATTGTGTCAAGTATTGCCTCATGGTTAGACTCACACACCTTCCAAAAAAATTTCTTCAAAGTTCTACCCCAATATTTGATTAAATGATTATTGGATTCCATAACAAGGTTTGACTAATTAAGAATATTTTGATGTTTGTTAAAGTCCTAAAACAACCAAACACTAACACTCTTAATTGGTTACCCTCTAAGCCATGTTCTAGTAACAAACATTGAGCTTGTAGGGTATTCGATGTTTTCTCCATCTGTAATTGGGGCCTCCAATTTATTTTTTTCCTCAACGCAATGACACAAGTATTAATATGTTCCCTCTTCATTGTATTCACCTATAATATCTACAAAAACATGCACTGCATTGATATGCGCATCAAACTAGATGAATTTAATCAACACTACAAAAACACTACAAAGTAAGATAACATTAGGAATTTCAAAATCTATGCAAGTAGATATCTTACCTGGTTGAACTAAATATGATATGTGATCAAAGTCAAATGATGATTCCATCTATGTCAGTTGCAATGTTGTCAAGATCGTATACATGTCAAGTCAAGGCTTAGACAACTTAACCACCATTCACCAGCCCACTCCTTTGACATGCACTCATTCTAGGCTTGTGATTAATAGGAAAAATGTGGATATGTGGAATATCACTATTTCTCCACTAATCATTCAATAATGTCCTAGGAGTCCCAATTGGATTGACTAAAAACCTCACAAGGTGAGTCAATTCATAATGAGGAGGACCTAGGAGGGACTTTCTTAACTTTAAAGGGTTCACAAGCAAATGCTCAGAAAAGAAAATGTTGGAAAACACACTGTGATATGCAAAATGAACTATAATTAGAAATGTAAACTAAATGAGAGATGAAAATAATGAAATTATATATACAATAGAAAGATAGTATGTGTGTACCTAGGAAATCTGGAGATGTTGTGAGGAGTCTGGAAATGTGAAGAGGCTACCAAAAAGTGATGTGGAGGACTAAGATGCCTAGGATGGCATATTAGTCCCACTATTTTTTTTAGGGAAAAAAAAGAGTCTTCAGATGTCAGAACCGAATATGAAAGAACCTCTGAAAAGATGCCTAGGAGGACTAAGATGCCCAAGGTGGCATATTAGTCCCATTCTAAATTTCTAAAAACTATGAATGTGGTTCTGAGCTCCAAGTTTTGCACCTACTTCCTTTCCGATCTCAGGTTTTGAAACTTTTGAATTCTACCTATAGGTGAGTTTCTATGAAGATGACAACTTTGTAATGCAACTTTGCAACTTTTACAATTTTGCACTCCAAGTGATCTTCAAGCCTTCAACCTAGATCTACAACCACAAACATGCAAGGTAAGAAAAACTTGTTGTTTTTTAGTAAATGGGGGTTTTCCTTGGTCAAACCCCTTGTTGGTAATTAAAAATTGAAATGAAATAGAAATAATGAAGGAAATGGTGAATGAACAACATGCAATGCTACAACTCACAAAAATATTATAAAATCTATAAACTTGTGTGCAATGGATGCAATGGATATGGATCTTGAATTGCTTTTCCTGAATCAAAACCCTACATCACAAATGTTAGCCTAACAACACACATGATGCAAGAAAACTCTTTGATATGATGCTTGAATCTTGATAATTCCTTCAAATGGTTGATAAATCTACTCTTGAATTCTCTCACAAAAGACTTGATTGCTTATATTTCTTGATAGACTGCTTAGGATGAAAAATGAGAGAAGGAACCTTGTATTTATACTTATCTGTGCTTAATATCCTGAAATTACACCACACCAAGCCAACATATGAATTCATTAAATAAAGGAGGCTAAATCCCACCAGAATTTGAAATTAAATCACAAAAATGACTCAAGGAGGACTAAGAAATCCTAGGTGGCATCTTAGTCCCAAGCCATGAAACTTGGGGCACAAACACCAAAAAGGGGCCCAATTAGGATACCTCAAAATTAGGGTCCCAAGACCTTTGGGGGAAAAAGACACCCTAGGTGGCATTTTAGTCTTGACCCAAAAATTAGGGACACATAGATGGAGTCATTAAATTATCATTTATGCATTGGAGAATGTTGGGATTAACCAGAAAAATATGTAATTCATAGGGCTTGTGGACACAAAATAGGACTAATTAAGCCATAAAGAGTATAAATAAAGCAAGGCAGGCCCAAACAAGTGTGAAAATGCAAAGGTATGCATTTTACTACAGTACATTTAGCCCCCACTTTAGTGAAAGGATGAACTTGCTTCAAACTCACACTAAAGTAGCCAACCATGCAATCAAGAGGGGTTCAAATGTACCAATGCTAGTAAGATAGGATGGAAATAATCAAGAGGGTGGCCAAGCCCCTAGGATGAAGATCCTATGGAAAACAAACATTGGCACAAAGGAATGCGCTTGCAGATGATATATGAAGCCATAACCAAATCGCAAATATACACCATCAAAGAAAAGAAAAAGGAAAAGGAAAACTGCAATGGATCAAGCTTCGACTAGCCATCCAACATAGTGGATCGGGTCTAGGATATTTATGGTTTACAAGTGGAATGCATTGTCCACTATGCAAACAAAATGCACGCTTACAAGGGCTAATGAAGCTAGGTTTCCACTAAGTGATCCCCAAGGGACCATATCAAAGCCATACCTCCATGACTTTAATAAGGTACAAAAATGCATGCTCACATGGGCTAGTGAAGCTAGGTGTTCACTAGGTGAGCCCCAGGGGACCATATCAAATCCATACCTCCATGACTTTAATAAGGTAAAAAAATGCATGCTCACATGGCTAGTGAAGCTAGGTGTTCACTAGGTGAGCCCCAGGGGACCATATCAAATTCATATCTCCATGAATTTAATAAGGTGCAAAAATGCATGCTCACACGGGCTAGTGAAGCTAGGTGTTCACTAGGGAGCCCCAAGGGACCATATCAAATCCATACCTCCATGACTTTAATAAGGTATAAAAATGCAACAAGAAAGATGGATGTTCAAAGGTATTTTTCTTAGTTAATGTGAGGTCTTACTATTAGGGGACATCATTCCTAATGTCTCCAAGAGAGGACAAATCAAAGGATAAAATATTCACTACTTAAGGGATGCAATGTGTTGCATCACCACTAAGGGGAATATAATATGTTAATATAGATCACACTCTTGAAGGAAATTATTCCCAATGTCACCACAAAGAGAAAAAAAAATCACATAAAATAAGAAAATCACATCAAAGAACATGAAAAGGAAAAAAAATGCAAGTGAAATTATACCAAAATAATGCCAATGTATGCCCCCACTCTAAACAAATTGCTAACACCATGAGCTGTGAGAAATTACTTTAAAGTAGCCAAAAGATAAAAAAAGGAAAAGAGGATTGCCCCCAAAACACATAAGGGATCTATGGATTTTGGATCAGTATCTTTCTTTGCTGCAATAATATTAGAGAGTTTGGAACTGTCATCATTCCCCAAATACACATAGAACTAGAAGAATGACACAAAGAGAGAAAAAACAAAGAAAAATAAAGCCTTTTGGGTCAACACGGAAGAGACATAGGGTGTCTTGATGCCTTGCATCATCCCCAAAAGGGAAAGACAAGACAATTTAAAGGAAAATGAAAAGAAAAGATAAGATAATGAAAAAGCTTTTGGGTAAACATGAAGGAGACATGAATGTCTCAATGCCTTGTGTCATCCCCAAAAGGAAAACACAAGAAAAAAGGAAAATTAAAGGCAAAGAAAAGATAATGAAAAAGCTTTTGGGTCAACATGAAGGAGACATGAATGTATCAATGCCTTGCGTCATCCCCAAAAGGAAAATACAAGACAAAAAGGAAAATGAAAGGAAAAGAAAATATAATGAAAAAGCTTTTGGATCAACATGAAGGGGACATGAATGTTTCTATGCCATGAGTCATCCCAAAAAGGAAAACACAAGAAGCGAAAATGAAAGTAAGGAGAAAAAATCAATCAAAAGGAAAAAGTATATGACATATAGAAGAATGAAGTTACAAATAGAGGAATGCACATAGAGAGAAACATCAAATAGAACATCACATGGGATCACATTACGCACATGCAAACAAAAAAAATGAAAATTGAAAAAGACTATTAATGAATAGGTGAGTCAACCTAAAGTAAGTCACCTACCTCTCAATCTCAATCTGTATAAGTGGAAGGTAGGTAACAAACCTAAGGGACAAAAACAAATGCCTTACTAGGACAAGGCCATCTACTTATTTCCTCCACTAAGTGCAAGACAAGAATGGGCCAAGGTAAGTGATGAGAAGGATCATGCAATAGTGAGAATAGAGTACTCTACAAATATTACATGACAAGAAAGGAAAAGAAAGATAAGTTATGGAATCACTTGATGGCAATCATTGTCATCGAAGTGAAAGTTTTGCAATACTAACTTGAATGTATGACACTCATCGATACTGTGTCTGAGAGTTCGATGATATGCACAATGTGGGACTTTTGCATCTTTAGGATAAAGAACTAGTCTATTCATAGGTGGCAATGTTATAAGTCCTTTGTTGAGAAGCAGTTGTAGTTTCCTTTCACTTTCAGGTGGTAGACAAAGAGGTTGTAACTTTTGTAATTTGTAAGGCCTTTTTTGCTTGCTATATTCACCAACTTCTCTAGATGGGATTAGGGTAGGAGGTCTTGAGATTATCCTATCTTTATCCTTATTATTGTTATGATCTATTGGTTGTTCTTTAGGAAGAAGGATATTCAGATTAGGAGGAGAATCCAAGATCACTATACCATCACTTCGGAGCCTTAGATATTCTCTAGGAGGCTTTTTGTTATGAGAGGGATCTTCATATCCTAATCCCTTTGTGTTTTCATCAGTTGGTTTTTGTTCTAGGATTTTATGAATCTCATGTTCACATGTTGTATCACATCCTTGTTTGCTTAAGATTGTAAAGCCTTTGCCATATTTTTCTTCTAGGTTGATTGGAGTGTTTGTTTCTTTGTTATCATAAAAGGGTTGAATATTTGTTTGTTTAGAGGAACTAGGTTCACCTGTTGTAGGGGACTTAGGTTCAAATTTTGCTTCAATTTCAAGATGTAAGTAACCAAACATCTCAAGAGGTGCTATTGTGGGAAGATCTAGTTGTTTCATGGAGGGATAGAAAGATGCATTAGCCTCAAGGTTATCAAGACAATCATTTAGGAACTTATTCACGATATCATCATCTTCTCCAATGATGTCAACATCACGAGGAGGACATTCATTAGGAGTTAAGTGAGCATGAGTGAGTTCAATTTCATTAGGGTCTTAACCAAAGGCACAAATTCACACATCTACCAAGGATTTCAAAGACATCCACAACTTTCCAAAGCACATATCCATGATGCAAGATTGAATGAAAGCACTTGAAATGAAAGAAATTGAGATAACAACAATTTTGGAAACTGAAACAAAAAAATTGAAGGAAGACCACAAAAACATAGAAAAGCAATTTCAAATCCTAAAAACTGGAGAATCAAAGTCAATAGGGACTAAGACACCAGGAAGGGAATCTTGGTCCTCCTAGTGAGATTCTAAAGTTCTAGGGACGGAAAAAGACAACCAGCAAAGAGAGACTTCTAAGGAAAAAATCCTAAGAGGGACTAAGACACCAAGAAGGGCACTTTAGTCCTAGAAAAGGGTTTTTATAGAAAAATAGTGAATTCTGGAATTTCAACAGTGTTTATAGATTGCCTATACAAGATACTAATGTTCATAAACAAAGAATGTACAAATAAGTGCAAGAAAAAGTAACTAGGATCAAGCAATTGAATGCAATATGGAATGCAATTTTTTTCACTTTTGAATGCAATAAGAATGTTTGTAAATCCAATACAGATGAAGAACAATGCACTTTTCAATTTTTTTAATGAAATGAAATGATGCAATAAAGTAAAGATGCAACCTATATGCACTTTCACTAATGCAAATATAAGAAACCCTAAATGCAATTTAACTAATGCAAAATGTAAGAAACCCTAGATGCACTTTAACTAATGCAAGATGCAATGCAAGAATGAATGAAATATATATCTAAGAACTTTAATGGACTCCAAATAAAAAATGAATGCTCAAAAGAGTCGGGTTCACCAAAATGATTAATAGGAAAAATGTGGATATGTGGAATATCACTATTTCTCCACTAATCATTCAATAATGTCCTAGGAGTCCCAATTGGATTAACTAACAACCTCACAAGGTGAGTCAATTCACAATGAGGAGGACCCAGAAGGGACTTTCTTAGCTTTAAAGGGTTTCACTACCAAGCAAATGCTTGGAAAAGAAAATGTTGGAAAACACACTGTGATATGCAAAATGACCTATTATTAGAAATGTAAGCTAAATGAGAGCTGCAAATAATGAAATTATGAAATAGTAAAATAGTATGTGTGTACCTGGAAAATTTGGAGATGTTGTGAGGATTTTGGAAATGTGAAGAGGTTGTCAAAAAGTGTTGTGGAGGACTAAGATGCCCAGGATGGTGTATTAGTCCCACTACTATTTTTTGGGGCAAATATAGAGTCTTCAGATGTTGGAACCGGATTTGAAGGAACCTCTAAAAAATATTTTTGGGAGGACTAAGATGCCTAAGGTGGTGTATTAGTCCCATTCTAAATTTCTAAAAACTCTAAATGTGGTCCTGAGCTCGAAGGTCTACACTTGCTTCCTTTCCGATCTTAGGTTCTGAAACTTCTGAATTCTACTTGTAGGTGAGTTTTCGTGAAGATGACAACTTTGTAATGAAACTTTGCAACTTTTACAACTTTTCACTCTAAGTGATCTTCAAGACTTCAACCTAGATCTACAATCACAAACATGCAAGGTGGGAAAACCTTGTTGTTTGTTAGTAAATGGGGGTTTTCCTTGGTCAAACCCCTTGTTAATAATTAAACCTTGAAATGAAATAGAAATAATGAAGGAAATGGTGAATGAACAACATGAAATGCTACAACTCACCAAACCCTTATAAAATCTACAAACTTGTGTGCAATGGTTGCAATGGATATGGATCTTGAATCAAAGGAATGATCTTGAATTGCTTTGCTTGAATCAAAACCCTATGAATCACAAATGTTAGCACAACAACAAACATTATGCAAGAAAACTCTTTGATATGATGCTTGAATCTTGATAATGGCTTTAAATGCTTGATGAATCTACTCTTAAATGCTCTCAAAAAAGACTTGATTGCCTAGATTTCTTGATAGATTGATTAGGATGAAAAATGAGAGAAGGAACCTTGTATTTATACTTATCTATGCTTAATATCCTAAAATTACATCACACCAACCCAACATATAAATTCATAAAATAAAGGAGGATAAATCCCACCAAAATTTGAAATTAAATCATCAAAATGACTCAAGGAGGAATAAGATGCCCTAGGTGGTGTCTTATTCCCAAGCCATGAAACTTGGGGCATAGACACCAAAAAGGGGCCCAATTAGGATGCCTCAAAATCAGGTTCCTAAGACCTTTAGGGGACAAAGACGCCCTAGGTGGCATTTTAGTCCCTACCCAAAAATTAGGGACACACAGATGAAGTCATTGAATTATCATTTATGCATTGCAGAATGTTGGGTTTAAGCAAAAAAAATATGTAATTCATATGGATTGTGGACACAAAATACAACCAATTATGCCATAAAGAAGCATAAATAAAGCAAGGTGGGCCCAAAAAAGTGTGAAAATTCAAAGGTATGCATTTTACTACACTACAGCTTAAACTATACATGAAGAACAAAAGCATGCCATCTTTTGCATATGAATACTACGTGAACCTGCATTAGAGCTTCTGAAAGAGTGTAGCTCACTTGATCATGTTAGTGTATAATAATCCTCATATTTTGCAATGTTAGTAGCATCTATCAACCAAAAAAATCTATGAACTGAAGACTTACCTTCATTACCTGGACCCATCGAAGCATTACACCACTCAATAATTGATTTCACATTTGTAAACATTACAATGTATTTATACTTTAACTCTTCTTGTGTTATGGCTCTTTTGATACATTCCCCTACACCATCATGCTCCCCCTTTCCATGCTCAGCCTCACAAAAGTTCCACATATGTTGAACACCTGTAATATTATACATCCTTCCCAACCAATAGAACATCCACGAGTTCTTGAATTGTGATGCACAATTATCCAACCATATGATATTTTGATGGAATGATATGGATCTTATATCCAAATCATGGTAGAAAACCTAAAATCAACCTTGAACAAACTCTATAGAATGTGTGTGACCACCACTAGTATAAAAATGACACTCCCTTATGATATTTCTATAATCCTTTGTACATTCACTGACATGAATGAATGCTAGGTGTACAAATATAGCAACTTGTGTGGAGCTGTAAAACTATTATTGCACCTCACATTGTGGCTATAGACTATAATTCTCCACAAAGTTGATGACTGAAACAATGCTACCAAGTGGAAATGTGTCCTTGCATAACTTTAATTACAAGTCCAACCATTGAGCTCTATAGGTATGCCTTGCATAATCATACACTATATTGTCATGAAATATAAACATAAATTGATATGGTGAAATATTTTGAATAACCAAATCACACATTTTAGCTTCTTTACCATCTTTTAGATTGTATCACTACCTTATACTTGTCAAATTCTACTAAACCCTAATCCTTCAACCCTCAACCCTAAACCCACAACCCTCAACCCTATACCTTAAACCCTAATCCCTCAATCCTCAACCCTTAAACCCTAATCTCTCAACCATAAAAAATAATCCCTTATACCCTAAACCCTAAACACTTAACACTATACCCTATACCCTATGTCATATACCCTCAACCCTATACCCTATACATTAAACTATCAACCCTAATACCTTGACCCTATACCTTAAACCCTTAATCCCTCAATCCTTAATCCTTAAACCCTCAACCCTCAACCCTTAACCCTTAAATCCTTAACACTCAACCCTTAAACCCTCAACCCTCAACCCTTAACCTTAAACCCTAAACCCTCAAATATATACCTTAAACCCTAATCCCTCAACCCTCGAGTCCCCTTAATCCCTAATCCCTCAACCCTCAAAAATAATTTGTTAAACCTTATGCCCTCAACACCTAACACTATACCCTATTACCTAAGCCTTCACCCTATGCCTTATACCCTCAACCCTCTACCCTATACCATCAACCCTTAAACCCTTAAACTCTCAACCCTTAAAACCTCAACCCTCAACCCTTAAACCTTAAACTCTAAACCCTATCCTTAAACACTATACCCTATACCCTATGCCTTATACCCTCAACACTCTACCCTATACATTAAAACCTCAATCATTACACCCTTAAACCCTAATCATAAACCATAATCCCACAAACCTTAAACCTTAATATATCAACCCTTAAACCCTTAAACCTTAAACCTTAAACCCTTAAACCCTCAACCCTTAAACCCTTAAAACCTCAACCCTAAAACCATAATCCCTCAACCCTCAACCCTAAATCTTAAATCCTAATCCCTCAACCCTCAACCCTTAATCCTTAATCCCTCAACCCTCAACAATAATCCCTTAAACCCTAAACAATTAACACTATACCTTATACCCTATACCTTATACCCTCAACCCTCTACCCTATACATTAAACCCTCAATCCTAATACCCTTAAACTTTTAAAGTCTCAACCCTTATACCCTAATCCCTCAACCCTCAACCCTTAAACCTTAAAACCTAAAACATATCCCTAAACCCTCAACCCTCAACCCTCAATCCTATACCTTAAACTCTAATCCCTAGACCTTAAACCCTTAAACCCTAATCCCTCAACCCTCAATCCTCAACCCTTAAACCCTAATCCCTCAAACTTCAACAATAATCCCTTAAACCTTAAACCCTCAACACTTAACAATATACCTATGCCCTATTCCTTCACCATATTCCTTATACCCTCAACCCTCTATGCTATACATTAAACCCTCAACCTTAATACCCTTAAACCCTCAACCCTTAAACCATAATCTCTCAACCCTCAACCCTAAACCATATCCCTAAACCCTCAACCCTTAAACCTCAAACCCTAAACCCTATCCCTAAACCCCTTGACCCTCAACCCTATACCTTAAACCCTAATCCATCAACCCTCAACCCTTAAACCCTAATCACTTAACCCTCAACGATAATCCTTTAAACCCTATACGCTCAACTCTTAACACTATACCCTATACCCTATTTTTTCACCCTGTGCCTTATACCATCAACCCTCTACCCTATACCTTCAACCCTTAAAACATTCAACCCTAAACCCTTAAAACCCAACCCTTAATCCTTAAACCTTATCCCTAAACCCTCAACACCCAACCCTATACCTTAGACCCTAATCTCTCAACCCTCAACAATAATCCCTTAAACCCTAAACCCTCAACACTTAACATTATACCCTATACCCTATGCCTTCATCATATGCCTTATACCCTTAACCCTCTACCATATACATTAAAACCTCAACCCTAATACCCTTAAACCCTTAAACCCTCAACCCTTAAACCTTGATCCCTCAAACATAAATCTTATCCCTAAACCCTCAACCCTCAACCCTTAAACCTTAAACCCTAAACTCTATCCCTAAAACCTCAACCCTCAACCCTATAGCTTAAGTCCCTAATCCCTCAACCCTCAACCCTTAAACCCTAATCCCTCAACCCTCAATCCTAATCCTTTAAACCTTTAACCCTAAATCCTTAACCCTCAAACCTTAAGCCCTCAACCGTCAACCCTCAAGCCTTAAATCCTCAACCCTTAAACCCTTATCCCTTAAACCCTCAACCCTAAACCCTCAACCATCAACCCTTAAACCCCAAACCCTATCCCTAAACCCTCAACCCTATATCTTAAACCCTAATCTCTTAACTCTCAACCCTTAAATTGTAATCCCTTAAACCATCAACCATTAACCCTAAACCATGAAAACCATCAACCCTTAAACCCACAACCCTCAAACCCTAATCCATCAACCCTCAACCCTTAAACTTTGAACCCTAATCCATATCCCTAAACCCTCAAACCTATACCTTAAACACTAATCCCTCAACCCTCAACCCTAATCCCTTAAACCATAAACCCTAAACCATCAACCCTCAAACCTTAAACCCTCATCCATTATCCCTTAAACCCTCAACCATCAACCTTTAAACCCTCAACCATAATCCCTCAAACCTTAACCCTTAAACCCTCAACCCTCAAACCTTACACCCTAAACCCTCAACCCTCAACCCTCAACCATTAGACCCTAATCCCTATACCCTACAACCTTAACCCCCAACCCTATACTTAATCCCTAATATGTCAACCCAATATCTTAAACCCTAATGGACCTATACCCTATACACTTAACCTTGAACACTCAACCCTGAACATTATCCCTGAAACCTCAACCTTCTACCCTATACCATATACCCTCAACCCTATACTTATGACCTAATCCCTTAACATTCATCCCTATGCTTCATAGCCTCAACCCTAAACCCTTAACCATATAACTTAGATACTAAACTTTGAAAATTATCCCTCAATTGTAAACCTTCAACCCTCAAACCTATACCCTCAACCCTCAACCCTATACTTAATCCCTAATCCCTCAACTCTCAGCCCTATACCTTAAACCTTGAACCCTACAACCTCAACCCCCATCTAGGCATACCATATAACATCACCCTTATACCCTAAACCCTGAATATTGTCCCTCAAACCTATACTTAAACCCTATACCATACACTCTCAACCCTTCACCCTATGCCTTATACCCTCAATCCATACTGTACCATGATAAAAAAAAACTATAAAAAAAATGTCATAAATATACTCCCTTTCTATGATCACCCTACACTTTAGGATAAGGTTATACCATCATATCTACCCATCTATTATATCAACCTTCCTATCCCATCATATTGAATTCATCCCCCCCTCCTACTTTAAATATTTATAAGGATAGGGAAGATATTCAAGCATGCTTTGGACAATACAAGTATTACATCCTATGCAATCCATCCTTCTTGTATCATTTCATTCCATGATTCATTTTATAACTTCAGCCATGAATCTATTCTCTCTATAATGTAAACCTCACCATTCTAATTCAAATTAATATTATTGAACATTCCCACAACATGATTTTCGCATACTTTCTATAATATATCTAGAATGGGGAATTTTATTCTTATACACCATAATCATTGTAGTTCACATTATGAAACTCATTAATCCAACAATCCTCCTATCCCTTACCTAAGAAATCCATTATCCTTTCATCCTTCTTTGTAGAATTGGTTGTCCCTTATCATCATTTCCAAGACTCCAAGCCCAAACCTCTAATCCTAAGGAATCACAATATAATCCATCCAAATGTACACTTGATCCTAATCCATGTAATATTTCTAATAAATCTAGTGTATCATCCAAAGTATCCAATTTTTTTATTCCTTTCCTCATTGTAAACCTTAGTCCACTTTACTCAAATTATCATCAAGATATATTTCTCCCTATCCTTACTTTTTACCCATCATAAAAAATTTCATCATCAAGATAGATCATTCCTAATATTTACATTATTCTCTATCATCAATAATTTAAATATCGGATGCATCATCATCAATCAACTAATTAGTTTTTAGCTTGAGTAGGGGAAACATCATATTTTTCTTTCTACTTTTGTGCATGTATGCTTGCTTGTTTGTATATATTATCATTTTTCTTGCATTATGTGTCATCAACCTTGTAGCATATCATCATAATGATATCATGGCGTGATATATAGTATGCTTTCTTATGACCTCTTCCTTCAAGTTATTGTTTTTTATACTTTACACATCATCACCCTAATCCATATACCTTAGTGCATAGCATGAAGTGTTATTTCAAATAAAGATTGCTTGAACTATATCATAGTGACTATCCTGATATATACATCCTCTCTCTCCATCCAAATCCATCTACTTATCCTAATCAATCCATCCATTCATATCCTTCATTCCCTTCATCCGTTTGAGATTATGCCCATTTTATTTGAACCCACCTATCTACTTGAGGGGGCATCACATACGTAACTCCCAATGACTATATCATCCTAACACTAGTCCTATCTCTTCCAAGGCCAGTTAGTTGTATTCTTCTTTGAAATGGCATTGTTTCATCTAGTTGTAATGCCATCTCAAAGAGCTTGATAAAATGTAGGCACTTAAGATTCTCCACACTTGACCACAATCATTTTTTTCCTATTATAATGTTAATTAAGTAAAAAAAAAGTTTAATTAAGATTCCCAATCATCTTCCAATCATTATTTAAATAATTTTAAATCATATGTTTAATTAATTTATCACTTATCCACCTTTCCTTTATAATCCACCTTTTCTTAAATGAATACAAATTTATTTGATTGATTTTATCCTTATTTTCTTTCTTCAAAAAATTAAATAAATACAAACTATTTATTTAATCTTCATCCTTTGATCAAATTAAATCAATTTTGACCATCCAAATCCTCTTGATCCGTTTTCTCTCCAAGTGGGCCAATCACAAGGTGTCACTTGGAGGATTTTCCCTCCTCTAAATCTCCCAAGGATCCTCAATCAATCTCAACCATTAATCAATCATCCTCTCAATCTATACATCAAACCCTTTCCCAAGCCATAGTGAGGGTTTCGTGAAAATAATTTCATGATACTAGTTTGAAGAGAAACCTATCTATAATCAATCATATATCTTTAGCATGACTTGTATGTACAACAAGAGCTTTTAGGAGGCCTTTTACAAGGCTTCTCAACTATAATGCAATACCTCTTAGGCTCTATTAGAGGTGCATGTACAGTTGTAGAATATGATTTGATTTCATTGTTTAATTATTTGTTTGCATTCTACATCTTCATTATACACACATCAGTATATAAAGAGTTTATGACCATGAATCTAAGTCAAACATATGAGCTTAAACATTATAGAGGAGAGGATAAGGATAGATTTGGAGGCATTAGGTGATCCCACAAAGCTGGTTTACAATTTCTGAGAGATTATGATTTTTGTTGAAATCACATATTTTTAGAAAATATAATGATTTAAGCCTTAAAAGTTTCATTTAAAGCATTCCAATTAAAGAGGGTTTGATCAAACTACCTTAGATCAAACCCCTTTAGATAGAACCCCACTAGTTTTAAACCATACCTATAACGGAGTCTCCTTTACACCTATCAAAATGCTAATAAAAACCCACTTTTGATTTACCTTTTAGGTGATCAAATGAATTCATTTAAAATTTATTTTTATAAGTACGTATTCCTTATTATAAGCTTCCCAAAAAGTATAATTTTAAATAAATTTAATTTTATTATTATATTTATTTTTTATTTCTTGTGAATGTAGGTTTTTCACTAAAAATCAAGCTCTCTATTCTACACATGTGAAAAAATAGAAGATTATAAAAAAATTTGAAGAATATAAGTGCACTAGATATTGAAGTTCTTGATTCAACAAAAAAAAATTGAATTTCAATACATCCAAAAAAAGTTGTGTGTTATATAATCCACCTAGGTTTGAATTGTAATTGGTTTGACTTCAAAACTTGATTAAGGAAAAATATTCAATAAAACACTATGAAACCAATTGGAAGCACTAGATATCATAGTTACAAATCTAAATTCAAAAAAATTAGAATTTTATCCTTCATGGAATAAAAGCTATGTGTTATATGGTGAGCATCACTCCTTAAAAATGGTGTTTACTGAAAAAAAACTAGTTTTCGAAGGGGATAGAAAAAGCAGTGCAATCTGATTCCAAAATTTTTGAAAAAAATATATTTAGAATCTATAGACAAAATGTCACAAATCACTAGTTTGCAACATCTTCAAATTTCTCATGGTTTAGCCTCTATAGATGCTCAAAAGTGAAGATTTAGTTAGAAAAAATCAGTTCAGTGTCTAGTTTGGTCAAAAATTGTAAAGGTCAGTATTGTGGGATCACCCCATTATTAAGACAAAAAAATCACATTTCCAAGGTAGAAAGGAAAAATAATCTAGAATATTCATGAATGTACTTTTTCTTCAATTATAAAGTTAAATATATTAGAAATTGAAATAGAAAATAAACATTCACTACTCATTGTTCATAAATAGGGATTACATATTTATAGGAGAAGAAGGTTCAATGGTCTTCCTATAAAATATCAAAATATTTCAAATAGCTAATAGTAGTTGTTTGATGCCAAAATGGACCAAAGACAACACACTAAACTTAACAGATAACATCTTGGACACCTCTAAACTATTTTATTGACACATATTAAATATTTTTTAATGATGTTGGAGTGTTATATTCCAACACCCCCTCTTAATGCTACAACATCAAACTAACTAATAACATTAAAATAAAAGGAAATACATTATGAAGAAGTTGTTCTTTGAAAATAGTTCTCAGACCAATAAGAATTCTTCAAGCTACTCCCCAAACTACAAGTATAGTTATTTAGCTATCATCCAAGTTTCCAACATCATTGGACACCATTTGCACATGAAGTGTCTCATCACCCTTATAAAAGTATGATATTGAACTTCCAAATTTTTGTATCTCCCTTGAACTATTGGACACCAATCCTCACATGTATGTCTCATAACTCCAATGTGGTATAGTTTCTTTGATCCACAAAAATCTTAGACTACTAAGCATCTATGTATCCTCTATTGCATCCCTCCTTATCTTCAAAATGTCAACCTCTTCAAAATAGAACAATTGCTTCATCTTCAAATATGAAGTCATCGTCACTATCATTTAATGGTTCTTCAGCAATGGTTGACATTCTCTCAATTCTTATTAACCGCTACCAAGTCATAGGTCAACAATAACAATTTAAAGTTGCTTCTAAACGCTGTCACCAGAACCAGCAGACCCAGTTTTAGGCTCAACCCTATCCTTCCTAAGACAGTTGCAGCAAAGGATAGCAAGCTGACATTTAGGCTTAGCCCTGTTTTGACGGTGCATCTGACCGCTATCACCAGACCTGTTGTTGGCCTTCAGCCCATCTTTCCTAAGGTAGGTGCAGGTGCAGGTTATCCCTACTATACACAGCAATGAATTCCCTCTTTTGGGACAATCTATTTATATCTATACCTTGTTATGCCTTAAATGTTGTGCCCTCACGCCCATTTCACTTTATGGATTGGTTCAACTCTTCATTCCCCTTGGTTGTTGGGCATTATTAGTTTTCGTTACGTTTTTCTTTTCATTTTTCCTTTGTCATTCACTTATTTTTCAATCTTATTTTTCAATCTTATAATTATGTTTTACTTATCTTGCACATCAATATTTGACACTTGCATTGCTATATCATTATAAGGGAGATCATGGATTTTCTCGTCTATTGCGCTCATCTTGTTATATCCCCACTATTATATCTTTAGTGGAGAAATCGTGCACCCCTTTATACAGTGGGTCTTCATAGACATACTTTTCATATTAGAAGAATAATTCTCATGCTTTTAAACATTGCGTCTTCATGATCATAGATTTTACATTTGGAGACATCATGCCTTTCCCTTTATATATTGTGTCTGCATGTCATGTTTTAACATTAGAGGCTTCATGAATTTCACCTTCAGTGTTATTAATTTTACATTTAGAGAATCATGTTTTCTTCCACAAATTAATTTTTTCGACCTATTCCCATTAGGGATATATCACCTTACATATACCTTTGTGTGGTCATGGTCTAAGATGCCATATTGGACTTATATGTCCATCCTAGTTCCATACATAGTGCTCATGCCTATCGAGGGCCATAACACCTTTTATTTCTCATAATGTTGGGGTAACCAACCTACCATCTTCGATGCTATCTACATCCCCTATGTAATTACCATGTCTTATAATTTTATATATTTACATGCTCATTACACAATGCATTCATTCTTGTTATTACTTTACATTTAAGTATATGTTCTTTAAGTTACATTTACTTTCATGTATGCTTTCTTTTCTCCTTCAATATTTTACATCCTACAAATATAGTCAATTGAAAATACGGTCAATGGTGGAACTTGGAAACATTTTATTTTTTCTATCAATTAACAACTATGATTGTGAAGCATTCTATCATTTCCATCTGAAATGATTTGCGATGCTTCAAAATTGGAGTCTAAAAGAAGCTAGTGATTCTCTCATGTACATTTATTTTTTGGTGTAATAAATGAAGTTTTCACCCAAGTCCATTTCTTATTTGTATGATAAATTATAAAGCTTTCTCCCAAGTCCATTCTTATACGGGAAATAATATTGCAAAAAGTTGACATATACATCTTTGGATGTGTTTATATGGTGATGGATCAAGAACATAACAATTCATTTTGTATTGTGAGGATTATGCTCTGAAAATGTTTAAAGATTATTCAAGGTACATGTTTGTATGAATATTATGCTTTGCAAGTGTTGTAAAAATTGTGTATCATTTGCTTAATTGAGTTGTTCCAATTAAAAGATTAAATATACCGGAATCTTTTTATGAAACATCTCATGAAATACCAAAAGAAAATATATTTTTTGCTTTTAAATAAAGCATTTGATGAAACTCTTTGAATTAAACTAAATTGAGATATGTAATAATAAGAGAGCACTAGGAAATACATTGCTCAAAGATTTTAAATAAGCCTTCTTCGAGAAAAATCTAATTCAAATAGAAGCTCCTCGTATTATCCAGAAACTTCTTCTTTCGAAAGCTTTCCCACTTTTTATAAATATGTCAATATTTATCTCTCCCATGTATTATTTTGATGAAGTATGATTTCCGAAAAGCTCCTGATGTAAAAAGATTTTCTGAGATAATAAAAGCTATTGATCCTTGCCCCATGGTTTTTCCTCCACATTGGAGGTTTTCCACGTAATCTCTATGTTATTGTCAATATCTTATTTGATGTCTATTTTATTTACTGTTTTTTAGTTTTATTGCTGCTGTTATTATTTTTATTCTGGATGTCACCTGAATTTTCCTTCTGACGGTACTGACTCAATTTGAACCACCTCTTGCAGAGCACAAGGTATTTCAGATCAGAAAAAATGAGCTCCAGAAGGTATATTTATCTGCTTAACATAAAGCATTGGAAACAAAATGAATGATAAATTACTTTCAGAAAGAGTTGCCTTTTAGTAGTTGAAAGTTAAAAATTGGTTGCAACAAATATATTCAAAAGGAATGTTATGTCGCTTTTGATGGAAAAGGATAAAATCAATTACTATCACCTAGGTAATACTTAAACTATTTTAAGTACAAAGAATACATTGAAAAAATTAGTGAGGAAATTGTGGGAAACAGCCGCTTTATGGAGATTATTAAGATTATTAATGGTGTATGAAATCCCACAACAGGAACCTGCCATCTTCTAAATAACTTTTAAAATATTTAACATTGCATAGATAAAACCCATAAGCTAGAGCGCACCTAAAAGGATTAGCGATGAAACTGCCAATGATAGTGGTACTGAAGAGTATAAAAATGCTAATTAGCAATCTGTTGGAATTGGAACCTTAGTAGGTTGTCTAGCAGCTAAGGCAGGTTGACTGCTGAACCAAAGCAGGATCCACAGTTCAAATATGATTGTGAAAAAGGATAAAAACAAGTTTAAGTTGCAAACTGTCTAACTCAAACAAAAATAGAACGTTATTAGTTGAGATACTAAAAAGTTTCACTTGCTGAAATAATTTAAAAGAACAGAACTCCGAATCATTGTTTTTGAAAATGGACTATAAGTTTACCTTTTTTAATGATTCGAAGAATGTTTCCAGTTTTTTAAATTAGAATAATGAATACAAGAAGAAAGGCCTCAAGCCAAACACTTATGCTCTTTGCTCTGGCAGCAGATGACCCAGAAGGAAATTGTATCTGACTCGGGAATGGACTTGGCTGTGAGACATTAGAGGGTCCACTAGAGAGGCTCTTTGTTGGTTATGTGAAGTCCAACAGACTTATCCACTTTTCCCTTCAATTGCCAGCCTTTTCAATTACCAGACTTTTGGTATTCCATTCGAAAGGCTTATTAAAAGCCATATGGATAATGTAATAATATATTTTTTTTTGTGTAGCTGAAGCAAGCTTGCTGCTGTATGTGTAAAACAAACAGAGATAATAATACAGAGTTTTTCCCCTGCTTCCTGTGGATGTAGCCAAATTGGTGAACCACATATATCCTGTCTATTGTGTTCTCATTTGATTTTAGTCTTGCATCTTTATTTCTGTTCAGCAATTCTTTTATCCACACTTTGTTATTCAACAATTGGTATCAGAGCTTAGTGAAGAAGCTGATTGGGAATTTGCGAAAAAAATTCTGAAAAGATGGAAGAAGCAGATAAATGGAGAATTGAAAACTTCTCAGGGCAAAATTTTGGATTATGGAAGATGCAAATGGAATCCTTGTTGATTAAAGGAGACCTCTCACTCATGCTGGAAGGAAAAGCCAAGAAGCCAAATTCAATCATTGATGAAAAGTGGGAGTAATTGGATAAGAAGGAGAGAGCAACCATTATCCTCTCTCTTTCCAGCAATGTTTTGTTTAATGTTTCAACAGAAAAGACATCGAAAGGATTGTGGGACAAATTGTGTAATATGTATGAGAGGGTTTCCACTTCTAACAAAGTTTTCCTCATGAAATAATTGTATAATTTGAAGATGAAGGAAGGAGGTAACTTGTCCTATCATCTCAATGAATTCAATACATTAATTAGCCAATTGATTTCCGTTAACATAAATTTGGATGACAAAATCAAAGCCAGTTTGTTGTTGTGCTCTCTACTGGATAGCTGGGAAGGTGTGGTAATGGCAATCAAAAATTCAGTGTCTAGCAAAAGTACACTCAAATTAAATAATGTTGTTGGTACTCTCCCTAGCAAAGATATGAGGAGAAAAAATCAAGGAACCTCATTGGGAGATGCCATGATTTTTGACAATAGAGGGCGACATCAAGAAAGAGGCAGAAGTAATAATCGAAGGAGATCAAAATCTACAAAAAGATCTAAGTCTAGGGGAAGAAATGGAGGTTGTTGGTTTTGTGGTAAAGAAGGTCACACCAAGAAGAATTGTTGTTCATACAAAAAGGTGCAAAATCAGTCAAAGGACAGCAAAGTTAACACCACATATGAATATCTCTGAGACTTGCAACAATGTTTGGACTTCAAGTGGGTGATTGTTGATTATGTGGAGTCCAACAAAATTATCCACTTTTCCCTCCAATTCCCAGCCTTTTGGTATTTGATTTCAAAAGCTTATTAAAATTCATATGGATAATGCAATAATATATTTTTTTGTATAGCTGAAGCAAACTTGCTGCTGTATGAGAGATAATAATACAGAGTTTTTCCCCCGCTTCCCATGGATGTAGCAAAATTGGTGAACCACATATATCAGCTGTATAGTGTTCTCATTTGATTTTAGTCTTGCATCTTTATATCTGTTCTGCAATTTTGTAATCCGCACTTTGTTATTCAGCACTCTCTTTCTTGCATACATAATTACAATCACTGCGATGTCCACTCTGTACACCCCATTGCTGGCTAGCACATATACCTCCTTCCTGCTGACCTCTCCAAATGAAAATATGTAGTTCAAAGTGGGATATTTAGTGTGGGTTGCATAGTGCATATAGACATGGAATGGAGGATTTAGCAGAGCAATTGAAATGTACTGCTATACTACTAAAGTTGCCACTGCAAATGGGATTTGCTATACCAGCCCACATATCTGCAGCATAGAGATCAGCATACAAATATCTGCAATTTCACAAAATTGAAAATGAATAAATGGGTTTACTATTATCATAAAAGAAAGTGTAACCACCAGACGAAAGAACACTGTTACCCACAATGGAAGAACTAATTATTGCTCCCTATAAATTGTCTTCTTCAGAATAACATTATAAGGTGTTAGTTTTCTGCATTATTCAGCATGATAGTTTTTAGTTCCAATGTTTCAAGTGAAAGCCTTCCCCTTCACCCATCATCAGAGAAAATTGATCTGTTGAGTCAACTACCAAGAGTATATATGTTTATTACAATGTGGAAAGTTAAAGAACAATTATAGTGTGATATCTTTTTCAAGCATACTAATAGTAAAATGCTACATAGTTGCATACCTTCCATATAAGCAAGCATCTTGGTTGGATTTAGAAAGACAGCCACTGGTTATAGAGGGAGATCCTTCCTGCCGATTGACACTATTGTGATCATAACCCATTATTGGTAAAATAGGCTGTATAGAATCTGCACTTGTGTTTCCTCCTGGGGATGAAGGAGGAATGTAGAGACTATATCCTTCATAGACACGCCAACTATAGTTCCCAGCTTTTGTGACCAAATCCACCTCCTCATAGACTTCCTACAAATTAATGTCATACAATGTTAGAATCAAAGACTTTAAGGTCCTAAGATTTCCCAGAATTCACAGTAAATAACGTACTATTTATTGGCATCCATTCACTCATCCTAAAAGAAAAATGTAATCATCCAATGCGTATGCATAACCTTGCCAATCTAAATGTTCATTGACCTTTTATGAGTGTTTTGAATAATTTCAATATAGCTTCTTTAGAATATTCTTATTGAGCCCTTCGTCAAGTTCATTGCACATCCCCTAAAGCTTATTACTTAAGACTTAAGTTATACTCTGACCCTCTCTTTGCATTAGTTTCTTAACATTTAAGTTCTGCATGACAAAAGATGATCAAGCAACGAATGTTATGGCAATCACATTATACATATAGCAGGTTGTGTTTCTCCCTAAATGTCCAGGAATTTCTCCAGAGTGTAGGGACACATTCTTATCCCCCGAAACCGTACTAGGCAAAACCTTGCCACAACATAACTAGGCTATGAAAATCTTGCCATAGGTTTCCCTAGAATTTGAAATTTGGATCACAAGCAGCTAGCAGGTCTACTTTCTGGCTTTATTTTTCTCCTAAAACAGAACCAAACCAAGTTTTCTCCCATGCTTCCCCATTTAACCACTTCCGATAGATGTTTGCCAATTTCTAGCCTAAAATGTAAATCTATATACTCCCATTTCATGGGGTTTCTTGTATATAATGTTTAGTTCAAGTTTTCAATTATGTATCCTTCTTATAGTAAGCTTACACAATTAGTTTGTTCATCTGTTCGTTGACAATTGCATATGAAATAAGAACCGAAAAATATTTTGCTCCTGCGATTTTGCTTCTGTGACAAGTAGGGCAATGATAGCTTCCTGAGACAGAATCTTGAAATTTCTTTAACAGAGTTTGAAATACATTTGAAAATTTTATATGACAATCAGGTTTATGAAGCCCTGAGAATATTGTCTACGCTTATGGCACCCAGATTTTCTTCAATCAAGACATTGAACAATATTCTAGAACCATCATGATGCTCTCATATCTATCTCTTGCCCATTACTCCACTAATGTTTCACCGCGATGTTGCTTGTGCCATTTTCATTCATCTAGTATGAACAATTCAATATTGCATTCTGGAGCCGGCTAGTTATATTTTTCCACACTGTAGACCTAGATTTTTATGCATAATTTACATGAACGTCTTGGATAGCAAACAGCCGAGTGATTACATTTAACTTTCTCCACAGGAAATATTGCAGACCTCTTGAGTTGAGACGGCGAGCATGATATTAAATCTTAATCACTAATTGAAAAGGTTTATTACCCGCCAATGTTGTCATAAAAATAGTCATTTATTTTTAAATGAACAAACCAATTCTTCACAATAACAAAAGCTGTCAAATAAATATTTAAGAGAATTTCCATCCCTGAATTGGAATTATTGAACACACAGGTGCAAATCATAACGACCACAAAAGGCAAAGATAAGTTTACAGCACCTGACCAACGTCTCCATAGAAAGAATAAGTTGGATTTAATGAACCAAAGCTGCAACGCCAAGGATTTCTGAAACCTAAGGCCCAAATCTCTTGCTGCCAGTTATCATCTTGAACATATGGGTTGTCAGAAGGGTTAGAATAATTCCCCCAAAGGTTAGTTGCACGTATTTCTTCTGCACCTTAAAGTTAAAAGAATCAAAAGCAAAATAGATGAAATTAGGTACATCCATGCATCAGAGACTTGAATAGAAGAATGTTCGCTCACACATTCCACATGGAGATCAAGCTCTCTTTCCCTATCAATTTCATTTTTAGTTTACAGACTTGACCAAGACAAACAATGTCAAATATTTCCATTGAAAATACTCTCCAAATTTCACACTTTTCCAATTTCTAAGCAATAATTTTATTTTGAAAAACAATCTTAGGGCCAGCATGCACTGGTTAAGAGTCAAGACTGCAAATCAAGCAAAACAATTTATGATCTGCATATGTAAGCACTTACACATTTCACATACACGTGCATAAGGCGCAATAGTTTCAAACATAAATGAACACAGGAATCCTTAATAGAAGTTGCCATAAAAGGTAAAAATGTCCTTTTAAAATTTACTCAACTTGACATATTCAAATTCATTACTAACGCATAAAGTGGAGCTTATGATGAAGTATAATTTTTTTGTCAACCATATTATGGACACTGAGGTGCCCAACAGCAATTTTTTTATATCTGGTATCCAATAACCAAAAAGAAGACTAATCTTTACTTTATGGAAGACACCAACTGCATCATTGATAATGACAATTATTGAATTGGCATGGTCTGCCAAGAATTTTCGAGTACTGCTATTCACATGATATGTTGTCTCTGTTTCTTTATTATTAGGCACTAGCAAAGAATATGAATTAAAATTATACACACACTGGAGATGGAAGCATTTCCTCAACTTATCCTTGTTTAAAGTATTGCCTTCAGTGGCATACATGCAAGTAAACCTTTTCATAGAGATTTGACTTTTTCTTTTCAGTATAGAAGGACGAGGTTTATTTTCAACAAAGAATCTTTACATTCATGAGGAACAGCTCCTGGTAGAATTTCTTAAACTTTAAACACAGCTACAAAATCAAGGAACTCAGACAAGGGAACAAACAAAAAGTTTGTTAAGCAGGAAATAATAGTAGTACTTGAAGAACTGTTGGCAATACATGGTTGACTTTATAAACTACATTTTGAATTTTTAGAAAAGTAATACTACACAACCTGCCATTTCTATGTATAGAAATTGTTTACAAGGTGAAGGTGGCAAGAGTCCTCAAATGTGGCAAAGTTCATAGTGAGAGTTGTAAAACATGCATTTAATGTAATAAAGAAGACAGATAATTTTATCTTTGTACATAGCTACTCGGTCAGCCAAGTTCATGGTAACACAAATGAATTAGCATTCAAAATGCTGAATGTTTCCTTAACAAACTAGAAGAAATCAGAAGTTGTTGCAGGATGCTCATTAAATTGTTTTCCGATATGATATATTGAGTAGAGTAGTTGAGGGTTCTCTTCCCAATTGAATGTAATAACATATGATCCTATCCATCTGCAAAGATCCATTCCACAAGGCTGCCTGTTAGGTCCCTATATGTATGTATGGTACAGAGGAATCAATTCTTGAATGTCCATTTTGCAGATGATTCAGCATTAACTCCTGAACCTACTCAACAAGATATGTTGAAGAAATTTATTATTCTGGACACTTTTTCTGATGCTGCTAGGGCAGCAAGTAAATTAAAAACAGAAATTCAAGTTCAATGAAAAATGGGTGCTCATAGAACCTTGAAAGAGCATCCATTATTTGGGTATTTCCTGTTGGAATTCAAGTTCACATAACGGATCAAAGGCAGCATTTACTATCTGATCAATGGGAGCATTTATTATCTGCAACTTTGTCTGCAGAGGCATCTTTCAAGCACAAAGTTTTGGAGCTTTGGGTGATTCTTCAAGGATTCGCTGTTAGAGCAAATCTGAATAAGATGGTCCTCACAGACTCTTCTTCCAGCTTATGTGGAAGAGAGGAGACAATCACATCTTTTGGAGGTGATTTGTGGATAGGTCTCTTTGGGCTTGGCTTCAAGTTGAATTGGTTTCCTTTCTACCATTCCTTTGTCTTGGCAAGAAGATTTGTTAAGTGACATTTGGATTATTAGGTGCAGCACAAAAGAGTGTTTAGCGTACCATTCTTTTGCCTTCTATGAGGAGTTTGTAAAAAGCGTGATCCAAATCTACCTTTTAGGATGATTCTTCTCTGCTTACAATGTAGAAGTTGACTCTTTTCCAATCAGGGCACAAGTCCAAGTGCTTTCTCTGCTTACTTTTTTAGGTAGAGATTTTTATGGACTCTTTTGCTCCATTGATGTAAGCTTTGTGTTCATTTTTATAGTATTTTAGGAATAGGATTTTCATATTGAACCATGCATGCTAAGCTTGAGCACTAGAGTGCAGGACCTGATTACTGATGCAACTAGAGTAGCAGGATTCCCA
>VDFB02000017.1:137984781-138140545 GCA_007258455.2 Sequoia sempervirens
CAATAGCCACCAAGTTTAGCCAACTTATCTTTATACACGTGCATGTATCCTCAATCATACCGTAGCTGCACCTCATTCCTTGGCATGGCGACATGGGGGATTTAATTAGTTTATCTTATAATAAAAAGGACAGGGGTGGGGAGAAATATTTTCCCCATATTTCTAAGAGGAGATCCTAATGAATTAAGTAGGAATTCTTATAAAAAGAAAAGTCTAGTATTAATAGAAATTAGATAAAATAAAAAGGAGAGAAACGAAACTCTTCTATATTCGTGGGCCTCTTCCTTTCATATTAAAAGGAAATTTAATAATGCATATATATCAATATTAAGTGTTTATTTTATTTATTTTTGTTTAATTAAGAGAATATTTATGCACTTGAAAATAGTCAATCTTATTAGATTAGATAATATATGTCAAGTTTTCGTCTTGGGTAATTGATTAAGTTTCTAATTGAAAAGTGTAATATTAAAGTGAATCCTCTTTATTATAAATGCAAGCTAATCTTAATTTTGTTAAGGGAAATTTAGAGTGGTAATAGACAATTTATATTATTTCTTGGAAATAGAATTTAAATAGAAATCTATTTGAAGAAGTCATTTAGATGAGATAGAGTGCTTTATGGCTTTGTTTATATAAGTGTATAAAAATGTGTTTATACCATGAGTTAAAATAAAAAGAAAATTCGTTGGTGAAAATAGAGATAATTTTATATTTTATCTATATAATTCTTTAAGTATTTAAATGACTTCGTGATGGTCAAATTAAAGATAGCGATATGGTATAGGATGTTTATTACATATAATGAACGATTATGAAAATGTAAGTAGTTATAGGAAAGTTAAATTAATCTTGTGTTAGATGCTTAGCAAGATAGTTGTTAAAATACATTTCTATAATTCTCTTAACTGTTTCAAATGATTTCTCGATGAGTGAAAGAGTAACATAGTAGGCTCCTATTCATTTTGTCTTAAATTGCTCCTCATAGTATTATTCATTGTAGACTTTAAAAGATTAGGATTGAGTGTGTATGTTGATAAATATATATATATATATATATAGGTGTGATTTTCATATGGTTTTGTTCATTACATAGATTAGGGAATAATGAAGAGATTTAAGGAAATTTAATTTAAAACAATATTAGAGTATCCAGGACAGAGGGATGGTAGGCAGATGGTGGTGTACATTATGCATTGGAGTTGTAAAGGTTGGCACAGGACATGCCTAACTAGTTAATAGTGAAGATTGTTCTGTGTAATCCATAGGATGATTATTAGGAGCATTACATGTTTGAGTAGTGGTTTGAGTTAGCATATAGCAGTGTTATGGTGTAAGTTCGTGTCTGAGATAGTCACCTTTAAAAAAAACCTAGAGGTTGTACTCTATGAGGGTGAGTCAATGAGTTGGGAGAACTCAAGTTGGGCGAACTACGGTGCCTCTGCGAATTATATACGTAGGAAAGGCCATCAAGTGATGAGCCCCCGAGGAATTAGGTCGGGCCCTTAGAACTGTTTGGTTTATGAGTCATTATTATAAACTTGTCTTTTCCCTCGACATTGTAAACTATTATGGATGATAATCGTATGTAGTGGATGTATGTAGTGGATTATGTAGTTATTATCTTAAAGGTAAACAAAAAAAGTAAATTATTGCAAAACTAGTTAAGATTGTCATAGTTTTGTTAGGATGTTTAGTGTGTATATTTTGGTAATCTTGTACTTGATGTACTCTTTTCGTTGTTATAAGGGGAGCATTATGTAATTTATTAGTGTGCCCATGAGGTGTTGTGTCTGTGGAAATATGTTCCACAGTTGTGCTATTGAAATGTATTGCAATAAATGATGTATTGTTTCCACTCTTTGATCATTAATAGTTTTAAGTCATCATTGTGTAATCTTGGTTGTTTATTCACTTTCGTTTGATAGAAGTTTATGATTCGTAATGACCGTTTCGTGTACCCCAGAGGACGTGAAAGACTTAGTAAATGTATAGTTGCTTTTCATGTAATGTATGTGCATATTCATCGTATGCAATGTTTCTCTTAAAAAAAAAAAAATATATATATATATATATATATATATATATATATATATTGTAGTGTTTTGTTGTCCTTTGGGGTTCACACGGCGGGGCGTTATAGGTTGTATGACAAACAAAATGAAAATTATACCACCTTTTAACTTGACACTCTATGCATCTAACACTTTTTCCATCAACTTAAAACTTGTCACCATAGGAAAATGGATTGGAGGCATGAGAAACCAAGAGAGGATATTTTAGAAGGGTTGTACGCGGCCATTTACAGCTTCAAACCAAAATGTTCTAAGTACCACTTTGTTGAGTAGCAACTCATCAAAGTTTTTCTTCCTTTGCACTTTAGTCTCTGCAGAAAATCAAATGGTACAATGTAAAAACCGGAACATTTATCTAACGCTTATACTAAAAGGTAGAAAATGAGGATAGCATAATTATAAAACTATCCATAAGTATTGGAATTATTTATTTAGTCACACAATGAACAAAAAATGCTACCCGATGCAACACACTACGTAGTAAATCAGTAAGCACGCACCATTAACTAAAACTTATCACCATAGGAAATGTCGTTAGGTAAATGAAGAGTTATTGCTTAGAGGGCCCTACATGATTTTGTACCTTCAAAAGAAATAATTACTATTAATTTTGCCATAGTTTTCTAATGTTTTCTTTCAAATCAAATTTTTCCCACTTTTTGCACTTTAGTCTCTTCAAAGAGGAATTATCAATCAGATTATGGATTTAGATTTTCTAGCATGTTAAACAGGGTACAAGATAGAACTTTTCATAGCGTAAACCCTGCACCCATTTAGACGTATTTGGAACCTATACTCAGGTTTAGTCATTATGACCAAAAAAAATTACCACTACACCTTGCAACTTTACATTTGCATACAATATTTTTTTTCCATCAACTAAAATTTATCCACCATAGGAAAATGGATTCAAGATACAGAAAATAGAGAGAGTTGTGTAGAGGAGTCCCTAGAACCCATTGCAACCAGGGAAAAAAATGGTTTTAAGTGTTTCCCTTTCACATTTTTTTCTCTTAAGATAAATTTTTGGTGTAATGTAGCCTAAAACATTCTAGCATGCTAGGGTGTGAAACAAGACCTTGTCTAGTGTATTAGTTTGGTTACATGAAAAATAGAACAAAAAATGCACTACCTTGAAAATTTACATTACATGCACAAAGGAATCTTAAGGGGCAGTAAAAAAGGGTCTATCATTACACAAGAAGGAGAATAGAGTCATTTCCAAGCGCTAGGTGCTACTATTATTGATCAACTTGGCTAGAACCTAAATATAAACTTTACAAATGAGATTGAATTAATAGAAGCACATGATAACTCTATCTTAGAGAAGAATCTTAAAAATATCAAGAATAAAATTAAGACAAAAAATAATACATTTATTGCAAATGATTAATCTTTTTCAAAAAAGGTGAATGTTGACATGGATACATCAATCTTGCAAGATAAGAGTCCATTCAAAGTGAAATGGAAAAGGTGGAGATGGTAGTAGAGATGGGAAGATTTCCTGATTTAAGAGTGAAGGAATACATATATATATCAAGGAATGTAAGACTGAAGGAAAGATAATTAGAGATGTATTTTATGAAAATTAGTTTTATCTTTATGAAATTTCTTTATCTTCAAGATTTTCATTTTGAACTATAATATAACTTCCCTCTCATAAAGTTATCATTCAAACCTTAATACTTTTCTCCTCATAAATCTAGTACTAATGCCTTCCTTATGATGCCCTACTATGTTGTATTGACCTTTTGGTTGTATAGTGGAATGTGTGGGTCATATTTTTCTTTATGTATTTTTTTATCTTATTGTCACAACATTTATCACCATCATTGTAACCCTTCTACTATGTTTTCCAAACTAAATTGTATGAAGAGTTTCAATAGGAGTATTGAGAGTTCATTTTGATCTCATTTTGAATTTATAGTGACACACAACAAAAGATAGTGAATGAAATTTTAATCACAAAAATGTCTACTATGTACTATTTTAAATAGACATACCATAAATATGCATATAATCTACCTAATATTCATTGTATATGTGTAAAATTGCAACAACAAGAAAATGAGAAATCTTAAGTTAAAGATGGCCAGTAAGTCCTTCCTATGTCATATGAAATTTGGAACTAAAACATAAGTAAAGTTGAAATGTGACAATGAAAGGTCTAACTATCAATTGCAATACATTAATATCAAAAGAAATATTGAAAAAATAGAAACACAAATATTTTTATATTTTATTTATGATTAATGTCAAAAAATGAAACATGTGTATTGTGTTTAATCTAAGAAAGAATGCCTAAAAAAAGTGATCAATAATATGAGTTTACAAATTCAATGTGCAAATTACAAATTAATCCAATGAACCATCCAGATTTTCTCTATTCTTTATTGTGTCAAGTATTGCCTCATGGTTAGACTCACACACCTTCCAAAAAAATTTCTTCAAAGTTCTACCCCAATATTTGATTAAATGATTATTGGATTCCATAACAAGGTTTGACTAATTAAGAATATTTTGATGTTTGTTAAAGTCCTAAAACAACCAAACACTAACACTCTTAATTGGTTACCCTCTAAGCCATGTTCTAGTAACAAACATTGAGCTTGTAGGGTATTCGATGTTTTCTCCATCTGTAATTGGGGCCTCCAATTTATTTTTTTCCTCAACGCAATGACACAAGTATTAATATGTTCCCTCTTCATTGTATTCACCTATAATATCTACAAAAACATGCACTGCATTGATATGCGCATCAAACTAGATGAATTTAATCAACACTACAAAAACACTACAAAGTAAGATAACATTAGGAATTTCAAAATCTATGCAAGTAGATATCTTACCTGGTTGAACTAAATATGATATGTGATCAAAGTCAAATGATGATTCCATCTATGTCAGTTGCAATGTTGTCAAGATCGTATACATGTCAAGTCAAGGCTTAGACAACTTAACCACCATTCACCAGCCCACTCCTTTGACATGCACTCATTCTAGGCTTGTGATTAATAGGAAAAATGTGGATATGTGGAATATCACTATTTCTCCACTAATCATTCAATAATGTCCTAGGAGTCCCAATTGGATTGACTAAAAACCTCACAAGGTGAGTCAATTCATAATGAGGAGGACCTAGGAGGGACTTTCTTAACTTTAAAGGGTTCACAAGCAAATGCTCAGAAAAGAAAATGTTGGAAAACACACTGTGATATGCAAAATGAACTATAATTAGAAATGTAAACTAAATGAGAGATGAAAATAATGAAATTATATATACAATAGAAAGATAGTATGTGTGTACCTAGGAAATCTGGAGATGTTGTGAGGAGTCTGGAAATGTGAAGAGGCTACCAAAAAGTGATGTGGAGGACTAAGATGCCTAGGATGGCATATTAGTCCCACTATTTTTTTTAGGGAAAAAAAAGAGTCTTCAGATGTCAGAACCGAATATGAAAGAACCTCTGAAAAGATGCCTAGGAGGACTAAGATGCCCAAGGTGGCATATTAGTCCCATTCTAAATTTCTAAAAACTATGAATGTGGTTCTGAGCTCCAAGTTTTGCACCTACTTCCTTTCCGATCTCAGGTTTTGAAACTTTTGAATTCTACCTATAGGTGAGTTTCTATGAAGATGACAACTTTGTAATGCAACTTTGCAACTTTTACAATTTTGCACTCCAAGTGATCTTCAAGCCTTCAACCTAGATCTACAACCACAAACATGCAAGGTAAGAAAAACTTGTTGTTTTTTAGTAAATGGGGGTTTTCCTTGGTCAAACCCCTTGTTGGTAATTAAAAATTGAAATGAAATAGAAATAATGAAGGAAATGGTGAATGAACAACATGCAATGCTACAACTCACAAAAATATTATAAAATCTATAAACTTGTGTGCAATGGATGCAATGGATATGGATCTTGAATTGCTTTTCCTGAATCAAAACCCTACATCACAAATGTTAGCCTAACAACACACATGATGCAAGAAAACTCTTTGATATGATGCTTGAATCTTGATAATTCCTTCAAATGGTTGATAAATCTACTCTTGAATTCTCTCACAAAAGACTTGATTGCTTATATTTCTTGATAGACTGCTTAGGATGAAAAATGAGAGAAGGAACCTTGTATTTATACTTATCTGTGCTTAATATCCTGAAATTACACCACACCAAGCCAACATATGAATTCATTAAATAAAGGAGGCTAAATCCCACCAGAATTTGAAATTAAATCACAAAAATGACTCAAGGAGGACTAAGAAATCCTAGGTGGCATCTTAGTCCCAAGCCATGAAACTTGGGGCACAAACACCAAAAAGGGGCCCAATTAGGATACCTCAAAATTAGGGTCCCAAGACCTTTGGGGGAAAAAGACACCCTAGGTGGCATTTTAGTCTTGACCCAAAAATTAGGGACACATAGATGGAGTCATTAAATTATCATTTATGCATTGGAGAATGTTGGGATTAACCAGAAAAATATGTAATTCATAGGGCTTGTGGACACAAAATAGGACTAATTAAGCCATAAAGAGTATAAATAAAGCAAGGCAGGCCCAAACAAGTGTGAAAATGCAAAGGTATGCATTTTACTACAGTACATTTAGCCCCCACTTTAGTGAAAGGATGAACTTGCTTCAAACTCACACTAAAGTAGCCAACCATGCAATCAAGAGGGGTTCAAATGTACCAATGCTAGTAAGATAGGATGGAAATAATCAAGAGGGTGGCCAAGCCCCTAGGATGAAGATCCTATGGAAAACAAACATTGGCACAAAGGAATGCGCTTGCAGATGATATATGAAGCCATAACCAAATCGCAAATATACACCATCAAAGAAAAGAAAAAGGAAAAGGAAAACTGCAATGGATCAAGCTTCGACTAGCCATCCAACATAGTGGATCGGGTCTAGGATATTTATGGTTTACAAGTGGAATGCATTGTCCACTATGCAAACAAAATGCACGCTTACAAGGGCTAATGAAGCTAGGTTTCCACTAAGTGATCCCCAAGGGACCATATCAAAGCCATACCTCCATGACTTTAATAAGGTACAAAAATGCATGCTCACATGGGCTAGTGAAGCTAGGTGTTCACTAGGTGAGCCCCAGGGGACCATATCAAATCCATACCTCCATGACTTTAATAAGGTAAAAAAATGCATGCTCACATGGCTAGTGAAGCTAGGTGTTCACTAGGTGAGCCCCAGGGGACCATATCAAATTCATATCTCCATGAATTTAATAAGGTGCAAAAATGCATGCTCACACGGGCTAGTGAAGCTAGGTGTTCACTAGGGAGCCCCAAGGGACCATATCAAATCCATACCTCCATGACTTTAATAAGGTATAAAAATGCAACAAGAAAGATGGATGTTCAAAGGTATTTTTCTTAGTTAATGTGAGGTCTTACTATTAGGGGACATCATTCCTAATGTCTCCAAGAGAGGACAAATCAAAGGATAAAATATTCACTACTTAAGGGATGCAATGTGTTGCATCACCACTAAGGGGAATATAATATGTTAATATAGATCACACTCTTGAAGGAAATTATTCCCAATGTCACCACAAAGAGAAAAAAAAATCACATAAAATAAGAAAATCACATCAAAGAACATGAAAAGGAAAAAAAATGCAAGTGAAATTATACCAAAATAATGCCAATGTATGCCCCCACTCTAAACAAATTGCTAACACCATGAGCTGTGAGAAATTACTTTAAAGTAGCCAAAAGATAAAAAAAGGAAAAGAGGATTGCCCCCAAAACACATAAGGGATCTATGGATTTTGGATCAGTATCTTTCTTTGCTGCAATAATATTAGAGAGTTTGGAACTGTCATCATTCCCCAAATACACATAGAACTAGAAGAATGACACAAAGAGAGAAAAAACAAAGAAAAATAAAGCCTTTTGGGTCAACACGGAAGAGACATAGGGTGTCTTGATGCCTTGCATCATCCCCAAAAGGGAAAGACAAGACAATTTAAAGGAAAATGAAAAGAAAAGATAAGATAATGAAAAAGCTTTTGGGTAAACATGAAGGAGACATGAATGTCTCAATGCCTTGTGTCATCCCCAAAAGGAAAACACAAGAAAAAAGGAAAATTAAAGGCAAAGAAAAGATAATGAAAAAGCTTTTGGGTCAACATGAAGGAGACATGAATGTATCAATGCCTTGCGTCATCCCCAAAAGGAAAATACAAGACAAAAAGGAAAATGAAAGGAAAAGAAAATATAATGAAAAAGCTTTTGGATCAACATGAAGGGGACATGAATGTTTCTATGCCATGAGTCATCCCAAAAAGGAAAACACAAGAAGCGAAAATGAAAGTAAGGAGAAAAAATCAATCAAAAGGAAAAAGTATATGACATATAGAAGAATGAAGTTACAAATAGAGGAATGCACATAGAGAGAAACATCAAATAGAACATCACATGGGATCACATTACGCACATGCAAACAAAAAAAATGAAAATTGAAAAAGACTATTAATGAATAGGTGAGTCAACCTAAAGTAAGTCACCTACCTCTCAATCTCAATCTGTATAAGTGGAAGGTAGGTAACAAACCTAAGGGACAAAAACAAATGCCTTACTAGGACAAGGCCATCTACTTATTTCCTCCACTAAGTGCAAGACAAGAATGGGCCAAGGTAAGTGATGAGAAGGATCATGCAATAGTGAGAATAGAGTACTCTACAAATATTACATGACAAGAAAGGAAAAGAAAGATAAGTTATGGAATCACTTGATGGCAATCATTGTCATCGAAGTGAAAGTTTTGCAATACTAACTTGAATGTATGACACTCATCGATACTGTGTCTGAGAGTTCGATGATATGCACAATGTGGGACTTTTGCATCTTTAGGATAAAGAACTAGTCTATTCATAGGTGGCAATGTTATAAGTCCTTTGTTGAGAAGCAGTTGTAGTTTCCTTTCACTTTCAGGTGGTAGACAAAGAGGTTGTAACTTTTGTAATTTGTAAGGCCTTTTTTGCTTGCTATATTCACCAACTTCTCTAGATGGGATTAGGGTAGGAGGTCTTGAGATTATCCTATCTTTATCCTTATTATTGTTATGATCTATTGGTTGTTCTTTAGGAAGAAGGATATTCAGATTAGGAGGAGAATCCAAGATCACTATACCATCACTTCGGAGCCTTAGATATTCTCTAGGAGGCTTTTTGTTATGAGAGGGATCTTCATATCCTAATCCCTTTGTGTTTTCATCAGTTGGTTTTTGTTCTAGGATTTTATGAATCTCATGTTCACATGTTGTATCACATCCTTGTTTGCTTAAGATTGTAAAGCCTTTGCCATATTTTTCTTCTAGGTTGATTGGAGTGTTTGTTTCTTTGTTATCATAAAAGGGTTGAATATTTGTTTGTTTAGAGGAACTAGGTTCACCTGTTGTAGGGGACTTAGGTTCAAATTTTGCTTCAATTTCAAGATGTAAGTAACCAAACATCTCAAGAGGTGCTATTGTGGGAAGATCTAGTTGTTTCATGGAGGGATAGAAAGATGCATTAGCCTCAAGGTTATCAAGACAATCATTTAGGAACTTATTCACGATATCATCATCTTCTCCAATGATGTCAACATCACGAGGAGGACATTCATTAGGAGTTAAGTGAGCATGAGTGAGTTCAATTTCATTAGGGTCTTAACCAAAGGCACAAATTCACACATCTACCAAGGATTTCAAAGACATCCACAACTTTCCAAAGCACATATCCATGATGCAAGATTGAATGAAAGCACTTGAAATGAAAGAAATTGAGATAACAACAATTTTGGAAACTGAAACAAAAAAATTGAAGGAAGACCACAAAAACATAGAAAAGCAATTTCAAATCCTAAAAACTGGAGAATCAAAGTCAATAGGGACTAAGACACCAGGAAGGGAATCTTGGTCCTCCTAGTGAGATTCTAAAGTTCTAGGGACGGAAAAAGACAACCAGCAAAGAGAGACTTCTAAGGAAAAAATCCTAAGAGGGACTAAGACACCAAGAAGGGCACTTTAGTCCTAGAAAAGGGTTTTTATAGAAAAATAGTGAATTCTGGAATTTCAACAGTGTTTATAGATTGCCTATACAAGATACTAATGTTCATAAACAAAGAATGTACAAATAAGTGCAAGAAAAAGTAACTAGGATCAAGCAATTGAATGCAATATGGAATGCAATTTTTTTCACTTTTGAATGCAATAAGAATGTTTGTAAATCCAATACAGATGAAGAACAATGCACTTTTCAATTTTTTTAATGAAATGAAATGATGCAATAAAGTAAAGATGCAACCTATATGCACTTTCACTAATGCAAATATAAGAAACCCTAAATGCAATTTAACTAATGCAAAATGTAAGAAACCCTAGATGCACTTTAACTAATGCAAGATGCAATGCAAGAATGAATGAAATATATATCTAAGAACTTTAATGGACTCCAAATAAAAAATGAATGCTCAAAAGAGTCGGGTTCACCAAAATGATTAATAGGAAAAATGTGGATATGTGGAATATCACTATTTCTCCACTAATCATTCAATAATGTCCTAGGAGTCCCAATTGGATTAACTAACAACCTCACAAGGTGAGTCAATTCACAATGAGGAGGACCCAGAAGGGACTTTCTTAGCTTTAAAGGGTTTCACTACCAAGCAAATGCTTGGAAAAGAAAATGTTGGAAAACACACTGTGATATGCAAAATGACCTATTATTAGAAATGTAAGCTAAATGAGAGCTGCAAATAATGAAATTATGAAATAGTAAAATAGTATGTGTGTACCTGGAAAATTTGGAGATGTTGTGAGGATTTTGGAAATGTGAAGAGGTTGTCAAAAAGTGTTGTGGAGGACTAAGATGCCCAGGATGGTGTATTAGTCCCACTACTATTTTTTGGGGCAAATATAGAGTCTTCAGATGTTGGAACCGGATTTGAAGGAACCTCTAAAAAATATTTTTGGGAGGACTAAGATGCCTAAGGTGGTGTATTAGTCCCATTCTAAATTTCTAAAAACTCTAAATGTGGTCCTGAGCTCGAAGGTCTACACTTGCTTCCTTTCCGATCTTAGGTTCTGAAACTTCTGAATTCTACTTGTAGGTGAGTTTTCGTGAAGATGACAACTTTGTAATGAAACTTTGCAACTTTTACAACTTTTCACTCTAAGTGATCTTCAAGACTTCAACCTAGATCTACAATCACAAACATGCAAGGTGGGAAAACCTTGTTGTTTGTTAGTAAATGGGGGTTTTCCTTGGTCAAACCCCTTGTTAATAATTAAACCTTGAAATGAAATAGAAATAATGAAGGAAATGGTGAATGAACAACATGAAATGCTACAACTCACCAAACCCTTATAAAATCTACAAACTTGTGTGCAATGGTTGCAATGGATATGGATCTTGAATCAAAGGAATGATCTTGAATTGCTTTGCTTGAATCAAAACCCTATGAATCACAAATGTTAGCACAACAACAAACATTATGCAAGAAAACTCTTTGATATGATGCTTGAATCTTGATAATGGCTTTAAATGCTTGATGAATCTACTCTTAAATGCTCTCAAAAAAGACTTGATTGCCTAGATTTCTTGATAGATTGATTAGGATGAAAAATGAGAGAAGGAACCTTGTATTTATACTTATCTATGCTTAATATCCTAAAATTACATCACACCAACCCAACATATAAATTCATAAAATAAAGGAGGATAAATCCCACCAAAATTTGAAATTAAATCATCAAAATGACTCAAGGAGGAATAAGATGCCCTAGGTGGTGTCTTATTCCCAAGCCATGAAACTTGGGGCATAGACACCAAAAAGGGGCCCAATTAGGATGCCTCAAAATCAGGTTCCTAAGACCTTTAGGGGACAAAGACGCCCTAGGTGGCATTTTAGTCCCTACCCAAAAATTAGGGACACACAGATGAAGTCATTGAATTATCATTTATGCATTGCAGAATGTTGGGTTTAAGCAAAAAAAATATGTAATTCATATGGATTGTGGACACAAAATACAACCAATTATGCCATAAAGAAGCATAAATAAAGCAAGGTGGGCCCAAAAAAGTGTGAAAATTCAAAGGTATGCATTTTACTACACTACAGCTTAAACTATACATGAAGAACAAAAGCATGCCATCTTTTGCATATGAATACTACGTGAACCTGCATTAGAGCTTCTGAAAGAGTGTAGCTCACTTGATCATGTTAGTGTATAATAATCCTCATATTTTGCAATGTTAGTAGCATCTATCAACCAAAAAAATCTATGAACTGAAGACTTACCTTCATTACCTGGACCCATCGAAGCATTACACCACTCAATAATTGATTTCACATTTGTAAACATTACAATGTATTTATACTTTAACTCTTCTTGTGTTATGGCTCTTTTGATACATTCCCCTACACCATCATGCTCCCCCTTTCCATGCTCAGCCTCACAAAAGTTCCACATATGTTGAACACCTGTAATATTATACATCCTTCCCAACCAATAGAACATCCACGAGTTCTTGAATTGTGATGCACAATTATCCAACCATATGATATTTTGATGGAATGATATGGATCTTATATCCAAATCATGGTAGAAAACCTAAAATCAACCTTGAACAAACTCTATAGAATGTGTGTGACCACCACTAGTATAAAAATGACACTCCCTTATGATATTTCTATAATCCTTTGTACATTCACTGACATGAATGAATGCTAGGTGTACAAATATAGCAACTTGTGTGGAGCTGTAAAACTATTATTGCACCTCACATTGTGGCTATAGACTATAATTCTCCACAAAGTTGATGACTGAAACAATGCTACCAAGTGGAAATGTGTCCTTGCATAACTTTAATTACAAGTCCAACCATTGAGCTCTATAGGTATGCCTTGCATAATCATACACTATATTGTCATGAAATATAAACATAAATTGATATGGTGAAATATTTTGAATAACCAAATCACACATTTTAGCTTCTTTACCATCTTTTAGATTGTATCACTACCTTATACTTGTCAAATTCTACTAAACCCTAATCCTTCAACCCTCAACCCTAAACCCACAACCCTCAACCCTATACCTTAAACCCTAATCCCTCAATCCTCAACCCTTAAACCCTAATCTCTCAACCATAAAAAATAATCCCTTATACCCTAAACCCTAAACACTTAACACTATACCCTATACCCTATGTCATATACCCTCAACCCTATACCCTATACATTAAACTATCAACCCTAATACCTTGACCCTATACCTTAAACCCTTAATCCCTCAATCCTTAATCCTTAAACCCTCAACCCTCAACCCTTAACCCTTAAATCCTTAACACTCAACCCTTAAACCCTCAACCCTCAACCCTTAACCTTAAACCCTAAACCCTCAAATATATACCTTAAACCCTAATCCCTCAACCCTCGAGTCCCCTTAATCCCTAATCCCTCAACCCTCAAAAATAATTTGTTAAACCTTATGCCCTCAACACCTAACACTATACCCTATTACCTAAGCCTTCACCCTATGCCTTATACCCTCAACCCTCTACCCTATACCATCAACCCTTAAACCCTTAAACTCTCAACCCTTAAAACCTCAACCCTCAACCCTTAAACCTTAAACTCTAAACCCTATCCTTAAACACTATACCCTATACCCTATGCCTTATACCCTCAACACTCTACCCTATACATTAAAACCTCAATCATTACACCCTTAAACCCTAATCATAAACCATAATCCCTGAGCCAAACCTTGTATGTCAGCCCATGAAACCCATGGGCAACTTAGGCCTTGACCCTTAAAACCCTCAGCCCTTAGAGCCATGAGCCTTGGCCCTAAACCATGATCACTCTGACCCTCGGCCTAAGTGCTAAGTCCCTGATCCTCCCTCAGCCACCAATCCATGTCCCTCCAGCCCTCTTTAATAATCCCTGCCCTAAACAATTATGCCACCCTATACGCCACCTCAGCCCTCACCACCTATACATTAAACCCTCAATCCCTAATACCCTTAAGCTTTTAAAGTCTCAACCCTTATACCTAATCCCTCAGCCCTCAGCCCTTAAACCTTAAAACCTGAAACATGTCCTAAACCCTCAGCCCTCAGCCTCCCAGTCTATGCCTTAAACTCTGTCCCTAGACCTTGACCCTTAAACCCTAATCCTCAACCTGATCTCAACCCTTAAGCCTAATCCCTCCAAACTTCAACAATGTCCCTTAAACCTTAAACCTCAACACTTAACAATATACCTATGCCCTATTCCTTCACCATGTTCCTTCATGCCCTCAGCCTCATGCTATGCATTAGAGCCCATCCTTGTGCCCTTAGGCCCTCAGCCTTCAAACCATAATCTCTCAGCCCTCGGCCCTAAACCCATGTCCTAAAACCCTCTTGTAAAACCTCAAACCCCTATCCACCATCCATCCCTCAGCCATGGCCAACCTCCATGATAATCCTTTAAACCCTATCCGGCTCAGCTCTTTACCCTATTTTTCACCTGTGCCCATACCATCAACCCTCACCTATACAGCTGGCCATACATTCAGCCCTAAACCATAGAGCCAGCCCTTAATCCTTAAACCCTTATCCCTAAACCCTCAGCACCCAACCTATACTGTAGACCCTAATCTCTCAGCCCTCAACAATGATCATAAACCCTGAAGCCCTCAGCACTTAACATTATACCCTATACCCTATGCCTTCATCATGCCTTATGCCCTTGACCTCATATGCATTAAAACCTCAGCCCTAATGCCATAGGCCATGAAACCCTCAGCCCTTAGGCAGCCAGTCCTCAGGCATAAATCTTGTCCTAGGCCTCCAGCCCCTCAGCCCATGGGCAATAGGCCCTAGGCTGCTGTCCTGGAGCCTCCCCGGCCCATCGGCCCTGGCAGGGGTCACTAGTCCTCGGCCTCGGCCAGCCAGAGCCCTGATCCCTCTGACCTCAGTCCCTAGTCGGCTGAGCCAGCTGGCCACTGGAGTCCTTGGCCCATCAGGCCTTAGGCCCTCGGCAGAGTGGGCCCTCAGGCCTTGGAGTCCTCGGCCCGGCAGGCCTTGTCCTTAGGCCCTCAGCCCTGAGCCCTCGACCAAATCGGCCCGTAGGCCACAGACCCTGTCCTGAGCCCTCTGACCTGTCTTGAAGCCCTAATCTCTTGGCTCGGCCCATGAGTTGTGATCCTTAGAGCCATCAGCCATTGGCCTAGGCCATGAAACCATCGGCCCTTGACCCTGACCCTCAGGCCCTGATCAATCGGCCCTCGGCCCTTAGGCTTTTGAGACCTGATCCATGTCCTAGGCCCTCAGGCCTGACCGCGTAAGCACTTTAGTCCTCGGCCCTCGGCCTAGTCATGAGCCATGAGCCCTAGGCCATCGGCCCTCCAGGCCTTGCTCATCCGTTGTCATGAGCCCTCGGCCATCGGCCTTTAAACCCTCAGCCACTTAATCCCTCAGAGCCTCCAGCATGAAGCCCTCAGCCCTCAGAGCCTTGCACCCTAGAAGCCCAGCCAGCCTCAGCCTCAGCCCCTCAGCCATTGGGCCCTAGTCTACCCTATACCCCCCTTAACCCTATACCTTAGACCTAATAACATGCTTCCCAGCCATCAACCCTAAACCCTTAACCATATAACTTAGATACTAAACTTTGAAAATTATCCCTCAATTGTAAACCTTCAACCCTCAAACCTATACCCTCAACCCTCAACCCTATACTTAATCCCTAATCCCTCAACTCTCAGCCCTATACCTTAAACCTTGAACCCTACAACCTCAACCCCCATCTAGGCATACCATATAACATCACCCTTATACCCTAAACCCTGAATATTGTCCCTCAAACCTATACTTAAACCCTATACCATACACTCTCAACCCTTCACCCTATGCCTTATACCCTCAATCCATACTGTACCATGATAAAAAAAAACTATAAAAAAAATGTCATAAATATACTCCCTTTCTATGATCACCCTACACTTTAGGATAAGGTTATACCATCATATCTACCCATCTATTATATCAACCTTCCTATCCCATCATATTGAATTCATCCCCCCCTCCTACTTTAAATATTTATAAGGATAGGGAAGATATTCAAGCATGCTTTGGACAATACAAGTATTACATCCTATGCAATCCATCCTTCTTGTATCATTTCATTCCATGATTCATTTTATAACTTCAGCCATGAATCTATTCTCTCTATAATGTAAACCTCACCATTCTAATTCAAATTAATATTATTGAACATTCCCACAACATGATTTTCGCATACTTTCTATAATATATCTAGAATGGGGAATTTTATTCTTATACACCATAATCATTGTAGTTCACATTATGAAACTCATTAATCCAACAATCCTCCTATCCCTTACCTAAGAAATCCATTATCCTTTCATCCTTCTTTGTAGAATTGGTTGTCCCTTATCATCATTTCCAAGACTCCAAGCCCAAACCTCTAATCCTAAGGAATCACAATATAATCCATCCAAATGTACACTTGATCCTAATCCATGTAATATTTCTAATAAATCTAGTGTATCATCCAAAGTATCCAATTTTTTTATTCCTTTCCTCATTGTAAACCTTAGTCCACTTTACTCAAATTATCATCAAGATATATTTCTCCCTATCCTTACTTTTTACCCATCATAAAAAATTTCATCATCAAGATAGATCATTCCTAATATTTACATTATTCTCTATCATCAATAATTTAAATATCGGATGCATCATCATCAATCAACTAATTAGTTTTTAGCTTGAGTAGGGGAAACATCATATTTTTCTTTCTACTTTTGTGCATGTATGCTTGCTTGTTTGTATATATTATCATTTTTCTTGCATTATGTGTCATCAACCTTGTAGCATATCATCATAATGATATCATGGCGTGATATATAGTATGCTTTCTTATGACCTCTTCCTTCAAGTTATTGTTTTTTATACTTTACACATCATCACCCTAATCCATATACCTTAGTGCATAGCATGAAGTGTTATTTCAAATAAAGATTGCTTGAACTATATCATAGTGACTATCCTGATATATACATCCTCTCTCTCCATCCAAATCCATCTACTTATCCTAATCAATCCATCCATTCATATCCTTCATTCCCTTCATCCGTTTGAGATTATGCCCATTTTATTTGAACCCACCTATCTACTTGAGGGGGCATCACATACGTAACTCCCAATGACTATATCATCCTAACACTAGTCCTATCTCTTCCAAGGCCAGTTAGTTGTATTCTTCTTTGAAATGGCATTGTTTCATCTAGTTGTAATGCCATCTCAAAGAGCTTGATAAAATGTAGGCACTTAAGATTCTCCACACTTGACCACAATCATTTTTTTCCTATTATAATGTTAATTAAGTAAAAAAAAAGTTTAATTAAGATTCCCAATCATCTTCCAATCATTATTTAAATAATTTTAAATCATATGTTTAATTAATTTATCACTTATCCACCTTTCCTTTATAATCCACCTTTTCTTAAATGAATACAAATTTATTTGATTGATTTTATCCTTATTTTCTTTCTTCAAAAAATTAAATAAATACAAACTATTTATTTAATCTTCATCCTTTGATCAAATTAAATCAATTTTGACCATCCAAATCCTCTTGATCCGTTTTCTCTCCAAGTGGGCCAATCACAAGGTGTCACTTGGAGGATTTTCCCTCCTCTAAATCTCCCAAGGATCCTCAATCAATCTCAACCATTAATCAATCATCCTCTCAATCTATACATCAAACCCTTTCCCAAGCCATAGTGAGGGTTTCGTGAAAATAATTTCATGATACTAGTTTGAAGAGAAACCTATCTATAATCAATCATATATCTTTAGCATGACTTGTATGTACAACAAGAGCTTTTAGGAGGCCTTTTACAAGGCTTCTCAACTATAATGCAATACCTCTTAGGCTCTATTAGAGGTGCATGTACAGTTGTAGAATATGATTTGATTTCATTGTTTAATTATTTGTTTGCATTCTACATCTTCATTATACACACATCAGTATATAAAGAGTTTATGACCATGAATCTAAGTCAAACATATGAGCTTAAACATTATAGAGGAGAGGATAAGGATAGATTTGGAGGCATTAGGTGATCCCACAAAGCTGGTTTACAATTTCTGAGAGATTATGATTTTTGTTGAAATCACATATTTTTAGAAAATATAATGATTTAAGCCTTAAAAGTTTCATTTAAAGCATTCCAATTAAAGAGGGTTTGATCAAACTACCTTAGATCAAACCCCTTTAGATAGAACCCCACTAGTTTTAAACCATACCTATAACGGAGTCTCCTTTACACCTATCAAAATGCTAATAAAAACCCACTTTTGATTTACCTTTTAGGTGATCAAATGAATTCATTTAAAATTTATTTTTATAAGTACGTATTCCTTATTATAAGCTTCCCAAAAAGTATAATTTTAAATAAATTTAATTTTATTATTATATTTATTTTTTATTTCTTGTGAATGTAGGTTTTTCACTAAAAATCAAGCTCTCTATTCTACACATGTGAAAAAATAGAAGATTATAAAAAAATTTGAAGAATATAAGTGCACTAGATATTGAAGTTCTTGATTCAACAAAAAAAAATTGAATTTCAATACATCCAAAAAAAGTTGTGTGTTATATAATCCACCTAGGTTTGAATTGTAATTGGTTTGACTTCAAAACTTGATTAAGGAAAAATATTCAATAAAACACTATGAAACCAATTGGAAGCACTAGATATCATAGTTACAAATCTAAATTCAAAAAAATTAGAATTTTATCCTTCATGGAATAAAAGCTATGTGTTATATGGTGAGCATCACTCCTTAAAAATGGTGTTTACTGAAAAAAAACTAGTTTTCGAAGGGGATAGAAAAAGCAGTGCAATCTGATTCCAAAATTTTTGAAAAAAATATATTTAGAATCTATAGACAAAATGTCACAAATCACTAGTTTGCAACATCTTCAAATTTCTCATGGTTTAGCCTCTATAGATGCTCAAAAGTGAAGATTTAGTTAGAAAAAATCAGTTCAGTGTCTAGTTTGGTCAAAAATTGTAAAGGTCAGTATTGTGGGATCACCCCATTATTAAGACAAAAAAATCACATTTCCAAGGTAGAAAGGAAAAATAATCTAGAATATTCATGAATGTACTTTTTCTTCAATTATAAAGTTAAATATATTAGAAATTGAAATAGAAAATAAACATTCACTACTCATTGTTCATAAATAGGGATTACATATTTATAGGAGAAGAAGGTTCAATGGTCTTCCTATAAAATATCAAAATATTTCAAATAGCTAATAGTAGTTGTTTGATGCCAAAATGGACCAAAGACAACACACTAAACTTAACAGATAACATCTTGGACACCTCTAAACTATTTTATTGACACATATTAAATATTTTTTAATGATGTTGGAGTGTTATATTCCAACACCCCCTCTTAATGCTACAACATCAAACTAACTAATAACATTAAAATAAAAGGAAATACATTATGAAGAAGTTGTTCTTTGAAAATAGTTCTCAGACCAATAAGAATTCTTCAAGCTACTCCCCAAACTACAAGTATAGTTATTTAGCTATCATCCAAGTTTCCAACATCATTGGACACCATTTGCACATGAAGTGTCTCATCACCCTTATAAAAGTATGATATTGAACTTCCAAATTTTTGTATCTCCCTTGAACTATTGGACACCAATCCTCACATGTATGTCTCATAACTCCAATGTGGTATAGTTTCTTTGATCCACAAAAATCTTAGACTACTAAGCATCTATGTATCCTCTATTGCATCCCTCCTTATCTTCAAAATGTCAACCTCTTCAAAATAGAACAATTGCTTCATCTTCAAATATGAAGTCATCGTCACTATCATTTAATGGTTCTTCAGCAATGGTTGACATTCTCTCAATTCTTATTAACCGCTACCAAGTCATAGGTCAACAATAACAATTTAAAGTTGCTTCTAAACGCTGTCACCAGAACCAGCAGACCCAGTTTTAGGCTCAACCCTATCCTTCCTAAGACAGTTGCAGCAAAGGATAGCAAGCTGACATTTAGGCTTAGCCCTGTTTTGACGGTGCATCTGACCGCTATCACCAGACCTGTTGTTGGCCTTCAGCCCATCTTTCCTAAGGTAGGTGCAGGTGCAGGTTATCCCTACTATACACAGCAATGAATTCCCTCTTTTGGGACAATCTATTTATATCTATACCTTGTTATGCCTTAAATGTTGTGCCCTCACGCCCATTTCACTTTATGGATTGGTTCAACTCTTCATTCCCCTTGGTTGTTGGGCATTATTAGTTTTCGTTACGTTTTTCTTTTCATTTTTCCTTTGTCATTCACTTATTTTTCAATCTTATTTTTCAATCTTATAATTATGTTTTACTTATCTTGCACATCAATATTTGACACTTGCATTGCTATATCATTATAAGGGAGATCATGGATTTTCTCGTCTATTGCGCTCATCTTGTTATATCCCCACTATTATATCTTTAGTGGAGAAATCGTGCACCCCTTTATACAGTGGGTCTTCATAGACATACTTTTCATATTAGAAGAATAATTCTCATGCTTTTAAACATTGCGTCTTCATGATCATAGATTTTACATTTGGAGACATCATGCCTTTCCCTTTATATATTGTGTCTGCATGTCATGTTTTAACATTAGAGGCTTCATGAATTTCACCTTCAGTGTTATTAATTTTACATTTAGAGAATCATGTTTTCTTCCACAAATTAATTTTTTCGACCTATTCCCATTAGGGATATATCACCTTACATATACCTTTGTGTGGTCATGGTCTAAGATGCCATATTGGACTTATATGTCCATCCTAGTTCCATACATAGTGCTCATGCCTATCGAGGGCCATAACACCTTTTATTTCTCATAATGTTGGGGTAACCAACCTACCATCTTCGATGCTATCTACATCCCCTATGTAATTACCATGTCTTATAATTTTATATATTTACATGCTCATTACACAATGCATTCATTCTTGTTATTACTTTACATTTAAGTATATGTTCTTTAAGTTACATTTACTTTCATGTATGCTTTCTTTTCTCCTTCAATATTTTACATCCTACAAATATAGTCAATTGAAAATACGGTCAATGGTGGAACTTGGAAACATTTTATTTTTTCTATCAATTAACAACTATGATTGTGAAGCATTCTATCATTTCCATCTGAAATGATTTGCGATGCTTCAAAATTGGAGTCTAAAAGAAGCTAGTGATTCTCTCATGTACATTTATTTTTTGGTGTAATAAATGAAGTTTTCACCCAAGTCCATTTCTTATTTGTATGATAAATTATAAAGCTTTCTCCCAAGTCCATTCTTATACGGGAAATAATATTGCAAAAAGTTGACATATACATCTTTGGATGTGTTTATATGGTGATGGATCAAGAACATAACAATTCATTTTGTATTGTGAGGATTATGCTCTGAAAATGTTTAAAGATTATTCAAGGTACATGTTTGTATGAATATTATGCTTTGCAAGTGTTGTAAAAATTGTGTATCATTTGCTTAATTGAGTTGTTCCAATTAAAAGATTAAATATACCGGAATCTTTTTATGAAACATCTCATGAAATACCAAAAGAAAATATATTTTTTGCTTTTAAATAAAGCATTTGATGAAACTCTTTGAATTAAACTAAATTGAGATATGTAATAATAAGAGAGCACTAGGAAATACATTGCTCAAAGATTTTAAATAAGCCTTCTTCGAGAAAAATCTAATTCAAATAGAAGCTCCTCGTATTATCCAGAAACTTCTTCTTTCGAAAGCTTTCCCACTTTTTATAAATATGTCAATATTTATCTCTCCCATGTATTATTTTGATGAAGTATGATTTCCGAAAAGCTCCTGATGTAAAAAGATTTTCTGAGATAATAAAAGCTATTGATCCTTGCCCCATGGTTTTTCCTCCACATTGGAGGTTTTCCACGTAATCTCTATGTTATTGTCAATATCTTATTTGATGTCTATTTTATTTACTGTTTTTTAGTTTTATTGCTGCTGTTATTATTTTTATTCTGGATGTCACCTGAATTTTCCTTCTGACGGTACTGACTCAATTTGAACCACCTCTTGCAGAGCACAAGGTATTTCAGATCAGAAAAAATGAGCTCCAGAAGGTATATTTATCTGCTTAACATAAAGCATTGGAAACAAAATGAATGATAAATTACTTTCAGAAAGAGTTGCCTTTTAGTAGTTGAAAGTTAAAAATTGGTTGCAACAAATATATTCAAAAGGAATGTTATGTCGCTTTTGATGGAAAAGGATAAAATCAATTACTATCACCTAGGTAATACTTAAACTATTTTAAGTACAAAGAATACATTGAAAAAATTAGTGAGGAAATTGTGGGAAACAGCCGCTTTATGGAGATTATTAAGATTATTAATGGTGTATGAAATCCCACAACAGGAACCTGCCATCTTCTAAATAACTTTTAAAATATTTAACATTGCATAGATAAAACCCATAAGCTAGAGCGCACCTAAAAGGATTAGCGATGAAACTGCCAATGATAGTGGTACTGAAGAGTATAAAAATGCTAATTAGCAATCTGTTGGAATTGGAACCTTAGTAGGTTGTCTAGCAGCTAAGGCAGGTTGACTGCTGAACCAAAGCAGGATCCACAGTTCAAATATGATTGTGAAAAAGGATAAAAACAAGTTTAAGTTGCAAACTGTCTAACTCAAACAAAAATAGAACGTTATTAGTTGAGATACTAAAAAGTTTCACTTGCTGAAATAATTTAAAAGAACAGAACTCCGAATCATTGTTTTTGAAAATGGACTATAAGTTTACCTTTTTTAATGATTCGAAGAATGTTTCCAGTTTTTTAAATTAGAATAATGAATACAAGAAGAAAGGCCTCAAGCCAAACACTTATGCTCTTTGCTCTGGCAGCAGATGACCCAGAAGGAAATTGTATCTGACTCGGGAATGGACTTGGCTGTGAGACATTAGAGGGTCCACTAGAGAGGCTCTTTGTTGGTTATGTGAAGTCCAACAGACTTATCCACTTTTCCCTTCAATTGCCAGCCTTTTCAATTACCAGACTTTTGGTATTCCATTCGAAAGGCTTATTAAAAGCCATATGGATAATGTAATAATATATTTTTTTTTGTGTAGCTGAAGCAAGCTTGCTGCTGTATGTGTAAAACAAACAGAGATAATAATACAGAGTTTTTCCCCTGCTTCCTGTGGATGTAGCCAAATTGGTGAACCACATATATCCTGTCTATTGTGTTCTCATTTGATTTTAGTCTTGCATCTTTATTTCTGTTCAGCAATTCTTTTATCCACACTTTGTTATTCAACAATTGGTATCAGAGCTTAGTGAAGAAGCTGATTGGGAATTTGCGAAAAAAATTCTGAAAAGATGGAAGAAGCAGATAAATGGAGAATTGAAAACTTCTCAGGGCAAAATTTTGGATTATGGAAGATGCAAATGGAATCCTTGTTGATTAAAGGAGACCTCTCACTCATGCTGGAAGGAAAAGCCAAGAAGCCAAATTCAATCATTGATGAAAAGTGGGAGTAATTGGATAAGAAGGAGAGAGCAACCATTATCCTCTCTCTTTCCAGCAATGTTTTGTTTAATGTTTCAACAGAAAAGACATCGAAAGGATTGTGGGACAAATTGTGTAATATGTATGAGAGGGTTTCCACTTCTAACAAAGTTTTCCTCATGAAATAATTGTATAATTTGAAGATGAAGGAAGGAGGTAACTTGTCCTATCATCTCAATGAATTCAATACATTAATTAGCCAATTGATTTCCGTTAACATAAATTTGGATGACAAAATCAAAGCCAGTTTGTTGTTGTGCTCTCTACTGGATAGCTGGGAAGGTGTGGTAATGGCAATCAAAAATTCAGTGTCTAGCAAAAGTACACTCAAATTAAATAATGTTGTTGGTACTCTCCCTAGCAAAGATATGAGGAGAAAAAATCAAGGAACCTCATTGGGAGATGCCATGATTTTTGACAATAGAGGGCGACATCAAGAAAGAGGCAGAAGTAATAATCGAAGGAGATCAAAATCTACAAAAAGATCTAAGTCTAGGGGAAGAAATGGAGGTTGTTGGTTTTGTGGTAAAGAAGGTCACACCAAGAAGAATTGTTGTTCATACAAAAAGGTGCAAAATCAGTCAAAGGACAGCAAAGTTAACACCACATATGAATATCTCTGAGACTTGCAACAATGTTTGGACTTCAAGTGGGTGATTGTTGATTATGTGGAGTCCAACAAAATTATCCACTTTTCCCTCCAATTCCCAGCCTTTTGGTATTTGATTTCAAAAGCTTATTAAAATTCATATGGATAATGCAATAATATATTTTTTTGTATAGCTGAAGCAAACTTGCTGCTGTATGAGAGATAATAATACAGAGTTTTTCCCCCGCTTCCCATGGATGTAGCAAAATTGGTGAACCACATATATCAGCTGTATAGTGTTCTCATTTGATTTTAGTCTTGCATCTTTATATCTGTTCTGCAATTTTGTAATCCGCACTTTGTTATTCAGCACTCTCTTTCTTGCATACATAATTACAATCACTGCGATGTCCACTCTGTACACCCCATTGCTGGCTAGCACATATACCTCCTTCCTGCTGACCTCTCCAAATGAAAATATGTAGTTCAAAGTGGGATATTTAGTGTGGGTTGCATAGTGCATATAGACATGGAATGGAGGATTTAGCAGAGCAATTGAAATGTACTGCTATACTACTAAAGTTGCCACTGCAAATGGGATTTGCTATACCAGCCCACATATCTGCAGCATAGAGATCAGCATACAAATATCTGCAATTTCACAAAATTGAAAATGAATAAATGGGTTTACTATTATCATAAAAGAAAGTGTAACCACCAGACGAAAGAACACTGTTACCCACAATGGAAGAACTAATTATTGCTCCCTATAAATTGTCTTCTTCAGAATAACATTATAAGGTGTTAGTTTTCTGCATTATTCAGCATGATAGTTTTTAGTTCCAATGTTTCAAGTGAAAGCCTTCCCCTTCACCCATCATCAGAGAAAATTGATCTGTTGAGTCAACTACCAAGAGTATATATGTTTATTACAATGTGGAAAGTTAAAGAACAATTATAGTGTGATATCTTTTTCAAGCATACTAATAGTAAAATGCTACATAGTTGCATACCTTCCATATAAGCAAGCATCTTGGTTGGATTTAGAAAGACAGCCACTGGTTATAGAGGGAGATCCTTCCTGCCGATTGACACTATTGTGATCATAACCCATTATTGGTAAAATAGGCTGTATAGAATCTGCACTTGTGTTTCCTCCTGGGGATGAAGGAGGAATGTAGAGACTATATCCTTCATAGACACGCCAACTATAGTTCCCAGCTTTTGTGACCAAATCCACCTCCTCATAGACTTCCTACAAATTAATGTCATACAATGTTAGAATCAAAGACTTTAAGGTCCTAAGATTTCCCAGAATTCACAGTAAATAACGTACTATTTATTGGCATCCATTCACTCATCCTAAAAGAAAAATGTAATCATCCAATGCGTATGCATAACCTTGCCAATCTAAATGTTCATTGACCTTTTATGAGTGTTTTGAATAATTTCAATATAGCTTCTTTAGAATATTCTTATTGAGCCCTTCGTCAAGTTCATTGCACATCCCCTAAAGCTTATTACTTAAGACTTAAGTTATACTCTGACCCTCTCTTTGCATTAGTTTCTTAACATTTAAGTTCTGCATGACAAAAGATGATCAAGCAACGAATGTTATGGCAATCACATTATACATATAGCAGGTTGTGTTTCTCCCTAAATGTCCAGGAATTTCTCCAGAGTGTAGGGACACATTCTTATCCCCCGAAACCGTACTAGGCAAAACCTTGCCACAACATAACTAGGCTATGAAAATCTTGCCATAGGTTTCCCTAGAATTTGAAATTTGGATCACAAGCAGCTAGCAGGTCTACTTTCTGGCTTTATTTTTCTCCTAAAACAGAACCAAACCAAGTTTTCTCCCATGCTTCCCCATTTAACCACTTCCGATAGATGTTTGCCAATTTCTAGCCTAAAATGTAAATCTATATACTCCCATTTCATGGGGTTTCTTGTATATAATGTTTAGTTCAAGTTTTCAATTATGTATCCTTCTTATAGTAAGCTTACACAATTAGTTTGTTCATCTGTTCGTTGACAATTGCATATGAAATAAGAACCGAAAAATATTTTGCTCCTGCGATTTTGCTTCTGTGACAAGTAGGGCAATGATAGCTTCCTGAGACAGAATCTTGAAATTTCTTTAACAGAGTTTGAAATACATTTGAAAATTTTATATGACAATCAGGTTTATGAAGCCCTGAGAATATTGTCTACGCTTATGGCACCCAGATTTTCTTCAATCAAGACATTGAACAATATTCTAGAACCATCATGATGCTCTCATATCTATCTCTTGCCCATTACTCCACTAATGTTTCACCGCGATGTTGCTTGTGCCATTTTCATTCATCTAGTATGAACAATTCAATATTGCATTCTGGAGCCGGCTAGTTATATTTTTCCACACTGTAGACCTAGATTTTTATGCATAATTTACATGAACGTCTTGGATAGCAAACAGCCGAGTGATTACATTTAACTTTCTCCACAGGAAATATTGCAGACCTCTTGAGTTGAGACGGCGAGCATGATATTAAATCTTAATCACTAATTGAAAAGGTTTATTACCCGCCAATGTTGTCATAAAAATAGTCATTTATTTTTAAATGAACAAACCAATTCTTCACAATAACAAAAGCTGTCAAATAAATATTTAAGAGAATTTCCATCCCTGAATTGGAATTATTGAACACACAGGTGCAAATCATAACGACCACAAAAGGCAAAGATAAGTTTACAGCACCTGACCAACGTCTCCATAGAAAGAATAAGTTGGATTTAATGAACCAAAGCTGCAACGCCAAGGATTTCTGAAACCTAAGGCCCAAATCTCTTGCTGCCAGTTATCATCTTGAACATATGGGTTGTCAGAAGGGTTAGAATAATTCCCCCAAAGGTTAGTTGCACGTATTTCTTCTGCACCTTAAAGTTAAAAGAATCAAAAGCAAAATAGATGAAATTAGGTACATCCATGCATCAGAGACTTGAATAGAAGAATGTTCGCTCACACATTCCACATGGAGATCAAGCTCTCTTTCCCTATCAATTTCATTTTTAGTTTACAGACTTGACCAAGACAAACAATGTCAAATATTTCCATTGAAAATACTCTCCAAATTTCACACTTTTCCAATTTCTAAGCAATAATTTTATTTTGAAAAACAATCTTAGGGCCAGCATGCACTGGTTAAGAGTCAAGACTGCAAATCAAGCAAAACAATTTATGATCTGCATATGTAAGCACTTACACATTTCACATACACGTGCATAAGGCGCAATAGTTTCAAACATAAATGAACACAGGAATCCTTAATAGAAGTTGCCATAAAAGGTAAAAATGTCCTTTTAAAATTTACTCAACTTGACATATTCAAATTCATTACTAACGCATAAAGTGGAGCTTATGATGAAGTATAATTTTTTTGTCAACCATATTATGGACACTGAGGTGCCCAACAGCAATTTTTTTATATCTGGTATCCAATAACCAAAAAGAAGACTAATCTTTACTTTATGGAAGACACCAACTGCATCATTGATAATGACAATTATTGAATTGGCATGGTCTGCCAAGAATTTTCGAGTACTGCTATTCACATGATATGTTGTCTCTGTTTCTTTATTATTAGGCACTAGCAAAGAATATGAATTAAAATTATACACACACTGGAGATGGAAGCATTTCCTCAACTTATCCTTGTTTAAAGTATTGCCTTCAGTGGCATACATGCAAGTAAACCTTTTCATAGAGATTTGACTTTTTCTTTTCAGTATAGAAGGACGAGGTTTATTTTCAACAAAGAATCTTTACATTCATGAGGAACAGCTCCTGGTAGAATTTCTTAAACTTTAAACACAGCTACAAAATCAAGGAACTCAGACAAGGGAACAAACAAAAAGTTTGTTAAGCAGGAAATAATAGTAGTACTTGAAGAACTGTTGGCAATACATGGTTGACTTTATAAACTACATTTTGAATTTTTAGAAAAGTAATACTACACAACCTGCCATTTCTATGTATAGAAATTGTTTACAAGGTGAAGGTGGCAAGAGTCCTCAAATGTGGCAAAGTTCATAGTGAGAGTTGTAAAACATGCATTTAATGTAATAAAGAAGACAGATAATTTTATCTTTGTACATAGCTACTCGGTCAGCCAAGTTCATGGTAACACAAATGAATTAGCATTCAAAATGCTGAATGTTTCCTTAACAAACTAGAAGAAATCAGAAGTTGTTGCAGGATGCTCATTAAATTGTTTTCCGATATGATATATTGAGTAGAGTAGTTGAGGGTTCTCTTCCCAATTGAATGTAATAACATATGATCCTATCCATCTGCAAAGATCCATTCCACAAGGCTGCCTGTTAGGTCCCTATATGTATGTATGGTACAGAGGAATCAATTCTTGAATGTCCATTTTGCAGATGATTCAGCATTAACTCCTGAACCTACTCAACAAGATATGTTGAAGAAATTTATTATTCTGGACACTTTTTCTGATGCTGCTAGGGCAGCAAGTAAATTAAAAACAGAAATTCAAGTTCAATGAAAAATGGGTGCTCATAGAACCTTGAAAGAGCATCCATTATTTGGGTATTTCCTGTTGGAATTCAAGTTCACATAACGGATCAAAGGCAGCATTTACTATCTGATCAATGGGAGCATTTATTATCTGCAACTTTGTCTGCAGAGGCATCTTTCAAGCACAAAGTTTTGGAGCTTTGGGTGATTCTTCAAGGATTCGCTGTTAGAGCAAATCTGAATAAGATGGTCCTCACAGACTCTTCTTCCAGCTTATGTGGAAGAGAGGAGACAATCACATCTTTTGGAGGTGATTTGTGGATAGGTCTCTTTGGGCTTGGCTTCAAGTTGAATTGGTTTCCTTTCTACCATTCCTTTGTCTTGGCAAGAAGATTTGTTAAGTGACATTTGGATTATTAGGTGCAGCACAAAAGAGTGTTTAGCGTACCATTCTTTTGCCTTCTATGAGGAGTTTGTAAAAAGCGTGATCCAAATCTACCTTTTAGGATGATTCTTCTCTGCTTACAATGTAGAAGTTGACTCTTTTCCAATCAGGGCACAAGTCCAAGTGCTTTCTCTGCTTACTTTTTTAGGTAGAGATTTTTATGGACTCTTTTGCTCCATTGATGTAAGCTTTGTGTTCATTTTTATAGTATTTTAGGAATAGGATTTTCATATTGAACCATGCATGCTAAGCTTGAGCACTAGAGTGCAGGACCTGATTACTGATGCAACTAGAGTAGCAGGATTCCCAGCCAGACATGCCTCCTACTCCAGTTGACCATGAGGGACCCTGTTTTGCCTGAAAAAGGCACCTATAGTTGGGCAAGGTGCTGAAGACTTGGATGTTTCAAAGGTGCCTGAGCCCCTTAAGCAATCTTTTTTTTTATCCTGGTTTTCCCATTATACCCTATCAAAGCCTTGATGGGTCCTTCAAACTGTTTTCATCTACTTGATGATCTTCTTGCATGAAGCTTATGCTATTAACTTACATCTGTGCTGATTTTCAGCTATCTCTTGACAGGTGGATTCTTTGTATGGGCTCTTTATTTGGTTTGAGGTGACTCTATATCATGGGTTTGATGTAGCCTTCTATTTTGATATGTATTATTGAACTTGTAACCTCATTATATAAAAACATTGAACCAAGCTATCTGCATGGTGGTCATCGACATGTCTATTTAAAATTTGAGGCATCTTCTAATTTGGCTGCAGGCTTGAATCTAAACGTTTTAAGTAATTATTTTTGTTACAGTCTCTGAAATTGATGAAAGAACTTAGTCCACGTGTAGAATTTTATAATTTAGACATGTAAACAATGGCTCTATGCTTGAGTGACTTTCAAAGAGAAAACCTTCTAATTGGAGTAATCAAACCACAATTGAGATAAATGTGGAAACGTCTCGTTATCCCTGTGTTTGATCTATAGATTTGTACAAATGTATGAAATGTGTTTTGTTTTTTATGACAAGTGATACATAAACCTTAAGAGTAAACTACAGGAATCAATTGCTTGAACTACATAATTACATCAAAAGGCTGCACTTGAGACTCGCACATTTTCTGCTATGAGTGCTTAAGGATTGTAGATGAGCTTTGTTGTGAAAATATCTCTATAAGTTGTGTTTGGTCTATAGATTTATCGGTACATGTGAAATGTGTTTTATTTTGTATGTCAAGCACTACGTAAATCTCACAATACAAAACAAGAAACAATTCCTTAAGCCACATATTTACATTAAAATGATGCAATATAGAACATGATGTCTATGTTATAAGCATTAATGGATAGCAAAGAGGCTATGTCTGTGAACTTCAGAGCAAATAAACAGGGGAGGAAAAGTTATAATTTTTGCTAAATAAAAGATTTTTTATTGAATGGCAAAGAAGTCAAAATTTTATGTAAAGAAGACTTTGAATTCACTCCCTGTCAGTCTCGACCTTACTTTTTCAGCAGTCAAGTACACCCTAAGAAGGATTATGACAACATTATTTTAAAAAAGAAGATGCCTAACTCAAAAACTGTTCCAAAGGGTAGGAGTGATCTAGTTTACTACAACACACTAAAACAAGGTTCCAATGTGTTAAGATAAAAAATGGTTTGTACCTAAATGACAATCAGAATGTTATGACAAAGAATTCAAATAAGAGATGAACACTTGAGCAACATTCCTAGACCTCTGAAACCAGATTATTTTAGTTGAGAATTGGAAAATTTTGTATATTGATTTGAGAGGTCAAATATGTGTATCAACTCAAAACCGAATCTCACTCCTGTTGATGCGTGTTTTATGACACAACAAACATTTTAGAACAAAGTGTCATAGACACTCTATTCTCTCTTGAAAAACTATGTTGTACGCTAAGATTGCTAGTAAGATCATATGGTAATTCCAATGTTTAAGATGAATGCGGATAGGCTATGTGGTATGGATGTGATTTGCTATGGGCACAATTGAGATTTTGCAAGTTACTCGGAAAAGCGGAAACATAAGTGCAATATCATTTTGGATTTTCTGATTTTTTTTTAAAAAGGTAAAAACAGTGTAAGGGTTTTAGAGATCCTATGCTATTCCTAAGAAATCAAGAGAAGACGAGGACTAAATGAAACCAAATAAACAATACTTTGCTTCGCCACGTTAAACGACAACTACACAAAGTAAGTGCAATCTTATGGGAATGTGCTTATGATTTTCACGTAATGAATAATTACCATCAAATCGAACAATAATTATCCAAACAGAAGTGAAGCATCCACGATAAAGCTCAGTCTAACTTTGCACATTGAGTGAAAATCATCCACTCAAAGAAAGTATGAGCTCGGCTTCACTAATCTCCATTATCAATCTATCATTCTTCTAACATACATTCTAATTCAAATTTACTGAGTGAGAAAGAAAATATGCGACCATGCAACCATTCGACAATCAAGTATTCAAGGCACCTCATGCATTTGAACTTTATTATCAAAGTAGTGTTTGCACAACAATCTCATAAAAACTCTCTTTATTTTCTACAATCTAATTCTCTTGAATTTGCTCTAACTTCTTAATCTCCTCTATATCTTCTAATCTTCTAATCTATCTATTCTAATGAAATGAGAGAGAGGGAGGGGGTTTATATAGTATTTCTGAATTACAATGAACGGCCGAGATTGATTCAGGATCAAAGGCCCAGATTAAACAGAACTAAACCCTAATTAGGGTTTCCAAAACCTCAACTGGAGAGAACTCTAGACATCTGGAGTGGCATCCTTATCCACTTGTGCGGCCTTGCATTCGGCGAATCTGGACACGATCAAGCCGACCTCTTCCATGGCAATGTCGGGCAGCACGTTGACATTGTACTCTAGCAAATCCAAGCTCTCAGCACACTTTGCAAAAATGGTCGCCCATTCTGGTTCCAACAGTGAGAAAGAATTCCTGATGGCCATGAAGTTGAATACCTTGGTGAAGCTTTCTTTCATGATTGGCCCGGTGGTGGAGAAAATTCTCTGCACTTGTTCTTTTAAATTCTTTGGCCGCAAGTGTTTCTTTCGGACAATATCCTTGTCGAGCATATCCACAGCCATTTCATAAATTTTACTTTGAATTTCTTTTGCTTGTTCTTCAACTCTGGCACCATCCTGATTCACTTTTTTGAGGACTCCTCTTCTTGAGATCAGAGCATAATACCATCCATTGAAATCATACACAGCTCCGGCTTCAATAACCTTGTCCTCAATCAACCTTTGCTTTGAGATGCCCCTCAATTCCCAAATACATGGGATGATCCTACTTTGAATATCTTCAAGACTACTCCATGATTCTGCAAGGTCTGCAACTCGTGATAGCATAAAGGAACCCTGCTCATTTACTTGCGCCAACTTTTCTGCAAATGCCAACGCCTCTTCTTTCCTTCCAGCCATCCAGTCCTTAGCCTCTCTCGCCGTAGTCAGCTCTTCTTCAAAATTTGCACCTGGTTCTTGTGAAGAATTTGGAGGTGGAAGCGCTGCTTGGTCACCTTCATTTAGGGGCTTGGTCAAGTGTTGGATGTAATCTTTTAGGCACTGAATTTCTTTTTTTATATTATTTTTTCTTGGCAACTTCTTTTTCTAACCTGGACTTGATGGTGGCCACGGAATTGTCCAAGTCCTCGACCTCTTTCCCTTTTGTTGTCGGACCCATGTCGATGGTCGTGATAGCATATTCATCAGGAGCAATTTCATCTTGGAACTTGTCGACTGTAGGTATTGCAATTTGTATTGTGCGGTTGCCAACCTCATCTCTCTGGATGGTGGAAAATTTCTTGGCCTTCTTCCTTGGGGCAACTTGCTCTAATCTCGCCAGAAAATCTGTGTCATTGTCCTCCTCAGGAACCTCTACTGGCGCCTTTCTTTTCAATCTTTCTTTCAGCCACTCTGGGATTGTTGGCTACTCAATTCCATCCTCCTATTGATCTTGGATGTCTTGTATATCCTGAACTTCCTGCTCTTCCTGAATCTTTGACATATTTTGAACTTCTTGGGCCAATTGCATACCCTAAATTTCTTGGACGGATGGGTCATCTTGGATTCCTTTGAGGGTGGAAATCATTCCTTCCTTGAATTCTCCATCCATAATATCTGTATCATTATCTGATTCTAGGATTTCTGTGCTTGCTGGAGAAGGTTGATCATCATCTTCTACTTGTATTGGCTCCACATTTCTGACTGGAGAAGGGATCCTAGCATTCTCAAAAGACTCCTTATCCATGGCGAGTGTTTCTTCTATATTTTTGGAAGTGGCCGACTGAAGAGGTTTAGACTTGTGCTTCTTTCAAGAAGGCCCTTCATCTATCACTTTACCCTTGTCCTATCTTGTAGATTTATCAACTTATTTCCTCTTTCTCAAGTTGGCAGCATCTGTTGGTCCATCTCCACGAGATGCACCAGCGTTTGAAGAACAAGACTCTGTATCGCCCATCAATTCGTAGGTGAATTGCACATTTCTCTATCTTAAAATTTCTACCTACCGATCTATCCACCACTGAGAATACTTGAAAACAAGTCGCATGAAAGTTGCTAGATCACCCATCTCAGGTTCAAACCATCTCATAGGAGGGAGTGGCTCGTTCTCATTGAAGCCCGACTGCACGTATATTCCATCATCCTGTAGTTGATCAGGTATTTTGAAGAGCTCTGTTGCCCTTATCATGCTTAATGGAAATCTCGACCACAACCTCCTTCTTACATCATATTCATCGGCTACGTTAGCCCAAAAGTCCTCTAAGTCAACCCGATGCTTGTACCTCTCTCCGTCCACAGTTCTGATGTGATGGAGTGGATCAAAATTGTTCCTGGATTTGTATGATATGAATGGATATTGTTGTATCTCCAGTCGAGCAACCTCTACTGCTTGTGCCATCGAACATGACTCCTCCATATTGCCGATGAAAAAAAGGAAAGGTGATAGCCGCTTTCTGCTTTGGCCTTTGAATATTCTGATACGCCTCCAATTGCCTCAGCACTTCCAAAAAAACCATCTTGTTGGTTGGATAAATGGGCAGTCTATAAGGATTTCCTGAGAATCCTTGGATTCTAATGTAAGTGAACTTAGGATACTGAATGAACCAGAATCCATACTGACTGATTAGGCTCTTGGCCTCATGTGAGAGTCTTTGGTGAGTTCCGCCTTGGAGAAGTCGGGTGATGTACATCAAAAAGGCATCATGAGCTCGTCGGAAATTAGACTTCTCTTTCAGCTGCAGCTGCAGATAACAATCGTAGGCTTTGAATTTCCCCTCGCCATTGCTGACCACGCCTTTGCAGGTTAAGCCAGGATACTTGTAATATCTTGCAAGTGAATATACGATGTATGAGCTCATGTGAAAAGTTTTGGTCTCCTCAAAATTGACTAACTGCTTGTGCAGGCTATCACTAATCATTCTGGACCAATTGAACATCTTGACTCCAGTGATTATTTCATCAATAAAATAGTACATCCAGTTTTCGAAAGGTGCACCATGGGAGTTGCCTACAATTCTGTTTAGTAGCAAAATGATGTCACCATATTCCTCTTTGAAATGAGTTATGATCAATTTCTTTGGCATCTTGCCTACAGTAGGCTTGGGCTTTAGTAACCAATCCTTGTTTATGTTGGATGCACAGAGATCCTGCTGGCTCTGGTAAAGCTTGAGTGCATCCTCCTTGGTGCGATAAGATGTTCAGTTGTAGACTGGGATTCTGAAAGTTTCTTGGATAGCTGGCTCGGACAAGTAGGCAAGGACTCTTCCGTCAGGAGCTTCTATCTGCCTATCTCGTGCATTGTAGTGTAGTGCACATTCTACCATAAGCTCCAGACATTCTTTTGCTAGTGGAAATCCAGCTGTGTGGATGATTCCATTGCGCATCATCCTCATGGCAATTGGTGTAGGCAGATGTCCATCAGTCACGTACATTCTTTTCCTGAAGTCCTCGAGGTCAACGTGGCCAAGATCGGTGTCCACAACGTGCTCCCACTTGGACTTGATTTTTGATTGTGTTTGCACACCTTTGCTGGCAAACTTCATCTTTACCGTTTCGAAAAACAAATCTGCAAGAAAAAGTAGAAAGAATAATCAGAATTCAAAATTTATATCAGTTCGAAAGTCATTCCAGCTAGTTATCAATTTAGACTTCGTGAAAAAAAATCAAGCTAGAAAGAAAATAAACGATGAAGTTTCATGCCAAAGTGAAGTGGACAAAGTAAACATGCCTGTGACTTCTGGAGAAGTGATCACAATCACAATGCAAGCTAGTAAAATTTTATTTCCCTCACTTTGCTGCAAATTTCCTCAACAAGTTTCTTCTCACACCTTCTTCAAAAATCGAATGATTGTGCAAATGAGAAGTGAAATCAATTATAGAGGTGAGAAAATCGATCTTTTTAGCAAATTTTAAATGTTTCCTTCAAATTGAGTTTAAACTCATCTTCCACTTCGCTTCCGGGTGGCAAGTTTTATCCTCAACAATCTTGTCTGGGAAAGTTTACAATTTCATCGCTAGTTCAATAAGGCTCTTTTGTTCTTTTTCCAATTTTGAATTTTTTACGACTTATCCTTTTGGTTTGAAAAATGAATAATTAAAATAATTATTCTATGTGTTATTTCCAATCCATTCGTTTTATGGCAAATTATTTTTGTCCAAGGCAATTTAATTTTTCAAAATTTTTCTTGCCGATGCCTTAGGTGAATTTTCATTTTCTCCAATTTTCTTGCCATAATCTCTATCGTCCAAATTATTTGGCCATGAATTTCTTTCCTTTTCCAAAATTTATTTCGCCATGTCCAATTTTATTTGGCCATAAATCTTTTTGTCTAGAATTATTTTTCCATGTCCAATTTTATCTGTCCAAAATTATTTTGCCAAGTTTCTTGATCATCCAACTTCATTTGGCCATTATTTTCTTACTTTTTCCAAAATTTATCTAGCCACGTCCAATTTTATTTGGCCATATTTTCTTTTCGTCCAAAGCTATTTGGCCAAAATTTATTTCATCTTCCTAAATCATCTGGCATGGTGAAATCTTTCTCTAGTCATTTTGATGTCAGGCATATTTTAACAGTTTCCAAGGCCCATACTTAGGCAAAAAAAAATTAATTTTCACACTCCTCTATACATGGCGGACTTCATCCATCTTCTAGCCATTCCTTAACTTTGTCTCTTTTTCCTTTGCCACCCTAAAGCGGATTTGCTTTATTTTGTTGCCATTTAACCTTTGGATAGGGGCGGACTTGGTCACTTGGCTTGCCATTTCCTTTTATTCAAGGAGGAATTCACACATTTTTATGCCATAAGTCTTGGCTTGGGGTGGACTTTGCTAGTTTCCTTGCCACTTCATTTTATGTCTAGGGTGGACTTTGGCTTGTGTTTTTCCATTCAATGTTTAGACATGGGGTAGACTTTGGCTTGTGGCTAGCCATTTGGAGGGCGGACTTTGGCTTGTGGCTAGCCATTGCTCCATTTCCTTAGGCAATTTCTTCTTTTCCAAGGGCGGACTTCATCAGATTGGTTGCCATTTAACCTTTTGCTAAGGGCGGACTTCATAGTTTTCCTTGCCATCCACAATTTTTATCTTGCCATGCAAGGGCAGACTTCATTGGATGTCTTGCCATTGCTTTGCTTGGTCAAGGGCGGACTTGCCATCATGTTGAGCCATTATCTTCATGTTGCTGGGCGGAGTTCATTGAATGTCTGGCCATTTAACATTTGTCCAAAGGCGGACTTAGGAAGTATTGAAGCCATTAGAGAGCGGACTTCATAGTATGGCCTGCCATAGACACTTCTTTCTTGGGCAGACTTGGCATTCATTCTTGCCATTACCATTGTCTAGCTGAAGATTTCTGATGTTAATTCCTCCATTCTCCAAGCTGAGTAAACTCCATACTTAGGCGAATATCTCACAAACTTTCGTCTTCTCCATGAATATTCAATCATTACCTTGCCATGAATGTTCAGATTTCTAGATTCTTTCCATGGATTTCTTAGATTTTTTTATGAATTTCTTAGATTTCTCATTATTTCCAGTGATCTGTAGACTGATTTTTTTAGATTTTCCACCATTTTCTGCGATTTTTGAAGGATTCTCTGTGATTTTCACTAGATTTCTCACCATTTTCAAGCAAATTTTCCAAATTTTTGAACTTTTTCTGTGATTTTCCAGAATTTTACCGAAATTTCAAAAAAAATTGAATCGATTTTCTGAGAGTGTCGTTTATCTTTTCGAACTTCTGAGTGGATTTTTGAAAATCGAGCCCTTTCCAAATATAGAAACTTTCTAAAAATAGAAATTTTCCAAAAATAGCAACTTTCCAAAAATAGACCCTAAAAAATAGGGATCCCAGAATTGCCCAAAAGTGCCAAAAAAGTAGGTCCTAAAAAATAGCAGGGCCCAGGGTGAGAAACCCTAAAAACTGGGAGGTGTCAGAATTGACCGAAATGACAGTCGATCTTCGTCTCCCAGGCCCTCTAAGCATGATGGCGATGTTTATATAGTGATCCAGGCTAAAACTCACTTGCTTGACTCGGGTGACCATTCAAAATTCAGACTCAAAACCACCAAATGGAGAACAGACAAAATGAGGCAAGCGAAAGAAAAACCCTAAAAGGCAAACAACAAGGGTCCCCATTTGTAATGGGGTGAGGTGTGAATTAGGTCACAACTCCAGAACTAGAATCCTCCATGAAGAAATGCTCTTGTACATAGTTATACAAATGTAAGATAAATAGATGGCTTAAGGTTTCGTGATGAGTAACCACTTGCCTTTTGTTGATTGATGTTCAATTCTCTAAAGTCTATCATACTACAAAATAAGCGTCCAAAATAGAGTTGACACTATCAGCACTAATTATCAAATATGAGTAGGGATCTGTGGTTTTGACCACATATGCTCAACCATGATAAACCCTTGTTGAGCAGTGGCCCCCATTACAGCAAGTTGAGAGAGTAGGAATGAAACTACTTTTGCAACTTCAACCTGTACCATTTCCTTGATGAGGCTCTTAAAAAAGATGAATGACCTAATTGAGTAGAATTGTTTTGACTCCTTGTGTGTTTAATCTATGTACCAATAACTCGACCTTGTTCTTCTGGTGTACTCCAATCAGGATTAATTTTAGCATGTTGGAGTTTTTTTTCTACGTCTAATGTGTTTAGAATAGGCAGGAAGCAATGACACAAGAATTCTTAATTGAAAACTAGTTGATAGAAAATTAATCTCAAAGAAATTATCTCCAACCTTCTTATTATGGTGTATAGGCTAGACCGAAGAGGTAAAATTTTGCAGTAAGGGCCAATAAGTCTTTACTTCTACAAGTAAAGCCATAATCTATCACCATCTTGGAAATGGCATGGTATCTAAAGTCATTCATGACACTGCTTGTAGTGATCATTTGTCTTTCGCAGGATTGTTTGTACTTATTGCTCAATGTGTGGAAAGCATTCAATGAGTGTGGCTGGTTTGTAAACTACACTAATGGGTCAATGGTGAGAAAACCAAACACAACTCAAAATGGCTATTTTCGGTAGAGCTATACAAATCTTTGTTTCTGCTATGTTGAGTGAAGGTAGACTTTCATCCCACAAGTGTTGCTTCTTGGAATTGTATATCCTAAGAAAATGTATGACCCACAAATAGACCAAATCTTTCGTAAGATTGTCTTCTCTTAGTTGACTGGATTCGATTGGTTCTTTCCATCCATTTGAAGATGAAATAAAGTAGACTTAATACTTCTTAACCTTCATGGCCCAAAGAGCTTTCTAGAAATCACTCAAGAATTTGTTCTCTGTCCAATATGATGGTCAACAATAAACCAAAGTGAACCCATACACTCTAAAAGAACTATTTGTAGATAGCATAAAATAAATATTAGCTATATTGTACTTTTAGTTAGTCAGTGGGGTGGGTATGGGTATATGCCTTGTAGGCTGATTGAATTAGTTTTGTTAGTTACCAATAGTTGGAATTCCTTAGCAACCATCAACAAGTTTATAGAGTTCTTTTGTAGTTGGCAAAGGGACCATTTGTTGGAATTTTTTCCTTATTCCAATTTTGTATAAGAGCATTTAATGAATAAATAAAGCAATTATTATATCATATGAAAACTCTCTTGAATTACTATACAATTATTGTATAAATCATTTATATGCATGAAACTAGTTTATTGTGCATTATATAGTTGTGTTTAGCAAGTAAACATTTCCTCGACCATCTATTAAGACTCCTTGCAAGACCTTTTATAATACTTCAAGATCTACATGACAAACAGGACTATAAACGCATAGACAACAAACAAGGAAAAGTTACAAGGATAGATGTTGACAAGAAGAAGAAGAAGAACGGGAACAAAACACAGATTGGTGTCACACTCCCCATAGTTAATTAATGCCCTTTGTAATATGGGGGGATTTGCTACTCACGTGTTCTCTTTATGCAAAGAGCCTCGCAGGGTGAACTACCCTATACTACCTCAATGGAACAATGCAGAAGTTTCAGAATCCGAAAGAGCATGTCACAAAGATTCTCTAGACAAACTGACAAGATCTCGGCCAAAGGACGACAGTGCAGGTTGCTGGCATCCTAGAGGTGCACTTGCATCTCATACGAACCAAAGAAAGAGAATGCCTCAAAAATTAGCAAAGTGAATGCTTCTATCTGATTGCTAAGAACTTACAGAATAGAGGGAAATAACAGAAAGTGGTAGAATTGAAATAAAAAAGTAGGGATGACAAAGATAAGGAGAAGAAAGGAAATACTTACAACCATGTGAGTGATGAAGCTCCCAGCTTATGAGTGTCTTCAATACCTGCACACAAAAGAGGAAGAGAGAAATTTTTTTGGTGTTCCCACCTCAACAGATAGCCAAATAGATAGAGAGAAAAGTAGAAATGAAGTAAAGAGTACTTAAAGCACTACAAAACAGTGTTATGCTACTCAACCAAATAATAGAGGAGAAGAGTGAAAGCTTATCACCTCCACCAAGAGCACTCAAGGCTGCTTGGGGGAGAAAATGAGAGGAACTCAAGCCTCTACTGCAATGGTGTTTGTTCCACACTTGCTCTAGTGAAGTGGTGGAGTGTTGATGTTGTTGTTGTGAAGTGTAAAGTGTTTGGGGATTGAGGAGATGGTGAAGGAGTTGCTTGGAGCTTGTGAATGAAGTGAGGAAGCTCTTAGAATATGTGAAGAGATGTGTAGAAGATGGTAGGAGATCAGAAGAAGTTGAAATGCATATGGAAGGAGTGAATTTGAAGGAGAGATGAAGAAAACAGTCATATTCAGGTCAGTTGACCGAGGAGGGCATTACAAATTGACCTCCAATGGGAAGTGTAATACCTCTACAAGCTCTAGACGTAAGAATCTTTCAAGGATGTAAGTGCGCCGCACAAGTGTCCCTAATAGAAACGCCTCCATTGATGCTCAAAACAAGTGCCAAGTGTGATGCAAGCAGTAGGCTTAGGTGGAATTAAGCCTTCAAATTTGGTTTTGTAAGGTGGATAAAGAAAAAAGGGGATTTGCACATGGGGTGCAAATTCGCTCTTATACATTTTTCCCCCACTTTAGTGAGAACAAATACTGATGAGTGCTCAGTAAAGTAGATCAAGAAATAGTAGGGTTAGAAATGTATACCTAAATTGTCGAGGAAGCAGGCCGTGATCTGGCAAACCTGAGAGTGTAGGGTCAAAAGAGGACTTCATAGTTCCACAAAACTATGAAGCTAAAGAAAGAGCATATACTTAGGATGAAGATGTAGATCTTTGATCCAGCATATACAAGAGAGAAGAGAAAGATAGAAATGAACAAAGTGTGTGGTGAAAGCAAAACCCGCTCAAGAGTAGAACCGACACCACCAATTAGGAGTGATAAAAGCAAACCCCGCTCGAGGAGGAGAACCCATATCACCAAAAAGTGCATGGTGAAAGCAAAACCCACTCAAGAGTAGAACCCACACCACAAAAGAGGTGATAAAAGCAAACCTCGCTTGAGGAGAACCCATATCACCAAAAAGCACATGGTGGAAGTAAAACCCGCTCAAGAGTAGAACCTGCACCACAAAAAGGGCGATAAAAACAAACCCCGCTTGAAGAGGAGAACCTGTATCACCAAGTAAATATGTAAAGGGGCATGGTGAAAGTAAAACCCACTCAGGAGTAGAACCCGCACCACAAAAGAGGTGATAAAAGCAAACCCTGCTTGAGGAGAACCTATATCACCAAAAAACACATGGTGAAAGTAAAACCCGCTTAGGTGTAGAACCCGCACCGCAAAAGAGGTGATAAAAGAAAACCCCACTCGAAGAAGGAGAACCCATATCACCAAGTAAATATGTAAAGGGACTCTATAGGTTTTGGGTCCTGTAAAGCAAGTAAGCAGACAATCACATAGACCATTGTCAAGTTGAAAGGCTTTCAAAGGGGTCCCTTGAGAACCCTTCAAAAGGAAGAGGGGTCCACTCAAGGGACGTGCTATTTGAAAAGCGGGGTCTAGTCACGCTACCCCCAAGCTAGACACAAAGTTGTGAAATAGGTCTAGTTGGGTTGCCCCCAAGCTAGACACCAAGTTGTGAAATAGGTCTAGTTAGGCTTCCCCCAAGCTAGGCATTGATGAATTCATTTGAGAGGAAAAGCTTTCAAAGAGGTCCCTTAGGAACCCTTCAAAAGAGAAAAAGGGTCCACTCAAGGGACGCTTCAATTGAAAAAGAGAACAAAGAGAGGGGCCCTTAAGAAGGACACACATCTTTGAAATGAGTTATCACTACCCCCAATGTACAAGGGAGGAGAACCATGCAAAATACTCAGAACAAGATAGAGGTAAACCTCAATATCACTTGTCAAGCAAAGAAAAAGGAAGGTGCATCAATCAATGGCACCTCAATCAAGAAGTTGTATTTTTTCTTTCAAGGCCTTACATTCACTAGTGGAATGGCCAAACACTCGATGATACACATAGAAAGAATGTTAATGCTTATGAAATTTCTTGTGCATAGGAGAAGGAAGAGTGATTAAGTGGGATTTTAGAATCCACAACAAAATACACTCTTGGTTAGATAAAGAATGAGGAGCAGGAAGCAACCCTTTCTCTTATGGAGAAAATTTTGACTACTCACAAGAAGAAGATATGAAGATGGAAGACAAAGGAGGAGGATCTCCATAGAGAGCGTTGTTCCAACAAGAGGGATCACACTCTTCTACGGGATCACCATCAACCTTCTTGATAGGACGACTAGAGTTAACCTCTTTAACATAAGTGTGATCATCTTCCTTAGAAGGAGGACCAGCACCAAGAATATTACAATTTGCATTCATCTTACCCTGCGATACAAAAGAGTAACCATCTTCGATAGTGGGTGTGGATGATGTTATCAGAAGGTCTAAGTGGATTGGGTCGACTTTACATTCTTCAACGAAGGAATCTGTAAAGTATAAGGGACCCCAATCATCACCAAGACATGCATTCTTTTGAGAAGAGGTAGAAGGAGCACACTTAGGACTCCTTGTTTCAGAAGAATCTTCTTCAAGGATATTTATCTCAAGAGTACCCTTTGTAGAAGGTATTGTAGGAGTAAACATTGACACATTAGAAGACACCAAAGGGATAAGAGTAGGCACAACTAAAGCTCAACCAACAACTACCATCTCACATAAGTGCATACCATCAAGGTCAGCCTTCACTGTGACTACTTTGTTGTTGCAAATAAACTTAATAGATTTATGCAAGGTAGACAGGACTGCGCCTATAGCATGAATCCATAGTCTACCAAGAAGAAGGTTATACGGTAACTTTTCTGCCATAACATATATAAGGGTAGGTATAGTAATAGGTCCCAACCTCGAAGGAAAGACTATTGTGCCTAGGGCTTGTCTACCAATATTATCAAACCCATGAATGTCAACAAAAGAAGTATTAAGAGAAGACGTTTCAATACTAATCTTAGGCAATAGATCAATACTACAGACATTGAGTGTCGAACCGACATCAATGAGAGTACATCTAATGCTAATTTTATTAATATTAACTATAATCATTAAAGGATCTGCTTGCTTCTGTACCTCTGGAGGCGGGAGCTCCTGTGGATAGAACATAATATTTGATGAATCCACATGAATATACGCCATCAATGCATTAGCATCCGTCGGCCTAGTGGAAGAAGGCAAGAGGATCTTTGGGTATGTGCAGGATCATGATGGGCCAAAAAGTGGCAATATGATGGGTATGTGGCTGACGACTATTTTTTTACCCAAAATTGATGAAACGAAAAGGGTTTTTAAAGGAAATTATCAACTTTCCACTGATATAAATTATTCTTTACTTTGAATTTAATAAGTAATTATTATTCATTTTTTATTTAAATTAAGACTAAAGTCCTGATTGATAGGTTGATTGAAAAACATCTACAACTTTCAAATGGTATCACATTTTTTGAATCCAAAACATGTGTCACATTTTATGTTTTGTATGCTATAGGATAAAAAAAAAGAAAAATAAAATTTCATGAATTTTTGACCAAGTTAAGGTAGTCAGACATACGAGTTTTATATTTTTTAAAAAGTTGCAATAAAAATTCATAATTAATTATTTACTTGGAAAAAAATTACAAAAATATATGCATCACATCGGGGCATGAGTTCTCTACTTATATCTAAAATCTTATAAAAAATATTATCATTTTATTATGGTTAGGCGGCAGACACCTACTTATTTTTTCCCAAATTTAAGTACCACTACATTGAAATTTCAAATTTTCACCAAATATTTTTTGTTTTCTTAAACAAACTTAGTAGTTTAGAAACTACATTCAATTTACTACATATTCTATTCTTACATATTTTTGAAATAATATAGATAACTTATTCAAATTTTTACGTCAAGTTGCCTAACAATGATTTTTCTAAATTTTTTGCCACTTAAGGACCTATTTTTTCCATGTTGATCAATTTCTTTTTGTTGAAGTAGAACCTTCACAACACTGGAGAAACCTCTCTAAGCAGCCAAGTGCAACGCAGTATTCTTTTTAGCATTGGTAGCATTCACAAGCAAAGGCTGGTCTTTGAGATCGGTATCGTTCGGAGGTTCAGGATTCAGTTTCAGGAACTCTCGAACAAATTCTAGATTTCCTTCACTAGCAGCCAAATGGAGAAGAGTATTTTTCCCTCTGGATGTAGTAACCTTGAGAACTGCTTTAAGTTGGGAACTATCAATTTTTGTTCCAAAGCTTACTGCGGCATTGTACGCCTAGTGATCGATCCTCCTGTTGAGTTGTTGACGCTTAGTTGCCATGGCAAGTATCTGCTGTTACTGCCTTCAACACCAACCAGCACGCTTCTTTATAGTCTGTTTGAACAATACCACATTTAGTATGATGCTGTGAAACTGATAAGGGCTCTAGGGAATAGAATACGTGGTCTCAGTTTATTGAGTAGGGAAAACTGTATCTACACATATCTTTCACTTGAGGAATTCCGCAACATTAGTGGGAATCTCACTTTTTCTTTCATTGGAATCAGATATGATTTGATTAGCTGCAAATGATTGATTAATTAGCTTTGATTGGGTGCAAGAAAATGGTCTTAATTAGCCTTGATTGGGTGCAAATAATATAACTATGGGGTGTTACGCTAGAACGCTTTTATTTTTTAGAGTTTGAGTGGGAAATTAAGGTTTTTAATTCAAATATTTGGTTGATGTCAACATTTGGGATCTAATAAATGGTAAATTAGATGAAGTTCCTATATAAAAAAGGTTTCAAATCATTATTTTCATCTAGAGAGATTGATTCAAGATCTAAGCATTCACAAGAACTCAAGCATACTTTCATAAGAGCATTCAAGAGCAAGTGGCAAGAAAAGTTGAAGTCTTGAACCAGAATTATAGTGTTTTTTTAGGTCTTCAAGCTCACTTTCATTCAAGATCTAGCATTTTTAAGGATTGATGATGGTTTCCTATGGTAAATTATGATGGATTCTAGGTTGGGGAGATGCAACTAGCCATCAAGCCAAGCCTAATGACTTGTTTCCTATGTGATTCCACCCTCCATTATCATTCTAATTTTTTCCTAAAGGGAGGTACATGCATTATTATGGCTTATTAGGGTGATTAGAGATCTCCCAAATTGAATCATCATCTCTATATTTCATTCTTGCATCTTATTCTAGCACATTAGAATAAGGTTTTATGGCATTTTGGATCTCCTAGTCTTAGATGCACTTAAGATTAGGGCTTTCACTCATATTTCCTTTCAAGATCCATTGTTTTTATCAAGGTTTAACTACCAAACTAGGGGTTTGAATGAGGAAAACCCCCCATAAGCAAATCAATACATTATTCTATTTTGCAGGTCTTTTTAGCAGGTTTGGATCCAAAAATTAGGTTTAGAAGGAAGAGAAAAGATAGAAGAACAGATTTAGGTCTTGATTTTGCGAAAAAGTAGAACGAGATTGATATGCCACTTGTGGCATATGAGTCTCGACATAGCAGATTTTTTAGGTTTTGAAGGATTCAGACTTGTCATATTCTAGTTCTTGCCTAGAAACCCTAATCCAGGACTAAATCACCCAATCTGGTGTATGAGTCCCAATGAGCATTAAAGTTAGCATTTCTAGGATTTCAGACCTTTATTCAAACCTCTACAACTTCCAGGTGCACCTATGTTCTTTATTAGTCTATTATTTTTATTTTCAGTTTCATAATCTAGGTCATATAGTTAGGTTTTACATATCAGTTATATTCCTAGTCTTTCCAAGCCCCAGCTTGGTGGTGAACCCTCTTTTAGCCTTTAATCACACCCCAGGAAACCCTATTACAAATCTCTTTCCCTTATTCCATCCTTGGATTGAGATCTCTAAGGTTTCCTTGAGTGAAACTTATAGGAAATCGATTGTGGTGTGTCAGGTAAAACATACAACCACTATTTTCTAGGTTTCACTTTCTTCAACTTGGCTTGAGTACAAAGGAAAGAATGATTGACAAAGGAGGGACCAAACGAATAATAACACATGAAGCATGGTTTTCAGCCAACATGAGGTTGAATCATATCCAGCTATTAATTTTTTTTGGTATACATATTGCCTTCTATGATATTGGTTTTGTCTCTAGTAAAAATGACTCAACAATATGATCGTGGGTGTCATCTTAGAGTGAAAATGATGTGTGTGTGTGTGTGTGTGTGTGTGTGTGTGTGTGTGTGTGTGTGTGTGTGTGTGTGTGTGTGTGTGTGTGTGTGTGTGTGTGTGTGTGAGTGTGATTCTCTAAGGATGTAGAAATATAGTTGTAATGAAGCATTGATGAGGGGTTACATAGTGAAATTTTAAGAGCATCTTCCATCCTTAGTGGGTGTAAAATATAACTATTTCTTCATGGATGATTGCTTGGGATTTTTATGCCAAATTGAGTTGTGGATGTCAAAGATGATTATGTAAGAATTATTTTCTATTCACACATGCAAAGGCCATAAGGATTCATAGCATGATATTTTGGTATCTTTTTGAGCCCTTGAGATTATTTTATGATTTTCTAATACTTTTTAAATCTATGCATTGGAGGCATGGGACAAAGGATGTATAGAATATATTTTGCAAGGTCATGCTATCAAATTTATTCCAAAGAAATATGGTGTTAATCCAAATGTTATTTAAGAGTTTTATATTGTATTGTGACTTTATTGGTTCAATGCCTTGTAAGTTAGATTTCCACAAAATGTTGTAGTGGTACTCTTAACATTGGCTCTACGAAAATTCACTGCTAGCAATTCATCATTAAAAAAATCTACTCCAACAATTCATCATGGGAAATTCACCACCATGACAAATTCACCTCAAAGAAATTTGCTACCAGCAATTCACCACAGTGGAAAATTCATTGCATTAAAAGTTTGTAATTAATTTTTTGTGGCAGTGAATTGTTGGTGGTGAATTTTCCTTGACGTGAGTTTGTCATGGCAGTGAATTTTCCACCGTATCTTTCTTTTCTAAAATTGTTGTGGTTTGTGGGCACTTTTTCTTACAAATAATTTGTAAAAATATTGAAGAAGGTAATAAATTATTTTTAGATCTTACAAATGAAAAAGTAAAAGGATGGTAATTGATATGGATTTCAAACTAAATTTTATGAGATATTTTAGAAAAATGAAGTAGAAAACAATTTTGTATTTTTTAGGAAATAATCCAAAAAAAAAATTTGAAGAATTTTCTTTGGAGGACATTAGAGATCTTAATTTCAACCCTTAATCTTTTTCCATATCATTATAGCTCTAATTAATAAAACAACATTCAAATTCAAACTAAAATTTTGTAGGACAAAAGAGAATAGTTTGTAAACATTTTGACAAAAGAAAAATTATAAAAATATTTTTAAAAATTAAGAGTAAATTTCAAGTGATCACTTTATCACAGATAATGCGATAGCGCAGGAATTTGTACCAGGATGTAGCAGTTTCAACCAGACCAATCGATCTCTACTTGGTTCTCGCTCCAACCGGTTCCTGACTATCGATTTGAAATCTGGGGCTGCTCTGCTTTCTCGTATCTGCCAGTTGAGATTGTTACGTACGGCACGCGGTGAATACAAAGCCAAAAAAATAGCAAATTTAGCTGATTGTGACCGCGAGTGCGGGAGAAGGATTTTTAAAAATGTTAAAACCTAACCGCGAACGTAACCATGACAATGACTGACAAACGGAAAACGGAAACGGACGATGGAATTTTGACTGGGTCAGAGAAAATGACTTCTTCCTATTAATATCATAAATAATATGGACTACGCTGAGTTTTTACTATATTAATAGGTTTGAGTTTTCAATTCGTAAAGTATCATTACATCAAGTTTTGTTTTGTTATAGTATAATGTAAATAGTTGCCTCAGGAACTACGCATCCAGAGTATTGCGGCAATGAAGGGGGAAATGTCAGTGGTCTGGCATGTGAGTTGTTTTTCGATGTAGATATTCTCACAACGTTTAAAATGAATTCAGCGAAGGCCATATAAAAAACATTTTCAACCGTCCACCTTCATGTTAATATTTTTTTAATTATTTGGTGACACACTTTTCCATGCGAAAGGGAGATTCGCTTCTCCATCATTGGGAGTTCTGATTTGAAAAGGTCAAAGAGACATTCATTTGTGTATCTCAAGGAGAATTCATATAAATATTTTGATTGGGCGCATTAAATGGAATCAAAATTATACAACACATTGTATATTGGACGCATTAAAGGTCACTTGGCAGATTTTGACTTTCACAATCGAGTAGCTTTTATAAATTATGTTTTTAATTTAAAAACACTGCTAGTGTCTTCATTTATTGTAATTATCAAAATTCAACAAATTTTGATTAATTAAGGTTAATTGTAGTCTACTATTTCTATTACTTTAATTAGCCTACATATAAAAATCACACTTTCATTGAGGTAGGTAGATTTCAGTTCTCAAGCAATCTTGAATCACCTAAAAATAATGTGAGATGAGAAGAATTTTAATTTTTTTGTCTATTCTTTGATGAAATGACATACTTTAGACAATCATGGATTAATATAATGTTCCAACTAACTTTGGTAGCAATAGCAATATATAGTGCATCGTTTACAATATCTAGACATCTTTTATAGCATCACAAACTCACTTCTACAATGACACAAAATAAAATTTGTAACAGTTGGCAAGTCATTTTTGTAGCATTTAACATCTTCATTAGCAAGTTGTGGGTGAATTCAACAAAATTGTGGATTTCATCTCCATCAACATTTTGACTTAAAATTTAATTGTAAGACAATTAGTAAGTTATATAGATGAACCTGGTTTCATTTCTTTATCATTATGGATTATACAACTTGATTAAGATAAATTTAGTAGCAAAAGGGAATCTCGATCTAGCATAGATATCTATATTCACTTAGATTTATCCTTGTCCAACTTAACATATTTTGTACCTTGGACAATTATTTGGCTATGTGGTGTATTTCTTGTTGGTACTATTTCTACTTCAAACATTGTATTACAAACTTGTCCACTATAAAAAATTAAAATAATATCAACCTTGACAAGATAAAGTAGATGAGGAATTCTAAACAACAATTATTGGTGGAAAAAAATGACCCACCAAGAAGTCAAATTCCTTACATGTTGTGGGAAAATCATGTATAAGTTATCATTATTTTATTAAGGTAGATATATTGAAAGAAAAATAAACATCTACAAAAGGAGCCTAGATGTTGTCGGTGATTTTTCCAACAGAACCGAACAATCCTCTAAGAAGTAGCCAGCTCCTATAATGAAGAACTATTAGGTTAGTGGCCAACACAATGAGCGTAGCATTTTTAAGTCCGTACTACTTCACTTTAGGCTCTGTGAAATGTAGGAGGGTAATCCCAATTGCATTTTCGTGCAATATAATCAATCAGTGACACATTTTATACATAGATTAATTCCTTTTATTTGCAAATAAAATCAATTTCATTCAAGATCTAGCAGATTTTCAATGAAGGATTCACCATCTGCTAGGAATTGAAAATAATTCCACTACCCTTGGAGAGATTTTCTATTTAAATATTATCTTCTCATAAGTCTAAAGCCAGGAGAACTATTTGTTCACCTTATGGAAGATTTTCTAATCAAATGACCAGTGTTTAATCAATTGGGGAAACAGAGTCAAGTATGCAAGGGGATCGGTAATACAAAACTCACTTGTTTAGAAGAGAAACAAACTATTTTCGTATTGTTTTACATTTATGAAAACTCTTTGTGCAAGAAAACATCTATCTTTTAGTAATCCTAAGCCATCCCTCACTATTTCTCTAAGAGTTTGCAGTCCCTCCATGGCCATGGCCATGGCCATACCATGTTCTATTTTCTAAAAGCTCTAGTATTCGAAAGCACTCAAACCCTTCATTATCTCTACATTTGGACTTGTTTTTAAACCAAAACCCCAAGTGTGTTCACTTTGTGGAGAGAAAACCCTTCTTTTAGGCCACGACCATGAGAGTACCAACTAAGGTTTCATGTATTTTCAATGTATTTTAATCTCTCATATATTTCTATTAATATGTAGAAGTAATATGTTGTTCCATTTTCTGGGTTTGTAAACCAATCATGGCCACGACCATTAACTTCAATAACTTCATTTTATGTTGGAATGATCCTCTAGTAATAAGCTTGAAACATATTGATTTACGTCTATATTTGTGTTTAGAGTGCAATACCCTAAATGGGTATCACCATTTGTGTAGAAAATAATCTTGCAGCCATGAGAGTTTAGCTAGGTCCATTTGATAGTCATGTATAAGCTCGCATTACCATTATCTCTATATTTTGAAGGTTCACAATGTAAAACTATGTGGGTTTCCTCCTAAAAACTCAAACTGGACATCGTTGTATTTTTTCCCATTTTGAAACCCTATCTCGCTTGACATGGCTCACTGTTTTGAAAGGTAGCATTGATTTCATTCTCATATTCATGTGCACACCACTGTAGCTTTAATGAACTATAGGCTCTCAAAATGTAGGCTCTATTTTACTCAAAAAAATTTCTTGGTGGAACAAACTATTTTCTTTGCAAATTTTGTAATCTCTCCTTTCATTGCACATACTATTTTGCTTGAAGTGCATAAACACAATGAGGCTAGACTTAATTTGATACTTTTTAGCTACTTATCAACAAACATGCTTTCTCTTCCATGCTATTTTTATTCACTGTTTATCGTGATTTGTAATGAAAATTGCACACACTTGCACACAAAGAACTCAATTTACTCTCAAATGCACTGTAATTTGACACCTCTATTTTAGTTATTTACTTTGTAAGATTTCACTCAAATAACATGATACACCTATAGATTACTTGATGCTTGTCATCACCCATTTTATGCACATGAATGCTTTAGAAATGCACTTATAATTTCATGGTTTCATCATAGTTCCTTGTGGCAATGCAATGAGATAGTTTTACATAAATTATTTTGAAACCATCCCTTAGTTTCGTTGTATTCCATTGACATCAATGTTGTTGTTTCACATTACATTAAGCTCAAGCAGTTAGTGTAATGTATTTTCAATTCAACAATTCTTCTTTTCCTTCACCTTTGACCTTCGAGCTTCATTTGTAGCCACTTACAATTCTTTTTTTGGATGGAGACAATCTTTCTTTTGAACCTTGCATGCATTTGTATATCTCTTTGGAAGCACATGTTGATGTGAACCTTTGTTCAATGCATAAAATATTTTGAAATACAACACTTGATGATGGTGTTCTGAAGCTTCTCAAATTACTTCAATTGCTATTATTGATTTGTAAGCAAGGCATTATGTATGCCTATTCACTATCACACTCCATGATGACACACTTCTTGTGATGATCTACTTGATAAATTGATCATTTATGATCTTCAACTCATTGCACTTTTAGATTGGATTGTCCTAAGTGATCAATTGCTTTAGTTCTTATGAAACATTTGATGCACTCCTTCAGATGCCTCTCTTTTGAGCAATATTGAATTGTTTCCTTTCTCAACCCCTCTCTTGAATGTTAAGGGGAAACATGTCGAGCTCAACACTTGTGGGATCCAATTTTACACCACATGCTTTAAAATCTTCAAACAGATCAACAACATGGCTTTTCCTATACCTACACAAGAAAAAAATAGTGTTAGATTAAAACCAATAAATCCAAAGTTTCTTATGATGTTTCCTCCTTGGTATTTTCTTGCACTCCTTTTGTCCTTTCTCAATTGATTCAATGCATCATAAGTAGTATTATACATTACTATTGATAGATCATGTAGGAAGATTCATAACTTGAACTCTAACAAAAATTTCAATCACTTGCAAGTTCACTTGGAGAATGGGAGCAAAGAGAAATGCACAACACTAAAGGCAACTCAAAGACATATTCAAGCAATGATTGCTATGTTCCCTCTTATGTGCTCTTTTCCTTTTTTAATCTTCAGTAGCATAATGTACTTATTATTCATTGTTTCAACTACTCCCATGGCTTATGTGGGAAACTTGATTCTCTTTCCATCCCAATGAATACAAAAAAATATTTTGTGGAATTCTTGTTCAATTATGTACTTCTTTTGCAACAAATGTATGAAACATTGTGTAATGAATAATTGAATACATACTGAAGTACTTTCTTTTACATTTAATGCAATATTCAATGTTGTAAATGATGAATGACAAACCGAAACACATTGCACTTTCTTTTAAACTCAAAAATCAAAACATGTAATGCTTTAAACAATTGTAGAAATAAACTAAAAAATTTCACCTTAAAATGAACTTGAATTAACCAACTCTGTCAATTTGAGTTGTGGTGAAAAATTGATAACAACAACCTCTAAGTTGTTTTGGACCAGTAATGTGAATGGAAGATGAAAAGGTTGAATGATATGAGGAATGATCTTTATAAACATTTGGAAAACTCTTTTGACTATAGGCTTGATTGTTTTGATCTCATGGATAAAGGTGTTAATGAACTTGTAAATCTCTAAGGTAGACTTGTGACCTTTTAAGATAAATTGGTCCACAAATGTGATAACTAACTCAACTAAGTGCATGGAAAGGGATTCATTTCATAGAAAAGTAACTAATTTAGGTGATTGGTTTGATATTTATGTCTAAGACTAAAGTGTTGATGTGTGACCCAAAATTTTCTAAAGTTGTTGGTAAAGTGGAATGTTAAATATGATGAAGGTGGATGGAATGTTTTGACCCAAAGTATATTTAACCTAAAAGGGACCTTTGTTTTGCAAGACCACGATGATGAGAAAGATGCTATACATCTAAAGTGATAAAACCTCAAAAGATCAATGATTTGGTAAAATAGAAATTGGACTCAAGGTTTGCAATACTTTCCTTGTCTCAATTTGTTGGTGTTTGGGAGTCAATGTGTCTCAACCATAAGATCAATATATGGTGTGTTCATTTTGATTTTAATATTTGATTAAGTGAGATTGTTTCATTACCACATCAAGAAATTCTTAATTAATTTCAAACTAATTTTTTTTATGTCTAAGTACCCTTCATTCCACAAAGTCCATTATGTGAAAATCAAGAAGTTAAGGCTATAGTTCCCTATGTTGACTTTGGAAAGTGTGCATTTAGATATAAGTCCAAATATTTAGAAATCACTAAAGATAAAATCCTTAGGGACAAGGTATAGTATTAGGACTTTTCAAAGGTATCCACACTTAATCCAAAGTGTTTGAAATTTGATGAATCATGTAGATGTGTGTTCTTAGATTTTTGGAGCCAAGCAAAGTGTCAAATTGACTCACAAGCAATATAACATTCCTAGCTCAAGTGTGTATGTTTCTTCTTTGTGGGCTTACCTCATGCCCCAAGGGGATGATTTTACATACAACTTGGGGAGGAGTGAAAAGAAAAAGAGTCCATTCTCTTTAAGTCTTTTATGCCTTAGCCCACAAATCAAACTTGGTAAGTAACTTCTTAGATATAAATTCCAATGCAACACTTTAAAGAAGATTTCAGAGATGGACTTGGTTAGTTACTATAATAATTTTCCTAATGATAAAAAACCAAGAACACCCATTAGTACACTATCATATGCTAGCCACTTAAGGTGCTTTAACCATTCATTTTTTACTTAAGGCATGGGATTAGGTGCAATACATTGTCACTCAAGATTGAATCTACTTTCCCATGATTTTGGAGCCTCTAATATAGCCCATCGGTAAATGTGCTTGTAATAACTTGACTATAAGTTAGTCATTGCAAGATGTGTCTCATAGCAAGTCCTATCTTAAGGGCAACTTAAAGCAAGAAAGTACACTTGAGTATTTCTCTTCACCAAAGATCACATGAAGTGAAAAGGGAGTGCATAGGTACTAAAAGTGTACACAAGAAATTACACTTACGTGTTTCTCTTTGCCCAAGATCGCACAAAGTGCAAGGGGAGTGGATACACACAACAAGTGTATACAAGAAAAGCAAGCACATCAAAGACTCATTCATTTTAACCCAATATAGAAAAATGACTTGATTTTAAGCACCAATGGAAGTGTTCATTTTTTTGGTACAATTTTAACCAATATTGCAAAATGAGGTTGTTTGGGTTCAAATTTAACTAACTTTGATAGTAAATTTTAAGCCCAATTGAAAGCTAGTGGTCCTAAGATTATAATTTTTTAAACCCAATGGAAGTTTAGTAGTCCTAAAACATAAAGAAAAGTAACATATGAGGGGTTATAACATCCCCAAAGTGTCAAAACAGTTTTACAATAACTAGAACTAAGAAAAATCAAAAATCAAAATTTTTAAATTTTTTTTGTTTTTTCTATGTTCTAGTAAATTGTGTTTCTAAAGGCCTTTGAAGCCGGATTTGGGGTTGAAATTTGTGTTGGTACTTAAAATCAGTTGCTAAAGGAACTATTTTTAGGGATTGAATTAGTACTCTTTTACACTTTTGAATAGTGCAAACAGATTTGAATTCCAAGCACCGAGTAGAAAATTATGACCCCAACAAGTTGGGGTAAATAGTTTCCTAGTTGTCTCCCAAATCCACAAAACTAGCTAAAAAAAAACCATATGTAAATAAAATATCAGAGTGTGAAATTTAAAATTTAAAACACCCGTGAAAATTGACTCGTGAAAATTGACTCTCTTTTTTACCAGTAAAAAGCATCGTTGAAATCAATTATGTCACTAAAGCTATCAAAGGAATCAATAAATCTAAAGTGTGTCACTCCGGTGAAGTTCAAATGTGTTTCCCTATACACCAAAACAAGGACATCAATTGTGTCACTATATCATTCGCATGGCTATATTTAAAATCAAAACATCAACCAAAAAGTTAAATGTGTTGCTATATTTAATAGGCATAACCATATTTAATAGTTTCATTGTATTTTAGTCAAAAGTGTCACTCTATGGTGACGTGCTTCAATAGTGTTGTTGAATCCATCAAAAGTGTCATTGTTTCTCCAAAATCTACAACTTACGAAAAATTAAGAGAAATTCATTAAATGAAGTTAGTAAAGCCCTCCTAGTGCCAAAATGTGATTGTAATCATTGTATAGGTTAAATACACCAGATGCTAATGAATTTAAGCATTATTCAACCCTCTAAGCTGCAATCCCAAAGATATGTTTGAAAGCTTAAAAAACTAAGAAACCATTAAACTAAGCATGACATAAACATGACATCTAAGGAAACCCATTCTAATACTCCAAACCTTATCCCATTGGGGGAGTGGTGTTGCATTGATGTGGAATGGTGACCCTTTCTTAATCCCTTTGATGAGATGATAATTTAACGAAACTCCATCATTTAAAATCTAACCTAAATGTACTAAAATGATGCTATGGGTGGACGAAAATGATGAAAAAGCTTGATAATGGTGCAAGTATGAATAGAGATAATATTTGAAAGGGAAACATAAATTCTCTTTGATGGAAGTGGATCCATTTCTCTCCAAATGGTGAAGTATTTAGAGGAGATAAAATGAAGAATCAAGGGTTGAGATCCATGTAATCCATCAATGGTCAAGATGGAATGAAGGGTGAAGACATTGATCAAGGATTCTCATCAATGGATGAGAATCAAAGAAAGCATGAAGGTCTCACAATGATTCAAAAAAATGTACTTTGTAACAACTTTGAATGTTTCTTACAAAGTTTGTTAGAAAAGAATAGTCCATTTTTTGGAGCCAAATAGGAGAATATTCCTTTGAAGAATTCCCTATGCAAGTGGATGGGTGAGGAAAATTAAAAATTAGTATTTAAACTAAGTTTTAATTGTGCAAGATGAGGAATACTAGGAGATCCATTAAATAAATAACTTATTTAATGAAAAGGAGATACAAATGACATTTAATTAAATAATTTAGGATTATTTAATTAAATGATAGGACTTAGGGGGTTTAAATTAAATAGTTCAATTTATTCAATTAAACAGAATGAGAGGAAAATGTGAAAGGGGGTGAATTAACCTAATTCTAGATCAATTAGATTAATAAATGAGATTGATGCATTTAATTAAATAAATAGGCTTATTTAATTAAATAGGCTAGAAGAGGATGAATTTTAGGATGAAACAATGTTAATGATCAAATTCAAGTGTTTAATACCATTCAATATAATTTTAAATGCCTAGAAACCCTAGATAGAAAATTATTTTGATTGGAAACTTAATATTGTGATTTTTTATTGTTATCGGGTTTTTCATTGTTGTTACTTGATTCTCCTTTTAGTGTGAAACTCATTGTATCTTGTATAGATACCAAATCATGGTTGTAGACTTTTGTAATTGTTGCATGATATATGTCTACAGTTGAATTGCAAGTTTAATTTGATGTGTAGATTTGTTAAGTGGTCGAGATAATTGTGCTAACCCTAGGAAAGAAATAGTGATGCTAACATAAATAATTGATTTACAATGTGATATGTTGAGTATAATGTTAATCCTAATAGAAGGAAAAAATCTTAAGGTATAATTTTTTGTGTTGATATTGTTATCTTAGGATCCCAACCCAAGTACTTATGGGTAGGGAACTTGGGAAAAGGTATAAAAAAAGAGTATTATTAGTACATTAACATTGATTTATTAGGAAAAAGGAGATCTATGAGTATGTGTTTGAATTTTATTACCTTTTAAAATAATAATTAAATATTTATATCAATATTCAAAAAGGTATTGTAGCATAGAAAAAAGTATTTCTTGCTTGATATGGGAATAATTAATGTTAAATTTGACTTAATTTAACCTTAATCTAGTGTTGTGAGGTATTTTACACATCCAAATTAGGTCTTGGACCCTTACAAACTAAATAAAATGCATTTATTAATGTATTGTAAAGGTGTTGTAAAATACACACTTTTCTAGACTTTTATTAAGCATCTAAGCATAATGGACCTATATTTCCCCTAATTCAATGTTATAAAATGTATTTTCACATTAATATGCAAGGATTTTAAATTAAACTTGGTCTTAATCTAGTGTTGTAATGTGCTTTACACATTCACATTGGATTTTGTGCCTTTCTAGGCTATGTGGACCTTATTTTAATGTTGTAAAGTGTATTTAATGACACTTTCACATTGAAATTTGTGTCATAATCCCTAATTACCCTTTAAATCATCATTAATAGGCCCCTATGACCTCATATTGTGCAGCCCAAGGCTTATTTTGATCAAAGACCCAACTAAATCATCATAAAAACTAAAATTCTTCACTCCCTAACATCCCAACTAGCAAAAGAGCCCCTATGGGACTAAGCCGACCATCTGGGACAATGAGTCCCATCCAGGTGGGACTAAGTCTCCCAACTTGGAAACTTAGTCCCATTTGGGCCATTTTTGAGGTTTAAGTGGGAAAATTTTGGTTTTAAGTTTAATTCTCCTCCATGTTAGCCTTGGGGATCAAATTAACAAGACTTTTAGGTGGATTGCCTATATAAACAAGCTTTTAAAACCTAATTAATTCACCTAATAATTCATTCATCATTCATTCTCCATCTCAAGTCAAGCAAGCTAGGGTTAGTTAACTTAGAGAGAATTCAAGACTATTTCTAAGGCATTCAAGGGAAAATTCTTCATTCATTGTTGCAAAAATTCAAGATCTATCTTCATGGAAATGTACTAATTCCATTATTTCATGTGTATGCTTCATCTTTTTTCTTCATTTGGTTTAATTACCTAAAAGGGGTTTAACCAAGGAAAACCCCTATTCCCTAACATTTAACATTTCTCTTCCTCTCCTTGTGTGGTTAAAGATTTAGGTACTTTGAAGGCTTGGAAATCATTGAATAATAGGTTACAAAGTTTTTGAAGACATCTCCTTATTGGCTAGGTCAAAATATCCACAAAAAGTTGCTTATAGTGCCTAAAATTAGGGTTTTAGATCTAAAAACCTGTCAAGAATTAAATTGTAGACCAACAACTATAGATTGCACCTTTGAATTTCCCAAAACATAGAAGTGGACTAAGTCACCATCAATGGTGAATGAGTTCCACTACTAGGCCTAAAAAGTGGTTTCTGCAGTTGTGAGTACCCTTTTGTCTGAAACCTCTTTTGGAAAAATTTCCTTGAAACTAGACTAAGTCACCCAACTTGGTGTAAGTGTCTCAGTTGGATTCAAAAATGATTTCTATAGGATTCCAGAGCATCTCTCCATCACTTTCTAGTTTCCAAGTTCCTCTCTTCAATTTCATTAATTTTTTTTATAGTTTACTTGCATTTTTAGTTCATTTTACATATCATCTCTAGTGTGTTTCCAAACAATTTTCATTTGATGAGTTTTTCATTAGTATTCAATCTCTTTTATTATTTCATTGCATCTAGGAAATTCCCCTAAGACAGATTTCAATCATCTTTGCATTGGAATCTCAAGGGCATATTCTTGAGTGAGCCATCAAGGTTTTTGGGAATTTATCTCTTTTTAGGTGCAAAACCCTAGAAGTGTAAGAGAGTCTTCCTATCACAAAAATATTTAGTTCATTTTGGTGAACCTACTTTTTGAATACCCTCTTTTCTAATTTGGATTCAATCATTATCCTAGAATTAGCTTGCATTAACATTGCATTTCATTTTGTATTAAGTAATTTTCATTCTATGGTTTTAAAAATTTGCATTAGTGGAAGTGCATATACGTCGCATTTTTTGCATCTCAAATCATTATAAATTTATAAAATTTTGCATCTTCATCTTAGGTCTAAATCATATATAACACATAAAACATTAAAATCAATAAAAAAAATATATGAAAATTTTGAAAAAAATCTCCACTAGGAGTCATTCAGCACCTTGGGAGAATTAGTCTCTTCTCACCCCTAAAACTATCATTTACAACACTAAAAACCCTATTTTTAAGCTTTTGTTTTTGATCATTAGCTATTTGTATCAACTGGCTAAGTTTTTGTTACATGCATTTCATTAGATCTAGCTTAAATTAGCTCATTTCATACATTGCTTAATTTCCAATTTTCATTTACACCATTTTATCTTTGAAGTTTTTGCATAATGTAATCAGAAAATTGCATTTAAACATTTCACTTTAAATGATAGCACATTTATTTTCAAGTGATGTGTCTTTTATTTGGTTAAAAGGGGATTGCATAAATACAACATTCCCTCTTATGAGTTTAATTTATATTACAGCAATGAGGTCATTAAGACACATGTTAATCACCATTGAACCATTGACATAATCCTTAATATTGCATTACCCATTGGTGAGGATGATAGTGTTTACAATTATCTCAATCATACTTGATCTTCTCCCATTACGTCTCCTATTAGTGACAATGGTATCTTCGTGAAAGAAGATACAAGCATTGAAGGTCTTGATTATCCCTCTCCTCATCCCCCTTTAGAAGAAATTAGAAAACAAGAAAATGAGATCATAACCACCACTTTTCCTATCCCAAATCCATCTCTTCATACCCCCATTACTTGTAAGAAGCCTTTAAAAGAGGATACAATCATGAAATATCATGAAAATGACATTTTTCAAGAGGATATGTGGATTGACAGTGATAACCTTATCTATTTCCTTCCTAATGTCCCTAACATTTGGAAAGGAATATTTCAACAAAAGAATCTTAGTTTTCCTTCTCTTGATGCATCCTTTCCTTGTGATGGAGATTTTTTACAAAATGTAACCATGGATGAACATACTACAAGCTCTCCTACTAGGGAAGATAACATGGCACAAGAGAATGAGACCTTAAAGAAAATGGACACTCAAATAGAACCTTCTTCTAATCATCCCACTATTGATAATCCCATCATTGATCATTCCCCTACTTGTGATGAAGTCATTTTAGAAGAAACAACCCTGGAATGTCAAGAACATGTGGTTTTTAGTTCTCCTAAAAAATATCCTCCTAGGGAGGATATCATGATGCAAGACAAGGATAACATTCACAATAATGATATTATGCCATTAGAAGAAGATGAAGAGCCCATGTGTGACTCTCATTTTCCAAGGGATATTAATAGTATTCAACCTCAACTCATCCTTTACCCCCCTTCACACAAACCTAAAACCCAAAACAAACCTGAACTTGTCCTTTACTACATAAGAAAATTGTTTCATAGTAGCTGAGTCATAATACCGTTGCTCATACATACAACACTACAAAAAATCCATAATTGCCACAACCAACCCCAACGCCATTACCTTTGCCTAATCCTATCCTACCTAACCATATCTTACTAGGTCCTTCTGAAGGAAAGGAGTACAGTCTTGTTGAACAACTAGAGAATACTCATGCTAAGATATCATTATGGGACCTTATTCAAGCTTCCCATCACTATCACAATATGATTCAAACAACCTTACAACAAGTTTCTATCCATTCTAATACACAACCAAATGATTTAGTAGTTATGATCCAAGGACTAAATGTTGACATTGTTTCCACCAAAGTGAACTCCCCTCTTTGGAAGTGCAAAAACAAAAAGAAGCTTTCATCATACTATCTCAATACAAATGAATAGGGATAAAGTGAACCCTTTTTTACAATGGCTTAGCCCTTAATGTGTGTAGTGAAAACCTTTTGGATAGGCTTCATGTGGATAAATAAAAAGTTCAACCTGATTCTTTATGTCTTAAGGGATTTGATAATGTCAAAAAAGAACCTCTTGGTGTGATTACTTTACCTATTATAGGCTATAAGGCCACATTGGAAACACCAATCCATGTTATGCCATACAATCTTTCATATAATATTCTCTTAGGTAGATCGTGGATTCATTTAATGAATGGGGCGCCTTCTACTCTTCATCATAAAATGAAATACATCTACAACAACAAAGTGTACACACTTAACGTTGATCCTGAGCCTTATAGTGTCTTAAAACTTGACAAAAAAAAAGAGCATCCCTTGACAACATTAACACCAACCACACAAGTGGAACCCATGCAACAACAACACAAAGAAAAACACATTGAACAAGTCACAAATTTATTAGAAGATGATTATGGCTCCTTAGATTTTGAGCATACACTCATGGGTGAATACAAGATCACCAACAAAGATTCAAATAAGGGACACAAAGAATCCATCATGTCAATGAAAAACTTAGAAGACCCTTTGAAAGCATCCACCTCAACCACTAAACAAGAAGAATCAAATTATACAAAAAAAATTTAATGGCATTGACTATCAACAACCACCAAATCGAAAAGAGATGAAGAAGATTTATGGAAAAGGTTATGAGCTTATGAAACAACTTGTATTTATTGGAAAAGGATGTGGAGCTAGAGAAAATAGTATCTATGTCCCCATCAAACCTAACATGCAAGAAAAAACTCATTGTCTTGGTTATTGTCCTTTGATAGAAATCACAAATCCTTCACTCAACATCAACACTATCACAAAAGATTCTTCTAAGCCAGCCTTAACTATAATGCATCTTGAACTGATAGACACTAGTGGTCTTGATGGTTATCCTTTACAAGAAATAGAAAAAATAAAGAAATATTTGGTTAATGTCAATGTCATCTCACAAAACACCAACGATTTGACACCATCTTGTAAATAAGAGAACAAAATCTCACAATCTAAAGAATCTTGCATTGGTATGAAATCTTGTACATCTAAGCAAGAGATATCTTTGTTGAAAATTGTAGGAACACCTTCTACTATTGATCAAGAGGATATCTTGTTGAGACTCTTCCAAGATAACTTGATATCTCTTCCTCCAATAACTCGAAAGAAATTTTATTACAAAATTTCATTTTGTGCCTATCACAGAATTCACGATCATTCTACTAATGAATGTCAGGATTTCAATAGTAAAATCCAACATCTTAAGGAGTTTGGTGCTCTTCCTTATGTGGGTGGCACCCACTTCCTCTAATCAATACTAATTTTCAACATGTTTCTCATCAATCATTTTGGCTCATCCTTGTCCTGCACGAAGTGGGGGCAACGGGTTAGTTAGCCTTGTCCTCATATGTTAGTTGTCATTGATTCTTTTGGCTAGCTATTAACCTTTCATGAACATATAAGAGAAATCTTGGGCTGTGGAGGACATGCCTTAAGTTGGCTTGCATGTGACATACTATCTTTTTCATGATGTAGCTTATTGGAAACATATGACTTGGCATAGGGCTTTTTGAATATACTCTCGTGTCTTCTTCTACTTTAAATCAATTGCTCATAGTAAATGGTGTTAGCAACTACTTTAGAGTTTGGGCATACATCAAAATTCATATTTCATCATGCGGTTTTCTTTTTTCTTGTGATTTCCTCTCTTGGAAGCATTAGGTACAATGTTCCCAAGAATGAGACCTTGCACTTGTCCTCTCTTGGAAACAAGATGAGACCTGCTTGCTTGTCCTCTCTTGGAGACATTAAACATGATGTTCCCTAAGATGAGACTTCGCACGAACTAAGAAAAATCCCTTTGAACATTCCTTACACTAACTTGCATTTACAATGTCTGAGTATCAAGCATATGGAGTTTTGCTTGCCTCATGAAGCTCAAAAATTAATTTTTGTGTGTCACCTTGTTAAAGTTATTAATAGGTATAACTTTGGTATGGTTTGAGTGGGAAGCCAAATCCAAGGCATGAATTTCCCCATAGCCACCTGCATGTGTATGAGTTCATACCAACCATGAGTGTATGTTTCTCACCTTCTAGTAATTCTCACCCAGTGGACAACCAAGAGTTTTGTCACCTCAGAGTGAGTGCATTTTTTGGACAAACAACCAAGATCTGATCCACATCATGTTGGAAAAATGTTCAAAGCTTGATCCACCTCATTTTTATTTACTTTCATTTCTTTTATTGCATTCCATAATATGATCGTGTATCTTGTTTTGTTGCAAATCATTCACCTTGTGCATGTCCTTGTGCGCTCATGTTGGTTTGACTTAGGATCTTGGATCCTGAGGGATTACCCAACCTCCTTTGATCTTTATTAGCCTTTTTCATACACATGGATATGATTTTACCCATCTTGAATGTCTACTTTAGTGTGAGTTTGAAGCAAAGTTCATCCTCTCACTAAAGTTGGGGCTAAATGTAGTGTAGAAAAAAATATTTCTTGCTTAGTAGGGGAATAATTAATGATAAATTGGACTTAATTTTTCCTTAATCTAGTGTTTTGAGGTGGTTTACACATCCACATTAGGTCTTGGACCCTTGCAAACTAAATAAAATGCATTTATCGATGTTTGTAAAGGTTTTGTAAAGTGTTGTAAAAGATTTTCACACTTTTCTAGAATTTTATTAAGCATCTAAGTCTAATGGACCTTATTTTCCCCTAATTCAATGTCATAAAATGTATTCTCACACTAATCTAGAAGGCTTGTAAATTAAACTTGGTCTTAGTCTAGTGTTGTAATGTGTTTTACACATTCACATTGGATGTTGTGCCTTTCTAGGCTATGTGGACCTCAGTTTAATGTTGTAAAGTGTATTTAATCACACTTTCAAATTGAAATTTGTGTCCTAAGCCCTAATTACTCTTTACATCATCATTAATAGACCCCTATGACACCATATTGTGCATCCCGAGGGTTATTTTGTTCAAAGACCTGACTAAATCATCATAAAAACTAAAATTCTTCACTCCCCAACATCCTAGTTGGAAAAATGGTCCCTATGGGACTAAGTCACCCATCTGGGTGAATGTGTCCCATCCTGTTGGGACTAAGTCACCCATCTTGGAAAAAAAGTACCAAATGGGCTACTTTCAAGGTTTGAGCAAGAAAAATTGGGTTTTAATTTTAATTCTCCTCCATGTCGGCCTTGGGGATCAAATTAACAAGCATTTTAGGTGGATTTCATATATAAATTTTTTTTAAACCCTAATTCATTCACCTAATCATTAATTCATCATTCATTCTCCATCTCAAGTGAATCAAGCTAGGGTTAGATTATTTAGAGAAAATTTAAGACCATTTCTAAGGAATTTAAGGGAAAAAAATTAATCCATTATTGTAGAAATTCAAGATCTATCATCATTGCAAGGTAATAATTCTATTATTTCATGAGTATGATTCATCTTATTTCTTGATTTGGTTTAATTACCTAAAAGGGATTTGACCAAGGCAAACCCCTATTCCCTAACATTCAACATTTGTCTTCCTTTCCTTGTTTGGTTGCATATTTAGGTAATTTGAAGGCTTGGAAATCATTGAAGAATAGGTTGCAAAGCTTTTGAAAAAATCTCCTTATTTGATAGGTCAAAATATCCACAAAAGTTCACTTACAATTTCGTAAATCAAGGTTTCTTGAATCTAGAAACTTGTTAAGAACTAAAGTGAAAACTAGGAGCTATAGGTTCAACTTTTGAGTTTCCCAAAATTTGGAGGTGGACTAAGTCACCACCAGTGGAAAATTAGTCTCAATGCTAGGCCTAAAAGTGGTTTGTATAGTTTTGAGTACCCTTTTGTTTGAAACCTGTTTTGGAAAAATTTCCCCAAAACATGACTAAGTCACCCAACTTGGTGTAAGTGTCCCATTTGGCTTTAACAGTGATTTTTGTAGGATTCCAGAGCTTCTCTCCATCACTTTCTAGTTTCTAGGTGCACCTCTTCAATCCCATTAAATTTTGTTCTAGTTTACTTGCATTTTTAGTTCATTTTTCATATCAAAGTGTGTTTTCAAACCATTTACATGTCATTAGTTTTGCATTAGTATTCAATCTCTTTTATGAATTATTTGCATCTAGGACATTCCCTTAGACAGATTTCAATCATATTTGTATTGGAATCTCAAGGGCATATTCTTGAGTGATCCATCAAGGTTTTTGGGGATTCCTCTATCCTTTTAGGTGCAAAACCCTAGAAGTGTAAGATAGCACCCTATCACAAAAATCTTCAATTCAGGTACAAATGCACATATTTTATATTATGTTTCATAATAATATGTAGGCAATTTTTTTATATAATGTGATATAGGTTAAAAATGAAAGAATTTTAATGTCTTTTGTGTCTATTATTAAAAAGCGGTTGCATTTCAAATATTTTTATAATAATAATAATAAATTACTAATAATTTATTACATGTAATCTATTTTATATGAGGCTTGGTACATGGAAACATGGGGTGTGGTTGTGTGGACCTAAGTTGTAGTTTACATTATTCTCTAGATTATCTAGAGACCTTAGGGAAATACACTCACTAGTTTGGTAAAGCTCGAAGAAAAGAAGAGCTTTCCCTCTCTTGTCACTTGGTATCTAACCATGTCCATCTCTAAGGATAGAGATTGCCCTTGTATTTGGATCAAAGTTGTTCTCCTTTCCTTAAAGTGTAAACTCTAAGAGAGCTAAACTATTTTGAAAGATAATATGGTGGAAGGCAAAGAGAAAAACTCACATTCATCAAGTTGCACATGTATATATTATGTATTATGAAAAATCCTGTAGTTTAATGTTTCATGAAGATGTGTCCTTATACCATAGAAGTGACAAAATTTAAATATTCATGATTTTTTTCCTTACAATTATGATCCCCAATTGATCTATATGTACCTAAACACTTATTTTGTAAATTCAAAAATATTTTGCATAAAATTAAGGGAAGGACTAATATTTTGAATTTCCCCCTCTTACATAGGTGACTTAAAAAATTGAATTAACTCATTCTATTAAGATTTATTTAATTTACATTAGATTTTTTAAACAAATTGATTGGTTTCCAAATTCATATTATTATTATTATTATTATTTTATATTTCTCTACACAATAATGCAAAATATAGCAGTTTGATTTGATTAACTAATAATAAAACCATGAAATGAATGCAATAGAGTTATATATGATGGAAAAAGTCATATTTAATAGTAGAGGATATGAATTTATTTAAAAAATTCATAGAAAAATCATGTGCTCGATTTTCTATTAATTCCTTCCATCTAATGTTATTCATCACTAGGGTGTAGCAACATAATTTCAATAAATTTGGGAAGCATTCATGAATTCAATTTCTTTGAAACATGTGATCAAGTATTAGTGTGTAACTTCTCATTATTTAAAGATAATATAAATGAGTATTTTAACATATTCTAAACAAAACACCAAATATGAGAGAAAAACTGACACTTGATAGCTCCAATGGAAAACTTTTTCTACTTTACTATTAATATAGTCTAAGAACAAAGTAGATAAGTGAGAGAGAAAAGGACATTGTTTGTTGGAGTTTTTTAATGTCTAAAATATTGCTAGTGCAAGATAATTCATGTAGCAACACATAGAAGGAAAATATGACCAAAACAATCATTTTCAACACCTAGCACAATGGATGTCATTTCCCCATGAAAAAAGCATAAAAATTCTTAACCTAAATTAGTCTTGAAGCCCCATAGAAATTGAAATTAATAAGATATTCAAAAGTCTAAGCTAAATGTGCCCTAAAAAAAAGATTATTCAAGACAATGAGCTAAATTGCTTTCAAATCTAAATAATTACAAGACTCAAATGAATTATCCCAAAACTAATGTATCTATGCATCCTTGCTGAAATTATTCCCTTTTCAAATATAATTATACCCATATCAATAATGCATATGAATCTTCACCACATTTACTCAAATTTTATTTTATTTTTAAATTGTGAATAAAAGATAAAATTATTTGTGTTGTAATGAAACCCTGAATACTATGAAGTGAAATGGGCCATATATATTTATAAACTTGAACTAAATTTGTTCCATGAAGAGAAAATATTTACAAATCTCCACTAAAATTACTGTACGACAAAAATATCTACATGTCTAAGCTAAAACGATTCATTAGGTAAAATATGTTAGTGTTTTCACTAATTTTTTTTCCTTGATAAAAAAATATTAAGCTTGCGAGCTAAAATTATTCACAACCAGAAACTATTTGTAAGTGTCTAATTTGAATTTTAAAGCTTCAAAACTATTAGGGTTTTCTAGTAAAACTAACCTAGAAAAGAACTTCCTTCTATTAAATTTTCCTCTATAAAAAAGATTTATAAGTCTTGGCTAAAATTATCTAAATGAGTGAACTCAAACTACCCAAAGAAAGCATATCTAAATTATTAACCACGCAAAATCAAGAAATAGTTGTCAAACTAGACTAATTTTATGCCAAAATAAAATTATAGATAAGTATAAGGTACATTTTGCAATAAATTTGTGCCTATAACAAAATATTTACAAGGCCTGGCCAAAATTATCACCAACAAAAGGTCATATTAAGTTATCAATAGTTATACACAACACATGAATATTTGGAAATAAAATTATCCTCAAGGTAGAATGACTTAGATTCTAAGACAAATTTTCCTGTGAAGTGAAGACGTATATGAGTTTGACTAAAGTTTACACAAATATTTTATGCTTGCAAGTACATCATCCAATGACCTTACAATTGATGTCATGGATTTTTTATTTTCATCATTTTGGCATGGGAATTAGACTTCAAAACTGTTGCATCCAAATGAGAGGCACATGCTCTTTTAACATTTCATTAATGTTTTTTAATAGATTTATTTGTGTAAATATGAGCTCCATCCATGTTTCTTTTATCTATGGCTCTTGAAGGTAAATTTGAGCTGAAATATATGATTCACAACTTTTGAGTGTTCCCTATTGAATTCATACATTTAAAGCTCTAAATTAAATGATCCAATCCCTTAAAAACATATTCCTACAATGCCACAAGCTAAGGATTGTGTTTCTCCCATATTGTCTAAGACTTCTTTCCTACCATTGACCTCTTCACATGGGTGTACTATTTCTAGCTAGTTAGATTCCCAAAAAATTTCCCACTTTGATTTGACAATTTCTCTAATTTGTGTTTATCATCCTATAAATGAAGGTCACAAAGACGAGGATACTCTTGTTTTAGGAACCAATTGCTAATGGTTCAATCTTGCTATGGAGTAAAGTAGATAACTATGATCCCTATTGATTGCATAGCTCTTACTGCCTAGTTGCTTTGTTGGTTAGTGTTGTTTAAAATTGACCTTGATAAACTTTGTTATGTTATTTCATCTTTTTGTATGAACTTGACCATTTTTAAACTTCAAGATATCCCTTCTACCACCTACTCTTTTTCTTTTAATAATCTATTTTTTAAGTATACAAAGAAGCCCAATATTGATTAAATAGAGAAAAAATTTATATTAAAAAATTAAATTGATGACTGCCATACAATATTTTAAGACATATACAAGATCAATAACCATTATCGAAACATATTATCAAAACTATTTTAGCAAAACTCTTTTAGATAGATACCATAATAAATATAAAAGTATAGAAAGACTCCTCTTTTAAGGGAAGTAGAAGCATATTATCTATACGTACACACGGAAAGAGACGTAAGCAGGGGAAGACTGGCGCGCGTCACAAGATTTATATGTAACCATCCCTCTTTCAGTTACATGATTGCCATTGTTACAGTTGAAAACAACTGAAAGACTTTCTGTAACTTTCTCTGATTTATTTTACATAAAGGACTAAGATTGGGTAGAGTAAAGGCTTCACATTTTCTTTTGTTCCACCCATTATAAAATTCATTAATCCAATCTGAGAAACGAATATTTTCTGGTGTCTGTATTTAGCTCTGTATGTAAGATCAGCAGTCATTTCCCCAGGAAAATGAGATTGACAAAAAGGAATCGTGCCAGTTGTAAATTATAATGGAGTTAACTGACATCGAATGTAAGCAGCAATAATTCCACAGGAAAATGAGATTGAGAAAAAGGAATCATGCCAGTTGTAAATTATAATGGAGTTAACTGATATCGAAACGCAAGCAGCAATAACATTTTCTGCTCATGGATGATTTTAGTAGCGTGAGTTTTGTACCCGTCAAAATAACTCACCCTGAGTACTTGAATCCTACTTACAGACATGGTTGAAGTTTTGGATTCATGCAAAGATCAGTCAAAAAGAAAGATAATTTCGAATCGATACGGCGATTCTAGTACATTAACAAAGGGCACCTATCCTATCAAGAGCTTTGATTTCATCGCCTACTCAAAATCTGTTTTGACTCGAAGATCAAATTTTATCTGATTTGAATGTATTTACTGCATTCTACTTTCAACTTGTATTCTGACGACAGAATTGGCCAGCATAACCTCTTCTTTGGCTCTTTACTCTCTTCCTTTGAGTCCGTCACGGAACTGCCCAAAATAACAAACATAGGTTCACATATAAGAGAATAACAAATGGTGAAGGAAAATTATCGTTAAACTAATCTCATAATATGATCAAACCTCTTAATGAATCTTTTATACTCTTTCAATCACACTATAAAAACTAGATCAAATGTAGCATATCCAAGATTTTCTTTGTCAAACATTATTTTTGATAAACATCTTAACTCATTATGCATATATATCAAAAGTTGTACTTTTCTAGTTGTTCATCATATGGGTAAATGACCTTAGTTTTTAGATGACATCTCAACCATATTAAAGTTATCAGTAAGAAACTATTAGACCAATGGAAGGACATTTGTATGCCACTACCAAAATATAGTCCTTTTAGGTACATTATTTGAGACATATATTAACAAAATCAAAAGTTCGGTTGTCACTATATGACAAAGATTCATAATGTTGCATTAATCAAGTCGCAGCAATGAGTAACATAATGGGGAACCTACCACTTAGTATAAATGAATGTTAATATCCCACCTCAATCTTTTCCATGACTATTTTTTAAATAGATTATTTGATCATATGACATGACATCAACACAATGACAATAATCCAATATTATTAATCTCTTAAGGAAAAATAATATATAGAGGGACAAAATTTATTAAAAATACCACACCATAAATCCATGGTGTGGGTTTGTAAGACCCCTTGCATTTCATGAGATGCAATTCAGGGATAAGAAGCTCTAAAGAAATATCATCAAAGTCCATCCCTTGTAAGAAATTTCTTTTCCTCAAAAATGTTTTTTTGTATTTAGGAGAGAATTCTCCAAATCACATTTACCTTTTCTCACAAATATATTCTCTTTCTTCAACTTGTATAGGAGGTTTATGAGATCACATTACTCCCTCTAGGTATAGAGTAATTGGAACTCAAGAAACTAATGAGGAAAGAACATTCACTAGATGAAAATTATTAAAATTGAGGCTTATTATATTATTTAAGGAACTCGACAAACAATATGTAAAAATTGAATGTGATTTAAGCCCATTCTTTGATTTATCATTGGCCTATGACTAAGAGGACCCTATAAGATTTGCATTTTTTTATTGACTTGAGGCTTTGTGGTATTTTTGTTATTTCTTTAATGATTTTGTCACTATTAGGTACAACAAGGTTGGATAGAATTCTTCTAGGCCCCATTATGACTATATGTATAATATCTAACATTAGACTATGCTTATTTTTTTTTACCTTAGGGACTTTCTTGAAGGCTATTTTGATCATGTATGTAGCTAGAGGGAAATTTCTAATTTTAATGTCAAGGGATTTGCATAAAAATAAATTATTGGTTGGGTTTATCTTATTATCAATTCACTATGCATGATTCATGTCACCTTTAAATATATCAAGTTATTTCCTTTAAATTCCCATTTGAGTCCAATATCTACACAAACTCTATGTCTTGGCTTGGCTAAGTATAGCTTTTAAGGTTCAACATATACAACCCTCCAAGAGAGGAATTAGTGTGATGAAGGGGAAACATGGTAGTGATAACCTTAGAAATCATACTAATTAGGGGCTTTCTTGGATATGCTTTTCATAGTAGGTGAACCAATCTCACACTTTCATAAATTGTGGCCATAGATTTCCAATTTGGGGTATCATGCCTTCCCCTTTATACACAATGCTTGGACATTGAAATGTTTTTTATATTATAGGATTCATGAATCCCAATGTCACAGTTATAAATTTTACATTTAAAGAATCATGCCTTTTTTCACAATTATGTTTCATGACTAATTCCCAATAGGGACATATCACCTTGCATATCCCTTTGTGTCCACATAGCCTAAGATGCCACATTGGCTTCATAAGCCTATCTTATTTTTGTACATACCTACATTAGTGTTTCTACCTATTGAGGGTGACATAATAACCTTTTATTTTCCATGATATTAAGCCAACAAACATACCTTCCTTGATGCTATCTACATCATATTTCTAATTACCATGTTCTATTATTTTATATATTTAAATGTACTTATTACATAATGCATTCATTATTGTTATCTTGTGGTGTCAAAAATTGCCCCTATAATTTAAAAATACATGACACCTCCCATTTAGCACGAAAAAGATAAATATTTTAATTATCACATGATGATATTAAAATATACACTTACTAAAAAAATTAGCATGTTCCTAGTTGTTTGGATACAATTTTCTTGGATGGAAGTGCTATGCACAAATGTCTATTCAATGCACTAGTGATAAATGAAAATATTGATTCAAGTGACAATTGGAGCATTACTTTCTCGATATTATAATGGTGTAATGCTTCCTATTGGTATTGATGAATTAAAAATATTTTTGAGACCTATTTTTGTAAAATGAGCTTTCTTTGCAAAGAAAAAGAGAAAACACACAATATTTCATTCACACATCCACACTTATTTTGGCTTTGCAACTCTTGAATCTTTTGAAAGTTGTGATAAATTATTGCATCCTTTTAGCTCTAGCATGTGATCTACTTCATGGTGACACTATGAAAGGAAATCTACTTGTAGCATTAGAACCCTTTTGGGTGTTTGTGACATCTTCCAAGTGGCATTCTCATGGATTGATTACCTCTTTATCGCTATGGGTAATATTTAATGCTATTATTTTATAAATTACTAGTATTATCATATTGTAGTTAATCTATTTTGTTATATCTAGCATTACATTTTCTAGGATAAATATTTCATCTTTTAACATTTCAATTATTTTATTAAAATTTAATTTGGTTTCTATGGAGCTCAAAAGACCAAAATAGGGTTTTTACTTTAAGGCAAAGCCATAAAACAACCAACCCCCAAAAATTATCTTCCCTCTTATGTGCAAGTAATCTAGAGTATAGGCTATGACTAAAGTTGTGACATTTTTCCTTTATTTTGTTGTTTTATTTAATCATAATATTTTAAATAGTTTTGATAAACATTTCTACTATTTCTTGTACTTTTGCATATTTTGTTACATAATGATATCATAATTTCTCTTGAACATGTGCAGATATAAGTTATGTTTAATTCTAGAATCTTGGTATTTCAATTGTGTAGGATGACAACATCCCACAAGGGAATTTGCGCATAATGTTGGTGTCAAATTCTGAGACTTTGTGCAAGTCATTTAATCATCTTAGACCATATATATATATATATATATATATATATTGATATTATTGAGTTACAATTTCCTATACAAAAGAAGATATTTTCATCAATAACTTACAATTTGGAGTTAAGTTGAGATTGTATTAGTTAATTTTATTTTAACCTATAAAAATTTGAAAAAAGGATAGACCAAATTGTTGAAAGAACATTTGATTCATTTGAATGAAATAAAGAGTATTTTTCTTTTGTAAGAATTAAATTTTATCCCTTACATTTTAGTGAAATCATCATTCTTCATAACTTCAAGAAAAAAACTTAAATGAAAAATAAAATATTTGAAAACAATTGAATAAATGTCATTCTTTTCTTATCATATATTGTATTCTAGTTAATCTATTTTCCTTTATCTACTACTACATTTTATTAGATAAATATTTCATCTTTTATCATTATCATCTCTTTTATCAAAATCCAATCCACTTGTTCTTGGAGGTTGGAAGACCGAAATGGGGGTTTTACTAAGTTAAGCTCCTTAAACATCCAACCCAAAAAAAATTGGCTTCTTGTGTGTATGGTTTCTAAAGTCTAGGTTATGATGAAGAGGTGATATTTTTCCTTTACTTTTCTATTTTATTTAACAATAGTATTTTAAATATTTTTCATTAAAATTTCTATTATTTCTTTTAATTTTGCATATTTTTTTACATAGTGAGATCATAATTTCTCTTGACTTGTAGAAATGTAAGTTCTATTTTATTTTGGAATTATTGGGTTTTCAGTAGTACAAGATGACAACATAGCATAAGGGCATCCACTTGTAGCATTGGTGTTCAAGGCTGAGATTCTATGCAAGTCACTAAATCATATTTGAAATCTATACATTTTATTTCTAACAATATCAAGTTGTAATTTTCTATATAGAAGTAGATGTTTTCATGATTAGCTTACAATTGGGAGATTTATTGAGATTGTATTAGCTATTTTCATTTCTATTTGTAAAAAACTGTAAAACATGATAGATCATATTGTTTAAAGAACATGATAGAATCATCTGAAGATAATATGAAGTTTAATTTTCATAGAATTTTTTTCTTTTGTTTTAATTCAATGTTCTCCCTTAAATTTTGGTGAACTCAATGTTTTACATAACTTTAAGAAAAAACCATTAGAAAATAATAAAAAATTCAAAAAAAATGAATTAAATTATTTGTTTTCTTATCATCTAGAAGTTAAATAGGTTGAATGTTGTAATACTCTCAATAGTCTTACAACTTAGTCTCTCTCTTTTGGTGATATCATAAGAAGAATTCTTTGAAATTTAAACATTTCTTGTTCAAAACCTCTTACCAATTCTCTATGAACTATACCAAGAATTAAAATATAATAATATTCAATGAGGTTAACCCTAACAATTATCCATCATTTATTTGTTCTAATCCTTCTTTAAAAACTAGTTCTTCTCCTCTTCTTATTGATCATGATGCTACTAATAACATTCCATTTGAGAAAAATTAGAGGATAACTTAGATATTTTTAAAATACTTTATCAAATTATTCTTACACTCAAGGTCCTCCTATTGTTGATAGTGCACAATATGATTTTTTTATATCATAAAGGACTTCATTTTCTTAGGATGTTGGTGCACATTACTCAAATCCATATCCTTTATTATGCATCCATCATGTGAAACATGAGAGATTCATAATCTAATACCATTGGCACATAGTTATCTATGCATATTCAAATGGCTACTATTCATATGGTGAGTACACCTATTACAATAATCGTTCCTTCTAGTGATTTTTCTAGTGGATGACCCTCTAGATTTTCCTTTGGTGTATTTGGTAGTATTCTTGGTGCTTCTCACCCTTTTTTGGGCACCCAACCACTCTTTACATCTTATCCTAAATTTTCTACAACATCCACATCAACTTAGACATCTACCATCCATACTTCTAATGTGCAAACCCCCACTATTCCAATAACCACCTACTTAATATGATTCTACAAAACATAGGCCAAATGCAAAATCAACATGCTAATTCAAATAATACTTCTTCACAAAATTTAGTGTAACCATACTACCAATGTATCCTATTAGCCCTAAATATTCTTAATTCACCTTTTTCATAAGAATTTGAAGCATTGAGATTTGAAAAGTACAACGGAGAAAGGGATCTTCAATATCATGTCTCTACATTTACTGAACTATGTAGTGACTTTCATTTTCAAGATGCATTTCTCATAAAAATATTCCCATGATCATTGATATATACCGTGTTGGATTTATTGTGATCACTTCTTGACAACCCCATTTATACATTTGATCACTTAATCAATCAGTTCCTTTAATACCTTCAAACTAATATTGGTCTGCAAAACACTTATTAATCTCATCCATTGTAATAAAGGACCTACTAAAAATGTAAATGATTTTATCTTTCACTATCAATCATTATTTTCTCAAATTCCTTATGTACTCCTTGATTCTAATGCACAAAGAAATATTTATTGAAAAGTCATAACCAATGCTTAGTTATAAAATCTTATTCATGAAGTAAAACTCTTTCAATCATCTTTGCATTTCCTTACATGATTACCAAGAAATTGTGAATCCTTATGGGGGATCTTGCTCATCAACCCACTCTAATAATCAAGGTGGTTCATATTATTTAGTAAATTACCAAAAAAACAAAACTTTCAATTAACAAGCTAACATAATCACAATACCTAAAAATTGTAAGGTCTTGACAATAGAACCTCAAAATTGTAGATTATTTTCTAAACTATTCGATTCCTTACATAGAATTATGTAAAATCTTTCAAAAGACAACTTGATCACTCTTCTTAAGATAAGGAATCTTCTTTTAGACAAGCCTTACCTAAGCCTCACTAGATTGACCCTATGCTTTATACAAATGTATTGACACAAAGATCTATATCTTATAACAGTATGAAGTTTTTGTACTTTTGCTACTTGAACTGCCACTTGAATTTCCATTCCCTGTTATTTGTCGATGCGCACAAACTAGCAGTGTTTTAAAATAATTTATAAAAGCTACTGGATTGTGCAAGTCAAAATCTGCCAAGTGAGCTTTAAGAAAGGTTTAAAGATGATAGTCAAATATACAATGTGTTGTATAGTTTTGATTCTATTTAATGTGTCCAATCAAAATATTTATATGAATTCTCCTTGAAATACACAAATGAATGCCTCTTTGACCTTTTCAAATAACTCCTAATGATGGAGAAGCGAATCTCCCTTGAGCATGGAAAAGTGTGGCACCAAATAATTAAAAAAATATTAAATTGAAGATGGACGATTCTCGCCCCACGTTGTAAAAATTTTTATATGCCCTTCTCTGAATTAATTTTAAACGTTGTGAGAATATCTACATTGAAAAATTACTCACATGCAGGAAGGAACGTTGGCAGATCACTAACATTTCCCCCTTCATTGCTGCAATACTCTAGGATGTGTAGTTCCTGATTATAATATAACAAAACAAAACTCGATGTAATGATACTTTACGAATTGAAAAGTCAAACCTATTAATATAATAAAAGGTCAGTGTAGTCAATATTATTTATGATATTAATAGGAAGAAGTTATTTTTTTATAAGGGTGATTCATACAAACTTGATGAATCACTGAAATCTATTATTAAAATGTATATATAATATTAATAGGAAGAAGTTATTTTCTTACAATGGTGAGTCATTCACACTTGATGAAACATGAAAATCCATTATTGCAATGTATATATAATATTAATAGGAAGAAGTTATTTTCTTACAACGGTGACTCATTCAAACTTGATGAAACATGGAAATCCATTATTGAAATGTATATATAAAAAACTTCCTAGCTTGAGTGTCTAGGAAGGGAGAGTGCCACAAAAAGTAAGTAAAGTAATTGGGAATGGAGTAACTAATGGTATCTATATGATTAAAAATCATGGATAAATCAGCATGAATCAAAAATAGCAACCACTAAGTATAAGATTCAAACAATCCAAATCTAATATACTAGTGAAGCAAGATGTAACATAGAAATCAATAAATCAAAGCTTGATATACCTTCCTTTCTATGTCAACATCGAATTATCTCCATTTTTCTTCTCCATTTTGTTGGAACACAACAATCTACTAAAGGGAGAGGGGAGACGGGGGGTGCGGGGGGGTGGGTGGGTAGAGGCTGCAGGATGAATTAGTAAATACTAAAATTTGAATCCTTCTTAACCTTAGTACATACATAATCCTTAAACGTAAATGTGCAGATTAAAACATGAAAAGATATGACAACCACTAGGAAATGAAAGATCAACACATAACACGAAATGTACATGGAAAGCCCAAGATGGGAAAATCCATGGTGAAAATGGTGCTAGGAGCTACTATCCTAATCTAGCCTCACAATCCAATATTCAGTTACAATACTTTAAGGGAACCAACCCTAAGAAGACTCCAATCTCCTAGTTATAGGAGCACACAATCCCTAATCTGAGCACCTATCTAGATGTCTAATGACACCCACCAATTAGACTTCCAATTCAAATTATTAATATTTGATTACAATTCCATGTTGCAACTTTCTTTGCAACTGCTCAAACCTTTGTTGCTATCTCTGCAACTCCCTTCTCTGCACACCCTTCTCTCTCTCTTCTCTTCAATAATTTTTCAAGAATTGATCTTCTATATTTTTTTATCTTCTTCACCAAAATTTTTGTAGATTGTCTTGAAATTATCTACAAAATTCAAATTTTTTGTTAGGATTTGAAGATATCTTCTTGGTGCAAGAGCACCTACACCTCATCCTCCTTTTTTTTTATTTGATGAAAACGGGTGGTTAGGAGGTTAGAATGAGTATTTTTGAGTCTTTTTTTCATTAATAAGGTCAATCAAGACCATTGAGTAAGATCTAGGGTGAGTTTTTGAGTTTTGGTGTCAAAAGATGTAAAATTACAATCTTGCACAAAAGTTGTCATGTAGCCTTGGGAAGGCAAAAACTTGAATTTGTATGTAATTTTGAAAGGTGGGAGTTTTGAACATGTAATAAGGTTATTTTGGATCCATTAGAATGGTTTTTGAGTCATAGGTCTTTAGGATAAAAAGTTGCTTCAAAATTGCAAAGTTGCCATAATGCAATTTAATGTAATTTCAACATTAATGATGTAATTATGCTAAACAACAGTTCCCTCCTTCAAAAATTTCTCGAAGGCCATTGGAAATGATGTCGAAAAGTTTAAATAGCCTCCATTGGGTTGATGCAGAGAGGAGATTGAAGTTTTGAAGCATTTAATAAGAAGAAAACTCTGCTTTTTCAGTTTTATAGCATATTTTATTGTTCTTTCAATTGGTACAACCTATAGCAGCATTGTGCAGCCCTCTAATGCATATGGTTTGATAGAGGGGTGAGTCTTATTTATTTTGGCAGTGATTTGAGTTAATTTCATTAGAATTGAGCAAGTTACATCCATTTTACTGCCAAAGGGTCTAAAATCCTACCAAACAAGGGTTTGGTCACCAAAATGGATGTAATTCCCATTTCCACCGTGGGAAAAATTTGAAACTTGGTGGAATTGTAGATTTAGGGCCCCTCTTCATGTTGTAATTTGTTTTAGAGGAAAATATGGAGGTTTTCAAAAGTTATGTGATGCCCTAGGTCTCGTTTTTTCCTTGTACAGTCTAAAATGTGATCATTTGAATACATTATTTGTTGTTTTCTAAGAACTTGAGGAAATAGAATGGATGGAAAGCATGAAACAGGTTGGGGAACCTATTGGAGTCTTTTAAAGGAATTAGGGGTGTTGGGGTGTGCCTTGACAAGTTGAAATCTTCCTTGTACAGGCCTAGTTAAGCCTTGTTTATGGCTTGTAAATCAATCTTTTGATACAATTGTTTTGGGTGTTTGATCCTATAATTTTGGGAACTTGTGGAGGATGGTGTTAGGATTCTAAAACCATGTTTCATTGTCTGGTTAACGCCTTTAATCAATTTTTATTTTGACTGTCCTATTGGTGAATGTTGCAAAGTTGTATGGGCTTGTGTAGGAGAGATGGAAGAATGGATTTTTTGGGTGCAATTTCTATTTGTTTGGTCATGTTGCTTGTGTGAAGAGTGTCCAAATCATGCCCAAGTCTTGTTGAGATGTCTAGTTGTGTGAGTCAAGTTGAGTGGTCAAATTGCAATGTTGAGGGGAATAGTGAAGTTGATGTGTGCATATAGAGTTTTTGAGAGAAGCATTTGGGAAAAGGTGTTGCTTCCCTATCACTCTACATCAAAGTGGTATCAGAGCTTTGGGGAATAGGTTTGTTTGAATTTTGTAGGTTGAAGAAGAAGTGAAAGAGTTTTGTGTTCAAATATACCTCCAAAGACGAATGATATGGATAAAGAGATGAAGGAGATGAAAGAAAGACATGCTAAAGAAATCAAAGAGTTGGAGGAAAGGATCATAGCCTTGGAGACTAACAAAAGAAGGGATACTGAAGAGAGTTTGTTAGATGAAGGGGAAGATGATGAGTTTGAAGATGTGGAAGAAGACCTTACCCCAAAGGATCAAAGAATTGCAAAGTTGCTAAAGGAAGTTAAGAATGACAAGCCTAAGGTAAAGATTGATGTTCCAAAGTATGGTGGTAGTCTAAATGATGAAGAGCTACTTGCTAGATTACTACATTAGATAAAATTTTTGAATGTGATGAGTTTCTTGAGGAGAAAAGAGTAAAAATTGAAAAGACAAAGTTGTAAGGCCATGCTTTGGTATGGTGGGATTACTTTCAATCAGAAAGGAGGAAGCAAGGAAAGTCTAAAATCACTCCATGGGACAAGATGGTATCAAAACTCAAAGGTAATTTCTTACCCAAGGATCATCAAGTTCAAATGTTTAAGAAATTACAAGGTTTAAGGAAAAAGGAAATGGACATTAAGTCTTATACTGAGGAATTTAATAAACTAAGTTTAAGGTCTAGTCATCATGAGAATGAAGATGAAAAAGTTGCTAGATATGTAGGTGGTTTGAGGCTTAACATACAATATGTATTGGTTTTGGCTAACCCTAGGAGTGTAGAGGAGTGTTATCAAATGCCAATTAGGGTTGAGGAGAAGCTTAAGAGGAGACAAGAGAAATTAGTGAGAGGAAGAGGTGGTCCTAGTGCAAGAGGAAGAGGAATGATTTCTACACCAAGGTATCCAAATGAAGATCAAGAAGGGTCAAACAAAGGTAAAGAGAAAAATGTTGATTCTAGAGGTGGTTATGGTTTTAGAGGTAGAGGAAGGTTTGGTGCTGGTAGAGGGTCTAATGATTTTGCAGGAAGGTGCTACACATGCAATGAATTTGGCTATCCTTCATGGAAATTTCATGAGAGGGTTGATAGTTCATCAAGTGGAGACAAGAAGATTGATATGAGAGCACAATTGGTTCAACAAGAGGAGTGTGAAAGTCATTGTTCTACAATAGGGAAGGTAGATCTTGAATTAGAGTAAATGTCGATGGTGAGAAAGACAATCTTTAAAGCAACAAAAGAGGAAGCACCTTTGCAAAGAAAAAACCTTGTCAAGAAAAATTGTAAGTGCAAGGAAAAGGTATGTAGAGTGGTGATTGATTTTGGCTCAACTGAAAATATAGTGTCATGTGAAATGGTAAACAAGTTAGGTTTGAAAATAATTCCTCATGAATGTCCCTATAAAATCTTATGGTTAAATGATGATCAATATTTATTGGTGAATAAAAAGGCTATTGTAGAATTTCAGATTGGTGGTTATCATGATAGTGTTGTTTGTGATGTCCTTCCAATGGATTGTTGCAACCTCCTATTAGGCAGACCTTGGCAATATGACAAAAGAGTCATGTATGATGGTAGGGAAAATACTTACACCATAGTCAAGGATGGTTGTTCATTTGTTTTAACTCCTCTTGTTGAAGAAGTTAAGGGAAAAGAAAAGGTCATTATGTGTGGTAGGAAAGAGCCACTGAATGTTGTAAAGGAAGATAAGAAATATGATCATGTAATCAGTCCTAGGTCTACTAATATAGGAGCAATAGGTATGAGGTTTGATGCAAGGGTAAAAGAAGTGTTAACAATGAGTTTGCATGAAAGTGTGTTAGTAGGAGCCATTGAATGACCCGTAGTCAAGAGAAGGGTTGAGAAACAATTTTTTTTGTAGGTGTAGAGGTATATAAGCCTCATTTGTCAGTGGTAAAGCAAGGTAAAGGGGCATGAGTGAAAGAAAAGCAAAACATGGTAGAAAAGACAATTGCAAGCATGAGGAAAACAAAGACAAGAAGATACATCAAAAAATTACTAATCCATATTTTGTTGTAGGTGTAGACCATAATAAATAATCAAATCTTGGACAGGGAAAATATAAAGCACTATTTGTAGGTCTGAGGATAGAAGAAAAGGTAAATACACATGTGAATACATTTCAAAATGCTAGAAATGCAGGGAAGTTTTTCAGTTCCAGTCTACATGAACTAGTGGAGTGGCTTTGTGGATCATTGGACCTTTTTTGAAGCTTGGAGATAGTGGTATCAAACACAACTAATGAGGCATGAGTCTTTTCTAGGGGGGTGTATGGTGCATGAGCACCTACACCTCATCCTCTATTTTTCCTCATTTGATGAAAACATGTGGTTAGGAGGTTATAATGAGTATTTTTGAGTATTTTTGTCATTAATAAGGCTAATAAAGACCATTGAGTAAGATCTAGGGTGAGTTTTTTAGTTTTGGTGTCAAAAGGTGTAAAATTACAATCTTGCACAAAAGTTGTCATGTAGCCTTGGGAAGGCAAAAAAATTGAATTTGTATGTAATTGTGAAAGTTTGGAGTTTTGAACATGTAATAAGGCTATTTTGGATCCATTAGAATGGTTTTTGAGCCATAGTTCTTTAGGATTAAAAAGTTGCTTCAAAATTGCAAAGTTGTCATAATGCAATTTAATGTAATTTCAACATTACTGATGTAATTATGCCAACCAATGGTTCCCTCCTTCAAAAATCACTTGAAGGCAATTGGAAATGATGTGTAAAAGTTTAAATAGCCTCCATTCGGTCGATGCAGAGAGGAGATTGAAGTTTTGAAGCATTTAATAAGAAGAAAACTCTACTTTTCCAGTTTTTATACCATATTTTACTGTTCTTTCAATTGGTACAACCTTTAGCAGCATTGTGCAGCCCTCTAATGCATATGTTTTGATAGAGGGGTGAGTCTTATTTATTTTGGCAGTGATTTGAGTTAATTTCATTAGAATTGAGCAAGTTACATCCATTTTACTGCCGAAGGGTCTAAAATCCTACCAAACAAGGGTTTGGTCACCAAAATGGATCTAATTCCCATTTCCACCGTGGGAAAAATCTAAAACTTGGTGGAATTGTAGATTTAGGTCCCCTCTTCATGTTTCAATTTGTTTTAGAGGAAAATATGGAGGTTTGCAAAAGTTATGTGATGCCCTAGGTTTGGTTTTTTCCTTGTACAGTCTAAAATGTGATCATTTGAATATACTATTTGTTGTTTTTTGAGTACTTGAGGAAATAGAATGGATGGAAAATAGGGAAAAGGTATTGGGGAACCTATTTGAGTCTTTTAAATTCATTATGGGTGTTGGGGTGTGCCTTGACAAGTTGAAAGCTTCCTTGTACAAGCCTTGTTTATGGCTTGTAAATCAATATTTTGATACATTTTTTTTGGGTGTTTGATCTTGTGATTTTGTGAAATTTTGGCAGATGATGTTAGGAGTCTAAAACCATGTTTCATTTTCTGGTTAATTCCTTTAATCAGTTTTTATTTTGACTATCCTATTCGTGAATGTTGCAACGTTGCATGGGCTTGTGTAGGAGCGATTGAAGAATAGATGGTTTTGGGTGAAAGGTCTATTTGTTTGGTCATGTTGTGTTGTGTGAAGAGTTTCCAAATCATCCACAAGTATTTTTGATATTTTTGGTTGTGTGAGTCAAGTTGAGTGGTCAAATTTTATTGTTGAGGGGAATAGTGAAGTTGATGTGTGCATATAGAGTATTTGAGAGAAGCATTTGGGAAAAGGTGTTGCTTCCCTACCACTTTGCATCACATCTACACTATGATGCACCTGCATTGAGCTACACAACATTAATTATTGGCACACAAAGAATTTTCCCTCTTAGTCTCTCTATCAAACCCTAAGATCGAGTATGCATTTAATGCATCCTTAAATGAATATCTGATATTTACTCGATTATATCCTCTATAGATAATTGCATTATCATTTTGTACATCATATCTTCAATTAAATCAATTTTTGGATCAGGTAGACCAATTAATTTCATTCTTCTAATTAGCTTCCTGCCAGAAACCACGTACATGGGCTTAGTCATTTGAAGCATTTACCTTCAAATTCTAACTGTTGATTATTTCTCAACACACCATGACCCATGGTTCACCATTCATCTTGACAACATTAAAACACCATCATCCAATTGTTCTTCTTTAAGTCTCTATTGTCAATCTTACAAATTTATGATCAACGTGTATCGTTACATCAAAGGGACTAATAAATTACTCACTCTGAAATCATCCTTTTCTTCAACAAGTTGTCTTTGGCCTTCATTTCCACATCATCACCATGGAATTCACAACAAGGATGTAAATTTTCCAATCAAGTAATTGTTAGTTGTCAATTGTTGTCACATGTCACCATACTCCATCGTCACCTTTAATAGGTCCCACATAGTTAGCATGTTAGAGGGACTCAATAATAAGTCTCACCAAAAATCATTTGTGAACTCGATGAAGCAAATATTCATCACAATTTTGAGGAGACACCAAAACTACATACTTCAAAATTGTGTTGTCTCTTCAATGTATTACACTTGATCCCTACCATTCAACCAAGATCATCCAATCCCCACTATTACTGGCTATACCATCAGCTAAAATCATGGGCCCACAAAAACATCATAGGTTGGTAGGCTAATGCCACTTTTTCTCCTTTGATGTCACCTTCCACCATTGCCTCCTACCACATGTCTACCACACCATCGCTATCTCAACCATCTTTTCATTGTGTTGAAGGGACTCATTATTGAGTTGAACTTAGATATACATTCTTCTCCTTTATGATAAGCCATTAGAATATTGAGGGGACTCAAAAATAGCTCCTACTGACATCTTCTTATCACTCCAAACTCTTTTGTACTTCACAAAATCCATGGAAACCAAAGCTTTTTTGGGGGTCAGGGTTCAGGGTTCCTCTTTATTGCATTTCATTCTTTCAATGAAATGCAAGCCTTCCTTTAGAATCATGATGCCTAATACAATCCTTCACAAGTTTTATCAACCATAGCCCTTTCAATTGTCAGCCTTCAGTCTTTCATGTTTCATAATACTTCATAAACTATAACGAAAAAACCCCTAACATCGACCCATGAAGCTCAAGACATTTTTGGGTGGTGGGGTTTGGTTTTCCTATATATTTCCTCTTTCAAACACCATAGTAAGTTTTATTCTCAAATTCTAAAGTTTGAAATACTTTGGACTTAGCATATTTCTTCATTCCTTTCCAATAGGTATGAGGTATAACTGATACCTGATGTTTAGAACTAGCTAACTTTGCATAAATTTGACTAAGTCATCTCCTTTCATCAACAAGCTATATATGGTAGGCTTGAGGCCCGAACTTCTACAACCTCTTCAACACTTGCACAACACAGCTTCAACCTTTGACATCAATGACACTTTTAATTTAATGCCAACATCCTCCTTTACAAGGTCAGGTCCATTCCACTTATGGTCCTTCTTTCATCATGCCAACAATCTCCCTTGCATGATTTCCCCTTTTGACATCAATGACAACAATATGCCAACAATCTTCCCCTTTTTCAATTTATGATTTCCCCTTTTGACATCAATGAAAACAATATGCCCATAATCTCCCCCTCTATCATTGATATAAAAACTAAATGCTCAATCTATTGTCATAGGTTTGATACCAATGGTGGATAATCAACTAAGCTCACAATCCTTTGCTCATCTTTATGAGCATTGCCTACTTTTCTCCCATGTTCACTTGCTTCGGCATTGGCACAACTTTCTCCCCCTTTGACATCAATGGAAAAGGGTATACTCCCCCTCAAAACATACTCTCTCTTTGACAAGCAGTTCAAAGAGAAAGTGGAGATCCTTGATTATGCAATCATTAAGTCATTAGAAATTTGTAAAACCAGTATACTTGACTTGATCTCATTCTCCATTACTAGGGATAAATAAAGTACCAATGAAGCTACCTCTAGATTAATTCCCTATCACTAAAATTTAGTGATATGATGTGGGAGAATTACTCCCAACTTCTTCCTCATATATTCAAATTGATCCTTGGGAAGAGGCTTGGTGAAAATGTCAACTACCTTTTCTTTGGTTGAAACATACTCCATGTTGACCTTGTCTGTAACCTTCTCTTTGATAAAGTGATACTTGATGGATACATTCTTTGTTCTAGAGTGCATCACTAAATTCTTTGATATGTTTATGGCACTTGAATTGTCACAAAGAATAGAGATAGGTTCATTGTACTCTACCTTGATTTCCTTAAGTTTCTACTTCATCCATAGGACTTGAGTACAATATGTTGTTGCTGCTACATATTTTTCTTCTGTAGTGGATAGAGTGATTGATTCTTGCTTCTTTCCTATTGAAGAAACCAAAGTTTGTTTCTCAAGAATACTGCTCCTCCACTTTTTCTTTTTCTATCATTTATACATCCAACCCCATCTACATATTTTTATGTTAGAGAGAAATCCTTGCTCTTAGTATACCATAGCCCATAATCAACATTACTTTTGGTATATCTAAAAAAAAATTCACAGCGTTGACATGAGATTATTTTGGTGCAATCTAAAACCTTGCAACTAAACATGTTGCTTGCATAATATATGGCCTTGATGTAGTTAAGTAGAATAGGCTACCAATCATTGACCTATACATAGTCCAATTTGCAGCTAGTGATTCATTTGATTTACTCAACTTGTAGCCAGTTATCATCAGGGAACTGACTAGTCTACTATCCTCCATTCCAAATTTCTTTAGCATTTCCTTAGCATACTTGGTTTGAGATATAAATATCCCTTTATTAGCTTGTATAATTTGTAAACCAACGAAAAATGACAACTCTCTAACATTGAAATCTCACATTCATCTCTCATATGTGTAGTAAATATTTTACACATTCTATCATTTCTACCTCCAAAAATGATGTCATCTTCATATATGACAACAATAATCATATGCCCACCTTCTGATTTAAAGTATAGATTGCTATCTGCACATCCTTTCTTGGATCCATGTTGTTGCAGTTCCTGATCTATTCTAGAATACCATCCTTTGGGTGCTTTTTTTAGACCATACAATGCCTTTCTCAATCTACAAACATAATCTTCTTCTTCTGATAACTGAAAACCTTCTAGCTATTCAATAAAGGTCCTTCCTCTTCAAAATTTTCATTCAAGAGTGCAGATTTAATATCCATCTGATATACCTTGAATCCCTTGTAAATTGAAAATGCAAGAAACATTCTTATTTCTTCTAATATTGCTACTGGTGAAAATGTTTCTTCAAAATTAATGCCTTCAACTTGTGCATACCCCTTGCACACTAATCTTTCCTTATTTCTTACTATAGCTCCATCTTCATTTAACTTGTTTCGAAATACCCATTTAGTCCCAACTAAATTTTTTCTTGGGGGTTTAGGAACCAACTCCCATGTTTTACTTTTCAATCCAATTCAGCTCTCCCTCCATAACCTCTATCTAGATCTCATTCTTGTTGGATTTAGTGTTACTTTTTAGCTCAATCTGAGATAGGAGAAAAAAGTTTACTTGTTCTTTGTTCTTTGAAAATCTAACTTATTGGATGATCCTTGTGCACATACTTTGCAAGTGCCTTCTCAACCTCTTCTTTAGATTCTTCTTCAATATTTTCCATATTGTCTTCATAATCTGAATCATCTTCAAAGTTATTCTGATCAAATTTGATATGCTTCACTTTCTCATCAATTTTTACATTGATACTTTCCACAATCTTGCTCAGCTTGATGTTGTAGCACTTATATGCTTTTCTTTGAGTAGAATATCCTTAAAATATTCCTTCATTTCATCTTGATTCAAATTTTCCAAAATTTTCATCTTCTCTTTGGATGTAGCACTTGTTTCCAAACACTTTGAAGTACTTCATAAAAGCAGGTCTACTATACCACAACTCATAGGGGGTTCTATCACTATGTAAGATTCTTTGAACTCTATTCAAAATATAAACTATAGTATGAACTTCTTCTCTCCAAAATATATCAGTTAATCTATCCTCTTTTAGCATTTTTCTAGCCATGTCCTACACAACTTTATTCTTTTTTTCTAAAACTCCATTTTTCTGTGGAGTTCTTGGCACTGATAATTGTCTCTTGATTCCATGTGCCTCATAGTATTCAATAAATTCACTTGAGGAAAATTCTCCTCCTATGTCTGATCTCGAGCGTTTAATTCTTCTTCCCAATTCTTTTTCAACCATTTTTGTAAATATCTTGAATCTCTCAAAGGCTTGGGTCTTGTCTCTTAGAAATGTTACCCAATTCATTCTTGTGTAGTCATCCACTAGCAACATGAAGTACCTTTCTCCTTGCAATTCCCTTGTTCTTGTAGGTCCACACAAATCGGTATGAACCAGTTGTAAAGGCTTAGTGGTTGAATACTCCTTAGTTGGGAAATTAGCCTTTGTTTTCTTTCCTTGCTGAGACTCTTTGCATTTGAAATTTGAAGGATTTTTTTATTTTAGGCACGTGTCTTACTAGACCTCTTGAACTTACTTTCACCATATTATCAAAGTTTCTGTTGCCTAATATTTTATGCCATAACAAACTTTCATTAGCTTGTCCCATCAAATTACTTTGAACTTTTACTTAAGAAATGTAGAATCTGATAATCCAACCTCATAGATCCCATGTACATCTGCAAGCAATAACCTTTCACCAAAGAAGATCAAGAGACACAAGAATGGTGCTCTAGGAACATGAAGCAAAAATGAATTACCTGAGAAGATAATAGTTACAAATAGATCAATCCTTAAGAAAGGAGATCAAAACCCTAAAGGTGAGGACCCTAGGAAGAGGATTAAATTAACATGTGACAAGTGTCAAGATCATAATGAATGAGACAACATGACTAATATAATAATGCAAAATAAAGATTCCTAAGTTTAGCTTAAGTGAAATAAAGTAAAGGTGACTTAATTAATTAATCAATATGATTAAATTAATCAAGTAAACAACCTATTACTCTAAAACCCCCCTTAAGATGAACTTAGGGAGAAGCTAAGAAACTAAGGACAAAATGCATAAAAGAAAATATTGGTCTTGAGAAACAAGGCTAGATGAGGTACCCATGTACAAATGTAAAAGATCTCTGACAATAATAGAAAAGGAGAAAAAATCATGGGAAAAACTCCTCTCCAAAAGAGAGAAATACTAGTGAAGAACTAAGAGCCTCTAAACAAGAGTGAAGGACAAAAAATCCTACAATCAAGAAGAGATTGTCCCAAAAGATAGGAACAAAGGATGAATAAGAAGAACACAAATAAAGCATGAAGAAGCTCCAAACACTGTTGTAGAATGACTACTAAAATGTTAAAAAAATGAATTGAAGAGTGTCCATATCATAAGTTCTCCATCTCACCAAAATTCATGGGTAACTAGCCACTGCATCTGCCTAGTACATAGGAACAAATACTATATACATATCTCACTCCAACGCGAAACTAAAGAAGCATTAGAACCAATAGTAGAACCCCCCCATATTGTTGAAAAGGGAGAGGCGTGACACATAGAATAAAACTAAATTCTTGAAAGTAGTGCATGAAGAGGAATCAAGAACATTTGAATGTGTATGTCATGAAAGTACAAGAAGATATAAAGGATGTGAAAACAAAAGTCACATATGCATTGGAAAGGTATGAAGGAAAACAAAGGAAACATCAACACGAATGGAAATTTCTGTCATAGTGCGAGTACAAAAAGGCACAAAGAGATGTGAAAGAATCCCAATGCTACACAATATACAAAGTTGGTGCACTTTATTTCAACGCGATTATAGATTATAAATACATGCAATGTGAGCCCATAAAGTCCAAAAAAGAACAACTGAGATGAAGGATTTTTGGAAAAGACCAAAAATCAAATCTAGAAACCACTTTCAACACTAGAAGAGATCGTAACAAGCTTTCTGACAATATCTCATTTACCCATTTTCGACATCGTATGCAAAAGTTAAGCTGAGAACACTGAAGTCAACTCTAGACAATAAGATCTAACTTTGACTAGAAATAACAAGGACCTGAGAATAAATCTCAAAAAAATACCCACACCATTTGAATTTACTCTAAGTCCTCTTTCTAACGATATCTCGTTTGCCTGATTTCAACACTATGGGCAAAACTTATGGCCTCTGGAAGAAAATAGCTCTCAAAGAGCAAAACATACAATCTACGACATTAAATTTGACGGCCATATGGCCATCATAGAAAAATTGCGAGCCTAAATTTGATGGAAAAATGGTTGTCACCATACTTCTACAATTTAGCTTATTGTAAAAAAAATTATGTTTAAAAAAAAAAAATTAAAAAAATTACATTTAAGAATATATATTTTTTAAATTAATAAAAATGGCAGAAATTATGTTGCTGAATACATTTATGGCTGTCATCAGTGGCTAGAAAAGTTTTAATTCAGCCCTAAGAGCATCGTCAATAGGGGAGGGCCCACGCAGACCTACCGTGCTAGCCTGCAACGACAAGGTAGCGCACACCCTTGCCTACCATGTAGGCCTTTTTTTTCAAAAAGAAATTCACCAGTTATTTTTTTTTACAAAAAACAGTACTTTAAATATGTTTTTTTTATTTTTTTGAAAAGAATTCGTTCAAGTGTAAAAGAAAATTTGACAATTTTTTTTAATACCTCAGAATGCATGCAGGTGAGGCCATACGAGCCTAGAGGAATTTTTTTTTTGCCTCAAATGTCAACTTCACCAAATTTTTCAATTTGATAGGCATTTTTAGGGTGTTTGGACACTTTAGATGCAACAGTGAGGTCCATTTGAGTTCAAAATGCTCCAAAAAATGAAGCACCCCCTGGATTTGGCAAAAAAGGCCTTTCTTCAAACCCTCATAGATTTGACAAATAGAAACCAAATTTGAAAAAACAGAGGTCAAGCTTGACTATTCCAGCAACTTTGGATTCAATGGAGAGGTTTTATTTGACCCTAGATGCATTGTAAAACTACTTCAAGGCAAGATCTCACACCAAATGGAACAAGAAGCTTGTAGATCTGGAGCTTTGGTACCATGTAGAAGTTGATAATCCAACCTCACAGATCCCATGAACACCTACAAGAAAATAACTTGTCACCAAAGAAGATCAAGAGACATAAGAATGGTGCTCTGGAAACATGAAGCAAAAATGCATTATCTGAGAAGATGCATAATTACAAAGAGATCAATCCTTAACAAAGGAGATCAAAACCCTAAAGGTGAGAACCCTAAGAAGAGGATTAAATTAGCATGTGACTTGAGTGTCAAGATCATAATGAACGAGATGGCATGACTAATTTAATAATGCAAAATAGAGATTTCTAAGTTTATCTTAAGTGAAATAAAGTAAAGGTGACTTAATTAATTAATCAATATGATTAAATTAATCAAGTAAACAACCTATTACTCTAACAAGAAAGGTTATAAAGATTGTTGTCAATTCTTAGTCCTTGTGCAAATATTTTTCCATACTTTCTAATTTTACAACCTTCAGAATCAAATGTGACTTTATAACCATTGTCACACATCTGGCTTACACTTAATAGGTTGTGTTTCAATCCTTCAATGAATTAAACATCTTTAATTGGGATTTTACCATCTAGGCTCAAAATTCCTTTACCACATATCTTGGTTGTAGTATTATCACCCAAAATCATGGGGACTTCATTACATTTCTTGATTTGTATGAATTTTCTCTTGTCTCCAATCATGTGCTTGGAGCAACCACTATCTATCACCCATAGATTTTGCTTCTTGGCATGCAATGTTGCCTATGCAATCATTGGTTGTGTGGAACTTTCTCCTTTTCTTTTCACACCTTCTTAGGTTTCTTTTCTTTCTTATCCTCTATAATTCATATTCTTTGTTTACTCTAGGAGATGGATCTTTCTTTTCCTCATTCTTAACATTTGGTCTTATAAATTTTGTTCTACAGTTTTTAGCTATATGACCAAAGTTATCACAGTTATAGCAAACTACATTCATATTTACTAAAGGAGCAAATAGATTCTTTCTTTCAAATTTTGCACTCCTCTTAGGAATGACTCTACATTCTCTAGCCCTATGACCAAATTGATTACAGGGTATGTGCAGGATCATCATGGAAAAAACAAGCCCTTAAGTGGAAAAAAATTTAGAAAAATTAGAGTTAGAAAATTTGACAAAAATTTGAAAAGTTATCTATATTATTTCAAAATATGTAAGAATAGAATATAGTAAATTGAATGTAATTTTTAAACTACTAGGTTTTTTTAAAAAAAATCTATTTGGTGAAAATTTGAAATTTCAATGCAATAGTACTTAAATTTCAATGAAAAAATAAGAAGTAGGTGTTTGTCTAACCACCCTAACCACAATAAAATGATAATATTTTTTTATAATATTTTAGATATAAGTAAAGGACTCATGTCCTGATCTGATGCATATTTTTTGTATTTTTTTTCCAAGTAAATAATTAATTATGAATTTTTTATTACAACTTTTAAAAAATATAAAAACTTGTATGTCTAACCACCTTAGCTTGGTCAAAACTTCATGAAATTCATTTTTTATTTTTTATAATCCTATATTATGCAAAGAGTAGAATGTGATGCATGTTTTGGATTCAAAAAATGTGATACCATTTGAAAGCTATAAATGTTTTTCAATCAGCCTATCAATTAGGACTTTAGTTGTAATTCAAATAGAAAATGAATAATATTACTTATTAAATTCAAAGTAAAGCATAATTTATATTGGTGGAAAGCTGAGAATCTCCTTTAAAAACCATTCTTGTTTCAACAATTTTGGGTTAAATTTTTTTTGTCAACCACATACCCATCATATCGCCACTTTTTGGACCATCATGATCCTACACATTCCCTACATGTATAGCAATATCCATAGAAATATGAAGAATACCCGGTCATCGCTTTTTGTTGAGATGGATGAGATGATCTTCTTTTTCTTGGCCTCCTTGGATTATGCACTCTTGTAAATCAATCAACATCAATCCTTTTGAAAATTTTCCTTCTCTTTTGATGATTAGGGGTTGATTGGCTATTCTTCTTGTCTACTACAGGCTTCTCTTCTTCTTTGGTTTTTTCTTTGCAATTTTTTCTTTGAGCTCACTTCCTTTTCAATCACTTTCATTTGCAAGTTTAGGATTTTCTCCTGCCTTGAATCTTTCATATAATTTGTAAACACATCAACAAAGGAACTTTTTCATTTTTTCAAACATGAGCTTGATTTTTCTTTGTTAGCTATCTTTTGTGTGCTCAACAATTCATCTAGAATTTTAGAACCACCTTTTAGCTTTAGTCCTTTTTCTGCTTGCTCTTTTTCCTTTCTAAATCTTTTCTTAGAGCAACAATCTCTTCCTCAAGCTTCATACATCTATCAATCTCTAATAGTAGCTTATAGTTAATCACTTTTTCTACTCTCTTTGCTTCTTCTAGTTGTAACTTAAAATCTAGCACATACTTGGTAGATTCTTCTAGATCCTTGCTCAGTTTGTTAGACTCCTTTTGTGCAAATTTCTTCTACTACTTGTTCTCTCTTTTTAACTTCTCAGTCTCATGATTATCAATCTCATCTAGAGCACAGATGAGTTATCCTTCTAATTCAACCACTCCTTCTAAGGAAATATATAAATTATAGGGATCTAACGAGTAATGATATTTACTATCTTAGAGAAGGATACATGAAAATTTGTAATTACAACATATGTCAATAATACACTCTACTAATTGAGGCATTCAAGCACATCTAACTCTTCTTTTCACAACTTCACAATTCCATACTTGCACATCACCACACACATCCTCAACTTGCAACTAAATTGATGATTCATTTATATCCTCCTCAAAATCTCAAAACATCAATTAGGTTAGTCAGAACAAAAGATAAACAATAACCTCAACAAATCTATCATAAAGACATAATGTAGTCCTATCCAAAAGATAGAGATGAGAAAAAATTATCTTATTACAACTCAAATTTTCAAAACAATCTAATAGAGCATTAATATTAACTGCTATCATACTAAGCATGCATGCTATTATCATTTTAACCACTATTGTCTATTTTGTATTACAAGTTTCTAAGAAATTTGACTTTTACATGGCTGCTATTGTCTTAAATAGGTATGTGGCTATCCTTTTATTGACTGTTATTGTAGATCTACCTTATACATAGTTGTTCCAAAGAAAAAGACTACTAATATCCTAAATAGATCTACTATTGTTCTATTTTTTTTACTTGATTCAATATACAAGTTTTTTTTTTAATTTTTCAATTGGCTTAACCCTAATAATTGATTTATTGTTGTGTTCTAAGGGAAGTTTCTAATATTATTGGTACAACCATTGTAGGATTATGGTACGTTTTTCATGAAAACTACTAACACTTTGATTGCAGAGTTGGCGAATGGTCCAAGACCATTTTATTTTTAAATATTTCTTAGTTAAAACAAATATCACTTTGGTTCTTATAAAATTTAACAAGGAAAATCTCATATTTCAATTGGTGCTTATAAAATTGAGCAAGGAAACTCAAACATTTCAATTGGTGCTCATAAATTGGACCTACAACTCTCAAATTTCAATTGGTGCTCATAAAATTGAACAATCAAATCTCATGTTTTCAATTGGTGCTTCTTTAACCGAATAAGAAAACCTCACATGTTATTTTAGTTCTCTTAAAAATTGAATGTTTTCATTTTGACACTGTTAAAATGAACATAGTTTCATTTTTTGATGCAATTAAGGAAATTGATGTAATTAGAAATATTCAATTTAGTGTTATAAAATTGAACAAATCATTTCTAATTTGCAAATCGATGTACCTTGCTTGAAGTCTAAAATGCTTTGAATTTTGTGTACCTAAAAATTTGAATTGCTATCTTCACACACTTCAAATTTTGGGCTTAAAAAGAAACCACTATAAATTTTACACCGTGTTCACCATGCTTGGCAAACCGATCTTGTATCCTCTCCCCTCACATATTTTGACAATATTGGTTGACGAAAAGTACTTTAGGTTTCACAATCATTTCTTTTCATTGTTACCTTTAGATTAGGCCTGCCTAAGAGACACATCCCAAAAGCAGAACTCAAAGGTGACCTAAAGAAAAATTTCCCTCAAGCTACTATATAAATTATTTTGGTGAAATCCAAGATTTAACTAGTATTAGCTTTGATTGTGTGGTGCCATTTAGAACGAGGAGATACCTTTGCATATAAGTTCCCTTAGTAGGAGTGGTTAAAGTCTTAAGTGGCTCACTATTCTCTCATCAAGTAGATACTAATCCAAAAACCACTTAATTGTAGAATGCCATTAGAAGATTAAAAAAAGTAAAATTATAATATAAGAAATTAGCAACATCATAAAAACATCATAACATAATATGGAGAAAATATTTATAAAAAATCCACTAGGGAAAAGAAATCAAGATTATATTATCTTCAAAACAATATAACAAATCATTAATCTTAATTTCTTCTATATTTTCAATTCAAAAGCACCTTTAAGTACCTATAAAAAGTACATCTAAAAATGTCTGCATCCCAAGATTTCAATATTTTGACTCATGGAGGCCTACAATTTCACCATAAGGTATTAAAATGGGTCAAAACAAGATTCCAATATACCTTCATGAAAATCAATACAACTCTTACATACTAAACATAGCCTCTTATAGATTCTTACAACCCATCATAAGTGTCTGATAATAAAATCTCTATCTTGAGTGCCTAGATTATCATTAAATCCTAACAATAGGAGATTCTCTTACAACATGCCATAATAGATTAAAAATAACTTATGCCAAGATCCCTTTTAGCTAAAATAATATATCAATAATATCCACACCAACTTGGGCACCATGATTAACTATTTTACCCATTGAAATTATCATAGTAATATATGCCTCAAGTAGAATAGTAAAATATTGCAAGTAAATAAGTTAGAATTATTTGTATCACTAAAAAATTAGTTACTATAACAATAAAAATAATTACCCCTATCAATGAAACCTTCATCACTTGTCAATACCCTTACAAGGAGTATTAAAATGTATAAAATACATAAGATTTACTAGGTTGATACCATACTAATCCTAATATTCTCACACTTGAAATGATAGATTATAATATGTCCATAGGAAAGCATAATTGAATTAAATACATGAAACAAGTCTCGGTACTTTCTTGCACCAAGTGAACATGTCTATGCTCAAAAATTTTGTAAGAGAATTTACAACATTATCTTGATGCCAATCTTCTTTAATAGTTTAATTTTTCTATTTGTAATCATTTTGTAAATAAAGTTATACTTAACATCCACGTGATTAGTTTGAGTTACATAGTATTGTTAGCTTTAAACTCTAGCTATCAAAACCAATCTAAATTATTTTATATAACCAAAATTAATACTTGAACATAATTAATCTATCTCGTTGAAGACATGTGAAATATCCATATACTCTATTTTTGCCTCTCACTCGTCAAACTTACATTGTGATCAACAAGAACCATGTATGTCTAATGTATAATATACACTATCAATAACAAAATAAATAAAACAATGTTTATAAGTGCTGCACTTGTTGCAAGTATGTTGTAACTATTTTCATTGATATCGACAAAATGGATTTTTTTGATGATGTTGTCATTGTTGTCAATGGAGTGGTAGTATGTAGATGGTTGTTGTGGATATATTTTCTACACTTACTAAAAAAAAAACAACCATTAGCATCATTAGTAAACTTAAGCAAACCAAAACAAGCAGCCCCATGAAATATTGGATCATGCTACCTATGCAAACAAAGAAGTAAGATATCAAATAAAATAAGTTAAAGCATAAGGAATCAAGAATTAATCTCTATCCCATAGTGGGAGTGGTGATCCTTTGGTGTGGAAAGGAAGCCTTTTCCCACCCCCTTGATAAGCTTCAAGATGATAATGAACAAAAGATGCAAGATGATGAAGATGAAGTGCAAGAGGAAAATGCTTGATATTGTGTATCAAGTTGTTGTCCCATTTCAAGTAGAAGTGGCCTCCATTTATAGGTTGAAGGGTTGGAGAATGGAGAGATGGGAATAATTTGGGACTAAAGAAGAGCCAATGATATTGTGACACTTGTCACATGGCTAGTGGAGGAAGGTGGAGCACATTTTGGAGAATGTGCATGGTTAATGCATGTGGTTGAGGATTTGAAAGTTGTCAGAGAGATTAATGCATTTGTAAGAGGCATTAAATCAATGTGGTTGAGATGTTTTGGAGGGAAATTGTTTGGACAAGAAAGTCAAATAAATGGAGTTAATGAAGGAATATTCCCTTAGAATATACCTTTGTGAAGGAAAATGAGATAATTAGTTAATTAAAGAAATTTATTTTTATGTGCAAATAGGGTAGTTGACCATGGGTTTTCTTTGACCAAGGTTGAGTCAAAATCTAGAGAAATGAGGAATTAGTATTAGGAGTTAATTAATTTAGGATTAATTCACTTGGATGAAATTAGTTGATTTATGACATTTAATTTAATTTTTTTGTTTATTTAAATCAAATGAGAGGATGTTAGAACATTATGATTTTTATTAAATACATGTATTGTTTTATTTAATTAAAAGAGATGACATTAGTTTGCAGAAAGTGAATTAATCAAATAAACTTACTTGATTAATAGCAGAAGTAATGTTAATTTGAGTGTCTACAGTTGCATATGTTGCAATTAGAATATTGATCAAAAGAATTATGTATGATGATGGATGTCATGAGCTTGCTATAAGAATTTTCCTATGTTTCTTGTTGCTCATGTATAGGTGAATGTTGTTTTGAATGTTGTATTCATTGTCTATTGATGTACAATATATAAATATTTTCTTGCAGATAATGGCTTCGGAAGTTATACTAAAAATCTCTTGAGGATGCTCTACATTCCTTCACATTTGAAGATATGGTCTTTTAGTTTGGAAGATAGGAATAATCAAGTGTGATGCATGTATTTTCATGAGTTGAGAGCATAAAAGATACTATATAAGTTTCCTGAGTTAGCAATATGAAGACTGTGTTCTTGCAATCATGAAAGGTTCAGAGAAATTCTTTATATTTATCTATAGTTGATGTTTTTGCCTTATGGTTTGGATGATGTGTTTAAAATTTCTATCTATTTTCTCCCCTCAATTTTTTAGATGTTGGGATGTATAATATGTCAAGTTTTTAATGTTCTATCTCAAGACTGTGTTGTCTAGGTATGTAAGAGATACTAGTTTTGTGTATGTTTGCTTGTTCCAATATAATATTGTGTGAAGTTGCAAAAGGAAGGCATAGATTTTTTTTATGAATATCATTTAATGCTTGTAATGTAATCTACAAGATGTTATCTAGTCTCTCTAATACCTCTTGTGGTCTAGTGTTCATATTTTGTGGGTTAAGCGTTTGTTGGGTTGACTTAGTATATTAAGTTGTTTGAACCAAGTTTGTCTGTTCTGTGCTAGCATGGGATTGTGTGCAAATGTAATATAGGTCATGTGTATCTCCTATATTGGACCATATTCAATTTACCTTTCTCTTAGATGTTTTGGAGCCAACTCAATATGGTCATGTTGCACATTTCATGTTTACACATTCTAATTTGGTTGACTAGGTCATGAAGCTCATGCAAGTTTGAAAACACTAAGTGTACCCACTATGAACACTAAATTGCTAGCACAATCACAAAAAAACACTCAAGAGAAAAATCAAGTATCCAAAGAAAATAATAAATGTACAAAAATAGAGGTTTGACAGAAATATACACCAAAAATAGGTAGACTAGGTCACCTAGGGCGACTAGGTCTTGCATAGATTGTTATAGATTACTAATTTTAGTTATTTGTTATATTATTTAAGGATATTATGTATGTGTGCACATAGGTCTAAAAGTGAATATTTTTCCAAAATTTTCTCAATTTTATGATTATGTAACTCCAAATGTAAGTGTAACAATTTGCAAAATTTTCAAGCAATAAAAGATAATTGTAAATGTAATTTCTAGATCTGGGATGCAACAATTCATTGATTCTAAGATAAAAAAATCTAAAAATGATGATGTTGATACAATTTTGAAACAAAGCAATGTAATTTTTCACTTTTTGAGCTATATGCAAGATGCCTAAATGAATGCAATATAAAATTTTAGATTTGATTTGAAATTTAAATGACCTAATGCCAATTTGTGCATGCAATTTCAATGTAGATCTGACCTAAGATGAGTAAAAATAACCCTATTGCAACCTATGATGTAATGTTATATGCATTTTTCTAATTTTTCTAATTTTTTGATGCAAAATGAATGACTAAATCAACAATGCAAAATAGTGGAATAATAAAAATAGATCTAGGATGAATGGTTTTATATTTCAAAAGGCTTATGATGTAAATACATTGAGTTCACCAACATGAAATTGGAGAAAAAGTGAAACCCTAGGATTTGACTCTAGGTTTTAGGCACTTTTTCTAATGTGTTTCATTTAGAATTGAGGTAGTGAGGGTTTGATAGATTTTTGAAAAGGATATAAAAATATGTTATAACCTAGAAGGTGAGTGAACTTTCCCTTAACCAAACTTGGGATGGAATTTGGAATGAAATTCTATGTAATGACTAGGCTAATGATGTAAATTTCTATTCTAATGCAAATATAATATTAGACATAAAAAATCACAGAAAAATTTAGACTACAAAAATGGACTGAGCAGAGTATTTTGTACATGTGATATTAATTTGAAGCTTATTTCTAAGGACTAGGTCACCTTGGGTGACTATGTTCCAATACAAGGATTCCAAATCTAATTTTACAGTCCTCTAGTGCCAGATTAGAGTCTTTTGTTTCCACTTGTTGCACTATTATATCTTCATTAGGTGTAGAGATTTAACTGAGTTTTCATTTGTTGGCAAGGTGTAAGGTTTGAATGCAACAATGAAAAATTGATCTTTAAACTTCTGCCAATCTTCTTCAAATTTGAAACCCTGCACATTCAAAGAGAGATAAGGTTGTGCCATATGGGGGCTTTCCTTAGTCAAATCTCATGTTAGTGTTTCCACATCCATAATGATAATGTCAATGATAGGGAGCCTATCCTTTTCACAGATAAGTCTAAATGATAAAATGAACAATGAATCAATAATGGACTATAACTCACCACTGAAAATGGCTTCCTTGAAGGACTAAAGTCACACAAATCTCCTCTAGGCTTTGATTGTAGATGACTTGATTTGCTTAAAGACCTATAAGGGTTATATCTCATAAACAATATGATAACATAAACATGAAAAAATTCATACATATTGACATGATACTTTGATATTGAATTATTATAATAAATACACTCTTGAATTCTCTTGACTTGCTTGATAAAGCTATTGAAAAGAAATATTTCTTAATATTTCCAATTAGTTTTCAAATGATGCAATAACTAGGTATTTATATGCAATTATTCTAATTTCCCAAAAAATAAATCTTAACACCCAACTTTGGATATTTTCAATTCAAATAATAAAATGGAAACAATGACATATTCAATTTTTGAGGAAAAATAGGGGGACTAAGTCACCCTATGCGACTACATCCCAACCCTATTTTATGGGATTTGAGGTGTTGGTGAAAAGTATTAAATAAAATGCTTTGGTTTTCCACTAGAAATTTATCAACTTAACTATTCAAATGGGCCACAAATGTATAATTTAGGAAATTATGTGTTTAATTAGGTCCATGCACTTAGAGGGGAGCAAAAAATAGTGTAAAATTATCGAGGGAAACATTTTGCAATGCTACAAATTCATAAGATGATAATCAAAACATAGTCTAATTCATCACCTTAAAAGTATAATTTAATTCTTTCAATTACCCACTAATAATGGGGAAAATAGACATTTAAAAGAATCATCACATTCACAAAGAATAAAAACAATGTAAAAACCAATTATATCCCACACACAAAAATAGGTTTCTTATTCTAGATGACTCAAATTGTATGTTCATAGACTTACAACTTCCCAAAATTAGCTAACCTCTACTTTTTTAATTCTTCTTGTTTCTCCTTTTCCCTTTTAATAAAGACCCCTCCTATAGCATTCAAATGGATGTTTAAATTCTTAAAATGTAACCAAATATTTTAAAATTAATCATTTCCTTGAAGGTTAAAGAGTTATTTTTAATCTTGAAAATTTCAATGCTTCATATGATTTAAAGTTCAAATTACAATATAATAATGAAATAAATCATTGTTCAAGAGGCATACTTCCTAAGTTAGCATTGCTTTGGTCTTCTTGTGATCTGACAAGACCAATCATGTGAGATACTTGGATTTGTAATCTAGAAATGCCTTGATGACAAGTGGCATCTCACTATGTTATAGAATAATAATATTTTTGGTCTTTATTCTCCATAATGGTCTTTTTCCTTTAATGAGATCCAAATTGCTTGTGAAGGTTGTTAGATGTCCACTACATTTTACCAAGCCTATGTCAATGAGACCAAGTTTTCCTGTGGTATTTACATGTAAAAAGGTTGTGCATTGAGTATCACCATTTCATTCATATTATTCATCATTATTTCCAAGTTCTCATCCTACAAACTATCCTTCCTTCTTATACTGATGCCCAACAGATACTTTGGAATATCAAACCTAATTTGGTTGTTCCTTTCGTAATTTATTCTATTCTAAAATGGTTTGCTTCAAGAAGAACTTCCACTATATGCTCTTCTTCCACATGAAACATCTTGTGTCATTGGCACTTGACAATATCTGCTCTATTACCAATTTGTGTCTCTTGAGATCATTTTTTTCCTTTAAATCATTATCGAATTATTGCCATACTAACTCCTCAAGCTTAGTGTTTACAATTTATCTACCAATTTCATTCTTTAGCTCCATAATCTCATCACAAATCTTTCTCATTTCCTCAATTAATTTTACTCCTTGGTTAAAATATCTTTAACCCAATCTTTTTTTGCTTTACCATAAGGTATTTAAGTGTTCAATTTGTTAATTATATCCTTCCCACTAGTTGGATTAGGATCAAAAGAAACATCGGCTTGTTACACTAGCTGAGCTAAAGGATCAATAAATAATTTAAACATTATCTTAACACATTTTCCCATTGTTTCAATTATTTTTTCATCTGCTTACCCTTAGTTGTCCTCTCCACCAGCTTAGCAATCGATACTCGAAAATTATCCACATCTCCATCTCTTGTGGAAGACCCCAAGTCAATTCTAGTGATATTGAAATATTTAATAGTCATTTGGATTGATTTTTTTGTTCAAAAGGGTAAGCAACTTCTACAAACATGATGCATGTAGTGGTGTCTTCCAACATGTAGGTGTAGTTTGTGGTTTCTTAGGTTGTGGGGTTCTTTGAATAAGTTTTCTAGAATAATATCTTTAATAGAGAGGCTTAACTAAACTAATTTTATTTTCTTGGTTAGGATTCGTTCCAGCTAGGAAGTGTAGGAAGGATTTGATGGTGTCCCAATACTAGGGGAAAAAATTGCAATGATCTCCTAAGAAGAGTATCATAAATTTCTATTTCTGGGGAGGAAAAAGGAATAGGGATAGTTTGAGTGATAAGGATTTGTTAGGGATAGGATGCAATTTAATTGCAATGCTAAACATTATTTCATTTCTCTCTGAAGTCCTTGGAAAGTTTTCCCCAAACACTAGGATTAAAAGAGATTGAATTCAAATGAAATGAGCATGTAAATTGAAATTTTCAATTAATTCTAAATGATAGGAACATGTGGGGATGCTCATGAAGAACTCCTACAAAATAGGAGCACATGAGGCACCCACATAGAAGGTGGAACTCACTTTGAGTTAAGTTAATTGTTTGGAGTAAAAGATAACACTTCAGTAATACATATAAATATCCTAGAAGTTAGGGATTGATGTTTACATGCATGGAGTTTAGTTTAGTTTAGTTTAGTTTAGTTTAGTTTAGTTCAATTCAATTCAATTCAATTTGGTTTAGTTCAGTTCAGTTATGATTAGTTATATTTAGTTGCATGTAGTTAGTTTCAGTTGAATGCTAGTAGAATTCAGCTGACTTGAGTTGCATGATAGATAATAGTTGATACATTCAATTAAGTGGGGATGATCAACCATGCATGATATTTTCATGAATTGACATCTGGAGAGATATGTTTCAGTTAACAGGGACTGATTAGACCCACCTTGCGCACCCAAGTTGGCATCTTGGAGTTAACACTTTTGCATGATAAGATATTTTATAAGGATGAGTTATGTGGGCCCATTCTTGGGCACCAAATTTGAGGATAAGCTTAGAAGATATCTTCAGAATCAGCGTTGAGTTATGACTTCAGTTTGGGATGCCCAAATGGATGAAGGACTTTTTTTGACATTGTTCTTCATAGTAGAAGTCTACTTGTAAAGAATAGGCATGGGTTTTGTGAGATAAGAATTGTACTTTGTAATTGTAAACTTTTTGGAGTTTGCAAGGCTTATTATTGTCTATTTATTGCACCAAGTTGGAGAGAGTTCATCAGAATTTATTGTAGATTGTGAAGAAGAATTGTTGAAGGAAAAAGAAGCATCTTAAGCAAGGATTGGAATTATTGTAATATTATTCTAATATTAAATAATACATTGATTATTGGTAGAGTTTTCTATTGAAAGGGTTTCTCCACAATATATGTTGTGTAACTTCTTTCTTTTGATCTTATTCTTCTACAATATTTGTCTACTTTTACAAATGGTAAAAATGAATTAAACAAATAGTCATCCACAAATAAATTGTAACAAAGAAGACTTAATTAGATATACAGTATAATAGTTTTACAAGTTTTAAAACTACATAATTACCTCCATTTTCAACATTTGGTATCAGAGCTAACACTTGGGGTAGAGTTTGGGGCACCTTTCTCTTAAAAATTTGAAGGTATTTTGGCTGTAGTGAGAGCTTTTACTATTGTTTTATTGTTGATTTTGCAAAATAAGTTTGTTACAATGAGTTTTAATTCACATTTAGATATTGAAATATTTAATGGATCTAATTATGAGATGTGGAAACTAAAAATGGAGGATCTCCTTGAAGAGAGAGATCAGTGGTTAGTTGTTGGTAATGAGACAAAGTCACCTACAATGATGTTAGATGAGGAAGATTGTGTCTTGTTGATATTGTTCTCAAGAATGTTTTAGAAGAAACTACTGCATATAAGTTGTGGAAGAGAATAGGTTATATTTATCAAACTAAAAGTCTTACTAATAAGTTGTATTTGAAAAGATAGTTGTATTCTTTAAAGATGAAAGATGGCGATTCTATTGCAAATCATTTGAATTCTTTTAATTTGATTCTAAGTCACTTAACATCTATAGATATAAAGCTAGAAGATGAAGATAAATGCATATTGTTACTTTGTTCTTTACTAGAATCTTGGGAAAATCTAATTGTTGCTATAAGTGGTAGTGGTGTAGATCCAAAGATGGACAATATAATTCCTACTCTCCTATCAGAGGAAATCCAAGATGCCTTGTTTGTAAAAGGTAGGCCTAAGAAAAAGGAACCTAAGGGAGACAAGGAAGGATTCAGGATAAGTCAAAACGACGTCTGGTAAGGTAAATTGTTGGAACTATGGTAAACCGAGACATGTGAAGAAGGATTGTAAGAATAAGAAAAAGAGTTCTAATTCTTCTACAGAGGAATCCTTGGATGACGATAATCATGCTTTGACCATTTCATGTAAAAATGTTAGTGATGACTCTCTGCTTGATGTTAAAGAGTGATCTTCATGAGGAGGATGGTAGTCATGATGCCATGTGTAGCTCATACCACGGTTCACTGGGAGTTTTTGGTAGTTACATGGATGCATCATTGGTAAGGTTATCTTCATGTGATTGGGGATATGGTTTTTTCTTGGTTTAGAGTGGTTGTTATTATGTCATGGTTTACTCTTAATATGCATTTAGATTTTGGCATGGACTAGGATGTTTATATGTTATGGTGTATGTGATCTCCTAGTAGGAGATGGTTAGATCATGTTGTCATGTTTATGTTCCTAATTCATGATTGGAGCTTTAACATTGATCTTCTGTACTTCTCTTAAGTATTGGGTACATTAATCATTTGCTTGATTACTTCATGATAGTGTTGTGTTGTATTTGGATTTTGGCATGGATTGGTTGGTTACAGGTCCTCATGGATACTTGGAGAAATATGTGAGGCTTTGAACCATTTATTTTTGGCTCCTATGGACAACTCTTGCTCTTCTAGGGTTTTTTTACCTAAAAGGAGACATATAGGAGCAAAAATGCTAATGATTCCTTCAAATAATGTTATGTGTGATGTTTTATAACCTAAATGAAGTTAAATAAATGAAATTGACTAATCTAAATCAATGAAAAAAAATGCAAAACCACCATGTTTGAAAACACATTATGTAATGTAACAATGAAGGAAATAAATAAAATATGTAGAACAAAAAGAAAATGGATGAATCTAAGTGGACCTAGGAAAATATGATGAATTTATAATGTTGTGAATGTTGGTTGAAATCATTTATTTTTCATAGTGGGACTCATTCGCCTAGGGTGGCAAATTAGTTTGCCTCCTAGTGAAAACTATCAAAAGAAAGTTTATGTCTATCGGGATACGAAATATGACAAAATTTAGATTTTCAGTCCTAAGGTGGGACTCATTCACCACAGGTGGTGAATTAGTCCTCTCCCAATTTTTTTAAAAATTGGGAGACAACTCTGCAACACCAGATCTGGAAATCACTGCTTGTCGGGTTTCTGAAGTCAATTCTATAAGAAATGGATAGAAAACCTTCTCCAAGCTTGAAATAGACTTGATTTGACTTGAATCACCTAGTTGACTTGTAAACCAATCTTCAACTCCAAAAATCTTGTCAAATCTGCATACCTAGGTCTGCAAACAAACATGCAATAAGTGAAAAATGGTTTAAGGTTAGTGAATAGGGGTTTTCCTTGGTCAAACCGTGCTTTTGGTAATCAAATATTTAATAAAATAATGAAATGCAAAGGAATGATAAACTAACAACATGCAATTTCTATTAACTTACCAAACCCTTCATGATGCAAGTCTAAAGTAATGTCAATGGCTGCTTCAAAGTGCTTGAATAGTGCTTGAAAAGATGTTGTAAAATGCTTAAATGCTTGAATATGATGCATGAATGTTGGAGAATTGTAGGAGCTATAAAATGACGTGAAAATCACATATTTATACACACTTGTTCCTTAGTTAACTGTTCATACCTCATCATAGGCCGACATAAAATGTTTTTGAATAAAATCTCGAAAGGAAATTTAAAATATTTTGAATTTGGGGCCAAGGGGGGACTCATTTGCTACCCATGGCGAATGGGTCCCACCTAGGACCTAAAAATGTGTTTTGGTAAATATGATGTATTTAATGTTGTTTTTTGGGATAATACTAAAAAATACACTTAATTTAAAAGCATATGAGAGCATATAAGGGGTCAAATAAAGCATGAAAAAGGGATGAATAGTGAAGATGTGCCTAGAAGAGCGTGAAATCTTGTTACAAGGCTTTACAACACTTAAAAACAGGACTTGTTGATGAATGAAAAGGTGATTTTTAGCTAAATTGTAATTAATAGAGTCTAGAAGAATTTAGAAATGTCTTACAACACTTCACAACACCTTCACATGACTCGTTATTTTATTTTTAGTACCTAACTAAGCATGTTCAATCCATGTCACAACATAAAATCAAAGCAAGATAGACAAACACCATGAAACAAGACCTAAAAGGCCATGAAAATGACAATGGGACATTTTTCTACAGCACAGGCTTGTGTTCTCTTATGGTAAGAGATATATGTTGGAATGGTTACTTGTAAAAAAACTTTTTCAATAGTAAAGAGCAAGAAGACTAGACCTTGGTTAGACGTGAGTTCAACACACTCGACAATTTCACATGCCTCCAAAGAGGAAGTTTGGTTACAAAGACTTGGGAAAGGCATTGGTTTTAATTGCAAGTTAAACTCAAGAATGTGATAGACTGCTATGTGTTTAGCCAAAAATCCTATGTATCATGCTCATACTAAGCATGTTGATGTTTAGTATCACTTTGTGCGAGAAATGGTTAAGAGTGGTAAGGTATTAATTGAGAAATTTGGCACTTTAATCAATTTTGTAGATTATGTTATGAAACCAATTCCTATAGATAAGTTCTCTTGGTTTTTAGTATTAATCATTTTCTTGGAGCTTCATGATTATGCAGGTTGTATTTGAAGTTGGCATGCATTGATCAGTTGGTGCAAGAAGGCCATTGGTCTTGAGTCTTGTACTTGATTTATAATAATGATTCCTTTTTTATAATAATTGCAATGTATAATGTCAAGTGGGAGAATGTTGGGAATAGGATGTCATTTAAATGCAATCCTAAACATTATTTCATGTATCTCCTAAGTCCTTGGAAAGTTTTCCCCAAACACTAGGATTAGAAAGAGATTAAATTTGAATGAAATGAACATGTAAATTGAAATTTATAATTAATTATAAATGATAGGAACATGTGGGGATGCCCATGAAGAGCTCCTATAAAATATGAGAACATGGGGCACCCACATGGAAGGTGGAACTCACCTTGAGTTAAGTTAATTGATTGGAGTAAAAGATAGCACTTTAGTAATGCATGTAAAGATCCTAGAAGTGAGGGATTGATTTTCCATGCATGGAGTTCATTTTAGTTCAGTTCAATATCAGCTTAGTTCAATTTAGTTTAATTCAATTCAATTCGGTTCAATTCAATTCAGTTATGGTTCAGTTATCTTCAATTGCATGTAGCTAGTTTTAGTTGAATGTTATTTGAATTCAATTGACATGGAATGCATGACTAATGACTTCAGTTGCATGACATATAATAGGTGATACATTCAGTTAAGTGGTAATGATCAATCATGCATGATATTTGCATGAATTGATGGAGATATATGTTTCAGTTAACAGAGATTGACTTGGACCCACCTTAGGCACCCAAGTTGGCATCTTGGAGTTAACACTTTTGCATGATAAGATATTTTATAAGGATGAGTTAAGTGGTCCCATTCTGAGGTGCCAACTTTGAGGATAAGCTTAGAAGATATCTTTGAAATCAACATTGAGTTATGACTTCAGTTTGGGATGCCCAAATAGATGAAGTACTTGTTTTGAAATTGTTCTTCATGGTAGAACTCTACTTGCAAAGAATAGGTGTGGGTTTTGTGAGATAAGCATTGTGCTTTGTAATTGTAAATTTTTTGGAGTTTGCAAGGCTCATTATTGTCTATTTATTCCAACAAGTTGAAGAGAGTTCATCAGATTTTATTGTAGGTTGTGAAGAAGAACTGTTGAAGGAAAAAAAAGAATCTCAAGAAAGGAATGGAATTATTGTAATCTTATTCTAAGATTAAGTAATATACATTGATTTTTGGTGGATTTTTTTCTTGAAAAGGTTTCTCTACAATATATGTTGTGTAAATTCTTTCTTTTTGTCTTATTCTTCTACAATATATTTTGTCTACTTCTACAAATGGTAAAAGTGAATTAAATAGATAATCATGCACAAATAAATTGTAACAAAGAACACTTAATTATATCTACAATATAATAGTTTTACAAGTTTTAAAACTACATAGTATCCTCCATTTTCAACAGGATTTGAGGTACATTTCATGGAAGAGAATTTGGAGGAGAATGAGGAGAAGAAAGATTACTCACTCGAGATGGAGAAGAATGTATATATTAACCACATCTTCTTCTTCAGATTCTGTTCACATGGTCTAACCTCCACTTTTCCTTTTCCTTTTGAACCTTTTTCTTAGTAGCACCTACAAAGGTATTTTCTAGGATTCTTCTCTCTAGAGGATCTTCATCACCATTTCCTTCCCCAGCAGGATTTGTTTGTTGAGAATAAGATATTTATTGGGTAGAAGGTGACTGTCATTGATTACTTTCCATAGGCTTCGGGGTTTTCTTATATTTTCAAGGTGTGACATTATATTTTTTTATAGTCTTCTTCATCACCTAGTAATGAATTCTTTTAAGAACTATTGTAGACTTTTCATTCATGGTTTTGACCTCCTTTATGCTATTGTAAACCAAGAATAAAGGTTGTATTTTTATACAATTCATAAAGATGGGATCCACTAAATGAGATTCATCATCTTCAATACCATGAATATCCCAATTCATTTTAAAGGTCACAACTTGTCTCAGTGATAATCTCATATAGCTCCATTTCCTAGCTTCATATTAACCAACAAAATCTACCCAATAGTCTTGTAAGGCTAGGAGATCATATAACCTTAGTCCCAATTATAAATTAATTTTTATGAAATTTTTACTATTAAGAGGAAATCTCCTCTCATAAAATGCATGGTATATTTTACCAAATCTTTTTCAATGTTAAGAGCATCTAACATGAACTTACATGAATAGTGAGCAAGGCCAATAGGAAAATAAATTCTTGCCTTTTCCTCTCCTGGTATATTTTATTCACCTTTGCTACCTATTTCCATATCTCAATGAGAAAAAATTTATATTTTCTATACTTAGGCGGTTTATAAGGTAGTCCATCAAATCCACCAACTCTAATATAGGTGAGTATTTGGAATTGTATAATATGGATGTCATAGGTATTAACCAATTGAATAACTTCTATAGATATCCTTGAACATGTGTCACATTGAATTTACATGACTATTTACATGGTGAATGCATCACCCACTCTTCTAAAACTCTTATAACTCCTTTATAGTGTTAATTGAGTGTAAAAGCCATAGATTTGGGTTGTCTCATCAAAAAATATATAGAACTTAATTTGGGCCATGGTCTTGAATGGGGAATTGTGTAGAACATACATGATTACATATAAAATAATTTATTATGGTAAAACTAGGCTATGTTGCAATGAATTTGATCTTTGTTAAGACCAACCAAATCAATAAATTATCTACCTGAGCAATAAATTATCTACCATGAATAATTACAATGATAAAGAAATGCATAAATTCATTGAGTCATGAGCATTCTCATTACCTCTTAGCCAATGTAGGAGGACTATAATATCTAAGTTTTCCTCCAAGAAATTGGACCTATGTAATCTTTTAGGTAATTTAGATTTCCATTTTTTAGGCGTTGATAACCATTTTCGATCAATTATATTTCTACGTTGATTCTTTTTCTATGTGTAATGTTGATAAACAATGGTGAAACTAAAATTTGCATATTCTTCTCTTTTAGGTAGTTGAAGGTAGGATATTAAATTTTCTTTGTTTAGATTGAAAATTAACCTATTGTCATTTTTCTGTACCTCTTTATTTGAGGGTCATAGTGGTTTAGAACCAAATTGAGAAACTGTACTTCCACTAGAAAGGAAATTTCCTATAATAATGCACTTTTAACCAATCTCTATGTAATTGCGGTCTATCATCTTTCCCAATTCTCTCCCAAAATTATTTCAAACTCACATACCCTAATCTAGTGTAACCAATTTTTTACAGAGTGCTTGATAAAATTGAAAAATACTCATAACCCAAGTATTTATACTTCATGGCAACAACATATATGTAACAAAGATGAGGGTGAATTTCTCTAAGGGGAAATTTAAAGGAGACCTAAGAAATTTTGATTTTAGGCAAGGAAATTTGTATCACACTTTTTATTTTATGAATTGTTATTTTCCCATAATTTTCCCCTTAGTTGATAGTATATTGAAAGGAGTGTAAGATTATGTTTATCTTGAGTATCATGGGTTTTTTGTTTCCTCAATCCTTTCCTGCGTGAACTCTTCAATTGTACTTCTTCATTTCCATGAATTGGTTGTTGAATGTTTATTGAAATTATTCATATTACAATTAAATCTCATGTATATACTCACACCAAACTTTCTTTGATTTCGGGGAAGTGTTAATGGCACATTAATTTTGGCACATGCGAGCCTTTCCATTGATATTGACCCCTATCACCAAATTTTTAAAAAATGATCAAAAGTTTGAATTTTTCTGAGAACCTTGTCAAGTTTTGAAATAGGTTTCAAAACCATATAGACTTGTGAATGATTATACTTTACTTATTTGAAACCTCACTCCCATTTGGTTTGTTGACACTTGAAAATGCTTTTTCTTTCTATTTAGGTTAGTACTAGGTTTTTGAACCCTCAGAGATCTTCGATAATAGTTTTAAGCCTCTTTTCAAAGAAAAAATTCAATCTTTTCATACAATTCAAATGTTCTTCTTGTCATCATTGGATTTCTCTTAAGTGAACTGTTTGATGTGTTGAAGGTTGTGGGTTTCTTGATAACTCCCAAAAATGTTACGACAACCCTATCACAACTCAATTTTTTTTTATAACTTTGTTAGAGACTAACATAAGTTCATGCAAAAAAGAAAAAAATTATGAGTTTGAATTTTGAGACAAGATAAATAAAAGTAAAGCTTAAGTGGGATCACAACCAACTTGTCAGAAGTTGGAAGGGTTGTGGAAACCCCTTCAGACTCTGACAGAAGTTTGGAAACACATATTTTTGTTGACAGTACAATTTTATGGAACATAAAACATTTTAGTATCCAATTCAAAATAAAATATACTAATATATATATATATATATGTGTGTATATATATATATTATTTATCAATATGAAATTTGTATTAATTTTTATAATATATTCCATCAAAATACATTCAAAACTAAATAAAAATTAACATGAATATACATATTTCACATTATAGGCATAAGACATATTATATTGTAAGATTTAATAAATTTTAAAAAATATAAATTCTAAGCCTTGTTTACACCAAATTCAAATCTCATGTTTGAGAAAAATTAAAATTTGAACTACATAAAATTATGTAAGTCTTGTACAGATCACTTGAAGCATCTTTCTTACAAAATTGAATTAAAGCATTCTTGCATGACACCTATAGTCACTTTGCAAGTCTTCTAAGAGTATCTTAATCTTGAGAATAATCAATTATTCCCAATCAAAAGTAAAAACTTATTTATATCTAGCTTTATTATATTTGTTAAGTCATTGGTTTCCTTTGACCAGGTGATGAAGATGTGTACACCTCTTTATTGTATGCCTTTCAAGGATTAGTGGTGGCTTTCCAAGTGTCTGTTTGAGTTGATTCCCCTTAAAAAGCTCTAGCTAAATTTTCTTCCACGCTTTCCCCTTTACCCTAGATTGATTATGAAATGGAATTGTAAGTTTTAAGAGAAAACATGGAAAAAGTTGAGTGCTCAAATTTGGCAGTCCAAAACTAAAGCTAATGTCCAGATTTTGTAATGGAAAATTTTGCATTCTAAGTTGCATGTTGGTGACAGGTTGGGTTACATGCAAATCCATCCTGTTAAATACCTTTTTTTGCAAATGTATTGAAAGCTTGAAGCATATATTTTGGGACTGTTTGTGTCCAGAAGGAAATGGAGGGTTGTTTTTGTTTATCTCTCTACTTTTTTTTAGCATACTTTGAATTGGAAAGAAGCTATTTTTGGTTTGGGACTACAACACAATGTTGTTACAGATTCTATATGGCAAATCATCTTGTCTAATTTATGGAAAAGTAGGTGCATGGTTGTTTTTGTTGATCATGATATTCATTTGGAAACTAAAATGCTACAATTTTACTCTGACATCATTTTGCAAATTGTTTTTCTATGTTCTCAATTGTAGGGAGTGCCCAAAGTCAATGTCAAGATCTCTAGGCATTTAGGCAAGATCTCTTGTTGCTATCTAGTTCTGTTGTAATTTGTAATTTTAGTTGCTATCCTTTTCGGAAGTTAGGCCAGATGGCTTAGTTTTGTGGGCTATTGTTTGTATTACCTTCTCAACAACCTCTGGTTGCTTTCTATTTGTATTTTTTACACATTGATTCAATATAAAAAAATTAAAAAAAAAAAAAACCGTATTTATCTTATTCCAAGCAGAACTTAAATTTGACGGTTAACCTTTGCCTGTCAACAATTTTTTTAATGATATGGAAAAAATCTCTAAATACGGTCATAAGGCCATCAAATTTAAGCCCTGATTCCAAGTAAAGAAAAAATGATTTCAAATAAAGAAAAAGCGATTCCAAATAAAGAAACAATGATTGCAAATGAAGAAAAAATGAGATTCCAACTAAATTGTGGACGTATTATAAATTTCAATTTTTTTTTTTTAATATTGAACAAAGTGAAAATAAATACAATCTAAAAAACAATGCAGTCCAAAAGGTGGACTGCAAAGGAATGAACAGCAGCGCACTAAACAACTCACAAAGAATTCATAAAACCAAAGCAACCAGTAACAAAGACTACTGGAACAACCAGCAGCTCATCAAACCCATGACAAAAAGTACCAAATTACAAATTACACTTGAAAAAATACAGCTGAATCTACCAGCAGCTCATTAGACCCCGATAGCTCATTTATTAAATATTTGAAATATTTAAATTTCAAATATTTAATAAATACGATCACACGGACAACCCCGATAGTACACAATCTATTCTGTAGAGCCGTATGTCGTATTATTCCAGATGGCAAGCCACTTTTTTTTGCACCGGTGCGCCAAGTCCACAAGCCCCCATCTATCGAGTTTCAGCCACATGCACTCTGCCCAACGGTCAGTAGGAAAAAGAAGTTGACCATTCAGGTGGCTAAAGCTGGCCTTGTTCACGCAAAACTTTGCAGCCAAGCAGAAAAATGTCAAATTACCACAGCAGCTGATGAACAAGCAGAACGCAAGAATGAACCAAGCTAGGACGGGAGCCTTTTTGGCAAGCATGGCATACATTGCAGCCATGAAGCCATATGCCGTGAAGGCAAAGGTGGCACAAACTAATAGGTTAGTGGTACACACGAACGACATCTTATCTGGCGTGGTGATAGGTGCACTCATCTGCCACATCAGCACCACGAACATCGACAGAAAGAATGCCACGCAATCAAATATGAGAAAAAGCTTAAAGGAGTGTAATCCAAGCAGAAACGGTGTGCCTTCTCCCGATTGTCCGTCCTGACCGAAACCGCCGGGAATAGTGAAAGCCGCCGTAAATGACATTGTCGTTAACAGCACCGCCACCACTAATTCTGTCTTGCGCCTGTCCTCATATGATTTGTTCACCAACTTAATTGCATTCTCATATTTCTCTGCGCTCACCTTCGGAGCACTGTACAAGAAAGGCTTGCGCTTGGAAGGATAGCTAGCAAGCACTGCAATTATCTTGCCAACTTCGTGATACTCTGTGTTCTCTCTCGCAATGTCGAGGGCAGTTAAGCCTTTCTTGTTAACGGCAAATTTGTTGATCCCCCTTATACGCAGCAACGAATTAACCATCTATAAAATGCACACTGAAATTAGTACATAGAAATTAAATTATCCATTGAAAATAGTCATGCTTAAAGATTTCTCCTATTCAAGTTGCTTCCGTGATGATTTTAAGTTCCTATCTCCAATGGAAATACTTTCATCAATTGACTTTTCCGATACACGAGATCAGGTTAAGAATCGACCGAAACCCGAAACGTATAGCTGGTTCAAAGAAACAAACTTCAGTGACAAACAGAGGTTCGTATAGAAACAGACTTACATTCAAGTTTTTTTGCTGTGCTGCAATATGCAGTGGTGTGTCTCCTTCACTTATTCCTGGAAAAGGATTTTTCTTTCTTCTACTTGGAGGTTTGTAAAATCCCTTGTTGACCAAGCATGATAAGCCTACTGTTTTGTTCAAGTAATCAACAATTCGCACTTGGCTAACTTGGGCAGCTAAGTGTAGCACGTTCATTCCATACCTTGTTGGTATTTCAACAGCTTCTGGCCTCGACTTTATCTACTCTTTTACTGCTTCCAGATGCCCCAATTTCGCTGCCACACAAAGCGGAGTTTCTTTGCTGAAATAAGCCCCATAACACAGTTCGGGGTTAAATTCTATTAACTTCTCTATCATATCCACGTAGTTTCTTTCAACAGCTATATGCAGAGCTGTGTTGTCAAGTTTTCCCTCTGTTTGGATTAACTGCTCCGCATCTCGTTGAATTAGTAAATGATCCACCAGATCTGTAAAAGAAGCATCCAAAATCATTACCTTACGTTAGATAAGATGTTCTTCAAGAAGGGCTAATGGTTAAAGAACGCCTAATTTACCTTTATTGAAGCGATACAGACGTCAGCTAAAGTAACAACACAAAACAAAAATAAAGATAAACACACAAATAGAGCATTTTACATGAGCTATCAACTGTAATGAAACCATGATAGACAAGCACGCTCGTGTCATTTGAAGTGAAGATAAATTTGTACATAAAATGACATTTATTTGGTGAAAAGTTTGATAATAAGGTTTAAACTATCGGCTGGCTAGATTGGTGTTACAACTTGAACCATTAAATTAGGAGATGCAAAAGTCCCACTGTAGCAGTTAAAAAATTATTTTATATCCACAGATACTATCATAAATGAAAAGATAAAAAATCCTAAATTCTAAAGACAGTGACCTGATATTTACTGATTCTATTATAAATGAATAGGTACAAAAAGTCTAAATACTAAAGACATTGACCTGAATCTCCTCTGTTTACTGCAACAGTTAGACTGGTTCTCTTGTCCACCCTACTTTTGAGTAGGCTCGACGGACATTTGTCAAGTAGTGCCTTGGCTGTGTCTAAATTTCCGCTTTCGCAAGCTTTGAACAGACCCGTTTCATTATGGTTGTTGCGGACGTCCACATCAATTCGTTTTTGTTGGAGTAGAACCTTCACAACACTGGAGAAACCTCCCTGAGCAGCCAAGTGCAGCGCAGTATTCTTTTCTGCATTGGTAGCATTCACAAGCAGAGACTGGTCTTCGGGATCGGTATCGTTCGGAGGTTCAAGATTGAGTCTCAGGAGCTCTTGAACGAATGGTAGATTTCCTACACTAGCAGCCAAATGGAGAAGAGTATTTTCCCCTCCGGGTGTAGTACACTTGAGAGTTGCTTTAAGTTGGGAACTCTCAATTTTTGTTCCAGGGCGTAATGCGGCATTGTACGCGTCGTGATAGATCTTCCCGCTGAGTTGTTGAAGCTCAATTGCCATGGCAAGTATCTGCTGTTACTGCCTTCCAACACCAACCAGCACGCTTCTTTATAGTCTGTTTGAAGGCCCGGCTTAAACGTCGCACACTACTGACCCAGTCGTCACACACTAAGCTCTGACCCAGTCAAACTTCCATCTTCTTTTCCGTTTGTCAGTCACTGTCATGGTTACGTTCGCGGTTAGGTTTTAACATTTTTTAAAATCCCTCTCCCGCCCAACTAGCGATCACAGTCATCTAATTTTGATATTCTTTTTGGCTTTTTATTCACCGCGTACAGTATGTAACAATCTCAACTGGCACATACGAGAAAGCAGAGCAGCCTCAAATTTTCAAATCGATATTCAGGAAGCGGTTGGAGCGAAAACCAAGTAGAGATCGATTGGTCCGGTTGAAACTGCTACATCCTGATTGCCGAATGCTCAGGGTTCAAATTCCTGAGGTAAGGCATTATCCGAGGTACAGTAAAGGAAAGAAAACCCTACTAGGGTGAAATGAATTATGGCGATATTCTTATTTTGTATTATATTAATCTTCAGTTTTAATTAATTTTATTTTATTATATCTGCACTGCACTTCAAGGATAGTTAAACATTTTACTTCCGCTTGTAAATTTTTTGTGCAATTTTAACAAAACCCATGTTCATACATACATTGTAAAATCAGAAATATAGTCTGTAAATTATGCACAGCAACAGAGGGTGGCTGTGGAGCAAAATATTATACTTTACATATGTTTGAAATCATTACGAAGTTTTGTGTTATGGGGTTGTGTTTAGACTTGGCTTGTTCAACAACCAGCTCAGTTATTTCTTCTTCTTGCTGGGGGTTGCAGTGCCTCGCGGATGCTCCTCTGGCATATTGCTTGTTTGTAGTTTGGATTCCTTATATTCCCCGTACAAATAAGATGCAAATCCCCACAAAGACATGAGAGCCATGTCTTTCTCTCCACTGAATTTCTCGTGGTAGATGATCACTGCAAGCACCTCCATCATAGGGATGAAAACATCAATAATTACACCACTCAAGAGAAAATACTAAAAAAGATGACTCCAAACACCCAATGAAGAAGAGTTGGCAGCAGATTTCGTTCCACACCAGCATCATGTAGTATTTAAACTCCCCCACATCGGATGCCCTGGCCTCCTTCCCAATAGCCGCGAAATCCTTGTTCACAACCATTCCTACTTTACAGAAAGCAGTTGCCGTAAAGGGCATTATAAGCTGCATCTCCATAACCAGAGTATATTTTATTCGGTGTTTGGTTTTCTTCTACACAAGCTCAATCAAAGGAATTTTGATGGTCTAGTATACTTTGTGAAAACCTAACTTACAAGGCATTGAATCAATAAAGTCACAATACCATATCATACTCTTTCATAATATGTCGATCAACACTAATTATTTTTTAAAATAAATTTGATAACATGACTTTACAAAATATATTCTATACATTCTCTATCCCATGCTTCTAATGTATAGATTTAAGAAAGTTTTGGAAAATCACAAAATAATCTTATGGACTAAAAAGGATACCAAAATATAATGCTATGAATTTTTGTGCCCTTCAAATTTGTGAAACCATCTTAGAATAGAAAATAATTCTTACATAATTAACATTGACTTCCACAACTCGAGTAAATGCTAATAGGAATAATATTAAGATAAATTGATTATTTTTCTATATTGATTTACACAAAAAGAATCAAATGAACCAATAAGTTTTAAACATTCATGATATAAGCACAAGGATATCAATGAGTAACTAGAAGAGAGATGAATTTCATCAATACATTTTATTGTAATCAAATGATAATTCATAGTTATAGATTCACAAATTGTTAGAAATATGAAAATAATGAGAAGAACCATTAAAACTAGAAAATAATAAGTATATAGAGTGTTACAAGCATGAATTGGCCTACTATATTATAACCTATCGATAATCTTAATGATCTTATTTACATAAAAAAAAAAAATTATATGAGACTTGAGAGAATGGAAAATAAGTGATTTAACCATGCTAGGAAATTTACATGGAAACTTAGATAAACAAGCTCATTTGCTTGAGATATGAATGCCCACCTTTTTAATTCAGATTTGAGAAGTAATATGTACACCAATTAATGAATGATCCTTAATTGTTATTATATGTACCCCACTATGGAGAATGACTCATAGAGGAAACATGCTAAAAATCTTATGTTTCATTAGTTAATGATGTTTGGGATTCAACCAATAGCACAATGTAATTTTTTTAGAATGATTGTTGTTTAGAGTTACATGAAAATTCAATATGTAGATGATGATATAGTTCCTCCATTATTTTATCCCTTATAGTCCTTAAAAATAATAGGAGGGGAGCCACCATTACTTATAATCCAAAAAGATCACTAAAAATGACACAATAGATAAAAACCAATAACAAATCCTACTACCTTTCAGAGGTGCACTAGCTATTGGACATAAAAAAAAAAATAGTTGATGCATTAAATAAAATATTCTCTAGCAACTTTAATAAGGGATTGTTAAGTCCTACTATATTTCCTTGTGATCTTCATATTATTCAAGATAAATATAATATAAACAAAGAGATGAGTGGAACTAGTATGTGCCTATGTGTTATTAGCACTCAATGGTGCAACACAATTGCAGCGTTAGAGTAACAATCCTCTAGCACTTGATGTGCAAGAATGCCACATAGCCTTTATGATTTTATTGTTGTTAATTATTTACATTCAAAGCCACATATGTGGAAAGGGAGGGGGCTCTATTTAGTTCTTGGCATTGGATATGCAAGTGATTAAAGGGTTTGACACATTATAAAAAGCTTAGTTTTGATTATTCCTTAGGTATTCAAATTTCTTTTGAATGTCCCTACTAGTGTCATTTCCATATGGGCTTAATATTTTCTATATTAATTTAGGAAGTGGGTTTTGTGTTAGATGATATAAAACCTATAGACAATGAAAATAGTATTTAGATCTTAGAACACACAAAAAATGTGCATGGTTTGTTAGATATTTTTTTATTGAATGGTTGACATGTCACTCATGAAACATATTCTAGCCTTCTTGAGCATGTGTGGACCATTGGATCCAAGGGAAATTAATTATGTTACTATTGGAATTGATTGTTAATCCTAAGCTTGGTAGAATTAATTGCAAAGCCTCTCATAAGAAATATTTTTGGGACCTTTATCCCTTCCTTCCATATGAAATCTGCAGTGGTATTTGTTTGGTTGTATAGGAAGTAAATGAGGTAGGAAAGTTTGAAAGTGAGTGGAGTTTTTTTATGGGAAAGGTAATAACAAACAAAACAAAAGAATTTTTGGAATGAGAAATGAGTTTGTATGCAACAACAAAAAGTGTGTAGAGAAGAGAATGTTGTAGCAGCAACAAAGTTTCTAAAGAATAAAGTACAACTCCAGAAAGAGCAGTCATGTAGTAGCTCTTGATAGTTGCAAAAAATCAACAACATATAGCTTCAAACAAATATAAGAAATTTGTTTGTAATCTAATTGTGAAGGTTTTTGTAAATGATATCTTTTAGGTTTAATGGAAATTATGTTCTTAAAGTGTTGTTTATCTCCTCCATTAGTACTTGTATTTTTATTTTTATTTGTTTCATCAAAGCTACAACCTTTGTGTGTTTATTTTATTTGGATCAAATTGGTTTTTAGTTTTAGTCTCTTCCTATAGTTTGGGTTTTATCGCATAAAATTGGTATAGGAGCAATAATCTTTGTACCTCATTTATATTTTATTTCATTAGTTTCTCACACTAGAAAAAAATCAACCTTAGTACAAAATATCCAATGATGCACTAGACAAAAAAAATTACACCCTAACAACCTCTTAGGGATGTGCATGAAACTAGATCCAAAGGTGTTTACATGGCTAACACAACATCATGAGAATAATAATGATAGAAACAATTCCATGTTATACAGACTTAGGATGTGGTTATTATTGGCATCATACCTTACCAATTTATTATCCAAATATATATATTCTAAAACTTAAATCCCTTTGTCAATGACACCTTCTAGCATGTTCTCATTCTAGTAAAAAAAAGGAAGAAGGATCGTCCATGAGTAAGAACTTTGAGCTTGGATATAGTTTAGATATTTGAATAGCTATCATATCCTAAGGAAGGTACCAAATGACATGAGATATGAAAATATGAAGATGTCCTAGATCATACATTAACTAATGAGGTAATGAACACAAAATAGGGAATTAATAAGGACTAATTATAAGAATGAAAATAGAAACATAGATGACATATCTATCAATTCTAAGGAACTATAATAATTGTTGTAGATGGGAGATATGAAAAATGGGATAAAAGACAATGAGAAAAATAATTTGAAATTGTCGTGTAAAAAATTAAACTATAACTATACTTTATAATTATAGAATTATTGGTAAGAGTGCCAAAAAATGAAATAAATCCCAAATAAATTAAATATATTCATCTTTTTAAGGTACATTGCATACACATTTTAATGCCAAGTTGCATAATTTTATTCACTTCAATTATATCATGTGTATCTCTTCTTGAATTAAGAGTGTTGGCCCTATTTTCTTCATACTAGTGGTGGTAGAAGCATTCTCTTATGAACTTGAAAGATGTATAGAAGGAAGAAAAAAATCATATTGTATGTTTAAGAGACTAGTATAAAATAAATTATTTTTTTAATAATATATTTATCAATAGAGAAGGGTCATACTGGCTCAATCATAGAAGCCAAGGATAAAATATATAAGGAAAAAATTAGGGAGAAATGTATAATGAATAAGTCAAAAAAATATTACAATAGTGAGGGGAAAATCCTAATAATAACTCACATTCTACTTGTCCTACCCATTTTTATAATGGTGTTGATCATGAAACACAATTCTATGATGCGTAGGCATATGTTGAGCATAATAATAAAAACATTGAACCAACATTAGGTAAAAGTTTGAATTGTTAGATGTACTTAGAGTAAGACACTAGTAACTTATAGAATAAAGTAAATTATAGTAAGTTCAACTTTCTCAATAAGAAATAAATTTAGTGTAAGGATCAAAACATAAAACCTAATATCCCTACCTAAAGGATATAGCTTTGGATTTGACTTTATATTAACAAAATTAGTCATCTCAATAAAATGTACTACACCAAATGTGAAAACATTTAAGAAGAAATGATCAATGAAAAAAACTGCATAGCCTTAAAAGATATATAAAATTTTATTTTATGTAATCCTTAAGTACCCTAATTTGATGCCCAATAAAATTAGAGGAAAGATTCATAGATTCCAAGATGATACTATTATGAGAGGTAAAGAAAATAATAGGCACTTGTAAATGTAATAGATCATAATTTTTAGAATGATGATGAGAATGCCATCATGAAAGTTTTATGTAGTTTCTTGAATAATATGCTAGAGAATGGTATAGAAACCTACTTTATCATAGTTAAGATCTTAGAAAGAGTGCATGCACTTTTTTAGGACATAATACAAAGATAGAGTTGATCCAACATATATTACTCATGAGAGAAATGGACCGAGAAAATATACTCATAAATTATATTTTAACAAGTTCATCACTAAAATGAGAAAGGAAAATTCTTAATTGAGATTTAACTAGACCAATATTTCCTTCTATTATGATGATTTTGATCCAAAATTTTGGTTTTTCTAAAGGATAAGAATCCAAAAATTTTGAAGAGTGCATTTAATGTAGCTATAGAGAATTAGCTCTCAATTTTTTTAGATAACTCCATCCTTCATCAATGAAGTGATAACACACCCCATTTTATTCTTTGATATAATTCTCTTGATCATGTTTTTCACTATTGTACCATAGGCTCCAATAAATTCATGATTTTTTGAGAGTGAAGGTTGTCATTTTTATTTTTGTGCCCTTTGTTCCTTTGGAATAGGTATTTCTTTATGCACACAAGTAAATGTTATGTTCCTAAAAATAGGATAGTTTAGAACCTTACGGTAAAAATTTAAATCAGCAATTAGAAGATCTTCAATTTGTTACCAAATCAAAAACTCAATAAAATTAGACCATTGGCCAACATATCCATTTTAAAAGTAGTATGGCCTTTTAAAATTTAAATTACAAAATATAGAGGCAAACAAAGATAATGGAAGTTGGAATACTTGGATGGTTTTTATGCCTCTATAGTATTTTTAGTCTAACATCATTAGATATAACACCATTAGCTAATGATTTATATCTTGGCAATAAAGGTGGGATACTCTCTTCCATTAGTTATCCTAATGAACCAAAATGGAAAAAATATGTGATGTCAAATCAATTGTGTGACACCTTCATGGATCTCTAGAGTTATTAATCCAAAAAATTGATTATAATATACCATTGGACTAGGAAGAGAAATATGTATTACTTCCTAGGTACATCTAGACTGGTTTGAGGAGTATTGGAGATGTTTAGTGGGTTTGGGTATATACCAGGTTATTTTATGAATGATTGTGAGTTTAATTATCCTTCTATTTGAGAAGATTAAACCTATTTCTACAATGTTTTACATTAGGTTTGAATGGTTTGATGTTAATGACTTTTCCATTTGAGGTTTTAGAAGAAGGTATTACTTGTCATAGGTAGAGCAAATGTTAGTGTCCGAAGAAGGAGTTGGTTTTATTTGTATGGTTTCTCTATATTTTGTTTCTTATCCTTTAAAGTTTTGAAATTCATTTATATTGGATTTGAGATTTATGTAGAAATGATTAGATCACTTTCTTTAGTTTTTCAAACAATTTGGTAATCATAAACTACTATTGCACTTCATTACTTATTATTAGGGGGAATGCAAAATCATGATGGGCCAAACAATGAAAATAGAAGAAAGAATCATGTGAGAATGTTAGCCAAAATCATTGAACCCTTTTTAGGCTTATATTTTTAATATTTTTTGTGTTGTTCAAGTTAAAATGAAATAAATATTTTTTAAAAAAAATGGATATCTATTTTATTTTCAAGATCTACCTAAAAAATTGCTTCAAATTGCATGAAAATTAATTGATATCTATTAATATTTTTTTTCTCCAAATAGATATCCAATTTATTTTCAAAATTTCTCCCTCTAAAATTTTCCTCAAGATTGTATGGGAGTCAAACTTCAAAATTACAAACCTACCTTTTCCATGCACATCATGATTTTAGGGGGTATTTATATAGGTTCTTGAACTTCACCCTTGATACTCATAGGTTATTTTTAATATAATTTAGATAAAAAGAAAATCATGTCCAAGAAACTCTCAAGATTCTAATAATTACTATGCCCAAAAATTATATAGTGTCCTTTTTCTAATATCAAATGTGAATCACACTCTCAGTTTCATTCACTAAAAATTTTAAATAATAAAATTTATATTTTTCTACTAATTTGGGTTAGCAAAAAATAATCTTTTAATTTAAGAAAAGACACAATAAACCTAATTGTTTACTTGAAAAATAATTTCACAATATTATGTCTCTTATCTAGTCATGTGTCATTTACTTATAACCATTTTTTCGCAAAATAATTAAAATGGAAAGGGAAAATAAAGATGATTCAACCATGTCAAAGTCCACAAAGTGCAAGTGAGGTGTAGATTGGATTCATTATTGATATTTTATGGTTCTTTCTACTTTCTGTTGTATCAAAAATTGTACTTCCTTCTTGGATTTGGTATAATTTCACACTTATTTTCAACCCATTTTAGTACCCTTGCATTCATGACCCTTTAATTTATCATTAATAGGCCCTTAAACCATTTATTTTGGATCCCAGGTCTTATTTCAGTAGAATTCTCGACAAAATAAATAAAGGCATTCAATTTTCTAACAACCTAACATTTACTCACCTTGAAAAGTTAAGGTGGGACTCATATGCCACCTTGGGTATATGAGTCCCCCTAGGTGGGACCCATACACCACAAGTGGCATATGAGTCTTGTGTGGCCCCTATTTAGGGTTTGAGCAGAAAGTTAAGGTTTTTAATTCAAATCTTTGGTTGATGTCAGCATTTGGGGTATAATAAATGGTAAATTAGATGAAGTGCCTATATAAACAAAGTTTCAAATCATTATTTTTGAAATGAAGGATTTTTCAATGCCAAATCCTTCCTTGCTCTCTTAGGGTTTTGCACCTAAAAGGGGAAGGATGGACCAAAATGCACAATTTTTCAATCAAGATTAATGTAAGGATGGGTGGGATATTGATGTGAAGTGTGTGTAGATGTTTTTGAATGCTTACAAATGAAAATGAGTGAATGCAATATAATCTAATGAAAGATGCTGGAAAACACAGTGTTGATTGCAAATATGAACTAGAAACCTAAACAAATGAAAATGAAAAAATGATGAAACTAAACATAGTGCACTTGGAGATAGATTGTTGTTATTGGAAGGTTCTATAATGTCCCAGAACTCACTATTAATGGCCACTAGGACTAATTCACAATGCATGGCGAATCAATCCTACTTCTAATGAAAAGTCCAAGAAACAAGTTTTTGATTGCTAGGCGATGAATTTTGAAAAACACCACTTCTAAGGCCTACAAATGGGACTCATTCCCATGGGTAGTGAATTATTCCACCTAAAAATATCTACAAATTCAAAAGTTGATTTTGTGGAGCTATATTTGCACTTCTGCTTCCTATAGGTGTTTGCTTATGAAATTATCGGATTCGGGTCTGAAAGTGAATTTTTGTTGATTCTTTGACTTGTTGAATGAAGAGAGGACTTTAAAAACCTTGCAAATTGATCTTCAATTATTTCCAAGCTTCCAAAGGACTTAAATCTGCAAACACACAAAAAGAAAAGAGAAAATGTTGATTGTTAGGGCATGGGGGTTTGCCTTTGTCAAACCTCGTTTAGGTAATTAAACCAAAATGATGAAAAGATGTAATTAAGCATGAAACAATGGAGTTGTTACCTTTCCATGATGATTGAACTTGAATTTTTGTAGCAAAAATATGTAGAATCTTCCCTTGGATGTCTTAGGAAACTAAATTAATGACTTGTAATGTGAAAGCCCTAACTTGCTTAACTTGAGATGGAAGATAGATGATTGAGAGATGAGGAGATTAAGAAAGATAAGAGATTAGAAGATGTGAAAATGAGGTGAAAATCACTTATTTATACATACTTGTTCCTTAGTTACCCATTCATACCTCATCACAAGCCGACATCAAGTGTTTTTGAGTAAAATCCCAAAAGGAAATTTAAAATATTTTAAATTTGTGGCCAAGGGGCACTCATTCGCCACCCATGGTGAATGAGTCCCACCTAGGACCTGAAAAAGGTGTGTAAAGAAATATGTTGTATCTAATGTTGTTTTTTGGGATAATACTCAAAAATACACTTAATTAAGCATATGAGAGCATAAAGGGGACAAATAAAGCATGAGAAAGGGATAATAGTGAAGATGTTCCTAGAAAAGCATGAAAGCTTGTTATAAGACTTTACAACACTTCAAAATAGGACTTGATGAATAAAAAGGTGATTTTTAGGTGAATTGTAACTAATAGAATCTATAAGAGTGTAGAAATGTCTTACAACACTTCACAACACCTTCACAAGACATCGTTATTAGCATTTTATTTAGTTTGCAAGGGTCCAAGACCTAGTGTGGATGCATAAAGTACCTCACAACACTAGATTAAGGCCTCATTAAGTCTAATTAATCACAAATTAATCTCATTTCAAGCAAAGGGTACCTTTTTCTACGAAACAATTTTCATCTAGAGAGATTGATTCAAGATCTAAGCATTCACAAGGTCATCCACTGTCAATCATCTCATATCTCCTGGCCTTTGAGCACTCTGCATTGATAACCTGTAAAATGGACATGCTACTAGTGGCACTTGTACCTGTATGAACTATCTCATGAAATGATTGTAGTAGAATGGTCTTAGTAGAAATGTCCCTTTGCATCCTCCTCAACTGTCAGGTCTCATTTGACCACTGTGGTATTAGCTAGTAGGGTCTCCAAAAGATCTCTTCCTGATCTAGTTGGTCAAATATGACTCTCCAAAAATGTAAATATCCATACTAGTATGCTCATCTTAGTAGATAACTGAAGGAGCATGGATATCCCATGGCACATACAGATGAAATTCCTATCATCCTAGTGCTTGTGATATGCTCTTGGAACCAAACCTATAGAAGTGTATAATGCAACTTGCTCTCAACCTCATGATAAACAAATCATCCTAAATCATAGTACAAATGTGCAAGCATGTTGCGACCCCATGCATAGATGGTATCATGATGCTCCATCTCTTGTATCATGTGAACTAGGTCTCCATCTAGGAGTTCTCCCCAACCATCTAGGACTAGCACTAGTGCTACAGTAAAAATCATAATGCATCTCAAAAGTTGGGATCATGCATAGAGTAGCCACAATAGCTCAATGTGTGACCCCACAATCTCATCTTGAAATTATCCTCCAAGACAATACTCTATATTTTCCCGCATCTACCTATAGGTATGGTCCTCTACAAAATGAATAGTATCACCTTGAATGGGAATTTGAAGGATACAATGTACATCCTCCAGAGTGATCATCATATCGTCAGTCGGTAGATGAAATGTGCAAGTGTCTACATCCTGTCTCTCTACTAATGACATGAGCATGGCATCATGGTACCTAATGGGAGGCATGAGGTACACCCAATATATACTGGTAGCCTATAAAATCCATGTATGCTCCCCTAATAGTGTCGTGACAAGGTCCCATAAATGACAAAATAATTTGTCACCGAAATGTTATCGTAATCGTGCAGGAATCTAATAAAAAAGAAACATATCCCCTATAAGCATTCTAAAATATTAAATCTATACATGTATCAATAGCCAAAAAGTGTGCTAAAGTTGCTCTAGGATACTTTTCTAAGAGTCCTAGGCACTTTATTGTATTTCTAAGACACTTCGCGAAGAAATGGGACACTTTGCAAAAAAGGTGGGAAACTTCACAAAAAAGTGGGACACTTTGCAAAAAAGGGGACACTTTGCGAAAAAAAGGGACACTTTGCAAATTTTTCTTCTAGTGTCCTAAATATATCTAGAAATGCATAAAACATAAGACAAATGCATAAAAAAAAAAGCTAAGGTAGGGAAGAATCCACTCAGCGGATGTTGCAGGTCACCACGCGCTACCTCCTCACACAAGCTATCGTGTCTCAGGGGGACGTATGCTCATACAATCGACATCCTCAATTTTTCTCCAACTAAATCAATCTAAAAGAAGGTAAAAGACAAAATGATTATAAATTGCTTCAGTTTTCACTATTATATATGTTCAAATTAGGTCATTTACATATTAGGGTTAAAAGTTCCTTTTTCACGCAAACTAGCATACCGGGGGCTAGAGAGCTCCACTTTCAATGCCATTTGTTGCATTGGATTTTTTATTCCACTCCTAGTCTCATCAAATGTATATCAATATGTGGTATGGTACTTGGAAATACCCTATGATATGACTCACGCAATTCGATGTGGTTAGATTGTTACCTTGATTCCACCTCAATAAAGCAAGCAGAATCAAGGGGAGGCATACATCTACCCTTGAATTTGATTTCACAAAGAAGTTAGATAAGAGGATTTTTGAACAACTAACAAATTGGTTTTGCAGGATGTGGTTCCTAACATTGTGATTTTGTAGATGGCTACAATGGGGGCTTCATTCTCCCATGCTCACAAATGAATCCATATGAGTATCCTTCTATGAAAAAAAGTTTACTGTTTGAATTCCTTTAGCTTCCATATGCATGTAGTGTCATATGGGCACTAAAGTGGGGGCTAAAATTTGCATCAAAAATTATACTCCCTTCTTGGAGTTGGTACAATTTCACACTTAATTTGGACCCATTTTAGTACCCTTGCATTCATGACCCTTTAATTTATCATTAATAGGCCCCTAAAACCCTTTATTTTAGATCCTAAGGCTTATTTCAGTTGAAATTCTGACAAAATAAACAAAGGTATTCAATTTTCTAACAACCCAATCTTTACTCACCCTGAAAAGCTATGGTGGGACTCATACACCACCTTGGGCATATGAGTCTCCCTAGGTGGGACCCATATAAGTGGTGTATGTCTTGTGTGGCCCCTTTTTAGGGTTTGAGCAGGAAATTAAGGTTTTTAATTCAAATCTTTGGTTGATGTCAGCATTTGGGATCTAATAAAGGGTAAATTAGATGAAGTGGCTATATAAACAAAGTTTGAAATCATTATTTTCATCTAGAGAGATTGATTAAAGATGTAAGCATTCACAAGCACTCAAGCATACTTTCATAAGAGCATTCAAGAGCAAGTGGCAAGCAAAGTTGAAGTCTTGAACCAAAATTATAGTGTTTTTGAAGGTCTTCAAGCTCACTTTCATTCAAGATCTAGCATTTTTAAGGATTGATGATGGTTCCTATGGTGAATTATGATGGATTCTAGGTTGAGGAGATGCAACTAGCCATCAAGCCAAGCCTAATGACTTATTTCCTAAGTGATTCCATCTTCCATTATCATTCTAATTTTTTCCTAAAGGGAGGTACATGCATGATTATGGCTTATTAGGGTGATTAGAGATCTCCCAAAGTGATTCATCATCTCTATATTTCATTCTTGCATCTTATTCTAGCACATTAGAATAGGGTTTTATGGCATTTTGGATCTCCTAGTCTTTGATGCACTTAAGATTAGGGCTTTCACTCATATTTCCTTTCAAGATCCCCTTTTTTTTTTATCAAGGTTTAACTACCAAACTAGGGGTTTGACCGAGAAAACCCCCCATAAGCAAATCAATACCATATTCTATTTTGCGGGTCTTTTTAGTAGGTTCAAATCCAAAAATCAGGCTTAGAAGGAAGAGCAGAGATAGAAGAATAGATTTAGGTCTTGACTTTGTGAAAAAATTAAAACGAGACTAGTACACCACTTGTGGCATATGAGTCTTGATATAGCATATTTTTTTGGTTTGAAGGATTCAGACTTATTGCTGCCAAATTCCACTCCTTGCCCAAAAACCCTAATCTGGGACTAAATCACCCAGTCTGGCATGACTCCCAATGAGCATTAAATTTAGCATTTCTAGGATTCAAACCTCCATTCAAGCCTCTACATCTTCCAAGTGCACCTCTATTCCTTTTTAGTCTATTATTCTAATTTTTGGTTTCATAATCTAGGTCATATAGTTAGGTTTTACATATCATTTATATTCCTAGTCTTTCCAAGCCCTAGCTTGGTGATGAACCCTCTTTTAGCCTTTAATCACACCCTAGGATACCTTATTGTAGATCTCTTTCCCTTATTCCATCCTTGGATTGATATCTCTAAGGTTTCCTTGAGTGAAACTTGTAGGAAATCAATTGTTGTGTGTCCTAAAACATACAACCACTATTTTCTAGGTTTCACTTTCTTCAACTTGGCTTGAGTACAAAGGAAAGAATGATTGACAAAGGAGGGACCAAAGGAATAATAACATAGGAGGCATGGTTGTTAGCCAACATGAGGTTAAATCATATCCACCTATTATTTTTTTTTGTGTATACATATCGCTTTGTAAACTATTGGTTTTGTCTCTAGTAAAAATGACCCAACAATATGATCACGGGTGTCATCTTAGAGTGAAAATGAGGCATATGTGTGTGTGTGTGTGTGTATATATATAGTTATTTTTTTATTCTCCAAGGATGCAGAAATATAGTTCTAATGAGGCCTTGATGAGGGGTTACATAGTGAAATTTTAAGAGCATCTTCCATCCTTAGTGGGTGCAAAATATAACTATTTCTTCATGGATGATTGCTTGGAATTTTTATGCCAAATTGAGTTATGGAAGTCAAAGATGACTATGTAAGAATTATTTTCTATTCACACATGAAAAGGCCATAAGGATTCATAGCATGATATTTTGGTATCTTTTTGAGCCATTGGGATTATTTTATGATTTTCTAATACTTTTTTATATCTATACATTGGAGGAATGGGATAAAGGATGTATAGAATATATTTTGCAAGGTCATGCTATCAAATTTATTCCAAAGAAATATGGTGTTAATCCAAATTTTATGGAAGAGTTCGATATTGTATTGTGATTATATTGGTTCGATGCCTTGTAAGTTAGATTTCCGCAAAGTCTAGTAGTGGTACTCTAAACATTAGCTCTAGGAAAACTCACTGCCAACAATTCACGTCAAAAAATTCACCTCCAACAATTCACCATGGGAAATTTACCGCCATGACAAATTCACCAAAAAGAAAATTTGCCACCAGCAATTCACCACCATAGAAAATTCATCGCATTAAAAGTTTGAGATTAATTTTTTGTGGTAGTGAATTGCTAGTGGTGAATTTTCCTGTGCTGAATTGTTGGTGGTGATTTTTTGGGCGATGAATTGCTGGTGGTGAATTTTCCTCATGCCCTTAACATCATAGTTGATCCCACCGTATCTTTCTTTTCTAAATTTTCTATATGGTTTGTGAGCACTTTTTCTTACAAATAATTTGTAAAAATATTGAAGAAGATAATAAATTATTTTTAGATCTTACTAATGAAGAAGTAAAGGGATGGTAATTGATATGGATTTTAAAGGAAGTTTTAAGAATTTTTTTAAAAAAATAAGTAGAAAACAATTTTGTATTTTTTAGAAAATAATCCAAAAAAAAATTGAAGAATTTTCTTTGCAGGACATTAGAGATCTTAATTTCAACGCTTAATCTTTTTCCATACCATTATAGCTCTAATTAATAAAATAACATTCAAATTCAAACTAAAATTTTGTAAGTCAAAGAGAATAGTTTGTAAACATTTTGACAAAAGAAAAATTATAAAAATATTTTTAAAAATTAGGCTATCGCCATTTTTCATTTAATCCTAGTAGGGTTTCTTCTTTCCTTTACTGTGCCTCAAATAATGCCTTAGCGCAGGAATTTAAACCCTGAGCCAGATTCGGCAACTATGATGTAGCAGTTTCAGCCAGACCAATCGATCTCTACTTGGTTCTCGCTCCAACCGGTTCTTGAGTATCAATTTGAAAATCTGAGGCTGCTCTGCTTTCTTGTATTTGCCAGTTGAGATTGTTACATACGGTACGCGGTGAATACAAACCTAAAAAAATATCAAATTTAGCTAACAGTGACCGCTAGTTAGACGGGAGAGGGATATTTGAAAACGTTAACGCCTAACTAACCATGACAACGACTGACAAACGGAAAACGGAAACGGAAGATGGAATTTTGACTGGTCAGAGCTTAGTGTGTTTCTATCAAGTTTGAATGAGTCACCGTTGTGAGAAAATAACTTCTTCCTATTAATATCATAAATAATACTGATATAGTCATTAACAGATTTGACTGTTCAATTCGTAAAGTATCGTTACATCAAGTTTTGTTTTGTCATATTATAATGTAAATAGTTGCCTCAGGAACAAGGCATCCAGAGTATTGCGGCAATGAAGGGGGAAATGTCAGTGGTCTGCCATCGTTCGTTCCTGCATGTCAGTTGTTTTTCAATGTGGATATAAAATGAATTCAGCGAAGGCTATATAAAAAAAGTTTCCAACGTGGGGCGAGAACAGTCCATCTTCATGTTAATATTTTTTTAATTATTTGGTGCCACACTTTTCCATGCGCAAGGGAGATTCACTTCTCCATCATTACGAGTTCTGATTTGAAAAGGTCAAAGAGACATTCATTTGTGTATTTCAAGGACAATTCATATAAATATTTTGACTGGACGCATTAAATGGAATCAAAATTATACAACACATTGTATATTGGACGCATTAAAACTTGGCAGATTTTGACATGCACAATCTAGTAGCTTTTATAAATCATTTTAAAAACACTGCTAGTTTGTACGCATCAACAAAACAGGGAATGGAAATTCAAGTGGCAGTTCAAGTAGCAAAAGCACAAAAACTTCATAGTGTTATAAGATATAGAACTGTGTCAATACATTTCTAAAAAGCATAGGGTCAATCTAGTGGAGCTTAAATTTGATCTATATACAATTCCCTCACTATTATAATTCATAGGTAGCAAATATATTGGATATCATATTCTTAGCATTAACAAATTAATTTTGGGTTTATTTACTAGATTTATTTACTATTGTAATTTTCAAATTTAAGTATGTCATTATTCATTTACTTTTTGTGTCTTCATTTATATTGTAAGTATCAAAGCTTATCAATTTTTGATTAATTAAGGTTAAGTGTATTCTATTATTTCTATTACTTTAATTAGTCTACATATACAAATAAAAATCACACTTTTATCGAGGTAGGCAGATTTCAGTTCTCAAGCAATCTTGAATCATCTAAAAATAATGTGAGATGTGAAAAAAATTAATTTTTTTGGTTATTCTTTGACGAAATGACATACTTTAGAAAATCATGGATTAATATGATGTTCCATCTAACTTCTGTAACAATAGCAATATAAAGTGCATCGTTTACAATATCTAGGCATCTTTTATAGCATCACAAACTCACTTCTACAATAACACAAAGTCAAATTTGTAATAGTTGGCAAGTAATTTTTGTAGCATTTAACATCTTCATTAACAATCTATGGGTGAATTCAACAACATTTTGGATTTCATCTCCATCAACACTTCAACTTAAAATTTAATTGTAATACAATGAGTAAGTTATATAGATAAACATGGTTTCATTTCTTTATCATTATGGATTATTCAACAATTAAGATAAATTTAGTAGCAAAAGGGAATTTTGATCTAGCATAGATATCTATATTCACTTAGATTTATCCTTGTCCAACTTAACATCTTTTGTAGCTTGAACAATTATTTGGCTATGTGGTGTATTTCTTGTTGGTACTATTTCTACTTCAAACATTGCATTACAAACTTGTCCACTATAAAAAATAAAAAATATCAACATTGATAAGAAAAAGTAAAAGTAGATGAGGAATTCTAAACAACAACTAATCTTGGAATAAAATGACCCACCGAGAAGTCAAAGTCCTTACATGTGGTGCGAAAATCATGTAGAAGTTATTATTATTTAATTAAGGTAGATTTATTGAAAAAAAAAGACATCTGCAAATGGAGCATGGATGCTAGATATTTGTTCATGTTATTCTTGGCAACAAGGTGACCTAGTTCATAAGTATAGAAAATATTCACATAGGGGAAAGAAAAATACTAATCACAATTTATGGAAAGACAAGGACAACCATTTTGAATAGAGGACATTAAGAGACAATTGGAAAAGTACAAGTAAAAGAGGAAAGTAACCATATGAAGGATAAAAATAGTTCATCTACAGATGCATAAAATACACTCAAGTCATTTTTTATATTCTAAAAAAATAGAATTGTCATTCTCAATATGTTCTAAGGTCATTAAAGGCTAGTTTTTTATATTAATGCAAGTTAATATTCTTTTTTATGTTTTTGATATTTCTTTGCCTAGTTGATTTGATTGTCTTTATTTATGCAACACAAGCTAGAACTCGCCATTTATGTTTCCATTTTTTGAAGGGGTAATCCCATAATAATGGGTCCCAAACTTGGGACATGAAAATTTTGAAAGTGAAGTGGATTTTTTTTTTTAAACTACCTTTCTTTTTATATCTTTATGTAGAGACCTTTGATCAAAGGTTAACCTTTGAGCAAAGATTCTCTTATTTAAAGGACTACAAAAAATAAAAATAATAATAACTTCAAGTGAAGGTTGCCTTCCATTGAAGGTATTATTTAATTATTTTTTAAGTTATATGAATTGGAATCTTTTATTATTAGTTCATTTTGATCTCTAAATTTATTTGAGAAAAAATATAGTAGGTGTTTGATCCCAACCTAAATGTCATCAACTTCTTAGCTTCATACTCACCTTCTAACTTTTGTGAATTGTAACCATTGAAACATAAAAATGTGGTGACCTTAATTCAATTCCCAAAAACTAAGGTTGATTGAGCCAACATTTATAATATTTCATTAGGATGCAAATCGAAAAGGTGCATAGATTGAATTTCAACCTCCAAGATGTGTCAATTTGACCTATATCTAATCCCTTTGAGTCCTAGGAATGAATTGGAAATGATTTGGAATGATTGACCTAATTAAACTAAATGACCTAGTATGATAAATCCAATTTACTAAAGATAAACAAATGGAAACCAAACTTTGCAAGTGGATCTGGAAAGTGTAAAATGATGTGTACCTATCACCAAAAGTTAGATTTAGCATGTGCAGAGGGATTGGGTTGCCCCTATGCAACTAGGTCTTTGATAGGGGCTCCTAAAACTATTTTTGTAATCCTCTAGTGTTGGATCTAAGCACTTGATTCTTGGTTGTAAACTTTTTCAGATTTTCTTCAATAAATTCTATAATTGAGTTTTCATGTCTTGACAAGGTTGATGACAATACATGCAATAATGAAGAATTTTCCTTCAATAGTCTCTTCAAAATTGCTTGGGCATAACATAGTGAGTTGGTAAATGATGTAAATGTGTATGTTGGAGATAAAGATGTCTACAAGTTGTTTCTCTAGAATGGGCCATTTAAATTTGCTTGCTTTGTTTCTCCATCTTTGTAGGTATGAAGCAAATGATTCACCTTGATTTCATTTGATTTTATAGAGTTTGGTGATATAGCTATACCTTGTTCTATGTTGTATGAGAAATGGTTGAAAAAATTATCTGACAACTCATCAAATGTTTTGATACTAGGTGGTAGATGAGAGAACTAGTCTATAGTGGCCCCATCAAAACTTCATGGGAAAAGCCTCATTAGATAGGTATCATTTTGTTGTAGACCATGCAAGAAACTAAGAACTGCACATGTGCTCTATTGGATCCCCTCTTCCCCTATATTTATCAATTTTTGGTATTTCAAAGCCTTTGGGGAAAGGTACCATGGATTTAAGTTTTGATCAAAAGGATATGAACAAATTAATTGTAGATCATAGCTCTTCCTTGGCTTTCCAATTTCAATGTCTGGTATTCTTTGATTGAGTGTTTGTAGTTGCACATTTATGTCATTGGCTGGTGTGCTTACTGGAAGATTTTTTTGCATTGTAGCTATGTTGTCCCATGACATTTTTTTGGTTGTAAATGAGATATTGTGTGATTATGGAACCTTGAGGACCATGTTGTGTGTAGATTGGATCCTTTTTGTGTGTTGGAGGTATGGTGAGTCTATGGTACAACTTGGTATTGATGTTGATGTACTCCTTAGTATTGATTGCTTTGAACTCCTTGATATTGATTTTGAGGAATACCTTGGTATTGCATTTGAGGTACACCTTGCTATTGTGAAATAGGATTTTTAATTTGGGTTTGTGGAATAACATGTTATGTTTGAGGTGTTCCTTAATAATGTATTTGTGGTATCGCTTGGTGTTGTGGATTTTGTTGAGGAGTACCTTGGTAATTTGTTTGTGGTATGCCTTGTTGTTGTTGTTGTTGTTGAGGGATACCTTGATGATGTGTTGGGGGTATACCTTGATGTTATGCACCTTGGTAGTTTGGTTAGGGTAAATAATTTTGTTGGGGATTTTAAAGGGTACCAGGGTAGTGCATTAAGTGGTAGAGCTTGTTGTCATGGATTTTTTTGAAGGGTACCTTGGTAGTTCATTTGGGGTATTCCTTGTTGTTGTGGATTTTTTTGAAGGGTACCTTGGTAGTTCATTTGGCGTATGCCTTATTGTTGTGGATTTTTTTGAAGGGTACCTTGGTAATTCATTTGTGGTACACCTTGTTGTTGTTGTGGATTTTGTTGAAGGGTACCTTAGTAATTTTTTATGGTACACCTTGTTGTTGTTGTGGATTTTGTTGAAGGGTACCTTGGTAGTTCATTTGTGGTGTACCTTGTTGTTGTGGATTGTGTTGAAGGGTACTTTGGTAATTTATTTTTGGTACACCTTATTGTGGAATTTTTTGTGATTTCCCTTGTTGATATTGTGTGTTGTTGGAAGCGTCAATATATGATGTGTGTTGTGGCATGTATTTTTCCCTGTGATGGGTTCCTACCTTGTTGGTCCATTGGAAGCTTCCCATGGTTTGCACAATGTTGTGTTGTGGCATGCTTTGAGTTGTATTTCCTTGATAAATTTTTGTGCTACCACTTCTTGCTCAATTTTAGATGATGGCCTAAATAATGGGTTATCCATAGGTTGCATTTTATGTTGATCATTGTTTTTTGAAAACAAGGGTGGTATGTTGGGTTCCATCATTGGTTTTGGCACTTGTATAACCACTGTTTGATCTCTTAGTGGAATAAGATTTGGATATTTTAGAATGTCCACGTTGAAGTCTATAAGTAGTTTAGTACCACTTTGTGCTAATATGAGGAAATATGAATTTGCATTCTTCCCAAGCATTTTGTCCATAAGCTTTTGCATCTTAGGATCTTAGGAGTACTCTAATATTTTTTTTGGGTAAGTTCATCATACTATCATATTCTTCTATGATCACTTCCTTGGGATTTGGAAGTTGATTTTGACTATCAATCATGTTTTGGTGTCTAAGGAGTACTTCCTCATTATTAGGTGGTAGATTTTGTGTTGCTTTGATTGTGGGTTCTCTTTGAGGAGTTGTAAGGTCTTTTGAATTATAGCGCCATGGTTGGGTTTCCTCATTAGTGATGTTTGTCATGGGTGCACTTGAACTACTATTGTTGGCTTCCATAATTTTTTTTTGTATAGATCTTGGGTGAAGCCACAATAGTGGTTTACAATTTGATGGAGGAAGGAAAATTGAGAAAAAATTACCCCATGGAAAAAAGTGATTTTGGGGGTTCATATGAAATTAGAAGTTCGACCGAACCAAAAAGGGGTTGGACCCAACTTGGGTTTACGTGAACCCCTTAATTTTTTTTTTGCGAAAAACAAAAAAAATGCATATGAAACGGGTTCAAGTGAACCCCCTTGAAGAGATTCACTCAAACTAGGGTTTGAGCGAACCCTAGTTCAAATGAACCCTTAGGGGTTCACTCGAACCCCCTAAATCCTCATCCACTCCCTGAGGCACACAAAAAACCTAAATTTTGGCACTTCGGAGCTCAGGTTGAGGATGAAAATGGAGGAATCCTCACAAACCCAACTAAAATTAGGTAGTCCTCAGTGGTCGCGCCCACAAAAGGATATGAAAATCACAGTAAAACCTTTCCTGGGAATTGGAAATTCCAACAGGTGACTAATATCTCTCTCTGTGGACGTTCATTTATTTGTCAAATCAAGGGACGTATACTTTAAATGGCGCGGCAAAATATATGCACTAGGAACTAGTTTCAGTCAAATCTTAGCAGAAATAAATACTAAAAAGAAATTCTATCTATGCTGCAGGAAGGTAATGCAAAATTCTTTAACTCAACTATGATTTGATTAAAGCAGAAACCATAATAATTATGACTGAAACACAAACTGTGAATTGACCTTATACTGCAGGAACAGTCACAGTGATGGACTCTCTATGCTGCAGGAGCATTATAAGGCTAAGTTTGTATAAAAACTTTAAAGATGAAAGTAAACTGAAGCTCAACAGGAAATAATAACTAACTAACTAGCTACAGATACTTACTAAGTGGGCCCCCTTAGCAAGCATCTACTGATTATGCCAATGCTAAACTCATAACTTCATTGAACTTTATTCATGAAAACATAATGATATACATTGTTTTGTTGATATGAAGACTAACAAGAAACTTTGTCTCTGGTCAAACAGATTCTGTCTTTCATTATCATATTGATTCTTACATGATATCTGCTACTCTGTTTCTATCTTACTCTAACTATCATCTATCTCCCTATTCGTATCCTCCACTCTCTCGCGCACGAGGAGTATCTTATTTTTAAATCAGAAGAACAACTAACTAACTAACTCACGTCAAAGAAAAATGTGGAAGTAAAATGTATCCCAGAATCAAGGAACAAACTTCATAAATGAATTTATGTGCTCAACCCGATCCAGAGAGAATCTAGCGCTCCACTCTTTCCAGATTGACTTGTCATTAAAATCTTTCCCATGGTTTTGGTCAAAGAGTCTTCGCCGGAGCTTCCTCGAAGTCGTGCAGGAAATGGACTTTGCTGCAAGGCCGAGATTGGCTGCGCTTGACTCGATCATTCTTCAACAACCTGTGAAACAAAAGGTAACAGATGCGAAAGAAAAGGCGTATGGCACATACATGATATCTATTCATTAATCACACATTTTAAATCTACTTCATCATTCAAAAATTGTATATGATATACCAGCCATTTTAGGGAGTCAATGGGCAATATATGCAATCAAGTCAACACCATGAGCTACAGGAATATGAAAGTATTATGCTACAGGATATCCCCATAAAAGGTTTCAACAAAGTTTAAACAGCCATGAAATAACAAAAGTAAAGACATTAAAAGTTTATCATAACATCCAAATTATGAGCATATTTTAAGCTCATCACTGCCCCCTACTTAGCCCAATGCTGGTCCTCCAGCATTAACTTTCCTTGTGGTTTCTCTGAAGTTAGTGGTGGTTGCATGACTCTGGAATGGATGTCCAAACTTGTAATAAAATCCTCTGAAATCTTGACACCTTTCATATCTTTGGTCTTCTAATTCATTATTAAGATTTGTAGCCTGGTGAGGATACAGGGGCCACATTAACACATGGGGTCTGAATGTCAGTGGTAGCCACAGTTCAAATCTTGTTTGAAGTCCCAATTGAATGTATCTGCTGGTTCGTTTGAGTGCTGCTGTGAAGTTTAGGGGACCATGTGGTTCTGACTTTCTTAACCAAACAGTTAATCTCTTCCATCTTTTCTCACTTCTGGTATATGCTAATCTCCAAAACGAATATTGTTGTGCCTGGAATTCATCATATACTTTCTTTCTGATATCAAATATTTTCTCTCTGGCTGAAACATTATTCATACCATATGTTAGAGCAAACCAATCTTTCAACATTGCATGTGGGTTTGAACTTTGAGAGCGTAATGGGACAGGCTCTGTCTTCTCAGCTTCCTCATATGTTTCCCACTGCCTACCATAATTTGCCTCATTTGTAGCCCATGACATAAATGCTCTCAAATGAATATCACCAATATATAGTAGAGGATTCCATTCTGTTTCAAGTGGTATTAAAAAGCCATGCAAATAGAATTCACACAGAGAATTCCTTAACCAGTTAGGGGCTGCCTGGTATGCTTCATAAAATTCTTTGGCAGTATGAATTATAGGGTCTTGGTTTCTGAAAATTCTCATCAATTGAAACCATAAAAATTATTCTTTAAGGCACATAGCATAAACTCTGGGTGGCGGTCTGCACTCCATAATTTGACCAGTTACTTTTAACATTTCATCCATTTTTTCTTTCAACTCAGCAATTTCCTGCTTCTGACTTTCAATTTTCTTTTTCAATTTCTTTCTTTCTACTTCCCATAGACTTTGCTACATGTCAGTTTGGGCTATGTGTCGAAAAGTCAGGGTTTGCAATGTAATTGTTTCCCAATTAGCTTTAACATATTCCAAAAACTCAATTAAAAGTGTCCTCTTATACACAACAATTGCTTTACAAATTGTAGGGTGAAATACAACTTCATCAAGCACATTCAATTGTTCAGTCAGCTCTTACTCTTGCTGCAAGATACATGCTTCTTGTTGCTGCGGTGGAGAAGTTTGTGCTTCCTCCAAAAATTGCATAGTAACCATAGCCAAATCATCAAGATTTGGTAACCCTTGCTCATTATACCCTGCTTCTTTTTCCTCCACTTGTTCCTCTTCAGGAACAAATGAGCTTTGAGTAGCATTCTTGCGCATATTCTGAGAAACATTAAATTCAGACTCAACAGACCCTTCTGAAATTACAATCACCTCTGGTTGCTGTGAAGCAGGGGAGGTGTTAGATTGTTTCCTTGTGGAAACCCTTCTTGGCACTGATGTGGCTGTAGGAGGTGTTCTGGTAGCTTTTCTCTTTCTTGTTTGTTTAGAGGGCTCTGCCCTACCAGAGGATGACAGAGAACTAGCAATATCAATAGCCATTGCTGTAGAAGAAACTGCTGCAGGGGAAGGTGCTGCAGGAGAGGAGCATTGCCTTTTCTGAGAACGAGGGTCAGATTCAGGGGACCCTTCTGCCTTTGTTTTTCCTTTCTCCCTCCTAGTGGCAGACCTAGTTTGAACCCTAGCAGAGGAATTAGGTGCAATGGCTGCAGGACTAGGTGCTACAGGAGTAGGTGACCCTTGCCCTGCTCCACTGGTAGATGCAATTTCTTTCTTCTTTCTCTGAGGCCGTGGAGTTATTACCCTAGGGGGTTGTGGAGTTTGCAAACTATTTTGGGCAACAAATTATTGCCAAGAGAGAGGTGAGACGTCTCTCAAAGAGCGCTCAATCAGTAATTTAATAAGGCTATGATGAGTGACAGAATTATCTTTCCCCTGTTGAGTTCCGTGGGCACTTTGTTCTAAAAATTTCAACAAGAAATTTGAAACATTTATAACTAACCCATGCCTCATATGGCTCAATAATTTAAAATGATGAGAATGCAGGTAGGAAAAATGGTCTTCATAGGTCAAATACCTGATTATGTAAGTAGCATACTCTGAGTAAGGAGGAGGCAACAATACATGCTTGCATCCCTGCTTGGAGGCTTCCAGAGGTCTATCAGTGGGCATTGAAAACTCAGCCCTTGCAGCAGCAGCATCTAAAAAAAAGTTTTCTCCAACGGCTGGAAGTCCGGTTACTTCGGCAATTCTATCTTTAGTTGCAACGATTGTTAGACCCCATACGGTGGCTTCCCTTTCAGAAAGGGTTCTCAAAAATTCTCCAGCAACCTCCTCATCAAAATCATTTAAACTCAAGAAATAATTTAGCCATCCACAGATGCTGAATGCGTGGACTGTTTGCGGATTTTGCAATAACAACTCATGAGCTACAGGTTCATGTCGCACCAACTGACCATCCATGTTTGCAGTTTTCCCTTAGCTGAGCTCAATTCCTTGCTAAAGATTCAAATTCTTTATTTCCTTTTCTGCTCTAGTTTTTCTTCTGTCATGTCGTCACATTTCTTTCTTTTTCCAAAAATGAGTTTTTTTTTTAACAAGCAGTCTTAATCGTAGTTTACAAGAAAAACATGCATTAAAGAAGGACATGCAATCACATTTGGAAAGTACCAGAAAAGCATTAAAGAAAGGTTATGTGTGGAGTTATGGCAGTGGCAAATAGACAGGTTTTAAAACATGGATTACCCCGCCCCCTACTTAAAGTATGACATGTGTCCTCACATGTACTAAAGAACAGGTAGAGATTCGGGTAATAATGGCCGGTACATGCACAATAGTAAATGAATAGAATGAAATAAATCAAATATGTGATAAGAAAAGATATGGCGTACCTTTAGTAATTGCACGTACGTGTGAAGAAAGATGGCGGCGCTGCATGAATTGACAAGTGGGAAAGATTTCTTAATTAAGGTTGATGCAGACGGATGAAGTGGATGGGTGACGTGGGCGGATGAAATGTACGAATGAAATGGATGGATGGGATGGATGGATGGAAGATAAAGAAGTGAGATGGGGGCGATAAATGAAAATGGAGAAAAAGGGGTTTCCTTAAAAAGAAAACCTTTATTATGGGCATGCGTTTTGAAAATTATGGCAACGTTGTAGGAGAAAGGCTAAAGCCTTCGGCTGTAGGAAGAGTAGCGGGAGGAACCTGAACGAACTGCTGCATAAATTCTTCCTTTGAGATAGGTTTATGGTACAACCGGAGTCGGTGGCCATTGACTAGCAATTTAAAAAGGACTGGATCAATTGTCACCAGCTGTACAGCTCCATTGTCGAACACATTTTCAACCTCATAGGGGCCAAGCCAGCGTGTTGTGAGCTTACCCTAGCTTTCTTGGTACCTGGAATCATATAACAGAGCCCAATCTCTAGCAGAAAATTTTCTGGTTTTAATGTGCTGATCATGCCATTTCTTCCTTTGCTGTTGGATTGCTTCCATATGCTGCAGGGCGATTTTCTCATTTCATCCAAAGCATTTAGCTGTAGGAGACGGTCCTTCTGTGCTTCAGATAAGTCCATGTCAAGTTCAAAAGTTGTCCTCAAAGTTTTGTGCTCAAATTCTATAGGTAACATGGCTATTTTTCCATAAAGCAGCTCAAAAGGTGTAAACCCAGTTGTTGTCTTCCATGTAGTTTTATAAGCCCAAACTGCTTCAGAAAGTCTATTGCTCTAGTCTTATCTATGAATATGCACTGTCTTTGTGAGGATCGCCTCAATTTCTCTGTTTGTTACTTCTGCTTGACTATTGGCTTGAGGATGATAGGGGCTGGACTTCCTATGTTTGATCTTATAGTCATTCATAAGTGCAGTGATCAGATTTGACGTAAACTGATCTCCTTGATCAGTTACAAGCTCTCTGGGAACTCCAAATCTTGTGAAAATTTGTTCATACAGAAATTCAGCAACTTTGTTATCTCGGGCATGAGTCATAGCTTTAACCTCGACCCATTTTGTTACATAGTCTGTGCAAACTAGAATGTATGACTTTCCATTTGATGGTGGATCAATTGGTCGTACAAAATCCATTCCCCATTTATCAAAAGGGGAAACTATGACCTGCGGATATAGTGGCATTTCATCTGACTTAGTTGGTCTTCCCATACGCTGGCATCTGTCACACTTCCTTGTATAGGCCACAGCATCCTTGTGTAGTGTCGGCCAGTAGTACCCTGTTGTAAGAACCTTCATTGATGTTCTTTTTGCTGCAAAATGCCCCCCACATGGTTCATCATGGCAAGCATGCAAGATATCATAAGTCTCATCTTCTCTTACACATCTTCGCATTACTTGATCAGGTCCAGTATAGAATAGACAATTTGCAATCCAGGAAAAGTTAAAACTTTTCTCTATCAACAACTTCTTTTCTTTTGGGGAAAAGTGAGCTGGTATCCTGTTTGCTGCTAGATAATTAGCAATGTCTGCATACCATGGTGTATATGCAGCAATGGAAAACAAGTGTTCAGCTGGGAACCTATCATCAATGACCTCATGTTCCTCAGGTGTAGCTGATTGAAGTCTTGATAAAAAGTCAGCTACAACATTAGCTCTCCTTGGTTTGTCAATTATGGTAATGTCAAACTCTTGTAACAACAGGAGCCATCGTGCCAATCTACCAGAAATGACAGGTTTGTTCATCAGGTACTTGATTGCTGCATGGTCAGTATGAACGAGTATCTGATAACCTGTGACATAATGCTTAAATTTATTCAAAGACATACACTACTGCAAGTAATTCCTTTTCTGTAACAGTATAGTTGAGCTCAGGACCTTGAAGGTTTTTGCTGATAAAGTAGATAGCATGCTCAATTGAATTTTTTTTTACTTAAAACTGCTCCTATACAAAAATTAGATGCATCAGTATGTCTGTGAAAAGGAAAATTCCATTTTGGACCTTGAAGAACATGGGCTTTAGTAAGCAGGTCCTTTAGTTGCAGGAAAGATTTTTCACAGGCTTCTGTCCACTCGAATTGAGAATCCTTTGTTAACAGGGCATAAAGTGGGCTGACAATTTTACTAAAATCTTTTATAAACCTTCTGTAATACCCTACATGACCAAGAAAACTTTTGATATCTTTCATTTTTGCAGGATTTTGTAAATTCTGAATTACCTCAATTTTAGCAGGGTCGACCTGAATTCCATTCCTTGAAACATGATGACCTAGAACAATACCTTCTTCCATCATTAGAAAACATTTCTCACTGTTTAGAGACAAATTTTTCTCTCTACACCTTTTCAATACCTTTTCTAAATTCATTAGTGCTTCTTCAAATGTGACTCCATAGGTAGTGAAATCATCCATATAAATTTCCATACATTTATGAGATATGTCAGCAAAGATACTAATTACTGCTCTCTGAAATGTTGTTGGCGCATTGCATAGGCCAAAAGGCAAGACCAAATAAGAAAATGTTCCCCATGGACAGGTAAAAGTGGTCTTATCTTGATCTTCAGGGGCAATTTTTATCTGATTGTACCCACTGTAGCCATCCAAAAAGGAAAAATATCTTTTGCCAGAAAATGAATCTAGTACTTGGTCTACAAAAGGTAGTGGAAAGTGGTCTTTTTTAGTGGCATTGTTCAATTCTCTGTAATCTACACATACTCTCCATTTTCCACCTTTCTTGGGGACAATGACTAATGGAGAAACCCATTGACTGTCAGAAATTGGGTAAATAAAACCAGCATCAAACAACTTTTGAAGTTCATTTTTAACTATTTCTTTAAGTGCTGGATTTACTCTTCTTTGAGGTTGTCTAATTGGTGAACAATCTTCTTTGATATATATCCTATGAGTACAAACTCGAGGATCTATTCCTTGCATGTCCCCATATTCCCATGCAAAAGATTCATGCTGTTCTTGTAGCATCTTTAATAAGTCAGCCTCTTGAGACTGTGACAACTTGCTATTATTATTCAAACAATGATTTGGAGACAATTCTCTCTGCTTAGTGAGATTACTCATAGAATCAACAGGTAATGTTTGTACCTCTTGTGGAAACAAGTTATGAAAAATTGTCAGAAGTTTAGGCAATGAACTTTCAGAATCTAGTTGTTGCAGGAAACATTGATGATGACTGCCACTTGGTTCAGATGAACTACCCGTATCAGGGTTAAATTGAAAATTTTGAAAAAGCAAAGCATCTTCACTCTGAAGTTGTGAGAATGGATCATTTTGAAGCATCATTAATTGAGCCAAAGAATTGGCTTCTTTAGTTTCTTCCCCCATATCTGGCCAAACAGGTTGGGACAAATCTGGTTGAGGTCTAGTAGACAGATACAGAGCCAATTTCTTTGTGGACTGTCCATCAGAAATTGTCATATCTCCAGAATGGCATCCTATAAAAGCATCAGCAGTTGCTAACCATGGTCTACCAAGAATAACTGGATACCCTCCTAAAGTTTCCTTAACTGATAATATTGTGAAATCAGTAGGATACTCCCAAGATTCAAGAGCGACAATTACATCTTCCACTATCCCATTAGGTTTAACTGTAGAGCTGTCTGCAAGCTGCAGAACTGTGGGTGTAGACCTAATGTTTGAAATATTCAGAGAGTCCATAGTATGCTTTGTCATGACATTAATGGCAGCACCTAAATCAATTAAAACATTTTTTACAACTTGGCCATTTATATTTATCTGCACTACAGGACTTCCAAGGTCAATATACTTTGGAATGACTACATTTCCCAACATTATATCAGCCAATTTGCCTAAGACATGAATTGTTTGAGGATCATTTTTCTTTCATCCAGGCTTCTTCAAACAAGCTTCTTTAATAGCCTGAAATAAAGGAATTTGAATCTGTACATTTTTGAGCTGATCCAAAATGTCAAAAGTGGGTTCTTCTATGGATTTAGATTCAGTGCTTTGCAACCTCTGAGGAAAAGGTGGTTTGTCTTGTCTTTGCAAAATAGGTTATGTAGAAACTGTATCAGGTAGAGGCATATGCTCAATAGAATTAGCAGGTGCAATAGATTCTTCAAGGGGAGAATCTGGTATTTCAGTAATCAAAGGTGGTTTAGGAGCAGGTAAAGTGGTTCCAGACCTCAAATGGATATCATTAACGTTTAAGGCATAAGCTTGATATTGGTTGGCTTCAGAAAGATACACAGGCTGTTGAGGCTACTACTGTTGCTTATTATTGGGATTGGGCAATGGCTAGGCAGGCATAGGCGTTTGCTTCGGAGGGCCAGGATTTGTGGCAGTTGCTGCAGGAGGTGGCATGAGGGCCTGTTGTTGTGGCTGTGGAAGCTGCAAGAATCCAGAGGACTGGTTTTACCATTGCTGAGGGCCTCTCCATTGAGGATTTTGTTGCTAATTTCCTGAAAGTGGGGTTCATTGCCCTTGTGGCTGTTGCCAACCTCCTTGAGGGGATTGCCATTGCTGGTTCCGATAATTAGGCCAGTTTGGTTGAGGTGGATTCTAAGGTGGTGGTGGTCCATATGCATGTTACCACTGGTTATTATAGCCAGAATAAGGATTACCAAAAGTTAAAGGATCTTGAGGCATACCTTGTCTTTGGGCCAATGGTCTCCTTTGTGCAACAAAGAACACTTGATCATCATCTCCTTCTACTGGCTTGAAGTCAGTAGGTAGTTGTCTGGCTTCCAAATTAGCCACCATCTTGCATCTGCAGTCACGCTTCTTCTGTCTGCAGTATGGACAAAACTCAGCCAAAATTGCTTCAGCCTCTTCATATTTTTTTTGAGCTTGCATAGTGTCCAGTTGCGTAGCCATATTATTAATGATGTCCTGCTTGAAGTCAGATAGAAAATTTGTTATCTCCATCTGGGAAACTCCACCAGAAGAAGACTTCCCCATTGTAGCATGATGACCTCGACCTTTTTTAACTATTGCTCGAGAGTAGTTAAGACATATTTTTTTTATATCATCCCAAGGCAGCTGAGTTATATCACCTCCTCCCATCAGGTCCAGGGCATCTATACATGCATCACTGATTCCCCTCAGAAACAGTAGTTTCTGAGAGTCCTCATTGAGAGTATGGTTTGAGTTCCTCTTTAGTGAAAACAAAAATCTAGAAATATAATCTTCCAGACTTTCATCATCCTTCTGCTGAATTCAGAATATGTCATCTCCTTTGCTGGCGCTCTTACAATATTCCTTATACTTTTCAAGGAATTTGGTCTGCATAGCCGCCCAACTATCAACGACACCTCTTCCCAGACTCATGAACCATCTAAGAGCTCCTTCTTTCAAGGTGGAAGGAAATAGCTTCAGCTTGTGAGCGTCTATGTTGTAGTCATAACTACGACAGAGGATATCAAATTCAAACAGAAAGGTTTCTGGGTCCTCGGTGACTAGGCCATAAAACTTTGGAAGCAAGGAAGAGGGAATGTTTTTAAGATTATCGGTATCTCATTGAGGAACAATAGGAAACTCAAATGCAGAAGGTGGATTATTAGGTGGATTATTTGATATGTCTGGTTGCTGGAATAACAGAGTGAATGGATTTTCCTCAGGTTCGTTATCAGCTGGGTCAAATGGTATTTCAATAAGTAGATTTTCAGGGAGAAACCTTCCCAGGGCGTCTCTTCTTCGTCTATGCATGCAACAAGGTGAGTAGTGGCTTGAAATATTTTAAAATTTTTTGACTAACAGACTAAGCTAATGCTGAAAATGACTTCTAACAGACTCCTAGCTGGACGCCATCCCCAACAACGGCACCAAAAATGGTCGCGCCCACAAAAGGATATGAAAATCACAGTAAAACCTTTCTTGGGAATTGGACATTCCAACAGGTGACTAATATCTCTCTCTGTGGATGTTCATTTATTTGTCAAACCAGGGGACGTATACTTTAAATGGCGTGGTAAAATATATGCACTAGGAACTAGTTTCAGTCAAATCTTAGCAGAAATAAATACTGAAAAGAAATTCTATCTATGTTGCAGGAAGGTAATGCAAAATTCTTTAACTCAACTATGATTTGATTAAAGCAGAAACCATAATAACTACGACTGAAACACAAACTGTGAACTAGCCTTATACTACAAGAACAGTCACAGTGATGGACTCTTTATGCTGCAGGAGCATTATAAGGCTGAGTTTGTATAAAAACTTTAAAGATGAAAGTAAACTGAAGCTCAACAGGAAAGAATAACTAACTAACTAGCTACAGATACTTACTAAGTGGGTCCCCTTAGCAAGCATCTACTGATTACACCAATGCTAAACTCAGAACTTCATTGAACTTTATTCATGAAAATAGAATGATATACATTGTTTTGTTGATATGAAGACTAACAACAAACTATGTCTCTGGTCAAACAGATTCTGCCTTTTATTATCATATTGATTCTTACATGATGTCTGCTACTCTGTTTCTATCTTACTCTAACTATCATCTATCTCCCTATTCATATCCTCCACTCTCTCGCGCAGGAGGAGTATCTTATTTTTAAATCAGAAGAACAACTAACTAACTAACTCACATCAAAGAAAGACGTGGAAGTAAAATGTATCCCAGAATCAAGGAACAAACTTCATAAATGAATTTATGTGCTCAACCCGATCCAGAGAGAATCTAGCGCTCCACTCTTTCCAGATTGACTTGTTATTAAAATCTTTCCCATGGTTTCGGTCAAAGAGTCTTCGCCAGAGCTTCCTCGAAGTTATGCAGGAAATGGACTTTGCTGCAAGGCCGAGATCGGCTACGCTTGACTCGATCATTCTTCAACAACCTGCGAAACAAAAGGTAACAGATGCGAAAGGAAAGGCGTATGGCACATACACAATATCTATTCGTTCATCACACATTTTTAATCTATTTGATCATTCAAAACTATATATGATATACCAGCCATTTTAGGGAGTCAATGGGCAATAAATGCAATCAAGTCAACACCATGAGCTGCAGGAATATGAAAGTATTATGCTATAGGATATCCCCATAAAAGGTTTCAACAAAGTTTAAATAGCCATGAAATAACAAAAGTAAAGACATTAAAAGTTTATAATAACATCCAAATTATTAGCATATTTTAAGCTCATCACTCAGAACGAGCTATCCAACGAATATAATTTTAATATGTTTTGGTTTTATTATGTATTTTTTTTTAGTTTTATTAAACATAATTTTTTCATCGAAAACAATGGTCTTTGTTCTACACATGTGGCAAAATAGTAGATTATCAAAAAAAAAATTAAAAAATTGAGTGCAGAAAATGTTGAAGTCCTTGATCCAACCAAAAAATAATAATTTTGATATATACAAAAAAAGTTATCCATTATACGGTTGCACTATGTTTGAATTTAATTGGTTTGACTTTGAAACTTGATTAAAGAAAAAATATTCGATAAAGAACTGTCTAACCAAGTGGAGGCACTAGATATCAAAGTTACGAATCTAAATTTGAAAGAATTAGAATTTTATCTTTCATGGAAAAAAAATTATGTGTTATACGGTGTGCACCACTTTTTAAAAATGTCGTTTTCTGAAGAAAAAAACATTTTTCATGGGAGAGGGAAAAAGAAGTGCAATCTAATTCCAAAAAAAATGAAAAAAATATTTTTAGAATCTACAGACAAAATGTGAGAAGACTCTAGTTTGCATCATTTTCAAATCCTTCACAGTTTAGCTTCTATAGGTTCCCAAATGTGAAGATTTAGTTGAAAATAATAATTTCAGTGTCGAGTTTGGCCAAAAATTGTAAACCACTATTGTGGGATCACCCTCTTGTCATTTTCATAAAAATGTTCAAGATGTTTAGGAGTTTTGTGATCACTAATTGTGAAATGGAATGGTATTTTATTTTTGGTATTTTTGTCTTTTAAAATAAGGTATGGAGATAATGTGTGAAAACCTTTTGGTAAAGGTTTGTTGATGGTTTGCTATAGATTTGTATGTTTTTATGCTCAAAACCCTAAGAGTATGAGCAATTTTGATGGATGTTTTGAGATGATGCTAATTTTGGGACACAAAGTGTACAAGAGTTGGACTGATATTTTGCTCTATTTTTCTAGAGGATATGCTAATAATCTAGTTGAAATAGCCTTAAGGTTGCAAGCAAATTTTAATATCTTAGAAAATAGGAGTAAGAGGATAATCCAAGTTGTTGTGTTTGTTTTGTGTCTTAAACTAGGTTGATATTTTTGGTTTGCTAATGGATATGGAAAGATGCTGAGATGACTTGGTGCAAGTCTAATCATTTTTGTGTTAAATAATGATGGATTTCCCAATTCTTGGATCAGTTTCTAATTTGCACCAAAATATAGGACAATAATAGTCTCTATTAGGACAATAATGATAATTCTCAAGTTAATAGCAATTGGAACATAGGATGAAAATGGTCAAAATGTGAGCTATAGTGGTCTCTATTCCAATTTGTGACTGGTAATAGAGAAGACGATAGCAACATTTTTTATAGAAGTGAACAATAGTGATTGATTTTTCTAGAAGAATGTGGCAAGTTTAGATCAAGAGAAATCTATGTTTTAAGTTTTCTGACTAGTGAACCAATGAAGACAATAGAAGTAACTTTGTCAAAAGTGGCAACCTTTAGGATAGTAGTAGTAGGATCTTAGGACAATAACAACCAAAATTTAGTACAATAGCGATAAAGCTCAAGATAGAAGTGGCCAAAATGCCAATAATGACCCTATTTCTAGATTTTCTATTTTTTTTAAGAATAGTTTGTTGAACAAGTTTGCAATTTTGAGTTGTTGGTTGATCTGATTATTTTGATAATATTATTTGAGATTTTGAAAGTGATGAAGTGCATCAATAAAATTGTATAAAACTGACCATAACATTTTGATGATAAGGGGCCAAAATTAGCCCAAGTTTAAACTAGTAACAACATTGAAACATATCAAGCAATATTATCCTTAAGGTCAAATTGGCCAATGGTGACACTTTCAAGCCCACAACCTCCTTTGAAGTAAGGGTAGGGATACTCAAAGGGATGTATACACTTAATTCTTTCAAGAATGGATAGATAGTGGCCTCCTAGAATGGAAGGATAACCTAAATCACCCTCTCCTCAGAAAGCTACAAGTAGCTTATACTAAGCTAAGGATTTTTGTATCAATTCAAGGGAGTTCATATGGTGAGTAATGTTCTTAAGAGTATGGCACACATCTCTTGCACTAAACCGTGTCACCAAGTAGAATATCTCAATCAAAAGGTAGGTAAAACTACTTTAAAGCTCTTAGTCACTACTCGAGGGACTAATATTGAACATTAAGACTTAATTTAATATTTGCAAACTTATTTTTATATTTCCATTTACAATTTCTTTACTTTATTCCTAATAGCTACTATTGTTAAAATCACATAATGTTGTTTTTTAAGTTATAAAATAGAAAAAAATAATTTATGGGCTATACATTAAGATTTTTTTATCAAATTAAATATTTTGAGTTTTTCAACACCACTTCCAAGTAGTGCTTGTTGCATAGGAAATATAAGAATGTGTGGACACATAAAAGAGGTAAAAGGGGTTGTTACACTTGTTGACCATCTTATGATGCATGCTATGACACATCATAAGACACCTTTGGTTGGAGATAATGGAAGCAAATTGAAACACCCAATTTAGTGAGTGGATTATATAAAGGTTATGACAAAATAGAAAGAATGTGCTATTTTTAGATTGTGGACTAATTTTGAGATTTGGGTGTTAGGATTCTAAGGTAAGCATTTGGGTACCACTTTTTGGGTGGTTTTAGCTCATTGTTTCTTGATTTCTATTGGATGGTTTTATGTATTGCATCTCCTATATATTAGGTGTTTGAGATGAAAGTTGTGAGAGTTTGTTGATATTGTTAAGCTAATAGATATCATATAAATCTTTTTGTTATGTATACACTTGTGTAGGTTTATCTACAAGTGTATTATAACTACATCATTTACAAAATAATGCATTGAACTAATTTGAAATGCTAGGTTTTCTTCCAAAAGGGTTTTCCCCATGTACACGTGTTATGATATATTGTTTATTACAAATATATACATATTATTTCTATAATTGTTAAAAAAATAAAATTTGTAAAACACTTTTCTCAAAATTTTGATGCAGAAAAAAAGAAATTTACAAACCACATTCCTCATAATTTTAATGTAGAAAGCAATTCCACATGCCTTACTTCCTTTTAATCACTATCCTTATAATAAAATTTTAAAAAAATTGATTAACTAAGAACACTACATACAAAATTGCATATATTTTATTATCTCCTTGTAAAAAACTACCTAGAGGAACTCTTTCAATTGTAAAAAAAAGAGCCTTTTTCCCCTTGAGCCACTATTTTAATATTGCAAATTTCCATGTGTCATGTTCCTATTAAATCATTTGAATTTCAATCTTTGATCAATGCCCTATTTGCAAAATCAATGACTTACTATCTTCGATGAGATAAAATGGGTGAGGGATAATTCTCCTTATAAAGCATCATCCTAATTGCAATTTTTAGAAAGCAAACACATAGCATCCTTTTGTATTATATTAGCTAGATCCCTTAGAAAATAGAAGCCCCACTAACTAGATACATTGGACGCATTATAAACATGTCACCTACAACACACGACCTCTCTTATTCACCACACCTATAACCCATTTAGAGATTCACTAATTGGTCCCCTACACCGATAAAAAACATTCGTATCTTTGCCACTTGTATGGTACACATAAGCAATCCAGTTGTTCTTAATGCTTTGAATACAAAATGAGTACATGTATATTAGACAAATCATCAATAGTATATTCAACTTAGACTGCCCACATGGCAAAATATAATTGATACACGTACTTTAGTCAGTGTCCTTGAACCAATGACAAACCTCCACGTATGCCACAAGTACATTGGCATGACTACCATCATTTTTAACATTGCAATTAAGCACTAAATATCTTATTGAAGTTCAGATGATTGTGGTTGTGGATAGCAAAATCTATAGTCCATTTGGCTTGAAATAGACGAAACATGTAAACAAATAAAACTAGCGACGAATGGGGCTGCTGCCCATGACCAACCAAAGGATGCCATGTTGCACATTGTGCACATCTAAGATAATAATGCACAACACATTCTTGTGGGTCCCCCATATACCAGCGAGTAGTGCAACATTGTACGCGTCGTGATTTATCGATTTGCTGGGTGGTTTATGTTCAGTCGTCGTCATGGTACATTTCTGTGTCGCTGCCTTCAACACTAGTCAACACGATACTTTATAACGTCATTAAATATTTTTGACCTACTACCTATTTTATGTCATGTCTACAAAAGAGAATACGCAAAATGTCACGACTGCAGAAGACAACGCATAGCTTTAGTTCAAAGACATGAGTAAAATGGACATACCCATCAAAAGGACGTGGAAAAGAAGGTGTCTGAGAGGAGATTCCACTGACGCGGGCAACGTGGGTCTCGATGTGTTACGGTAAAATGCTTTAATTTTGTAATGAGACACTTGAACTAACCTTTCGCATTGGACTTCCCCACTTCTGTTTGGTTGGAATCACACTTTCTCTTTTTAAGTGAAATTCCACATTGACTGGGTACAATTAAGGTCACGAATTTCCAATATTAATTTTCTATAGAAGTTTAAATGTTGTCGATCAGCATTACAAAACAACAGATAGTGATGTCCAAAGTAGGACCCTAAAAAATTATAATTTTGCCCATCACTAAAAGCTGGAAATAAATACAGATAACAATGTTTACAAGATAAAGTGATAGACAAGATTTCAAACATTAAAAAAGAGCAACACCAATTCATAAACTGCTGTCCAACAGCAAAAAATATTGTCCCACATCAGCAAGAAGGAAACAACAAGACCTGGTAGGGTCACTCCAAAGTGCAGTGATCGGAGTTAATGAACTCCACAGTAGGGAGAATGTTTTGAGATTATTCATTGCCGGTAAGTTGCAGCTGAAGATGACACACCTCCACATTCAACAAGGCTTCCAATCATAGATTCTAACATGGAACTCCCATTTGAAGAATACTATTGCCAACCTGATTGTCCTGCATTTTAAATTTTTCCTCAAAGGTACTAATATGTGTTTGAAAACCATCCAATATCTTCTTAAGATGAAAATTAACCTGGATGGCAGATTGGAGAATGAGGATCTATGGAGAAAAGTTCACATATATAGTCATCAATTCGACTTGCAGGGGTTGAAAGGTGTGAGAGAGAGCCGCCAAACATCAGAATCTTCAAATGTGTTTTAGAGTGATGTATCTGAAGGTCTGAGTAATAATATCATGAGACGAGGAGAGACCATGAAGAGCAGTTCTCCAAGACCACATTTGGGGAAAACACATAGAGAAGTTAGAGAAGAGAAAGTTCTAGATATTTTGAGCATGAGGACAAAACCAAAAGGCATGTTTGGTGGTTTCCCTTTTGGAGAAAAAAGAACAAGTTGGAGGAGGGGAAATGAAGGAGAGCCAATTGCCAATTGGGACTTTGACATGGAGAATTTTTTAGGCTATCAACTGGGCTTGAGCATCAACTTTAGACTTTCAATTAAGGAGCTTAACTTGTTCCTTCTTGATATACTAAGTTTGTATTTCTATTTGAGGTTAAGCTAGTGGGATAATGGGATTTATGGAAGGAGTTGTTTATCCATCAGTCTGAGAGGGAAATTTCAAAGGTTTTGATTGTTGGGCCATTTCCAATCTATAAGGAAGTTTTCATGAGATGGTGTAAAGAAGAGCTATGACAATTTAGGTTTAACTAATTGCTTGATTTTTTGTATTGGAGTCTCATATGATGGGGGAAGTCGAAACCAAGCTTTAAGTTGCAACCATAGTTTCTAGTTGAATGTTAAAGGGTCCCACAAGTCTCAAAATACTTGGATTCCTTTTTCAAATATATGCCTACCTTTGAGATTCTTGATAATGACTAGAGAACAATTGTCTTGTTGGACCAAATAGTTCCACCAAATGGAAGAAATGGCAAAACTCAAGTCATGGCTCAAGTTTTGGTCATACCAAATTAGTTTTTTTGAAGAAGTTTGTCACACTCTCCAAATGGAGTTAAAAGGGGTTGAACCATGTGTTTTAAAATAAGATGCAAGAATAATTTATCTTTCTAACTGACCAAATCTGAAGAACGAATAGCATGGACTATTTGGATACAGTGGTACACAAGATATTCTAAGGAGCATCACCATCCTAAGCTCTCACAATCCATTTTGTTATGAGGTAGATGCCTTGAGTATATGGATCTATAATTCCTAATCCTCCTTTATCTTTTGGTTGGGTGCAATGATTCCATGAAGTATTAGGAAAGCCTTTTTTATTTCCCCATTTCGCCCAAAGAAATTTTTTTGATAGGTTGAGTTAGTTGGTTGTAGCATGTTTTAGAAGGTATCCAACAAGAAGAGATGTAGACATGACTAACTAAAATAATTTTATTGGAAAATTGGATTCTACTAGCCATCAAGAGGAACTTACTAATCTAATTTAAATATTTTATTTGTAAGAACCAAAACCACATCTCTTTAAGTGAGACTCCAATTCCAAAAGGGATACCAGGGTATCTTGTTCATGCTTTTAGGTTTTTGCTTTCCTTCATACCGGCATGCCTTCTTCATCGCCTCTAATTCTCCATCTCATTCACTTCTTCTTTCATTTGCTTTCCTAAGTGTTTTGGGTGTTGGCCTTTGGCCTTACACCTTAACCAATACTTCTCTCTCTTCACAAACATTAAGCTTTCCTTTTGGCCCTCAAAGCCCCAATGAAGCCCTCATCATTTTTCTTAAGTCTTCATTCTTTGAGATTTCAGGTGTCATTCTTTGCTCTTACCTTTTGTCGCTTCCTTTTGATAACACATATCTCTTCCTCTCAAGCCCTCATTCTTGAAATCTTGTCTCTAGTTTTTTGACATCAAACATTCATCTTCTTTCTTTCTTCCTTCTCACTTTCACTCCTTCAAAAATTTGGCTAAGTGTTGAGTTTTCAAACTTCAAGTTGCGGCCTTATCCCTTACCTCTTACCTTTCCTTCATAAGAGGTAACAATACTCTCTTTCCTCTAACCTTTGATGGATCCCTTCAAACTTTGACTTTCAGTCTTCTTCTTTACTCTTTTTTTATTTGGGATAAGGTGTAGGCCTTACCCCCAACCTCTAAAGCTTGAAAAGGGTGATCCTTCTATACTTTGTGATTCACTTCTTCAACCTTCTCTCTTCTTTTCTTTTGGTATGTGATCTGGTGAATTCCCAAAGCCCTATCTTCAATGGTCTAATGCCAATGAAGCATAAAGTAAGAAGTAGACCCGACACCCGACCCTCGATGAACATTCCTTTTTCATAGCTCTAGACCCTTTAATGCATAATTAAAGGCTTTCTTTTGAGCCTGACACCTCAACCTTTTTATGGATTTGGTGTGTTTTCTAGGCAATGGCGTTAATGCTCCAACAACCTTTTTGAGTGGCATGTTTTACTTTTGGGCTTCAAGAACATCAATTATTGCTACCCATGACTTAGATACAAGTGGATTTTATGGGTGCTCATGCTCATGTATTGCTCATTGTTGACCTTTCTAACGAATCCATTGCCTAATCATAATTTTCACAAGATGGCTCCACTCTTTCATGCATAGAATCCATGGTTAACCCTAGTTAGGTTTAGGGTTTGGTTTGTGGTTCCAAGTTATTCTTGATCTATAAAGGAAAGAATTGTATAATTCATTATAAGGGTTCTTCCTCTAGGTCGTCTGTGGTTCTTTTTTGGTAGACTTATGCATTTAGCATCTCTGCAATTGTAATTATTAGTTGTTTTTTTTATATCAATGAAATTGATTAAGATTGCCTCTTCTCAGCTTCTTTATATTTGTGTAAGTTCATTACCTACATATCTAATTGTTTGATCTTTCTTTTGCATGCTTATAAGTTTGAGTTAAATTGTTTACAGTTGCTACTTGAGAATATCCCTTCCTTCTGGACATCACCCTGTCAAACCCTAACCTCCATGCTTTCCTTTGAGAATCTACCAAATAGATATTTGTGTGAGTCTCTTGGTCCTTCTTCAATGGTGTTGTTGAGAAATTTTGTCTAAGAAACAAATTTCCATCTTGGAGTACCACCTTCCATTTTCCTTTCATGCATTCTTCTCCTCTTTTCCTCCATGAGTTTTTAGAGTAGGGTAGTTTTAGGATTTCATGAGCTAGATTAGAGTAGCACATGGCACTTTGATTGAAAGAGGAATTTGGCCTTCTCTAGAGACTTAACCTCATTCACGCAAGGTCCCACACTTTGAGGTTGATTCCATGGTATCATTGGAATGTTGAACTGCATGTTGAGTAGGGTGTAATATCATGTGACAAAACCTACCTCTCCATATC